>JAGFBZ010000683.1:0-630993 GCA_018398805.1 Hirundichthys speculiger | reverse complement strand
AACGAGAAACTCCATTTAATCCATCCCCACGTGGTCTAATGAAAGCCCATCACTGACCTTGGTCTGTAGCGCCTTGGTCCCAGAGAAGAACACTCTGGCATATTCCCGTAGGTACAGCGGGGCCTGACAAACACGGAGACATCAGTCACTGATAAACCCACCCGCATGTGCATGTTTTATAAATGCATGTGCATTAAAGTTCTCACCCTGAAGAGTTTCTGTGAATGTTTGATTAGAAAGGCCATGCTGGTGTTGAGTTTCTTCAGATTGTCTTTAAGGTCACCAGCTGTCATCTAAAGCGAGAGATTCAGGAGAATTCAGGAATTTAATCAGCAAATCACACTATCACAGAAAAAGTACATTTTGATAACTGGGGGGGGTCTTGGATGAGTCTTGGAGTCTGTGTGCATATGTTCCAGTCTTACTGATGTACATCTTAATAGCTCATACTCCCTATTTCTTTCTTTTTTTTTTTGCAGTTCTTAAATCAGTGTTTCTCAAAAAGTGCAACCCCCCCCCCATTTTTTTGGGTGGGGGGGAACCCGGGGAACATGCTTTATTATTTTTTTTTTATGTATTCTATTTTTTTTTTTTTTGCCGTACTGGAATAAAGTGTAATTGCACATATACTCCAGCAGGTGTCAGTGGCGCTCTCATTGTCACAGTGTGCAGCAGGGAGTATTAGTGTGTCTAGTTTGTGTACTTATACCAGTTTTATAGACCAATGATACTATTTACAGTCATGATGGTGGTGGTGGTGGGCTTGAGAATGACTGCCTTAAATAAAGAGCTAGCAATCTTAACGCCACATGAAACAGGTGCTGTCGGTGTGTCTGCACCTGTTTTCTTTCCTGCTCCTTTCCCTGCATTTGCGTTCCCCTAACCGTGCCTGAACGCTGATCTTTCGCTACAACTGCAGGGATCTTGTATCCCCAGTTTGTGGTCATAAACTTCCAGACTTACATGTCTGGGCCAGAGAACATGCGGGGCGAACATGAGGGCCAGATTGAAGGCGGACATCTTGTTCTTGTCCTGCTGCTTGGCGGTGTGGTAGAGCAGGTCCAGGAGCAGTTTGAGCAGGGAGCGGTTGGCCTGAGGCAACAGCAGGAAGAGAAGCTGCAGGGCCTCGATTTGACGCTCCTTGTTGGGTGTTGCAGTCTTGTTGCCTTGTTCATCAAACAGAGTGATGTCTGGGGGAGGTGTTACAATTCAAATTAAAGCATTTGAATGATCGTGTTGCAGAGAGTAAGTCATCTATATGTGCATGTATCTCCTACCAGCTATCTTCAGGTGTGCATGGAAGTGTCTGTGAGTCAGCAGGGGCTCTGGCAGCTCTCCCAGGAACGTTTTCAGTAGCGTTGCCACATCATTAGGGTGAAACTCTCCAGACTCCAGGTCAACATCAGCCCCGCTGTTGAGGAGCTCCTTTAAGGCTTGCTGCCGAACACTGTTCCCCGGGACCCGAAAAAGCCCCTCCACATGTAGATCTGAGCAGGGAGTGACCACAACATAACACTAATGACAACACATATCTGTCAAACATGCGTGCACTCAAGCATGCATGTTTTTTCATTCTGACCTATGATCTATATTACACACTGTTTAGAACATTAGAAGCAGTTCTAACCAGCCCTACACCAAGAAAGCACTTTTTCACAACAGGGGGAACTGGTATTACTGTGGTCCCAGATACCCCAGTTCAAGAAGGGTGCACAGATGCCGCTCATCAACAGAGTCTTCAAGACCAGCCCAGCTGTCATCCTGCAGCTGATGGATCACAGAGGATTTATTCCCACACGTTCCAGGACAAAGTTGTGCTTTGCACCTTCTGAACTTTTGTGGAAGGTACTTTTGTCGAGTTATGAAGAAAATCTATTTGTGAAAGTTTCGTCACAAGGCAAAAGATATCGCCAATGTCATGATCAATACATGAACCGTTCCAGCTTTAGTTAAAATCAAATATCTTCTTCTGTTTTTCATATTTATTTATCCATCTGTCTATTTATTGACTGACTGATTTATCTAAGTTTTTAGATTCAAGGTAGAATTGGCGCAAAAAAACCAAAAACAGTGACTGAGGAATCTGATTTTTTTTTTTTTTTTTTGATGACTCACTTTTGCTGAGGTACTCAATAAGCTGATAGATCTGTGCAATGCAGCTCTCTGTCAGGGGGGATCCAAAGACGATGCCTTTATCTGTGGAAGCATTAGAGCAGGTTACAATGAAGTACAGAATCAAAAACAGCTCTGAAACTCAGACGTCGTGCATCTTACAACAGGACATCATCGGCACGCTTCAGGATGAGTCTAATGACAGGTCTTTCAATCTTCAACACAAGAACTTCACACCATCTTTTTTTGACAGACAGACATTCAGTCTCTGCCATTTGGTTATTGCTACTCATCTGTTTACTCGGTGTGTTGTGGAGTGATGAAAAGCTCTATAAATTCACAGGTGTGTGTGGAAATATTGAGACAGCGGGATTATTTTGTAATTCCTGCCATCCACCACAGCATACCCAGGTTAGACATGTAATGAATAAATGACTTGTCTTGTGTAATCGGTAAAAATAAATCAAAGATGGTCTGCTTTGGTGGTACAGGAGGCTAACAATGGCCAGATGGATGGTCACTATGACATGTGGAATAAGATATTCCAAACAGAAACATCAACAAATAGTTTCTCACTCTACATGTTACAATGATCCCTTATTCTTCACGGTTAATGGGGACCGGCGCCCCCCCGCATAAATCAAAATCCGCGAACTGGAGCCAGAGCCCCCCAAGCCTCAATAATGTGTTTAAAATATGTTTAAAAACCCCCAAAAAATTGGCAAGGCACTGCAGCGAAACAAGACAAAGGCTCAACTGTGGTCTTTCTGTTACCTTCACAGCCTCTGGTGTCTGAACCGTAGTAAAGAAACTGCTGGTATTGTGCTATTTTTGGCTCGTAATTAGCGGCTAACACACTAACAACAACAAAACAAAAAGTCTGGTTTTCTCTGCATGGAACGAGCACTTTATTCTGGCACTGCAGGAACCAAAAGGTTTATATAGTGTCAAATCACACAGGTTGTTTTGTTGGGCTCCTGTCGGTTAACAGAGAATGTAAATCTACACGCTGGGCTGCTGTTTACGCTTACTCCACTTTTCATCTAACCCCGTTTTCTTCTGCCATCCCACGACACACACACTACATTACCCACAAGGCCACCTTCTTAAAGGGGCCAGGCTGGCTCACAACATTTCTTCACTGTGAGAGAACGCACACAACATCCTGTAATGTTTACACGATTTTTTCTTGATTTTTTAAATTATATTTTATATTTCTGAAAAGTCTGCGAATAACTAAAACTGCAGAACTTAAACCACGAATTGGCGAGGGATCACTGTATTCCAAAAGGTTTATATAGTGTCAAATAATCCTCTCACCATGGTCAGACATCGTGATCAGAGATTCTTATTTTTGTCCAGTGTTTAGGATTTTGCCTTTTTGCATCTACAAAATGAATTTGAAATAAAACAGTCAAGATGTGATCAAACTGTGGACTTTCAGCTTATTTTGGGAGGCTTCAGAAGAAAACAGCATTTACCAACTAGAACCTACAGCTCTGTTAAGAAAAAGATTCCCATTTTAGACAAATATAGTCTAATCCTGGGTTTATTTGACTCTTAATAATTCCATCGGGTGACAGAAACACTCTCTTGTTGTTTTATATATCAAATGATCAATGTATTATATTGTTTTTATTGTAATTAAGTTTCTTCAGCTATTTTTATACTACGTTTTCTCTGCTGCATTTGTGAAGTGCCTCCAGCACGACAGTACAGTGTTAGCTGAGATGGTCGAGAAAGTTTAAAACTAAAGAAGCTGCATGATCTAGAAAACCCTGTTTTTTGTTGTGTTTTAATATCAACACGAGCCCGTATCATCACTCTTCCACCACCGTGCTTGACAGGCAGCAGGAGGGCTTTGTGCTAATGTGCTGTGGTTTCAGTCAAAATAGCGCTGCACGTCCTGACCAAACATCTCTGCTTTCTTGCTCAAAGGACATTATTCCAGAAGTCCAGCGGCTTGTTCAGATCCAAGTCTGCAGTCCTCAGCAGTGCTGTCAGGCTTTTTCATTTGTTTTCTGAAGGTGACAAGACGTCTGTAGATTTAATTGTGAAATTATCCTAATAATAGAGCCTATCCAAGCACCATGGGACATGACGTGTATCCTCATCTGGGGCTTTGCAGATCTGTTCTTTTCTTTTTCTCTTTTTCCCAGACTAGAGGCTTCGCTTGTTATTCCAGGGAAAGTACACAGGATCGCCAGTCGCATAACTGTCAGTGCTTTTCCTTGTGGAAATGGAGGGAACAAAGCCTGGAATTTCTTGTGACGTTCAGCATCTTCTCCGTCATGTCCATCAGTACCTTCCATCTGCGATGTGCAGAGATTGTTCAGCCGTGTACTACTGTAGCATGCCAACTTTGTTTAAAAGGAGAAAATTAACTGTTTTGACATGTTGTTTTCTTCACCAGAAATGGTTACGACTGAAAAAAAAAAGCCCCAAATGCACCACGTTACGACTGGTGCTGCCACCTAGTGGATTAAAAAAAGCAGCAGTCTTCAATACTTTGGCAGCTTTAACTGATGAAACTTCTGCCTTTACAGAAGTCCTCACAGTTAGAGACTTAACAGTTCATCAACTGTAGCTGATTAAAAGCACTAGAATGATGCTTACCTTCTTGATTTCTTCATTAGCATTAAAGCAGTAGTTGCTTTTTTTTTTTTTTAAATACACTGCTTCTGCATTTTTTTCCTTTCTTTTGGTTAAATAAAAGTTGTGATGTGTCAAATGCTTCATGTACCAAATTTTAAGACCAAGTATGGAACAGATCATTTTATTTCACTGTGTCCTGACATGCAAAACTTCAATTAAAAAGAGGCAGTATGCTGCTTTACTCCATAACTGTAGTTGATCTCTGACCTTTTCGTTTGAGAAAGTTGAAGGAACGGAAAAATCCACCGTTTCCACCTGTTGGGGTCTTCGGGCTCTCCTCACCCAGGAGCTGGGAAAATTCTGTCCCGGGAAGATCAATAAGACGAGTGATATTACTGATCACCAGCTCCAGAAAAGCATCAGGGTTCTCGTGGCGGAGTTTCTCCACGAAAAAATCTGGGTTGAAAATGACAGGTGGCTGGCCGCTACGAGAGCCACCAGGCGATTCCTCGTGATTGATCACCATGTTGCAGACTGTACCTCTGTGTGGGAGACAGAGAAGCATCAGACATGGAGGTGCTGACGTAAATGCGAGTGGACAAAACTGACCGGAATGATAAAAGCAATACAATCACCGCCGTTCACATCAGCATCTAAATAATTATACACTTGGCCTTTTCTTCACTCATAGAAGTTTCCAGCAAAAGGAGTCTAGTCTAGCACACATGTATCAGAAAAAAAGATGTCCAAATTAATATTCAAAAACCTAAAAATAAAATCTAAAATTAGGCAATGGCCAAAATCTTTTAACAATGAGTGTTTGAGTTAAATAGACTGTTAATCTGCAACTACTCCTTGGCAGCACTTGTTTGCAATGCCACAAATTTAATAAAAAATAGAACTAATATATTTTGCTCTTCAAGTGATGTTTTCTGCAAAAATAAAATAAGTTTGTTTTTTAAATGCATTGTTATGTCTTAGTGACTCATAAAGAAAAGCGTGGGAAACATAATAAACGTTCTGTGCTTCTGGAAGAAAACAATATAAAGGCTCAATGTATTAGATTTTTACGCCACCAAATAGTCTAAAAAGTCTAATATCAGTTGAGTTCCATTAAAGAAAGGCTCTTTGAAGATCAAACAGGAAATACTATGAATTTACCTCCCAATCCTATGATGTGGCTAACCTGCTGAAGTACTGCTTAATGGCTATGTGCCTGCTTTATCTATCAGAACCATAGAGAATGAGAATATTTGATGCACATCCAACAGCACCAAATATTATGAAAGTAAAACATCCTGCATGTAGAAGTACCACAGAAGGCAAGTGAATTTAAGGACAGACAAGAAAATACAGACTCCTCATTCTCATCATCTAACAGACAGTATTTCAACGTAGCTAAAACAAGCTACTTCAAAATCTCAAATGTCTATGGCCACTGGACGACAAAAATCTGTTTCAACTACTTTCCGATGCAACAAAATCTTCTGATGTCCTACAAATGAACGTGGACTGGAAGCGTTGCTGAGACACAGCTAGCGTTATTTAGCCTGCTGACTGCTACGGAGCTTGTTGGGTTAAATGATATGATGCAAGTTCATAGTTTTAAAATCAGACTTTAGGCTTTGTTGTTGATTAATCACAACTCTCCATCTATAAAAAGTAAACAGGCACTTACTGAGGATAATATCAATTACTTTTTACCTTCTATTTTGTGTGTTTTCATCGACATCTCTCCCTGCAGCCATGCTCGGTTTGAATCCTCCGCTGTTCTCCTTCAAGACCGCGTTTGGATTTTAACAATTTCGATTCCTGTTCAAAACGATTCTCGATTCCAATTCTTTGATGTGTAGGTCAACAGATCGCGACTTATCTAATGGTAGAATTTTTTCATTAAAAAACACTGAGACGCATACATTTTTACATTTACATACACATTTTCATAACATAGGCTGTTACTTTTCTGTGGCACTCGTGTGTTTGCTCCACTGTCGCAGCCAACGTGGCTGGCTGCTAACGCTAGCCTTACTCGGCGTGCGCATACCTGGTTGCGTTTCCGTCGAGGAGTTTCTAGATGAAGACGGACTCTGTTGAAGTCAAAGAAGCGACGGGAGCAACGCAGTGAATTAAATACGGTACACTCGTTTATTTTTGTGATACCATGCAGGTGAAGGTGTTTTGCCATATTAGTAGTGCTCCCTCCTTTGGCAGTAACGCGCTTCTAGCAGATGTTTCACTGCGCCAGGTAGCCGCCATTTCCCGGACTGAAATGCAGCCAAACTCGAACTTGGGATCCATGTTGTGGCGAGCGAAGTCCTGTCGGCGACGAACGTGATGTCGCCACTAGCGCGGAGTTGAGAACACTGGGCGGAGTAACATCAACAAACTAGTGTAGTCAATCAAAACAAAACAAAACAAAAAAAAATAGCGCCGACATTTAGGAACCGAAAAAAGGAATTAAAATTTAAAAATCTTCTAAACGATTCCAGAACCGGACGTTAGGAACCGATTCCTAGTTGGAATCGTTTTTCGGTGCCCAACCCTAGTTATTGCGGAGCAGGTGAATCTGCAGAATCAGAATCGCTGTGCTCCCTGTGATGCGGTAATTATCATTTATCTCTGGGCTGATGTTCCTGTGATTTGGCTCAACTTGAACCGTCTTGAGCGATTTGAAATTCTGCAGTGTCCGATTTGAGACTGACTGACTGGTTTGTGGCAGGTTAAGTCCTGGCAGTTTTTGGTCACATGGATGTTCATTGCAGAAGTTATTTTCTTTTTAATGAAAATGTTCTTAGTTTATGTATGCATTAGGCTTGGGCGGTATCCAAATTTTGATACAGTCAAACTTCCCTCACATTTTACCGGGGTATACGGTATTCCCGCGACTATTAAGGCGAACACACACACCGCCGGCGCGTGAAAACAGCCCCCCCCCCCCATTATGTACCCCAGGCGCGCTGCCGCGGTGCTGTACTATTCCCAGCGTTGACGCGCCTGGGAAAAAAAGGCGAGTTTACCTCGAAACAGCAGTTCAGTGCTTCAATATAAAGTTGGCTCAACTACAGTTGTTATTTATTTGTGTATTTCTTGCTTTTCACTGTAGTTTTAACTGTTCCTTCTCTGCTGCCGAGGTGTTTGCTGAAACGCGCTTTATAGTAAAGTGTCTGATGCCGGACGTTTCACTTCCTATAAAATTCTTCAACATAAAAGTCCAACATTATAAGTTTCATTAGAAGCTTTTATTTTGAAGCAGCAAACTCAGGAAGTGTTGTTTTCATCGTCAGTACCTTAAGAGGACGAGTCAAACCGAGATGAGCTGCGAGCGAACACGAATAAACGGTAAAATAAAGCAGAACACACAGCGATACAGGAGAGAAACTAAACTAAACTTTAAACCACAGAAATCATTCATTGCATTTTTTAATGACGGTATTGAAACTGATACCGCCGCTATTTTTAAATACCGGAAGTAAACGGTATTACCGTAATACCTCCCAAGCCTAGTATGCATTTGCCAAAATTAAAATAAGACCACCACTGGCTGATATTTAGCTTTTTAAACTTGTACATATCAGTACTATCTTGGCTCACATCTGTGTAATTCTAACTATTGTAAGATTCCTCACAGGATGACCAATAAAGATTTTCTGTAGATGTATTGTTTGCCTAAGTGCTCTCAGAGCTCTATTGCAGCATAACTCTCCACCGTTAGTTGAACCTCCAGCGTTCCTCCTCCAGATGACCAAAGTGCAAAACGCTTCATTGAACCTCTCATCGACTCTGTCTGCTCCTTTTTGTTGAATTTCTATGCCGCCGTGTAGAAAAGCTCCATTGTCCGACAAGTGGAATTATGCTTTTATCTGCAGCGGCTGGATGATTTGGTCAGCATGGGCGATAAAGCACTACGGCGCTCCACGACGCCGAAGGGGCGCGATCTTCATCTTCTGTCTCCCTCACCTCGTTAACGCCATTGTCAGTAATGGATAATGGCCCGTGCTTGTCTCCCCTACTAATGAACACTAATATCAGTCTCTAGGTGTTCATGATTGATGACATGGTCCAATCGTCCCATCTAATTGATACCCCGCCAGGCGGCGCATATATATTATCCTGATTGGGTCACGGGGTGAGCCCTGGGATATCGCACTCTGGCCAAGCGGCCTAATGAGTATGTCACCTCGCTGAGTGATCAGAAGCCATGCATGTGCTAATGGTTGGGGAAGAGCCCCTTAATCTCATACCTAATGACACTTGCAAGTTGGATACAAAATCAATTAAGCTTCGCATGTTAACACACAAGAGTGCTTGAGGGATTTGGCCGTGGTCGAAAGTGGGTTTGCAAAGTGACCCAAGATGATTGGAGGCGCGACGCTGATGTGAAGACAGAAGAGGAATCGCGACTGAGTGCACTTCATTGTCTCTCTAAATGATTGAGATCCTCACAGCATACTAAAGGATTTCAGATGCTTAGTTGATCTAAAAAAATGCATTTATTCAGTTTCAAGTGTACAGTGGGGATTCATTCTGATATCTCTGTCCAAAAAAAATGTTTCAAGGTTGATGAAGCTCATTGATTGGCTTTCACCAGAGACCCTGAAGAGTAAACCTCATATCAAAGAATAACAGACGCTTCATCTCAGCTTCTAAATGACGCATAACATGAATGAGAAGCTAATTAACATGAATCTAGTTGATAACGTGCTAAAATGCCAAGATGGAAGTTGATCAAATCTGCAGAGCAACATCTGTGTTAAGATACTGTGACATCACATTGCAAAGCTGTATGTGACTAATTTTTGGTTGTTTTGTTGTCTTGAAATATTTTTTACATTTCTTCGCACTCTTGTAGTTTTCCATTTTGTGGAAAATAGTAAAACATGTTAATGGTTTGCTCTGCTCTTGGTCTGTTTGTCTATATTGGATTTTTATCTGGATTGGACCGGACCAGTCAGGAGAGTTTAGGATTTTTGGGAATGGCAGGGGTCCTTAACTTTTGTCTGTGCAAGAAACGTGTAAATATGTAAATATGTTTGTATATGTAAATTAGGGCTGGGCAACGATTAAAAAATGTAATCGCGATTAATCGCATTGTATACTTAAAATCAAATAATGAATTCAAAAGTAGTGTAAAGGTCACTTTTATTTAAATGTTCTGCTGCCATATGAACTAAAGTGTCATAACATTTGTTGTTCAAACACTTTTAACATCAGCACTTGTCAGTAACACATATTAGTGTAAATCTCATCTTTAAAAATGTAAAATAAAACAAAGCTTATTGCCACTGCCAGGGCATTAATATCATCCTGTTTTTATGAAAAATAAAAAGTCTACAAACAAAATCCAACAAAAATGATTGTGTCTCAGCACAATCAGAACATTAAAACAGGTAATTTCTGAGGTAACAGCAGAAACTTTTAACGGGGAGTTCAACTTGTCAGTTGTTACAAATAACCTTGTTTCTGTTGAATCCTCCGTCTGGGAGAACTTTAAAATGAAAATGTCCATGTTAAAGTTCTGTAACTTTACCAATCCGTGTATCATTCATCTTTCCACTTTCAGTTGTCAATCAAAAATTGAAAAAATTAAAAAGTGACATTTTATTACATTTTTCATTTTTTAATCTAATAAAAAAAAAAAAAAAAAAAAAGCCTGTTTTTTATATTTTAATTTTAGAGTTTGATCAAAAATACGAAATTAAAAAATGGACCACAGAACTGAATTAGTTTTATAATGGAGGACTGGACTTTCTGTTGTCATTACACATCTGAGCCACTAGATGGAGCTGCACTGCAGTAACCAGCTAGAGAACAGCAGGACAGTGAACACATGGAGCAGATCTGATGGAACATGGAGGAATGACCACAAAGTTTTGTTGAATTCCACATTTTTTTTTTTTTTTTTAGACAGAATTGTTAATATTGCTACCTGAGTTGCTACCTGAACTGTAAAGTTCACGGATTATTACCGTTCTCCATGTCTGTTTTAGCTTTTCCATGTTTACCTGCCAATTATCTTCCGGTTCTGCAGCAGCCAGTAACAGACTTTTCAAAACAAAAGCATGTGAGAAACATGCGTTAACGCGCGATAAAATAAATGTCGGCGTTAATAAATTAATAACGTGTTAACGTGCCCAGCCCTAATGTAAATTTAATTCACTTTGGCATCTTTTGACTAAACGCATGCAATGTCACAACATTCATTTCTGTCCTGAGCTTTTAGAGCCTCACTTATTCTTGTATCAATGCTGAGACACTGGAAGTGCCGAGTCTTTTCTAGTACATTTCCCAGAGGTTATCAGTGGCGTTAATGTGGTGGACGATCCATGTGTGAAAATGATCTTTTGTGCTCCCTCAACCACTCTTTTACAGTTGGAGCCAGACGAGTCTTGGCATTGTCATTTTTGGAACAAGTCCATGCCACATAGAAAGAAAATGGAGGGATGGAGGAAGAAAACTGCTCATGCAGGATACTCAGGAGGTCAGCTCACAGTTTCAGAGATCTCACCAGAGAATCTCATGCCGTATTTTATCATACTCGTCTCATTTTCATCCTGTTACGGTTTGTGGAGCATCGGATTGGAACATTTCTGAATCGTAGTAATTTCAGTGAACTTACACCTCCGTCTTGTTGGACTGTCGCCCGCCGGCAGGGTACGGTGTTGCTAACGCATGTGCCGGTCGCTGGGTCCACCGCCTCCACGATGACGAAGGGCCGCTCCTCCAGCGTGGCCACCGTCAGATGCCTGTAATCCGACACCGGCTCCAGGTAGGAACCGAACCGCGGCCACACGGGGTACCGCATCTGGAGGATCCCCATCTCATAGGTCCCCACCTGAATGAACCGAGAGAGAAGGGTTTAAAACTCACAACACGAGGACGTGAAAACCGTCTCTGCAGCGAACGCCAGATGGCTGCCATGATGCTCGTTTGTTACAGCAGAGATAAACGGCGGTTCTTGTGAAAAGGCCTCATAAATACACAAGAGGATTATAGAAATATGTATCTCATGCATATATACATTTATGCGCAGTATTAAAGAAATGGTCTCGTGCATTACAATGAAACAACACCATCCCAGCCTCTAATCTCAGCGTTGTACTCTGTATTTTAGCTGTACGTATTGTTATGACTTGTTTTCAGACTTGGCTGGGAGGATCGGGAGCCTCAAGCAGAGTTTTAATATTCTCCAGACAATTTAAAGGAAATTGATTTTTTGGGTCACAGGGAATTGAGAGAGAGTATAATTATACATCTCAGTGCAATGAAAGCAATTCCGCCTCCTTTCCGTGTAGCCAGCGAGCTGATTTTAATTGGTTGCTGCGTGGAAATGAGCATTCATCAGGAAGCCAAATGCATAATAAAAATCTGAAACTGAACATTTCAAACTTATTTATTTGAGGGAGACGTGACCTGTTTAGTCACATGACTCCTCCCCTTTCAGTCAGACCCAGAAAACAAAGGATGGTTTAGTTGAAACTCCTTCATCACAGCTGTATCTGTTACAGCTGTTTCAAAATCGACTTGAAGTTGGTTCATGGTAAGATCTGAAACCGAATGATTTTATCTTCTTTTTTAAAATTTTCTTCTGGTTCTTTCACCTCTTAGAAGGTTGCTGGTTTGAATCCTGGCTGTGTGGAGTTTCCATGTTCATGTTCAAAAGCCAATTGTGATTTTTTTGTGAATCAAAACCCAAAATCTGAGAACCAGAATCCAAATTCTGAAAACCAAAACCCAGAACCTGCAACCAAGAAAATTAAAACCGTCTTTCTTGGTTACACTTCTTTCTCATTGTCAATTCTGCACCTATCTCCGTTTTTCGAACTTTCTCGGTTGAGCTTTTAGCGGTGTGCCAAAAAATCGATTCGCATAAGAGTTGCAATTCTCATTTGCTACGATTCAGAATCAATATAAAATGTCTCAAAATCGATAAAAAAAAAAAAAAAAACAATAATAAAAAATCACTGGCTGTCCACGTCTGTTTTGTAACTACGCGGGACGTCCTGATGTCACCACACTGCAGGCTTTGAAACGCACGCACGTGTGGAAAGCACCAAAACAAAGATGGAGGAAAATGAAATGAAATGATCATGATCAGAGATCATTATGAATAAAATTGTTTTGAATCAAAAATCGATTTTAAATTGAGTCGTGGCCCCAAAAATCTGAATCAAATTGAATCGTGAGATAGTAAAAGATTCACACCCCTATGAGCTTTTTCTTGTCCCGGTTGCAGTCCTGAGTGCTGAATCAGCGCCTTGTCAATCTACAGCAGGGGAGGCGGGACATAGACTCATAGCTGGTAGCTCATTGGCCACTGAATGACTTCTATTTATTTATTAGCAGTGTTGCCAACTTTGCAACTTTATTGCTATATTTAGTGAACAGTCAGACCCTCCAGTAAGAGACTTTTTCTGCTATTACTGGGGACTTCTGGGGGCTGATGTGAAAGCATATAAAGCATGTATCGTTACTCTACTTTGAGCAGGTTTGGCGCTCTGATGTTGACGTATAAAATGGTGAGTCATTCAGTAGCCAATGAGCTCCTAGATCCCTCCCATAGACAGCTGGTTTAGGCTCCAACAGACACCTGTGACCCTGACGAGGAAGATGATGGGTACATGGATGGATATTCATCTCTTTCAATCTGTATTTTTTCTAAAGTTACAGCACCTAAGGGTCTGAATTGAGCCATGTCAATAAACTTACCTTGAACCTTCAAATGCATGCGAGCGCATGCTCAAACTCTCAACAGCCAGATTTGGCAGTGATACAGAGTTTAGTTTTCAGCGTGCTGGAAAGGCAGAAATGAAAGCCAAGCGGCTGAGAGGTCACGGCATTGATGTTGTGGCTCTGTGGCCAGGAAACAACCCAGATCTTAATCCTATCGAGACACTGCAGCCAATCCTCAAATAAATACAGGTGGACAAGCAGAAAATTCAGAATTGTTATCAACACAGGATTGGGCCAAGAAGTTGATATCCAGCTCGCCAGAGTGAATTGCAGAGGTTTTGAAGAACAGAAGTCGACACTGCTCCTTGAGTAAATCTGATGTTTACTCAACATGGTGTGTGTGTGATGATTTACCAGTAAGCCTCTGAGTTTGCAGACACCTTTTTATTTTTTCTAACTTCCAAAACTTTTGGCCATGCACTGCAAAAAAAGGGGTCTTTAAACAAGATAAAAACACTACAACTAAGGAAAAAGGTTCTCTAAACAAGTGAAAAAAAATCTGTCCATGCAGCAAGATCATTTCACTTGGTAAGATTTCTTAAATTAAGATTGTAGGAACACTTGTTTCTAGATTTAAGAAAGGTATAGTTTGTTATTGAATCTTAAAACAAGATTTATTTTGATGAGGAGATGAGGAGGAGGAAAAACGTAATACACCTTTTTTTAAGTGTTAATTGTCTCATTTTAGGATTCCCTGCCTGTTTGAGACAAAAAAGTAAAGTTTTACTTGATATAAGATTATACAAAGACTTAAAATAAGAAAGTAATTATTTTGTTTTTGCAAACAAAAGATGATCTTTTCTTTACCTCACCCTTGGGTTTTTGAAAGCTGGGCTAAAATATTAACATGCACGATAACTGATGAACTGAAGGTGAAGTGTCCTCAAGAAAAAAATGAAGTCCAGTTGTCTTGATTCAAGTCTTTGAGAGCATGCAAGACAAATTTAATAAATACAAAATAAAAAAAACATAAACTGCAGTCCGTGCTGTTTAACAGCTGCTCCATTCACGGACATTTCGTCAAGTCCGTCAGAATTGCAGATTAGAGGAAAATATATGGAGCTTAAGAAACATTTCCCTGTGGCTGCTCAGACTGCAAAACCCTCACTTTTTATCTACTGCAGTAATTGGTAAAAAAAAAAAATATATATATATATATATATACATTTCATACAGCGTATTAAAAAGAAGAGTGATTCCTATGGAACAGGGAGTCTAACAAGAACATACAGCGCTTGTATGGGGGGATATTGTGTATAAGGGGCCCATTGTGATTTCAGTTTGAGCGAAGAGACGATAATTTAAAGCAGATTCAGAGCAGACTCGTTCAGTACATCACTCCTCCTGATAACCTCAGTCAGGAGCGACTCCAGCGCTTCTCTGGGGCCTCTTTTCCATCCTTCACTCCTCTGTTTGGTCATGCTTTCGCTCCATTTTCACAAGTGACTTTGACTTTTGAATCTGGGGAAGCAGCTCAATGGTGCCTCTCGGGAAATTGCCAATTACAACTGCACGTGATAAGAGCGCTGTAGTGATGTAGGTTTAATAAGTTTAAAAAAAAAAGAGTGGGGCATGTGGTGCCAGGATGTACGTTCGGTATCAGCCAGGGATGTATGACTGTAACAGACTGGCTGTCTTGCTACATGTACATTGAGAAAGCAGGCTAAAAGGCAATCCAAAGGTGGAATTGATTTTCAGCCTGCAGAGAAAATGGGCCCGAGGCAACAGAACGTTAAGCACAGAAAATGGATTACCTCACACTTCTTGGACAAACTGTAGTGAAATGAGCACCATGTTGTTCTCTGAAATATGCCTCTTTTTTTTTTTCTTACCCCCTTCGTCCCACGAAAAGCAAACGAGACCCTCAACTTTGGTGTTGACGGATATCTCGCTCTGCAACGTTTTATGCTAACCTTCCCTGAACTGTTTTGTCTCCATAAAGAAAAGTTGCATTTTTACTTTAAGACAGCAATCATCCAGATTGGGGTTTTTTTTAAATCATTTTTTTTTTTAAATCAAACTGAAGGAAATTGTAAAAGGTCTGGCTTGTTAACGAGGGACCTTAATCACGCTGTCACTTAAGTGAATTACATTTTTGACCCTCATCAGAGGCTTAAAATAGTGACTTATCCTTTAGATAATTACTTGCCATTTTTCTACAAAGACATATTCTGTTCTCACTCAAAACTGCTTCGATTCATGTTGTGTTGGTCCAAATAATACTTTAAATATACTAAATGTACCTTAAGAATTGTTTGTTGTAGGGGTGCACGATAATTATTGGGCCGATAACTATTGGGCCTGATAACAGGAAATTATGACGTCATCCCGATAAGTCGGATATCATAATGAATAGCCCCGATAACATATATATTTTTCTCAACACGGTATACCAAATTACTTGGTATCGGTGGGTGCCTGTACTCCCGTACTCACAGATACCGATATTTTTGGCCGTATCGGAGCGATTTCCGATACTGATATCGGAATCGGAATAACACTAGCAGAGACCAACAGACAAGTAATGAGCCACGTATTGTTTGGAATCGCTCACGCAAACGTTGAAACAGATTGGAGGTAGGGGTGCGTGAGTCTTGAATGACCGGCAGTGAATGTTATGTTCAAGTGACGTCGGCATAATCAGAAAAACAATTTACTTGTTAACTCGGTCATAATTTTGGTAGTTGCTGACTTAAATTGATATTTGCAGTATTTTCCCACATATTACACATAAAAAATAGAAAAATAGATAAGGCCGACAGAACGACTAGCAAACGAGGGAACAGAGGAATTTACGTTACACCTTAAATGCAGCATTACGGCACAGTGTGCTGATAAAAAAAAAAAAAAAAAACATGGAGGCAACTGCGTGGAACTTCGTTAAAGTTTCAGAAGAAGATAGTTCGCTGGTTATTTGTGACAAATGCTCCAAACGAAGGAGGGAAAAATAGCACAAGCTTTAATACGTCAAACCCGATCAACCACCTGAAACACAACCATCGCTTCCATGGAGTTTTGAAATCGCGCTAACGTGAGCTAACATGAGCTAACATGAGCTAACGTGAGCAAGCCAGCCTAAAAGAGCAAGCCTAAAAAATAAATATCTGTACATTTAAAGAGTCAAAACTGTTTTTGATTTTGTTCATAGTATTGATGTAATGATCTTAGATATATGTGTGTGTTATCGGTTATCGGTATCGGCCTTTAGGAGCTGAAAGTTATCAGTTATCTGTATCGGTTTTAAAGAACAGTTATCGTGCATCCCTAGTTTTGTGGCATTGGAAACTGTATACGTCTTATTCTCCTATATTTTAGTTTAATGTATTCTCTTCATGTGTTGTAACTCAATTGAGTATTTGAAATGTAGGTTGATATTGACTGCAGTATCGATTCACGCACAAAAGGGTTTCCGTCTGCTTTCACACAAAGCGTTTGCTTCCTTTGCTCATTAGCTCGTGTTCTCAATACCATATTGGAAATTAATGAGAAGCGCTCCGGCACCAGAAGCTATCCGTACAGCATAATTATCTCTGAGACGCCTGCAGCAGTTGAGACGCTGCTCGTACTGGACCTGGTGGAAGAAGTGAAGGTCCTCCAGTCTGATGGCGTCTCTTCCCTCGCGCGTGGTCAAACAAAGTCATCAGTGTTGGTGATTCAAGTTAATGAGGCAAAGCTGCATGAACTTGTCTGAGTTTCTTTTTAATATGTTATGAAAGGATGTATTGTTAATGTACATTAGAGGTGTGTGTGTGTGTTAAATGTGGCAAAGAAATGATCCCTCTGATTCGAACATGTTCTACTAAAGCGGCGTACTGGAACTGCAGGGCTGAGTTACTGGTTAGTTTGCTCACTTATGATCATCAGAATACATTGAAAGGCAATTCTGCAAAGCAAACAGTGTGTGTGTGTGTGAAAATGCGTGTTCACAGAAAGTTTTGTGCAGGACTGTTTTCTTAATGTTTTCTGCTGGATTTCTGACCGTTATGGCAAGAAAGAAACGGTCCAGATGTGATACTGTAATGTGTTTGTGTCGCATTTGTCCTGTAAATTCCTACTTTAAAATTTCTCGTAATTATATTTGCTGACTTCCTCACTTTTGTTGCTGTCACACTCACACATTTTCCTTTTTTCACCACCCACTCCAGCTCACTGCGACGTTACAAAAGCCCGATCTCATATTATTTGCGTGAGGTCCTGTGGGATAGTGATTCTCATGGAGATTATTTATTTATTTATTTATCGTATATTAAAAGCTCACCTTGTCCCACTGTCTCTCTCTGTCCAGAGTGATGATTATCATGGACGGGTTGACCAGGTAGCCGTTGGAGTTGAAGGAGAAGTCGTTGTGCTCCCATGTTACATTCAGCATGTGCCTGAAGAGAAAAGAAATCAAATAAGCAAAATGATTCGTCTCAATGGGACATCGAAGCATTTATTTCATCTCACCAGCGGTGTAAAGAGGACGAAAACATTCAAGTTCAACTTCTGTTTGCGTATCTTTGCACACTATTTTGAACTGAGTTACTCTTGTGTGATCCATTATATTTAGAATAAATGGTTATCTTCTTCCATGCATCTGCTGCAACAGAATCCCTCCAATATGTGCCGCTAAACAACGTCCTGGTTGCTGCAGGCCTCTAGTTACTGGCCAAGTTGGTCGGCCTGAAAGAAAGTTCGAAACACACATCTAAGAAAGCTATACGTAGTGAAGTCCAGAAAGAACTCCATTTAGATTGTAACTCATTAAAAGGGAGATCTTTTTTTGCAGCATTTTTTACAATATTGCCTGAAAACCTTTTCACATTCCAATTGCACCCACTGAAATAAAATGTTTGCAAAAAAAATTAAATGTTTTGGTCCGGTCTAGAGGGTATAATCAGAGGAAAACTCTGACCAATCAATGTACTGATCATCTTTACATTTATTGGCTGCCTAATACGTCCATCAAATATGAATGCACTCCCACCCACCCACCTATCCCTCCCTTAGTTCTGGCAATCAGGTGAGCGGACACAGCATTGCTATCTGAAAGCCAGAAATCAAGTTAGCTCGCACGGATCATTTTGTTGCAACAATGGCAGAGAAGAAGACGTCAACCGGCAGCAACATCAAAGGAAAAACTGTTGTTGAAAAAGCAACAGCCATGCGGAAGCTAACCGAAGCTAACCGAAGCTAACCGAAGAACGAAACAGAACAAGAGTGGTTATCGGTACGGCTATCCAGCGCTGGCGCCAGCTAAAAAATGAAAAGGGGCTCCAGACCAACGCCAAGGTGGCCCAGTTTCTACTGGATAGGTAAGATGATGCCGTTCTGGTTATATAATATTTCAACATACTGATCGATTACGGGTATTGTAGGCCTATTCACCCAGTCAGTGAGAAAATGAAAGACGATGACAAAATTATTGTCCATCGAGTGACACGACGAACATATTACAGCATGTTTCGCTAAGCTACCAACTCTTGTCAACTAGGCTACAGTACTATGTGTGACACCGTTAGCTAGGCTGTTGTTATCCGTGACGGAGAAGACGCCATGGCTTGAAGTTAGCCAGCCGCTCTGATGCTACTTGTTGTTGGCAAATCCACGTGAGTGCTCGTGAACTTCCGTGACCGCTCGAGACAGCGTGCGCTTTTAATGTAGTCATGAATCGTGTGGAGGCGTGGTTTCGAGGGGTGGGCTGAAGAGGAGGAGGCGGAGCCTTTGGGAGGAGGGAGGGAGTGTATATTTTCAAAATCTCACTTGAGTTGGATTGCTGGAACCGTTTTTTTCAAAGATCTCCCACCATACCTTTAAGGTCTTGTATTAACCAGATGTTCTTTTAACCAGGTCAACAGGTGAGATGTTTGGTCACATGACTCATGTCAGTGTTTAACTGCCTGGGGACAAGAGTCATCAATGTCTGATGGTTTTAACCTGAGACCTCTTCCTCCTCTGCTTGATGTTACATCTTCGTTTCTGGGTGAAAACCAAAAAGAGGCGGCCTTGTTATAGAACATGCAGTACGCTGATTAGGGCTGTAACGATACACTAATCTCGCGATATGATACGATACACGATACTCGGCTCACGATACGATATATATCGATATTCGCCTTAATATACATTTACATCATTTTCTGAAAGATTTTAATGGGACAAAGTGATTTTGGTGACATCTTGTGAGTGTTACAATTACTTTGTTTGAATTAATTGAACTGAAAGGTAGGTGACCGCAGACAGTGCAGCAGAGAGGAGAGAAAGGAGGCCTCTGATTGGTCAATTCTACATCCGCGTAGAAAAGAGCCCTTCAATGTAGAAATGAGGAAGTACCCACATCTGTACGATGTACGATGTACAGATGTACATGTACGGGGGTTTTGAAGGTAGCTTAGAATATCGATACCCACGGCTGAAAAATCGATACTCTCTGGGGAAATAAAATATCGATATATATCGCAGAATCGATAAAATCGCCCGGCCCTAACGCTGATTATGTTCCATAATACAGGATCTGCTGCTGATACGTGACCAAGCGAGTGACGATGTTCTCGAAGTGATGCGTTTTGTTTGAACGCATGAAAAGAAATCGAACTGAGGTTTAGAAGCTGAGCAACTGTATAACGAATGATCAAAGCGTGAAAACATCCACACCGGGTCACTGATTCATGTGTGGCTTCAGGGACCGCGGGAAAAACGAACGCTCTAACAGCAGCTTGTATCAGCGCTTCACCTGCTACGAACTCCAGCCCGTGTGAGAAAATCCTCTCACATCCTCGACTCATTTGGCCCGCGCCGTCGCGACAGCTGCCCGACTGCGTGGAAACGGCCGTCCGCTGCTTTCGGCTCCATCGTTTCATCACTCGCGCTCTCTGGCGCGTTGCACCTGCGGCGCCGCGCTCGCGCCTCCCCCGCCTCCCCCAGCCGAGGTGATGAAATCCTGGTGGGAGGAGAATAGCCCCCAGACTGGTCCGTGTGAAAAGCCCGTTTAATCTAGTAATCTCATTAACAGGTGAGCCGACTCATTATCCGGAGCCCGTTTGAAAAGACTCTTTTATCAAGCGAGAACGAAGGAGGATGTTCACGTTTGATCTGGCTGCAGAGAGAGGAGATCTGACTGTAACGCTAATTGAAAATTCTTTGTTCTGTCTCGTTGACCTTCACGTTGCTCATGTTCTTTCTGATCCCGCTCACTGGCGCCGGCATGTCTAAATGGAAAGGGGTTTGTACATTATCAAAGCTCGAGATTACGTTCACATTCCGCCTTTATAATAGACGGATGGAGTTTACAAAAGGAAGAGTTGTATCCCTGAAGGCTCCGCAGGCTACGAAGCGAAGACTCCCTCTGACATCAAAAGGAGAGAGAGCCCACGTTTAAGAATTCAAGACGAGCGCTGGAGCTCGTTAGCTTGACCGTGCAACACTCTACAACAAATCACATAAACATTTAAAAATGACACACTTTTCCCAGAATAACTGTCTAAATTCAATTTTATTCTTTTCCCCGGTCCTGATGAAAACATTTTGTTTTTCCCAAGAACATGTGATTTTTTTTGCTCTGTGCTCGGTTGGCACAGATGGCATCAGATTGTTCTTCTGGGCACGGTTTAACTGACGAGCAACAACCTTAGCTGTCGTCAGTACCCCCCACCCCCCACCCCCCACCCCCCCATCCCCATTACCTCACACTCTTGGAGAGGCAGGGGAGGTGAGTGCTGGGGAGCTGCGCTTCATCATAACAGATGGACGGGAAGTCATAAACGCATGACTTTTTGACCACTTCTGAGCCTTATTGCTTCATTCTTGGTATCAATATAAAAGGGAATTTATGATGGGGGGGGGTCCAACGGTCAGACGGCAATCTTCTAACCTGATAGAAGTGCAGATAATTACTTTTATCTTCAGCTAACTGTGACAGAACAAGGCGGAAGATTACGTGCTAAAAATCACATCTGCGTTTTTAGCCCGAATAATGATGAACAATAAATATATAAACACTGTGCGCCGCCGTCAGTCCTGAACATCTGTTTGCTTCCCTCCTCCTCTGCTTTCTCATTCTGTATTTTAATACAGCTTAATTCCCATTATAGCCGTTTACATCTTTTTTTTCCGCTCCGGTACTCAGCATAAGTCTAAAACGTGACTGAAATGTGGGCCATTAAGATTAAATGTTAAGCAGGAGTCAGTGATTTTATAAAAAAAAAATTAATCAGCAGAGGAAAAGTCATTTCATATTTACGTTAGGAGAAGGTGGTGTACTGTCTTTTTAATTCATATTTGTGTTGTTTTGAAACAACAGTTATGGTGAGAAAATACCCTTTTATAGTGGTGATTAAAGTAGACGTGCTTTTCTGTGTTTTGGACTCTTGTGACTTTGTTTTGTCATAATGTCATAATGTAGGGATTACCTGGATTGGTCAGATTCTGCCATCGACAAAAGTGCACGTTAATGCGAAACACGGTTTCCAGCTATGCATAATGATGTCACAGGTGACATCATTATGCATAGCTATTTATTTAGTGAGTGCAAGCAGTCACTTTTCCTCCTCCTTTCAGTCTTGCTACCAGGAAGGAACAGCCTAGCTAGGGCTGTCCCGATCTGATATTGATATCGGATATCGGACATCGATCCGAAAAAAGAATATCGGATTATATCAGACGTCATGTAAAGTCTACGATATTAACACTCCGATAAAAAGCAGTCTATTCTGCCCTGTGGAAATAGGTGACTGCTGTTCATACTCCAACACAGCGGTAGGTGGCGGTAATACACCTGGTGCGCTCGCCAAATAAGAGTGCTCGGCTCCAGCATGTAGCGCTCACGTGACCACAACAGTAACAGCGTACGTGCCCTGGGAAGACATAATGTCGGCTGTGTGGCGGTATTTTTCCCTAAAGACGAACAAAGGTGCTGTCGCTGAGTGCAAAGTTTGCCATGAACAAGTTTCCTGTGGTGGCGCAGAACCAGGGAAGTTTAATATGACCAACCTCATTGCGCATTTGAAAAAGAACCATAAATAAATGCGTGGCGATTTTCAAAAGAGAGAAAACAACCAAAGCTGGCCGAAACATTGTCTAAGCGTGAAAACCTCCCTCGCAACGGCAAAAAGGCATCGGCACTAACAGAAAGATTGACCCGTTTATTGTGCTCTGACCAGCCCGTTGGTGGTGAGTAATGTCGGGTTTAAATGCTTAATTGAGCACCTCGGGCTACGCTGTTATCCCTAGCAGCCACTACATTGTCGACAAAACTACACCTCAGATGCACAAAGAAGTTAACAAGTATATTGCCGCACATGTGGAGAAAACAAATGCTCTTAGCTTCACTAGACCTTCAGACCTTATTGAGTCTGACTGCGCACTGGAATGACGCTGACTTTACGTTGCAGATCGTTTTCAGACTATGGCAAGTAAACTTGTTAATTTATTTTGAATTGTTTGCAAAATAAGTTATATGACTCATTATTCAGGGCCTCCCGATTTATTTTTTCTATTCCACAGTTTTTTTTAATTCTTAATAATAAATGGTATGTTCTCTAATACTACTGTTGTTGACTATTCTCTGTTTGAGTAATATCACTTGATGCTGCGTTTTTTAACACTCCACACTGCAGAATAAATAATGTAAGTATGTTTCATCTGTAGCACGCTGATATTGGATTGATATCGGTATTGGATGATATTCAACACTGAAATATAGACTAAAAAATCGATTCACGCCCGAATCTCGATTCTTATTTATCAAGATTCTGAATCGATCCGAAATGACCAAGAATCAATATTCTAAATTACTTTTTTTAAACATGATAGCTTACTCGCTGCATGTGCATTTTGATGGGAATTTGCGTCCAGTACGCTACGCATACATAAATAAACTAGCTAGAGAACAGCCAGCCCCATCTTCGCTGAAGTGTGGGCTCACTTTGGCTTTTACAATTTCCCTGAAAAAAAGGAGCTCGACATGATAAATTCAGTGTGCAAAATCTGCAAAATGAAAGTCAAGTACTTCGGGAACACTTCAAATCCCCAAACCCACATCTGGCGGCATCAACCGGGGCTACAAGAAGCGGATAAGCCGCCGCTACGACTTCATCTGGGCAACGAACACTACATCACTTCACTGGACTTCCAGCCAACTCTGAGCGGGAAAAACGGACAAGTAAATCTGTTTCATTTCGAAAGATCTTCGCCCCTATAGGATTGTGGAAAGTGAAGGCTTCAGATACATGATGGATACGATTGAGGCAAGGTATGTTATACCATCACATCAGTTTTTCACATACCGCATACTGCAACTTTACGAAGAGACTAAAGTTAATGTTGAGAAAGCTTTGGCCAAAGCCCACCAAGTAGCACTTACTCCTTCATCACATTCACAGCTCACTACATCACAGATGTATCATCACACACTTTCTGTGTGTTTGATATTAATATAGATTCACTTGAATGAATCTTGTAAAACTGCATTTTCATTAACATAACCAGTTTTCTTTAAAGTAATGTAACAATTCATCAGAGCTCTTTCTAGTTTATAGAGGAATGTAGTTAATCCTGGAATTGGCACCTTTTTTCTTTCTTTTTTTACTAAGAATATTAATTTTGAATCCAGAATAGATTGTGAAGCGAATCGCCCCCCCAAGAATTGAATCGAATCATGAGTTGTTGTAAGATTCACATCCCTACTGAAATATCGGTATCGTATCGGAAGTGAAATATAGTATCGGGACAGCCCTAAGCCTAGCTGTGAACTTCCAATGTGTACCAGTGATCAGTACCGGCGTTGGTTCAGCTGAACTTGGCTTCGTCAATGAAATGCGACCCATCGATTCAGTTCATTTCTGCCTTTCAAATGCCGTATACCGTATAGGAGCGTACCTGAACAGAGGAGCGTACCTGAACAGAGTATCGTTGGTAACCGATGTCTTGATGGGGCTGTGACAGTCATTGTGGCCTTCAGGAATGAAGCCTCTTTGTTTCTGGAAGCTCTGGACACCTTTCACCACGATTGCCACCCCGTCCCTCACCCTCTTCCTCAGACTCATCCTCCAGCGGTCCGTGATGATGCTGATGAGTCCCACGGGGAAGCTGTCGGGTGGAGGGATGTCGGGGTTTCCCACGGCCAGGCTGGGGATAATCCAGATGTAGCCTGGCCCCACAAGTCCCGCCTCCGCCGCCATGGAAAACAGGTACTGGGCCTCCTCGTGGGAGCAGTAGACCAGCAGGACCTGGGCGTCGATCTGCTGGAGCAGCCGCCGCGCTCTGATATCGTTCGTGCTGTCAGCGGACATGTCGAAGGTCAACACGTCCTGCAGCTCCCACAGGAAGTAGCTGGTGTCGGTGAAGGATTTAATGTAATCCACGTAGGCTTCGTAGCCCGGATACATGCTGGTGATGACCACGAAGCTGTCCCAGTTGTACTCTTCCATCACCTTGAACATCCCGTTGATCTGTTGCTCGATGGAGGATCCCAGCTGGAGGAAGTTGGAGCCCTCACCCTGGAGGAAGAGGAAGAGGAAGAGGAAGGAAACATGGTGTCATCATGAGGACAAGAGCCTTATCTTTATCTGCTGCTCACAATTAGCTCCAGTTTAATCCAGTTTAATTAAATCTGCAGAAGTGAAGGTCTCTGGAGGACCCTTCATACCAGTGGTGTAAACACAAACATAATTTACACTCGGGGCAAATCGCACACGGAGGAGTGAGTTGGCCAACCGGTAGGTTTGTAGCGGAGCTCTGACAGGCGCTAAGTGGCTCTGCTTTATTTTGCTCCTCCAGCAGCCGCAGAGCCATTCATCACTTAAACCCACACGTCTCACTTCTGCCGCGCAAACACCGACCGCCATCCACGCTCGCAAAGTCAGAGGGATGGCACTATCACAGCGGCCCGCACGTGCTCTGCGATTCATCTGTCTTTTCTATAAAAAAAAAAAAAAGAAGTGATGACCTTGAGAGACAAACAAAGGAGGCTGCTGCGCCGTCATTATCAGAAGGAGCGGGGGGGGGAGGAGGGAGAAATATTTCAAAGCACCTGGTGGTATTTTGTCTTTTCCCCTTAAGGTTTTCATTCAATCTCCTGCTTATGCAAAGTTTCAAGTTGTTTAAAATTTCCCCCCCCAGACAAATCGGCCGATTGAACCGCTGTCCTGAAAAAGAAAGCAAGACGTTACGCTGAACCGGTTTTCTTTCATGTCATTCAGGCTCCTGGCCATCACATTTTATCACCAAAGAAACAAAAAAAATGGCTTATTTTATGGAAGGAAAAGGGTGTTTATCTCCTTTATCTCCAAAGAGTTTTTTTATTAATGCACAAATGAGATTAAGCTAAAGCTTTGAGAGGAAGGGCTGTTCTGGGTTATTGTTTCTGGAGGAGCGATGCTGATGTCCTTCTGCAGAGGACATGTTTATTTAAACTGATCACATGAGCTAAAAGTAAACTAAAAATGTCAAGTCACGGTGCTTCATACGGGGCTGTCGCCATGAGTCCTGTTCACATTAGTGGCCGTCTGGGGAAGTTTTATTTGGCTTAAATTGTTGTGATGAATATCTCTATTCCTCTGATCCCATAGCAGGAATTTTTGGGGATGTTTATGGAGCTAAAATGCGTCCATGCCGAGTTTTACGAACTGCTGGGTGGACGGGATGCGTTGACTCGATGGTGGTTAGAGTTCAGCTGTCTGTGTCCTCTTTTTCTTCTTCTTTGTTGTCTCTTCAGTTAAACTTGAACCCTTACTCTAAACTGGGCATTTAGAGGCACTATTGCAGTATTAGCAGTTGCCAGACGGTAAAAGTGGTGCACTCTCGCCGCCAGATGGCATGGAGTGGTAGTTTGGTAAGTCAGTAGATCTCGCCAGCTCCTTCAAATGGAGACACAACATCTAAAATGATGAAGGAGGGGGTCTTCCCTGTTCCAGACCCCCACTAATAGAAAGGCAGCTGTGTGCATCTGCTGAGAAATAAATTCTGTTAAAAAGAACAATAGCGTTGAGCTTTGATGGGCTCTGGGTTTAATGATGTGAACGCCACGTCCAGTCCGTCGCTGGCGAAGCGCCGTGGTTGGTCGTTGGCCTTCTGGCACCGGCCTCGAACTCTCCATCAGTCTCCCCAGGACTTCGACCTGGAGTCTTTCAGAGCAAGTTGCCATCTGCCGCCACCTGGACCTCGTGTTCCTTCACCAGTCTGCCACTGCACGCCCGTCCAACTACGTAGGTGCAGTTGCTGATGTTAGAAGAGGTCTTTGAGCTCAAAGCACCCCTCATGGACGCTTCTCGCTGCTGCTCCGGGGACTTGTCCCTGCGACGCTGGACGCTGGACGCTCCAGTTTGTGCCCGGTTTGTGGTGATCTGCGGTCGGATGTCTACATACTGTCTGCAGGGGGCGGATCGGTCCTCTTGCGGCTGGTGGAGACCTGCCGCCGCGGACATGGACGGTGTCGCTGGAGGCCGGTTCGGGAAAGCTAAGCAGTCCTGAACTGCTACCCACGGCAACCACCGCCACTGGATCCGGGCTGCAGCGTCACGGAGCCGGGACGGGAGCCCCCGACGTAGCGGCGGCGGCGGCATGCTGCCCCCGTCCAGCTGTCTACACGCCGGATGGGTCAGCTGACCTGGCAGGGGCCGTCTGGTGACCTGGTGGGGCCCAGCACCGCCGGGGGAGACGACAACGGCCTGGTCCAGTCCGCGTGATGAACCGGGCTCTGGGTCGGTCGGCTCCGTCGCTCGCCGGACTGAATGGAGCTCAGTCTTCCCAGAGGAGACGGTCTGGTTCATCGGTGTTTCCTCCTCTGACCTGGAGATATCTCACTGGTCATCATTATGGAGAAATACTGGTTCTAACGGCTGTTAACCGTTTTAACGGCTGTTAACTGGAGTTAGCACTCGGACCACGGGACCGGGCATGAAAAGGAGCGCTGGACGCTGGCAGCTCCTCTAGTACACCAGACTGGTGTACTGAAACTTGAATTTCCACCTTGGGTGATTAATAAAGTATTTTTGAATTTGAATTGAATTGACAGTCACCGACTGCTGTCCTGTCATTTCCAGTCCCAGCGAGGTGACACCTTTTCCAACTGGATTCTCCAGTTGCTGTGGGCCAACATACAGTCATGGAAAAAATTATTAGACCACCCTTGTTTTCTTCAGTTTCTTGTTCATTTTAATGCCTGGTACAACTAAAGGTACATTTGTTTGGACAAACATAACGATAACCACAAAGATTGCTCATAAGAGTTTTATTTAAGAGCTGATATCTTACCATTTTCCATGGTTTTCTTGATTATAACCTAAATCACTTAAGTTTTTACATCAATAGCTATGGCGTTGTACTGCCAAAAACACTGCTTTTATGCATTCAGTGTTTTCTTTTCTGTCTGTTTTAGTCACATAATGACGTTTAGTGGTACCAGGTATTAAAATGAACAAGAAAGTGAAGAAAAAATGGTGGTCTAATCATTTTTTCCATGACTGTAGTTTCACAGATTTCTGTGTTGCCACCTGGCCAGTATAAGCCAACAATCAATACATTATTGAGATATACACTTGCAGAACACTAAGCTCTCTTGCAGATACCTTATGAAAAATTAATAGATTACTTTGGAAAGAGAGTTTTATTAGAAATGGGTCCAAAAATATGAGCAAGTACTTATGAGCGCTTGATTGAGGCCAGAAGTCTGATCAATAATCTTGTGGGGCTGAGTATTGGCAAGGACCTCGCAATACGCTATGTATTATTATGCTTGGGTCATGATACAATATTATTGCGATATCACGATATATTGCGATATTCTACCCAGTTAATATCAAAATTAAAAGTAGAGATGAAAAATCAAGTTGCTGTATATGTTCATCAGATGATATTGATCATTCAGAGGACAAATTGACTCAAAACTATTTGCTTCAAAACAACCTATTTATTGTTTATTATTAGTGTTTTTGAAAAAGTCAATATCAGGAGCTGAAAAATCGATATTATATTGGGTGGCCGAAAATCGCGATATATTGCCAAATCAATTTTTTTTTTCACACCCTTATAATCTGTCTCTTCAGTGTGATGAGGGTACAATCATCATAAACGGATTCCCATTCAGAACCATAACTGCTCTTTTATAAATGAATGAATGAAAAATGAAATGAATGAATGAAATGAATGAAAAATACTTTATTTATTTATCCATTAAGGGAAATTCAACACTATAGCAAGGGCTCTCTCTCTCTCTCTCTTTTTTTTTTTTTTTTTAGCAATAATAATAATATTACAGCAAAAATAATTAGATTAGATTAGATTCAACTTTATTGTCATTACATGTATAAATACAGGGTAACGAAATGCAGTTTTGTATCTAATCAGACGTGCAAGAGCCGAAAGTGCAGTATATACAGAATATACACTGATATACAGAATGAACATTAAGGGCAGTAGTAAGGCATTGCTATTGGATAAATTAGCATGATATAGACTATAATAATATACAACTGGTAGGTGTAGGGATGACTATAGATAATATAGACTGTACAATTTACAGACAAAATTATTGAACAATATATACATGGCGATGAATAAGTATAGGACAAATTAGCAGGATATAGACTATAATAATATACAGCAGGTAAGTGTAGAGATGAATATAGACAGTATAGACAGTATGTACAATTTACAGATGAATTATTGAACAATATATACTAATGATAAAAAATCAACTAATATACAACTAGTGCAATTGAACAGTTCTACAGAGTGCAATGGGACGAGTATTATTAATATTAATATTAATTGATAATATTAATAATAATAGTAGGTTTTATGTCTTGTTGTGGAGGCTGGTGGCTGCTGGCAGGAATGATCTTCTGAAAAAAAAAAAAAAAAAAACTCTTGTCTTTCTCCTGTGGAAATATAAGTTTTGACTCTGGCGTGTTTTTGACGTAATCGCTCTTTTGGGGCTGATGGGCTGACGACCCCCTCCTGACCTCTCTATCCTGAACACCGAGCCCTCAGAGTCCAGAAAATCGTGAGACCGATGGAGGCCTGTGATCTTATTCATCCCGTCTCGCCGCCGTCCTTGAGAAGTTCGGCGGTCTGGTGATGTACGAGCGTCACCCCGGCTGTTACCGAACTACGTAATAAGTCTTTCACGCGTGCCTGCTTCTTCTTTATCAGATCAGAACTGGTGTTAAAGTACAGCCGCAGTATAAATGAAATTAATCCCGTATCTGCTCTCTGGCAGCTATTCTTTCATTTCTATTTCACCAAGTAAAATATTTTTCCTTTTAAAAAAAGCCTGGTATCTCATGGCCGTGTGTGTTATATTTGCATAATTGGGCATCTTTCATATGAATTGGTACGAACCCTCCGTGGACTGAGATGGATTAGTCTGCTCCGGAGGCCGGCCGGCAGCATACATCCACTCCGGGCGCAGCGATCTTATGCAGGTCAGTCACGCAGGAGCTCAAGATCATATAAATCTAGTCATTTTCCTCTTCGCCTCAGAGTCCCACAACAAATCTGTCTGTGTTATTGCCTCAATCCTGTACATGCAGCAGGCTGTTCCTGCATCTGTAGCACCATAACTTGGTGTTAAGGCATCTGAGGGTGGGAGTGTAGGTGTTTTTTTATTTTTTAATATATATACTAGTTAGTTTGGGCTTGTGTTTCTGTGTCAGTGTATGTTTGCATTTCTATGTACATAAACACTTCAGATCTGAGTCCTCCGAAAACTAAAAACACAACAGCTCAATTAGCGAGAGCAGACTGATGGCTCGGTCCAAACGAGCCCGGGGCATCGCCGCAGGCTCGGAGGCTGAAGTCACGACCGCCCGTCAGTGTGCGGAGCACGTAGAGCGCCGGCCGAGGCGTGCGCTCGTAGAAAATGAAGTGCAGGCGGCAGTCGTTTCCACAAAGAGCAAATTTAACTCCCCACTTGTAGCGGTCGCTCGGAGTCGAATGGAGTTTTGTGAATTCGGGAGGCTTCAAGCGAGCAAATGTTATGATGGTGTCTGAAGACAGATGTGCTTTTATGAAGTCTAGAAGTGCAGACTTTCAAAGGTTGATATGAAAGGTGCTTCCTTTTGTCTTTGATCATTTTCCAGGGACTTTTGTTTTTTTGTTTCTGTAGTCAGAGAAGCAGCTGGATCTTTGTCGAACCGTCCAGAAGGTGTACAACACAGGGGTGTCAATTCTCCGCAGATTCGCTGATTTCAGAGTTTTTTTCCATCCTGGGGGTCATTTTTGAGATACGTGCAGATCCGGTTTAATATTTTCGGGGGGGGGGGTACCCTCCACCACCACCACCACCAATGTGATGTGAATTCTCGATTGCGATTGGTTGATTGAGTGATTGAGACCAGAGCATGCGCAATGAGCCCGTTGACAATACAGCCGCTATCACAGCCAGATCAACCTTCAAGTAAGCCTGAAACACATATTTTCTGATATTTCTCCCTTTGTTGTTTGGATGAATGATTATTAGCTTTAAATTCACAGGAGAGATGTTTATTCCTCATTGTACTTATTTATTGTTAGACAACGCGAATGAAATATACAGCGCTTCTCACCACTGGTAAATGTAGCTAGGAAACGAAAGCTCGTCTGCCTCGTCACCGGCGTGGTCCTGTTTCGTCCCGCTTAACAATGTAACTCCCAAGTACATTTAAATTGCCGATTTCTGAAGTGCTCAGTTTACATATTAGGGCAATTATATGATAATTCAATTCTAAAAAAATCTCCCGACGCCAACCCCCCCCCCCCCCCTCTCAAAATAGAAAACTCCTCGAATCTACATGATTCACGTAGGTCTCTCTTTTTGACTTCAAAACGGCAAATTTCGCTGAAAGGTGGGGGATTTTCATGCCTGAAGTATTAGTTATTCAGCAGAGCTTTTTGTGATTTAAAAAAAAAAATTAAGGAAAGCTAATGTTCAGAGTTATAGGCATCAGAAATGTTGAATTTAACATGCTATTTTCTATAACTGCTTACTAAAGTTTTGGATCCATGTATCTTGTTGTCAGTGATGTTTTACTGTTCAAGTTCACGAGTGACTGAATCACTAGTCATTCTGAATTTTTTGCCTTTAATAGGCAACTTAATTGTTTTATAACAACTCCTTTTATTTTTGATATCTAACCTCAGCCTTATGCTCAGTGGATTCTCACATTAGCAGGAATAATTAAACTTTGTGCCATTTTTATCTTTTATTTTCTGTTGAGGGAAAGTAAGAATTGGATTTTAAGTATGAGCAGAGTTTTGCAAACCTGTGAAGTGAGGCACCAGATTGCGAGTTTTGTGTTTCATTATGTAACGTCAATTATCCCCCCAGGTATATTGTAAAGGCTTAAGGCAGGGGTGTCAAACTGATCCGTTAAAGGCTGCAGGTTTTTGTTTCAACCATGCAGAAACACAAAGAACATTTTTTTACTTACAAATTGTAAGTAAAAAATGTTCTTTTCACTATCAAACATTTTCAGTAAAATGTTTAGTCTGTTGGATCTTCAGTAAGTAAAAAATGTTCTTTTCATTATCAAAGTAACAATATGGACAAATACACAATGCTGTGCTCAGAATGCCTCCTTAAGCACCTCCAAATTTTCTCGAGCCCCCCCCCCCCCCCCCCCCCCCCCGCTTCAGTGTTTTTTCCAATTTCCCGTTGACACCCCTGACAACAGGACCATCGCTAGATGAGCTGTGGATGACCACAAACCTTCAAACACAACCTTTTTAAATTCATTTTAGACTCCAAAGTCAGTCAGCACACATTGAGTGTGGTTTTGTCTCTTTTGGCGCTGTACCTTCAGAGGATGAACAGGATCACCTCCAACAGCTTCTGCAAATATCTGAAGCTTGTTTAACAAATTCCAGGAGTGTGTTGAGCTCTAATCTCCAGCTGCTCTGCACAGTTGGCTACAGTGAATAATATGCAGTTTATAACAACAGGTGAGATGAAGGGTGGTTCGACTTTGAATTCTGAGTTCTGAGTTTGTCCTGCAGTCTGATGATCTGCTGTTTGTGAGGGAGGGATTCAAGAAAGTTATTTATTTTTTCTAAATAATTTAGGACTTGTGACTGCTTCCCAGGCATCACAGTAAGACAAAATGTATGAAAATGTCACATTCAGGTGTTCGTGGAATCAGTTTTTAATTTGCGACAAACACAATGTCTTAAGATACAAAAAAAATGAGACACAAATAAAAGCTTTGATCGTGATTAGTTTTGCTTCACAGCGATTACAAGAACAATGTAATCGAGGAAAAAAAAACTCATTTAAAACTTATTTAGTATCCTTTGTGTAACATCCAGTCACGTTGAGTTTATTCAAGTGATATCAAGGTCACGCTGGTGTTTCCGACCAAAAGTACATTTAAGGGATTATTTGAACGGCTCGACCAGCGCTCGTTGGCATGAATCATTTTTTATTTAGTCCAAAGTTTAAAGATCCCACATTATGCAACTTTGATCCCTACTCATATTGATCAAGTGCCACTTTTGACTCAAAAGCTCTCTGGGTCTGTTAGATCAAGCAACATAAATCCTCTATTTTCTGTGTGCTCTGGTGAGCACCGTGTATGGGTTCCCCCCCCCACTGCTCCCCACTCCCTCTGCCTGTTACTGGTGACCTTCCTAAACCAATCGGACACATTATTATGTTTGTTTTTTTTTTTAAACTGCATCGCGTCTAAGCTGGGGGTGAGTATTGGCAAGGACCTCACATAAAGCTGCTCATCTCACACTATAATATACCCCCTGGTGAGCACAGAGCTTTGTTGTTGATATAATTTAGTTTAGTTAGGGATGCACGATAACTGTTTTTTAAAGCCGATACCGATAACCGATAACTTTCAGCTTCTAAGGGCCAATTCCGATACTGATAACCGATAACACACACATATACCTAAGATCATTACATCAATACTATGAACAAAACCAAAAATAGTTTGGACTCTTTAAATGAACAGATATTTATTTTTTCCAATGAAAAACTTTTGGCAAGCCTCTCAAACATTTTCGTAAAGATATCAAACAAACCTATTTGATATCTAACATTAACTTAAATAAGGTTCATTACTGACTGATATAAAAAATAAAGGCTCCTTGAACTGATGGAAATACATGCATCAGAATTACTAACTGAAAAAATTCATTCCTCAATGACAATAAAAAATAATGCACAGGTCATAATGTACTGACACAAGTTAGACTTGTCTGTGTAAATAAACTGAAAAAATATAGTAACAAAAAATTACATTTAAAGGATTTTGGCTTGGGGTTCCATTCAAATGAATGCCTTTAATTAAAGTAAATAAGGTTTGGTATTTTTAGTTTTTTTTTAAGCTCATGGAAGCTTTAGATAAGCGAGAGATGATGGCGAGGAGCGGAGAGGGAATGGGCGCGGAGGGGAGCTGGCTTGCTCATGTTAGCTCACGTTAGCGCAATTTCAAAATACTGCAAATATCAATTCAAGTCAGTAACTACCAGAATTATGACCGAGTTAACAAGTTGTTTTCTGGCGTGAGGGGTATTCTTGATTTTCCATACCGAGATTTCGTTTTTCCGATTATGCCGATGTCACTTGAACATAACATTCATTGCCGGTCATTCAAGGCTCAGAGGGAGCGAGGCACTGCTGTGTTGACAGAAATATATTTGTTATCGGGGCTATTCGTCGTGATATCGGACTTATCGGGATGACGTCATAATTTCCTGTTATCGGCCCGATAGTTATCGGGTCGATAATTATCGTGCACCCCTAAGTTTAGTATAATTTAAGTGTGTGAGGGTATGAATTCATAGCTCAGAATGGAAGTTTCTAGACTTATGAACAGACTTTACCTGAAAAAACAGTGCAGATCTCCTCTCATTTCTTAAGAAAAAAAAACACTGCCTTTCAAAGTCTGAGTGTTTCATGACCACCAGTCAAATCGTGCAGACCAGTTCACGATCAGAGCACATTTAATTAAAGCTTACCTTCTCAGGGCTGATATTACATTCTCAAGGGTGAATTATACAGAACTTTTAAGTGCCTTGGTGTTTAAATCTTTACGCTGCCTGGCTGTTTCTGAGGGACTGGCAGCAACACCTTGACTCTCTGGACGACGTGGCCCGATAGCTCAAGGTTACCTGGATACGTCGTGTGGGTGATGGATCGACTCGCATGCGTTCAGAATCTGAAGGTAGCGAGATGTAATGATGGGATGTAGCTTATACCGTCCCTGATCGCAGGAGTCGACGCTCCCCCTCTCAGTCCCTCTGTTAAGACCGATTCTGGCCGCAGCTCTTAATGCGACATATGTGATCCTCCGCCGCCCAGCAGGAAGTGCCCTGGCTGCTGACGTCACCTAGACTCTGCCCGGTGACCAGAAACGGGCATCTACCGTTATTCCCTGCTCATTTACCAGCAGATAGAAAACTGGAAAGCTCAAACACACAGCTCATTTAACGTGAGAAAATTCTTGACATTTTAAACTTCTGTTGTGAGCTTATGATAAATCTGCCTCAGTGTGAAAGTATTAATCTTGATTAAAAACTGTTTCTATTAAAAGCAAGCTTATTTTTGAAGCCGTTTTCAGAAAATTGACATTAAGGATTTACACCAGTGATGTGTTAAAGCTTTCCAAGATTAAATGCAGCATTTTAATACTTTAAAAGACCTGTGTCTATAAAATTACGTTCGTACTACACCAACCTTTTTCGAGGAGAAGTTTGTTGTCATGTAACGGATTAGATAAAGTTTACATGTGAATAAAATACCTTAATTGATGTTTTTGAAGTATATTTGTATGCTGTGTATCTTCAAGTACGTACTTTTATTTGCAGATCATTTAAGTGCTGTATGAAAATAATGCATTATATGAATACTAAATTATATTTTGTTTTTTGAAGGTGATGAAATTGATGCAAGAAAGGCATGTTTTTAAAGGGGCTGGTTTTCCTCTGTGGAGTATCGGCTCTAGTATTTGGAGTATTTGGGAGCTAAATTGAGACAAATTGCTGCAGTTTTGGGAAGCGCCAGCTGTGTTTAGTCCTCCATCCATCGCAGCTGGTTTATCGGATTCCACTCCATCCGTCTATTTCTCATTGTAGCTTCCTTTGAGCTTGACGAACACCTTTGTGCTTCCATGCAAATATGAATCTGCACACAGATTGCATTGATGAACCCTTTAAGCGCATTATTACCAGGATTGATAATGCACAGTATTTAGCTACAGGTCTCAGATTAGCACGCTTATGAAACAAAGTCTACTCGGATAGGAATACTGAAGTAATGTAACAGCCAGCTGCATACGCCAGTCAGAAATGTTTATTTTTCTGTCACATGTTGATTCAATGAACCCTGGGGCTTCACTCTCTCTATTTTTGTGTTTTGATTAGGTTTTTAGAAGATGACCTCATGGGCAAAGTTTTACTGATTTTTGAAAAATTGTTTAACAGCACCGGTCGGCTCTGGTGCCTTTAAAATCAACGCATTCAGGAGGCAGAAAAAAATTCTCGATGAAAAATTGGTCTGAAACATTTAAATAAGTGACCTTTACACTACTTTTGAATAGGGGTGAGTATTGGTAAGGACCTCACAATACGATATGTATCATGATACTTGGGTCACGATATCGCGATATTACAGTATTCTGCCCAGGTAATATCAAAATTAAAAGTAGAGATAAAAAATCAAGTTGCTGTATATGTTCATCAGATGATATTGATCATTCAGAGGACAAATTGAGTCAAAACTATTTGCTTCAAAACAACCTATTTATTGTTTATTATTAGTGTTTTTGCATATTTAAGTAACCATTAGTAACCAAAAAAAAAAATCAATATTAGGAGCTGAAAAATCGATATTATATTGGGCGGCCGAAAATCACGGTATATTGCCAAATCGATTTTTTTTTCACACCCCTACTTTTGAATTCATTATTTGATTTTGCGTATACAATGCGATTAATCGTGATTAATCAGGGAAATCATGCGATTAATCGCGATTAAAATTTTAATCGTTGCCCAGCTCTAGTTTTATCCTGTTTTAGATTTTCTATTCTAGATCTGCTATTTAGTCCAGTTTTACGTGGGGAGGTTGGGTTCCTGTAGTGCTGACCCGAGGTCTGCTCTCCCCTGGGTTGTTGTTGGGGTCCATAAGGCGAATCATCACACCAACCTTGACCAAATCATTTCATGTCACATTGGAGCATCGGCTAAACATGCTCAGACTTGTTTTCAGCACCGTGTCGCGCTCCCCGCCAGCTGCTTCCTGTGAACTTTGTCTTCTTCGGGTCGTGTAATACCTCTGCTGCCGGTTTTAAAACACACAACGTGGTCGTGGAGCCGACTGAGTTCAAACTGTGGACGAGACAGACGGCGGAGAAAAAGGTGCTGCTCCAGTTCTGTGAACATACTCGGGGTCATCTTCCTTCAAAGACGGTCACAGTTTTGCTCCAGTCGGCCTCACGTTTTGTTCTTTTAAACTACTCGCAGGTTGTAATCTGACACACTGCAGGATGGAGCCTCAAAGGATGCTGGCAGTTGTAGGTCAATGTTAATGAACTAAATGCATCATGATAGGACATTCTATTAAACATGTTGGACAATTATTAAACACGCCAGTTTTAAGGTGTTTACAGTAGCACAAGTAATTTGATGCCATCTGACGTTAAAATACCAGCTTAGATTTGATTTGAAAGAATACTTTGAATATTTGAAGTAGAGATGCATGATAACTGTTTTTTAAAACCGATAACCGATAACTTTCAGCTCCTAAAGGCCGATACCGATAACCGATAACACACACATATACCTAAGATCATTACATCAATACTATGAACAAAATCAAAAACAGTTTGGACTCTTTAAATGAACAGATATTAATTTTTTCCAATGAAAAACTATTGTCAAGCCTCTCAAACATTTTCATAAAGCTATCAAACAAACCTATTTGATATCTCACATTAACTTAAATAAGGTTCATTACTGACTGATATAAAAAATAAAGGCTCCTTGAACTGATGGAAATACATGCATCAGAATTACTAACTGAAAAAGATTAACATTTAAAGGATTTTGGCTTGTGGTTCCATTTAAATTAATACCTTTAATTAAAGTAAATGAGGTTCAGTAGTTTTTTTTTATCTCATGGAAGCTTTAGATGAGAGAGAGGGGAGACTGCTGCTGGCTTGCGCATGTTAGCATTAGCTTCCGTTAGCTCACATTAGCGCGATTTCAAAACTCCATGGAAGTGATTGTTATGTTGTAGGTGGCTGATCAGGTTTTACGTATTAAAGCTTGTGCTTCCCTCCTCGTAGAATTCACTCGGAGGATTCGTCACAAATAACCACCAAACTATCTTCTTCTGAAACTTTAACCAAGTTCCACGCCGCCATGTTTGTTGTGATCAGTACGCTGTGCTGCAGGCTGCATTCAAGGTGTAACGTAAATTCCCACGTTCCCTCGTTTGCTAGTCGTTCTTTCAGCCTTTTCTATTTTTTTCTTTTTTTATGTGTAACATGAGGGAAAATACTGCGAATATCAATTAAAGTCAGCAACTACTAAAATTATGACCGAGTTAACGAGTTGTTTTCTGGCATGAGGGGGTATTCTTGATTTTCCTATTTGAGAAATCATTTTTCTGATTATGCCGACGTCACTTGAACATAACATTCACTGCCGGTCTTTCAAGGCTCAGAGGGAGCGAGACACTGCTGTGTTGACAAAAATATGTTATCGGGGCTATTTATCGTGATATCGGACTTATCGATATGACGTCATAATTTCCTGATATTGGCCCGATAGTTATCGTGCACCCCTAATTTGAAGGAATATTCTGCAGAGCCTTTTTCTGTTGTTCAGACTGGAGAATTAGTGGAACGTGCTCTGCATCGTTGTGTCCTGGGAAAGAAATAATCGTATTTTTGCCCTTAAACAAGGTGCTTGTTCTGTATTATGTGATAATTACAAAGACTTTGCCGATCTGTCAGCGATAATTATGGGTATTGATTTATTTACCGTTTGCACACTGAGCAGCCGTCTGGGAGGCGATTGATGTGATGTCAGCGGTGAAGCACGCATCTTTGTCGTCCATCTGAAACTGACGAGCTGCTTGAATGAGTCTCGACTCTGAATGTCTAAAGAGCAGTTGTCTTAGTTGGATGATCTTCACTTGGTACTTTCGGTCTTTATCTTCCCGTTTATTTCCTCCACTTAAATGAAAATGATCATTGTATACGAGCTCTGCTGCTAATCAACAAAGTGAAATGCCCCAAGGACGGGCATCGGTTTATCACTTCGTTTCATGCTGTCACTTTGGAAAAGATCAAACTGTGCTTTCAGTGTTATGTATGAAAATGAATGAGCTCCATTGCCTTGTGGACTCCCCCTGACAGCGCCCCATAAATCAGTCAACGGGTGGCATCTCCGATTAGGAAGAAACCCAAACAGGGCTGGATGAAGGCCGTCAGATAAATTTAGTAAGTTAGAGATTACAATACTTTTCTCTAAAATACAGTAAAAGAGGGAAAGTTTAGTCAAGCACACATGACTCATTTATCTATTTAACAGATGCGTTTAAAAAAGTAATTTGGTTGTGTCGTCTACAATCTGTCTCCTTTAAATATCAGTTAATTGTTTTCAGCTGGAAACACCTGAATTCTTTGTTCTGCTACAGTTGTTCTGACTTCTTATCCCAGATGTTACCAGATGTTATAGTGTGATATCAGACGGTGAGCTCAAAAACATCTGTTCTTCTGAACCGTAGGTGGGTTTTTATTATCCACGGGTGAAAGTCTGGTGGTTAGTATGTAACAGGGCCGACCGAATCCTCGTTGATTACAGCTGCTGAGTCTCTAAGATGGTGTCGGACCCTGCAGGACTCAAGTGTTAGCGGACTTAACTCCCTTCCACTTGGTGGCAGTAGTACACCACTTTCACTGCCTGCCAACTGCTAATAAAGTAAAAGAAGAAGGAGTAGTTAAGTCTTAAGTACTTTGGGCTGTGCTATTACTTACATTTAAATATTGATTGTAGTTTTTGGCTCTAAGCAATCACATAACAATGTAATTGCGAAAAGGTTAACGTATCCATATCTGAATAATCCCTCCTTACTGGTTTAAAAGTCATTTTCATATGGTGCGTGCTCGGTGCAAAACAGGCTACATTTTATGATTTTGCAGTAAATTTGGTTTGTGTTTGTTGTTTAAGCTGCTCGACAAGCCACGTGACAACAGTCATCGGTCAACGACCGTCTACGGGAGCCCTTTTAGCTCAAACGTGTGGTTTTACACCACAAATGGACCACAACAGAGTCTTGTGGTAGCCACATCACGACGCCGTCTTCAAAGAGCCTCCCAACCAGCAGCAGTGTGTGGTTTAATGCATCTGCAACAGTCTTGATTATCCACCGCTGGTTACAACAGAGGACTGCTAACTGGTAACATGGAGGAGTCTAACGCCTCCTACAGCGTTAGCAGAGCGGTGATGGAGGCTAATCTACAACAATTTAGTTAAAAAAAAAAAAAACGGTGCTATTGTCTAAGCCGTTAACTGCACATGACACTTGAACTTATGTGCAATATCTGCAATACTTAATAACTCAGTGTATTTACATTAGCAGATTCAACTTTCCTGTGAGTTTTTTTTTTTTTTTTTTTGTGGATCTAACACTCATTAATGACTTTTTATTTGTTCCTTTACAGAGACTCTTAAAATCCCCAAACGTGAACTTTCTCCAGCTGTCATCTTTTGCGTATTATAGTTTACTAATTTGGCTGAACGTGCTCTGTACATGCTTAAAAATAATCGTGGGCATCAGAAAATCTCAAATTAGCTGCCCAGGAATGTCGATCAGAGTCCTGGTACCCCAATGAGCCACAGAAGATTACAGCTGCAGTCAACTGGCACGGCTGATATTAATAATGTGTGTATTTACTGTTCTGAAAGGCAGTTTTAAACAGCGTTTATTAATCATCTTCAACTTCTTTAACTGGCTAATTACTGGTGGAGCGCAGTGACTCATTCAATCCCCTGCCAGCTTATTTCTTATTACATATGTTTTACTCTTTCATTTATTGTGATTAAGTTGATCTCTGTCCATAAGTTTGATTTGTTAAAATGTAAATGAGCAGCAGAAGGATGATAACATCGTGCAGAATGTTTTATTCTGAAATGGATGCAGCTGAAGGAGGACTTGCCAAAAAACATGTTTGACCGAAGGAAGTCCTCAAGACTCAATGCAAATGATCAGACGAGATTTAAAAGGTTAATCAAATTCTGATACAGAATACGTAGTTTCAGGAGGACCTCTTAGATAATTTCAGATTCAAATCAGTTTAAACCATCTTTGGGTCACAGTTCTGAAATCAACAATGTCCAATAAATGAGTCTTATTGAAGTCTGACCAAACTTTACATTTTTATACCGCATATAGATAACAGTAGTTTAGAAGAGAGAAAACCTTTTTTCAAAAGGAAGAATCAAAAAACAGTTCACTGGTCATTAATGACAGGTTGATAATTATTGGTTACAGGAGCCCCTGTAGATCGTTTTCAGACTCAACATCCCGACCAAAAAATAAAAAAAAAGTGTTCTGGGCTAGTGCTGGGCAATATTATTATTATTATTATTATTATTACCTTTATTTAAACTCGGAGATACATTGAGGTAGAGACCTCATTTACAATGCAGCCGAGTGAAACAACAATAACAACAATTAAGGCACTTAGACACAAAAAAATGCCAAAGAGAAACTTACATAAAAGTAACGACAAGAATTTAAAAACACAGTAAAATTACAATTAAAATGTAAAAAAATAAATAAAAACATGAATAATTAAAATTTTATTTAAATTTAGTTAAAATGTAGTTAAAATGTAGAACAATAATCAGGTAAAACAGGAACAGCTAGAAGTAAAATGTGATACAGTTAAAGATTTAAATTGCCCTATGGATAAAAATGATGAAAGCTTGAAATAGTTCTGCATGTTATTCCAAGTTGCAGGTGCACAATATGAAAAACTGGATTTTCCAAGTTCACTAAAAACAGCTGGCACCTGCAGCGTAATCCAATCACGAGACCGAGTTTGATAAGAGCCCTCATTAAAAGAAAGCATGGAACTAATATAAGGAGGTAAAAGACCATTAAGAGCTTTATAAATAAATAAAACCCAGTGTCTTTCACGTCTTACAGAAAGAGAGGGCCACCCAACATTAGAATACAAGTCACAATGATGGGTGTCATAGCTGTCTACAGTGATGAATCTTAATGCAGAGTGGTAAACAGAGTCCAGGGGTTTAAGAGTCGCAGCAGAGGCATGCATGTACAAAATATCACCATAATCCAACACTGATAAAAAAGTTGCCTCAACAAGCATCTTCCTGCAATGTGGCGGAAATGAGAGCCTGTTTCTATAAAAGAAACCAATTTTATTTCTTAAAGACGTCACCAGCTTAGAAACATGATGTTTAAAGTTTAATTTATTATCTAACCAGATACCAAGGTACTTGTATTCAGTGACCCTTTCAATATTTGTACCATAATTGGTAGAAATGATGAGATCATCGTGTATACTATTTTTTGATCTGGTGAACAACATGAATTTAGTTTTTCCTGCATTGAGTACCAGTTTATGATTATTGAGTGCAACTTGGAAATCAGAAAAGCAGTGTTGGAGGGAATTTATGGCTGAGTGTACATCATTGGCAATACAAAACAAAATGGTGTCATCTGCATAGAGATGAATATTACACCCAGTGACAGCTGAGGTAATATCATTGATGTAAATCGAGAACAGAATAGGCCCTCAAATTGAGCCTTGTGGCACACCTTTTGCTAATTGGACATATTCAGATTTAACATCACCAATAGCAACACACTGCTGCCTGTCGCTAAGGTAACTCTCAAACCATTTAAAAGATAAGTCATCAAATCCAAGACTCTGAAGCCTTTTTAAGAGCAATGTATGATCCACTGTATCAAATGCTTTGGAAAGATCAATAAAAAGAGCTGCACAGTGTTTTTTTTGTCTAAAGCTGTTAAAATATCATTTAAAACAAGAGTGACAGCAGTAATAGTGCTGTGTCTTTCCCTAAAACCTGACTGATGCCTACTGAGAATGTCATGTGTTGAGAGGAATGATTTTAGCTGCGTGTTAACAAGAGATTCCAATATTTTTGCTAAACATGATAGTTTAGAAATAGGTCTGTAATTATTACAGTTGTCTGTTCCACCACCTTTATGTAATGGTGTTACACAAGCGACCTTCCAAACCTTAGGGACCATGCCATTTAAAACTGTGAGGTTAAAAATATGTGCAATGTAGCTGGCAAGCTTTAAAAAGTAGGGGTCAAGTTTATCCTCACCCAGAGACTTTTTAGAATCTATAGACAGAAGTGCATTGGCCACTTCACCAATAGAGAAGGGCCGCAATGAGAAACAGGGAGTTGGCATGACATGGGTGATGGGATCGACAGCAGACAGCGGGGGTCCTGTATAAGTTTCATCAAACAGGTTACCAGCTGATGCAAAATGTTCATTAAAAGCCATACAAATCTCCTTGTGGTCTGATATAGAAGACCCATTTTCAGTGGTTAGAGGAGGAAATGAGATGGAGGACTTGCGGTTCAGGAAATTCACTGCCTTCCAGAAATTCGCTGGATTCGAATATGATTTTGGAATGAGATTTATATAGTAGTCAGATTTAGCCTTTCTTATCATAGACGTACATTTGTTTCTAAGCCTTCTAAAAGCCAGTAGGTGACCAGGGTCCTCAGTACGTCTGGCCAGAGTCCAAGCTTTGTTTCTCTCTTTAATCAAAGAAGAAATTTGTGATGAGAACCAGGGGCTTGACCTATTCTGTATTCTGAATTTTTTAAAAGGTGCATGCTTATCAACTATTAAGCTGAATGATTTACAGAAATGGTCAAGAGCGAGTTCAACATCTAAGATTTTAGCAGTATCATGAATATTGCTTGCCAGGAGATCATTCAAGAATATTTGCTCATCAAAAAGTTTGAAATTCCTTCTAAATACCATACGGGGACATTGTCTTTTTATTCTGGTACTTCTGATACAAGCGACAGGACAATGGTCGCTAAAACCAAGTTCAAATACTCCTGAGTGAGAAATTTTTTCTTCTCTGTTCGATAAGATCAAGTCCAGAAGAGATGACTTGGAGGGGTCCTTTAAGTTTGGTCTTGTAGGGGCAGTAATTATTTGGGAAAGATTAAAATTACCACAAACCTCCTTTAAAAACTGGGAGGCTGAACTCAGCCAGTTTAGGTTAAAATCACCTAAAATGATCATTTCTGAATCTTTAAAAGGAGCTAAAAGATAAGCTATCTCATTAATAGCAGAAGAGGGTGCAGCGGGCGGTCTATAAATTCCAATCACAATAATAGAATTATTTTTTGCTGTGGAAACTTTCAGTGCCAAGAATTCGAAAGATTTGTCCACAGACACTGCTTTCAGAACAGTACAATTAAGGCAAGCTCTAGAATAAATGGCCACTCCTCCCCCTCTAGAGTTTCTGTCCATTCTGAACAGGTTGTAACCATCCAAGGCCACCTCAGAATCACTTACAATGCTTCTTAACCAAGTCTCAGATATAACCACAATATCAGGATCTGAGTGAGTTATTAAAATTTTTAGCTGATCCAGCTTCTCATGCTGAGTGATGCTCCTGATATTTAAGTGAATTAAACCCAGCCCTCTCCTATTCTTAAAATCTGAAGGAGTAAGAGTCGGGTGTGGAACAGATGCAGACTTAAGAGAAACACTAAGGTCAGACTTTAAGGCCTGTGAAGCTGAGGACAGCCTTGATGCACATAACAGTGGAGAGTGTATTGGGCTTAAGGCCACCTGGGCACAAGGGGGAACTGATGAGCCAGAACCTGATTGAGAAGGTCCGATCAGCGGCTGGTGACCGCAGATGCGCTGTGACGAGCACACCTGGTCACTTAACAAAGTAGCAGACGATAGTCAAACTGCAATATGACGATACATATCGTGGGGACGATAGAAAAGTGTGTATCGTGCCATTTCTCTTCTATCGTTTCTAACCTAATTTTATCAAATATTACAGCAAATATGTAATTAAATAACCTGCAACGATAAATTTGATAGAATCATATCTACTTCTACAACGTAGCCTTTTATGTTTGCACTTTTATTCATGGTTAATGCCTTAAACAGAGTTCTCTTCAACCCTGATGTTTACTTTAGACACTTTATATTGGTTTGCAAACTTTGCACTACAAGGTTACAGATTTCAGAAAGTTGAAAAATAATTTGTGTTTATTTTTTATAGCTGAACTTCAGTGCAAAAATGTGTTTTTCCTCTCAGAAACTGTTGTGCGCTTTAAAAAAAATGTGAAAGCTACTGTACCTCTGTACCTACCTATTTTTGCTGCACTAAACAGTGACAGTTCAGCTAAATGTCCTTCAAAATAAAGTTGAAACGTAAGCAATGAAATTTTTGTCAAAGTTTTCAGAGAATAACTGAAAACATACTTTATTATGGTATATTGTGATATATATCGTTATCGTGATATAAAATAGTCCATATCGTGATATATGATTTTTTTCCATATCGCCCAGCGCTAGTTCTGGGCTATAAATCATGTTGAATCTCTGTCTTTTAACAAATTGCTGAAACTGTTTTGACAGGATGTTGTTATCCTGACACATCCAGTCCTGTAATGGTATCTGTAGGCAGGAAACACTGGGAAGGCTGGTGGAAGGATTACCACCAGTCTCTGCGGCTGAGCCCTTCGTGGAGCGTATCGGTGCCCCGTAGACGGATCATTACCGCTAAACTTTAGAGCTTCCTGCGTCCTAAGAAGCTCCAAACTGTTGCTCAAATACACTGATTCACAATCTACGGGTCACACCAGCTCCTCAGTCAAACTTCATTTTTACTGAACCAGTTGGTATTAAAAGTGAGCAGTTTCGTATTTGACTTGAACAAAGTTCCCGCTCGCACTTCTTGCTCTCTCATGCGCTCCTGAACATACCGATATTTGATTTTAATTAATGGTCATTTTAAAACGACGAGTCATACCTTTCCATCTGTCTAATGGTCTATAAAGCTGACGTATCGCTCCAGTGCCGTACTTGGAGGCTTCTTCATCGTTACATAACTGCTTGCATTAAAATAAATCATCACAACTGAAAGAGACGTGATTGAAATTAATTTGCTGTGTGGATTGTAACTACTGTGGACGGTGTTTTAAAATGATTGACACCCTCTTTTCCCAGTATGTGACCTGGTGGGACAAACTGTTAGGAACATTGTTAAGTAGACTGCAGTCCAGTGGATCACCCACCACCCAGAAGGCTCTTATTATTTAAGATTACGGGCAAGTATGGCTAAAACTCCCAAGCAGGTTTTCATTGGCCGTTTTCCCATCCTTAATCCGGCCCCCAACTGACCTTATATGGCAGGACGACGGCGGATCCTCCGCTGATTCCCACGATTGGCACAGCTGTCTGAGTGGAAATGAAGTCCAAGATCTGCGCCACGGCCTCGGAGCCCACGTTGTCCTCGAACACCACGCCATGGACGCGGTTGGTGGAGAGGGTGTCGCAGATGCGGGTGAGCAGCGCCCGAGGGTTGGTGTTGTTGACCAGCACAGTGATGGGGTTCACTTCCAGAGGCAGGTCCATGAAGTTCTCCCGGCTCAGACGCCCCTTAATCTCCGTCTGGTAGGCCGGGCCGCTGAACACCACCGCCACGTTGACGGAGGGCGTGGGGATCCCAAAGGGCCGGCCTGAGCAGCAGGGGATGGCGGAGAGGAGCAGCAGCAGCAGCAGCAGCAGCGGCGGCGGCGGCGGCGGCCACCACAGGGAGTCGCTCCAGCAGCCTAGACGAACGCCCATCTCAGTCACCTACTGCCTGGAGGAGAGGTCAGAGTGGAGGGAGGGGGCAGTATAGGTTAGATACACGTGTCTCCTTTTGAAAAGTTATGATAATAGCTAGGGTTGCACGATAACTGGGCCGATAACAGGAAATTATGACATCATCCCGATAACTCAGATATCACGACGAATAGCCCCGATAACATTTATATTTTTGTCAACAAGGCAGTGCCTCGCTCCCTCTGAGCCTTGAATGACCGGCAGTGAATGTTATGTTCAAGTAACGTCGGTATAATCAGAAAAACGATTACTCAATCAGGAAAATCAAGAATACCCCCTCATGCCAGAAAACAACTCGTTAACTCGGTCATAATTTTAGTAGTTGCTGACTTGAATTGATATTTGCAGTATTTTCCCACATGTTACACATAAAAAATAGAAAAAAATAGAAAAGGCTGAAAGAACGACTAGCAAACGAGGGAACGTGGGAATTTACGTTACACCTTGAATGCAGCCTGCAGCACAGCGCTGATCACAACAAACATGGCGGCGTGGAACTTCGTTAAAGTTTCAGAAGAAGATAGTTTGGTGGTTATTTGTGACGAATCCTCCGAGTGAATTCTACGAGGAGGGAAGCACAAGCTTTAATACGTAAAACCTGATCAGCCTCCTACAACATAACAATCACTTCCATGGAGTTTTGAAATCGCGCTAATGTGAGCTAACGGAAGCTAATGCTAAGGTGCGCAAGCCAGCAGCAGTCTCCCCTCCCCTCATTCCTCTCATTTAAAGCTTCCATGAGATTAAAAAATAAAAAACAAAAATCACTGAACCTCATTTACTTTAAATAAAGGTATAAATTTAAATTGAACCACAAGCCAAAATCCTTTAAATGTTAATCTTTTTTAGTTAGTAATTCTGATGCATGTATTTCCATCAGTTCAAGGAGCCTTTATTTTTTATATCAGTCAGTAATGAACCTTATTTAAGTTAATGTGAGATATCAAATAGGTTTGTTTGATAGCTTTAAGAAAATGTTTGAGAGGCTTGACAATAGTTTTTCATTGGAAAAAATAGATATATGTTTATTTAAAAAGTCCAAACTATTTTTGATTTTGTTCCTAGCATTGATGTAATGATCTTAGGTATATGTGTGTGTTATCGGTATCGGCCTTTAGGAGTTGAAAGTTATCGGTTTAAAAAACAGTTATCGTGCATCCCTGATAATACAGCTTCTTGGTACAGGAGGTGAGTTTCAGTATTTACTTTATCAAAGCAGATGCACATGCATTTGAAGCTGTGGTTCCTCTGTTTCCATTCTGAATTGTAATGGCTGTTAATATCGCCAAGCGCTGTCATTGGTTGGGAAACCTGAGACCTTTCTACCTCCTATTCTGCTCAGTTTGCCACAACCAAAGCAGAGCAGGAGCCCATTAGCAGAGCAGGAAGTGGTATTTTTAGCTTGCGTCCGCGTGCAACGCGGGGCCGCGGCCAGGCTGTTGCGTCTTAGGGCGGCAGCTGCCACCCTGCTGTTGTTGTACTCTGCGGCCCGGTCCAACAGATGGTGGCCAGTGTTTAATGCAACAAATGGAGAACAAGAGGATTTTAGATTGTTCTCTCGTGACATTAGTTTTGATGCTGTTACTTAATTTTGTCAGCAGTCCGGGGCACTCAGGAATATAATCTGGCGGCGGTTATGCGTTTTCACGATGACGGCTGATTGACATCCATTATTGGGATTTCTAAGATTACGGTTTTTTAAGTCTTCAAAACAAAAACATAGACGAGGGAGGTTGTCTTTTCAACAAACAACCTCCGCTGGAAGTCGTAACTCTTAGCCGTTGAATCTTAATTAGTATTTGTTTTCCTTTTCTGCCCACTTGAAGGTAATGAAGGATGATGTCGCACCCCGTGACGGCGGTTCGCCGTTCATCGTAGCCAGACAGCGGTTTAATGTTGAGCTGTCAGACAGACTTAGGCTCTTTGTCAAATCTGTCACAGTCGTGTCGGTGGCCTCGGGGGGGGGGGGCTCTGCACACTTGTCCCCTGTCACACAGATCTGATTCACCATTTGATGGAATCCCAGTAGAGAATATATTATAATCCCTCGGTAATCCCCGCCAGGCGTCACGGCCCGCAGCTTGATTGTGGCGCAGAAACTTATCAGCAGAGTTTAGCTGTTTATTGCGGCTCCGTGTTCTGCTTCACATGTGGGCCGGAGAAGCGAGCCTGGAAAGCATTACAGCAAACAGACGGGTGGCCCGTAAAGGAGCGGCCATGGCTGCCCGCCGCCGCGTCCCCAGAATACTTATCAGGGGATTGTGTTTCCAGTCATGTCCCGTCCTGAAATCCGAATAAGAGACATCGCACATGCGTGGGAGGCTGTCGGAGCTATGTCCTACATGTAATTCTCCAGGTAGTTGCTGCCTTATTTTTAAATCTAACGGTTTCCACATCCAGCACACAGCTTTCAATGACATTTCAGCTGCGGCGGTAGAGGCAGTTGAGGTTTCACGTTTTTATTTTTCTGACCAAAGTGAAGGCTCAGACCCTCCATGACATACATGGAAAGCAGTAATCTAAATACTATAAATATTCTGATTAAGGTGTTTACATCGTCAGCGTTCTGATGCCAGCAGGTTTCATTAAAACACCAGCTGTGTTTAACGTTGTCTACTGTCCAACGCCACGTTTCCTTTCGGCAGCACGGGTCAGTTCGGGTCAGTGTCGTACAGTTTCGGACGGTAACCCCTGATCTAAAATCAGCACAACTCTGTTCAGAAAGGACGACAGTGGAGGACGTCCAACACACCGTTTTAGCTTCGTTTGAGATGAGACCTCAGTTATCCCGAGTTTATCTCCAGGTCACAAAGAACAGCTGCTGTGTTTCTAGCTACATTCAAGCGTACTGTACTGCTGGTTTAAGTCCCCCAATTTTAGTGCAGTTTACTAATTTTTAATGACGGAGACACAAGTAATTGCGCACAGTAGGGATGTAACAATATAGAAAATTTAATATCTCGATTATTGTGACCAAATTATTGCGGTTTACGATATTATGGTGGTATTTTTCATTGCTGTACAAATGTCCAAAAAACACAAAAATTAAATAATTTCACAAAATCTTATGATTTTCTTGTCTAAAACATTAGAAGCCAAAATTTTATCGAAATTAAACGTTCACATTAAAAGGGCAAACAACTGGCACAGAAAGAGGTTTTATTTTAAATGAACAAAATAAATAACAGGAACAAAGCTTATTTGTCTGGTGCAAATTTAAATAAACGCTTTAACAACCATAGTAGGTCAAAATATGCAAACAATTATCAGGAACAAAAATTATAGTGAAGTTCAAACAAAATAAACTTTTGACTTTAAGCTGAACCTTAAATACGTATAAATGTGCAAATAAAGAAACAGTTGTTTAGGAGCCAAATATGTTGTTCTGAATTGTAGTTCACTCTGTGTGTCTGTGGGTGTCGCTGTGTTGTTACCTGAGGGTCAGGTATAAAGGTAGCTGCCTGTTATTGGTTAGCTGTTTGATCCGGAAGGGCAAAAGGTTTTTGACCGCTGTGGCGCTAACTGTCGGCGTTATGGTTGTCGGATCAGTTAAAGGAATAAATAAATATTTTAACTGCATCAGAAGAACATCGTTCCGGTCCTTTTTCAATCGACACGCAACGGTAACGTTTGCGAAATGTGAGTTAGCGAAGCGCGTCGACCAGGTTACTCTTGGTCAAACATCTCAGTAGCTTGAAGCATTAGCCTTAGCTCCTTCAAGTTGCTTGTACAAATTACAATAAAATGTAAACAAGTGCTCTGCAGACAAGATAATTGTCCTCCACCAGTTGTCCCTCTGCATTCTTAAAAAGACAAAAAAAATATGCCCAGACCTCGGATTTCGTCCTTTTAGTGGGTTGATAAATGTCCTGCGTGCTATCACCACTTTCTGCCATGTTTACGTTACGATGCCGATGTTACAAGCTACAAATTCATGCAATACACAGTACGAGTCGCTCGCAGACTTGAATGAGGCTGATATTACACATCCCAGTAATCGACCGCGGTAATGAGACGAAGTCAAACTTAAACGTAATCATTATCGTGTAAAATTCTACCGCGATTTACCGTAATACCGGTAACCGTTCCATCCCTGGCGCACATTACTGAACTATCCTGTACTGTTGTTTTGGAAATGGACGGTAAGTACTAATTTATTCCAGGTTTGACGAGTCCAGTGTTTGTAGTATTTGGAGTTATTAGGGAGTTTATTTTGTCACTTTGGCTGTGTATAGCAGTCCACTTCCTGTGACTGTGCTAAACCAGGCTAACATCGAGAAGAAGAGAACAGCATGTATCCTCTTATCAAACTCTGTGGTGATGGTAAATATCATAATTCCTGAGGTAATTAATATGCCTGTATTATTATATATATTTATATATTACTCAGTAATATAAGGTTTGACCAACTGATTCTGGTTCAGCCCTCAGAGTCGGGATGCACCACGTACGATGGCTGCATCACTTCCTGCGCTGCTCTTCTTACTCTGATCCTCCTGTCACTGAGGTTCCTGAGATTTCAGCTAAAAAATTTAAGTCCAACAATGATGATTCAAGATTATTACAGATTGGCTTTGTAGATTTATTTGGGCTTCCCACAACTCTGCTTTTTGTCCCCGGCTAAATCCTCCTAAACCCTCCTTGTAAAAAAAACACAGGCTTCAGTCCGACGCCGGCGATCAGACGTCACCGTAGACATCTGTTAGTTCTAGAGATTTCACAGAGAATGAGGTTCAGGTACATCCTCCTGGATTACCGTGGCTCACGGTCGATCTGGCCCTGAAGCCCCACCGTTCATCCTTTAGTTTGATTCAGAGGAAAGAGACAGGTTGTTGCTGGCGTCATGACGCTGCTGCAAACTGGATTGAGCGGTGAGTCACGGCGCACCTGCTGGTGCAGGAAGTGAAACCAGTTACTCCCCAAACCCTGCTTCTCTAGTCACGGACAGACCTGCCTGCGTGGCTCGTTTTATCTAAGATTCTCACAATATTCCTATTATTATAGAATTTCAAGGGCAATCTAATAACAAACATGTTGCAATTACATGAATTACAATGAATCATTACGTAACTAGGGCTGGGCAACCATTAAAATTTTTAATCGCGATTAATCACATGATTTCCCTGATTAATCACGAGTAATCGCATTGTATACGCAAAATCAAATAATGAATTCAAAAGTAGTGTAAAATGCACTTTTATTTAAATGTTCTGCTGCCATATGAACTAAAGTGCCATAACATTTGTTGTTCAAACACTTTTAACATCAGCACTTGTCAGTAACACATATTTAGTGTAAATCTCATCTTAAAAAATGTTAAATAAAATAAATCTTATTGCCACTGCCAGGGCATTAATGTCATCCTGTTTTATAAAAAATAAAAAAAAGTCTACAAACAAAATCCAACAAAATGATTGTGTCTCAGCACAATCAGAACATTAAAACAGGTAATTTCTGAGGTAACAGCAGAAACTTTTAACGGGGAGTTCAACTTGTCAGTTGTTACAAATAACCTTGTTTCTGTTGAATCCTCCGTCTGGGAGAACTTTAAAATGAAAATGTCCATGTTAAAGTTCAGTAACTTTACCAATCCGTGTATCATTTATTCTTTCCATTTTCAATTGTCAATCAAAAATTAAAAAAAAATTAAAAAGTGACATTTTATTACGTTTTTTGTTTTTTAATCTAACAATTAAAAAATACCTGTTTTTTTTTTTTTTATATTTCAATTTTAGACTTGGATCAAAAATATGAAATTAAAAAACGGGCCACAGAACTGAATTAGTTTTATAATGGAGGACTGGACTTTCTGTTGTCGTTACACATCTGTGCCACTAGATGGAGCCGCACTGCAGTAACCAGCTAGAGAACAGCAGGACAGTGAACACATGGAGCAGATCTGATGGAACATGGAGGAATGATGGGAAAGTTTTGTTGCAGTCTAGAATATTTTTTTTTGACAGAATTGTTAATATTGCTACCTGAGTTGCTACCTGAACTGTAAAGTTCACGGATTTTTACCGTTCTCTATGTCTGTTTTAGCTTTTCCTTATGTTTACTGTTTTCCAGTTCTGCAGCAGCCAGAAACAGACTTTTCAAAACAAAAGCATGTGAACAACATGCGTTAACGTGCGATAAAATAAATGTCGGCGATAATAAATTAATGAGTTAACGCGATAATAACGCGTTAACTTGCCCACCCCTAATCATTACGTAACATTTGATCTTCAGATCAATACTGTGTGAACGACAGACCAGAGTTGAAATTCTTGCCTGAATATCTGTAACAAATAAACTTATATCTGTTTCTGTGTTGCTGGTGCACAGCTGGGTGTCTTATTTTGTGTTTGTTTTGGTGATTTACAAAGATGAGTGCAATATTTGTTTGTGCCAGGTGATTTAGAAGTAAAAAAAACGGTCTTAATGAAAGAAATGGCGAGCCCTGGTTGTAATATGCACGGAAAATGAACCACAATCTTCAAAAAGTGAGAGCACTGGGGCTGCTCTCCTGGCTGGAAATGAAATCTGTGTGTGGATAATTGTTTAAATGTCATTTCCAGCAGCCTGGAGCTCAGGGGCTCAAACCTGGAACATTTCCACAGACTTCCAGAAGTTAAAAGGCGCAAACAAGCACCTAAACTGTCAAAAGTATCTTCCTGAGTTTTCTTTCCTTACTTTTTTTTCCTCCCCTCGATCGTCTTGTACTTTTAAAAAGCATAAATATTAGGCAAAACGGGAAATAACATTCAGATGTCAAATTACTTTTACTTGGTTGATATTGTCGATATTTCAGCCGGGCTGCGTCAGGAAAGGGCATCCGGCGTAAAAATTGTGCCAGATCAGTCATGCCGATCACTCCGCTGCAGCGATCCTGAACAGGGAGCAGCTAAAGTTTAGTTTATTGACTAACTGCAAATGGACGACAGAAATGAACAAATGTAAGCAGTGATGGTCGGGGCTTGGAGGAAGTTTTCATGTTTGGTTGAAGGCAGCGGGTTGGGAGCCCTGGGGGGCTGCAGAGGGAAACTCGATGATGGATGTAAAACGTACGCTTTATGGTCCTGCTCTTTTTTTTTTTTTATTATTTGCTCATTCTTGGCAACTTCTCAGAGATAGAAGGAAGTCAGTGGCTGATTATCAAACAGCAGCAGCCACATTTATGATGTGTTTATCCCCCTCTAGTGGGTGACATATGGTGGAAGCAGTTTCTTTACAGAATAAGCTGCCAGTCAAGCAGAGCAGAGGGAGGATTGACTTTAAAATGACTGCAGGGTCGTTATCAGACGTCGTTCCTTCCCCCATTTTTCACCACCGACAGCTGTATATTCTGATAACGTGGACAGGTAAACAAAACACATCTGCATGTTCAGCCCGAACACATTATCTGCTGCTACCAATTGAAAACTGTTGATAAGGCGAATTGAACGGATCCTTCTGGATGAGAGTTTGAGCTCATTATAATACTCATCTGATATCGAAGGTTGCCTGAATCATACACTCTCTCCTTCAATTTATCTTCATGATGAAGTCTCAGTTTTTTAATATTGTGCTGTATTGTTTTATTCAGAAAATAAACCTGTTGTTTATGTACTGTTTTATTTCCACACTATTTCTTCGCTCCTCTGCATTAAACAGTCCATCTCTTGAATTTCTGGTATGGATCATATCAGCCGTGAAGGTCGATGACGCATCTCCACATGACCCCTGTAGCTCATGAACGGTAAAATACAGCTCTTCTGGAAGACGTGATCTCTTCAACACGTCCTTGGTTGCATTCGGGATCTTTTCAAGTTGGACGTGCCAACAACCGAACTGTCCGTTGATCTCGTCATAAAGACCCAGAGATACTTCAACTCCTCCATATTTCACCCTTTCTGCATCAAGTGGGAAAACAGACTCAACTTTGTTTTGAGCTAAATGAAGCCTGTAAGTGTGAAAGCACATAGTCGCTACTCTTTCAGGACTCGGCTACATGATAATCTCTCACACAGTGTCTGCCAGTTTTCCAGCTTTCAGTCTATAATCCTGCTAGACGTGATGGAGGGAGGAAATGGGGCCGGATAATTAATTGAAAATGAATCAAAACCAACATTCAGAACCTAGAACCGACTTAATCTTGATCGTGTTAATAATTTAATTTTTTATCTTTGATTCTGCTATTACTTTCCCCCTCTGTGTTAATTGACTTTTACAGCGTATAAATACTTCTGTATGTGTGGTCACATGACTCTAACTTGTCCAGTCCATGACATGGAAGCAACATGAAGGAAAACTTGGACACAGAGACAGAGACAGCAGAGTCATCATTCATCCATTCTGTTTTAATTCTTTGGGGTTCTCTGAAGATGACATTGAACAAAGAGAGGTGAAATGCAAACCCTTCAAAATAAAAGCCTCTGGGACTGGAGTTTAACACCTCCAATCTGTTTCAACGTTTGCGTGACCGATCCAAAACAATACGTGGCTCATTACGTGTCTGCTCGTCTCTGCTAGTGTTGCTCCGATTCCGATATCAGTATCGGAAATTGCTGCGATACGGCCAAAAATATTGGTATCAGTGAGTACGGGAGTCCAGGCACCCACCAATACCAAGTAATTTATATTTAATGATTTATTAATGGTTACTTCCGTTACACTACCAGCAAAAATAAATGGTTTTTAATTTTGCAACGCTGTTTAATACTGTTCTATTTGGAAATAAATGTAGACATAAATGGGTTGGATTTGCTGTATTTATTCATGTTTTGCAACAATGATAATTATATTACAATCAGGCAATTTTTTTAATGTCATACTTGGATCAGTAGTCGGTATCGGCCGATACACTAGGGGTGAGTATTGGCAAGGAGCTCCCAATACGATATGTATCATGATACTTGGGTCACGATACAGTATTATCACAGTATCACGATATATTGCGATATTCTACTTAGTTAATATCAAAATTAAAAGTAGAGATGAAAAATCAAGTTGCTGTATATGTTCATCAGATGATATTGATCGTTCAGAGGACAAACTGAGTCAAAACTTTGCCTATAAATATTTATAAATATTCTATTTATTGTTTATTATTAGTGTTTTTGCACATTTAAGTGAATGAATGAATTTTCCTAAAAAAATTGCTATTAGGAGCTGAAAAATCGATGTTACATTGGTCGGCCGAAAATCGATCGATTTTTTTTTTTCACACCCCTACGATACACACAGCTCAAGAATCGTATCAGAGGGGAAAAAATGGTTTGGGAACATCTCTAATCTCTGTTCTGCGAACAGCAGCCTGACTGAGCTAATGATCTAAATTAACGTTCTCATGTTTTTTTTTTTTTCCAATAAAAGCTCGTTCAACTTTAGAACCTCTTAAAAACTGTCCTTTTTAGCTTTCAGAGCTGACGTCATCAGGTCAAAACATAATTTATATTACTCACTAGTCTTATTGTCCTTGTGATGTCCTGAATCCAGTTTTAAAACTCTGTCAAGGAAACCCTGACCGGTATTATCTTGGAGCTCTGCGACGTCTGTGGGTTTGTGATCCCTGTGACCCTTCTCTGGTGAGCTAAACGGTAAATGAAGCCAAAATCATAAACGTACGTTGTTTCTGACCCAGTATGACCCGTGGGGGCTGCTGCCAGCAGTGACTGATCATTTTGCACATGCTGAATCAGATTATATCTGCTGGACCTGATCCAGATCACCCTCATAGATACAGCTGCATCTCTGTCGTCCCTGTTATCCCCGTCTGATCTGTGGAGAGTCCAGATGGGCCAAGACGGACCGGAGCCGGGTCAGATTTAGCTCCGTTTGATAGTTTCTGTATGGATCATTTAGGTGATCTGATCCACTGAAACGTCTGATAACTCCAGAGATGCAGCGGATTCGCTTTCAGCAACGTCGGAGTTAAAACGGCTTATCTCCAGTTTGTGTCCGAGTCTGGCACAGCTCGGCATTGACTGGTACCGGAGTCGGTTAACAAGAAACTTAGCGGTTTCTCAGCTGCAGCGGAGCGCAAAGACAAATGCTTAACCGAAGTCTTAAAGGAGTTAAATCCACTGTAGGTCTATTATGAGATGAAAAAGGATGATTACTCTTATTAGGGGCCAGAATTATGAGAAGGAAATGTGTGTTTGCAGAAAAAATGGCATTTAATGTTAGCAGTTGAGCCAGTGGACCTACTTCAAAATAAATAGGTGTTTTAAGTGATAATGGTGCATTAGATCCCTACAGACAAAACTCAGTGAGGGAAAGTAGGAGGGTTAATGGCATCTGTTTCTGTAGAACTGGATGTTTATGACAGAACGGTAAGTGTACGAGGTGGAGGTCATGAACTCTTCTTCTTCTGTCCTCTCTAAGTAGCTGGCGCTTGATTCGGTAGCCAACTGGAAATGCCTTTACAGACGGTCCTTTTTTATACTCTTTCTGTACACTTACAAAGTTAAAAAGATCTTGGTTTGCCTGTAGGGACTCTATCCAGACTGTCATTTAAGTGAAATTACATTTTTCAGTCTTTTCAGGGGCTTAAAATGGCAGTTTGATGTAGCTTATGTCACGATGCCTCAGTACTTTTCACTGATCTTTTCATGGAGCGTCAGTTTATGTTGAGTCTCTTTTCTTGTGTGTTTCGAATTATTTTATTTCACTTTTTATTCCTCCGTTAAGGAAATCAACTGAAAGGCTCATTAGGTGTGCCACTGCTGAACAACTGATGCTCTCAAAGAAAAACCAATGGGCTGCAACGGATCCGTAGGAATATAAATTAATTTGCTGAATCTGTTTGGCAGCTTCTGCATTTAAACGGTTGCAGAGAAGCAGATCCGGTGTTTGATTTTCCTCATTAACTTCAGCCGCACTGAACCGTGCAGCCAAACTGGCTCCTCGTCCTTTTAGAAAAAGCACTTTACCGAGAGACAAAACAGCCGTAGAAGTTTGCACTCACAAACTAATTACCGCGTTTCTGAAGGCGATCAGGCGCTCCAGATCGTAGTGGAAATGCTCTCAAGTCAACTTTTCACCGTAGAGTTGGGTTGTGTTGGACGAGTTCAGCAGTGTGATTGTGATGATGGAAACAAGTCATTTTTTAAGTCTCAAGACTTTGGTTGCAGGTTATCAGTAAAGGGACATGCCGCCTAGTTTTCTTAGAATAGTGTCTTTCAGTCCTGGTCCTTGTGGTAGAAGTGATGAATATAGATTTGAGTTTTAATAATCAGTCATAACTAGACTTTAAAGACTCTTAATATGTAAAACAACCACCACCCTGGACATTGTTTTCCTTTTGTTACTCTACTGTTGTTTCTCTTCCTTTCTTGCTTAAATCCATTTATTTCTGGGGCCATTTTTACCGTCATCTGCAGCTTGCTTTACGGCTCTCTGGCATGAATTGGAATTAAACTAATTGAAAACCTTGAAAGTTTAAAGTCTGTCTTATGAAGTCATAGATCACCGTGGATAAATAAAAATGCAACTCTGACAGAATAACAGAAGTAGATGTAGTTGGACTTCCTTAACTGACCACCAGGACCACCTCCATTTACCTCATGTTCATTTCTTATGAAAAGTTGGACACTTTAGCGTATTTACAACCTTGTTAAAAAAAAAAAAAAACATTTTGTGTCTCCATAGATAGATTTCATATCCATGACAACTCTCTTTATACACTACATCAGGTTAAATTATATATATATGGAGCCCTGTTTGGGTCATAATTCAATGAATAAATGAGTCTATTATTATGAAATACAGGCGTTTATTATTATGAAATATTTCCAATTATTATGATAATTCCTTCGCTTTTCATAAGAATGAGCTTTTACATAATAATGGCTTTGTTTTTTATAAGAATGATTTGTGTGTCAATCACAGCAGAGAAGGCGGAGCCATTTATGTGTTTGGCTGCTCTTTCATTCAGGCATAAGCAACAGAACAGTGAATATGGTCAAGGTTTCCCGTAGCTCAGTCCAAGCTGCCATAGCTACAATCGCACTAGGAGCGCACCTTGATGACGCCACGGCCAGCTGCTAACGGGACCTCACGGCCAAAACTAGTCGATGTCAGAGCGTAGAATGGAGAAGGATCAGCCAATGAGCGTGCAGGTCAACCACTGGTCCCGCCCACTGGCAAAATGTCATTATTATGTAAAAGCTCATTCTTATGAAAAATGAAGCCATTATGTAAAAACTCATTCTTAGATAAAAAAAAAGCCATTCTGAAATAAACTATTATGCATTAAACAAAGATTAAATAATAATAAAAATATATTTCATAATAATCACATTTTTTTATAATAATGGGAAACATTTCATAATAATGGATACGTATTTCATAATAATAAACACCTGTATTTCATAATAATAGACTCATTTATTCATTGAATTATGACCCAAACGGGGCTCCATATATATACACCACCAAATCAATGAAAAAACATTTTGCCGAATAAACTTGACTTCTGAGCTGTGAATGAAGATCCAACAAAGCACAATCATTCCTGTTTTACACACAATATGGCCGACCGCTGCCGCTGCTCTGGATGGACTTCCAGAGGCGCAAGGATGTCGACTAAGGATGACCTCCATGCTGTGGTCACCTAGCTGGGCGTTAGCTCGTCCAGGGTAGCGGTACAGCTGGACCAGAGCTCGGGGGGCCCTCGTTAGAGCCTCGTTTCAAACATCATGTCAGAAACGAGGACAGATCCTCTAAATAAAGCAGGTCAGCGCCGCCACTTTAGATCCAAGCGCTCGTTTGTTTATTTATCGAGCTGAAGGTCGGGATTCAGGACTTTGGATTCCCGCTGCAGCGGATTCTTCAACAGCTGGCCAGAGTCCCCCCCCTTTTGTTCGACCCTGAACAATTCCTCTGATTTACCGCTCTGTCCTCACGGAGCAGCTCTCTGTTAGGCGGTCATGTGATAAATGGCCTCCTGCCGTATTAAACGACACCAGACCGACTCGTTGTCTCGCCGCGTCTCCTCTTGAGGGACGGCGGACGTGAAAACCACAAGCTCTGCGGTCCAAACCGCCGGTGATTTATCTGTTTCTAGTGATCCACGGAGACGGAGACGCATCAGACTCGCTCTGATTAGTTTCCGTTAGACGCTTAGACGAGGGCGTCTCTACATGAACCACACACATGTGATGTAGCGCTAATATAGCGGTAATATGACGATACATATCGTGGGGACGATAGAAAGTGTGTATCGTTTCTATCGGTTCTAACCTAATTTTATCAATTATTACAGCAAATATGTAATTAAATAACCTGCAACAATAAATTTGATAGAATCATATCTACTTCTACAAAGTAGCCTTTTATGTTTGCACTTTTATTCATGGTTAATGCCTTAAACAGAGTTCTCTTCAACCCTGTTGTTTACTTTAGACACTTTATATTGGTTTGCAAACTTTGCACTACAAGGTTACAGATTTCAGAAAGTTGAAAAATAATTTGTGTTTATTTCTTATAGCTTAACTTCAGTGCAAAAATGTGTTTTTTCTCTCAGAAACTGTTGTGCACTTTAAAAAAATGTGAAAGCTACTGTACCTCTGTACCTACCTGTTTTTGCTGCACTAAAATGTATGTTTGTGACAGTTCAGCTAAATGTCCTTTCAAAATAAAGTTGAAAAGTCAGCGATGAAATTTTTGTCAAACTTTTCAGAGAATAACTGAAAACATACTTTATTATGGTATATCGTGATATATATCGTTATCGTGATATAAAATAGTCCATATCGTGATATATGATTTTTTTCCGTATCGCCCAGCACTAATGTGATAATTGATCTGCCACCGGATCAGAACCTGTCCAGGTGGAATCTCAATAAATTCTCCGTGATCTGTCTCTAAGGTCCAGGTTGGGGGGGGGGGGGGGGGGGGGGGGGGGGGGGGTAGAAGAGGAGAGGAAGTGCTCATATTTCTCATAAATTTTCACCTACTGCATCAATGAAGCAGGTTGTGGTTTTTTAACGGTATTTCTGCGCATGAAGGGATTTAAATATTCGAGGAGGAAGCGGAGCTGAATTGAGCAGCTGGATTTCCTGCGTCCGCAGCATCGGGGGGGGGGGGGGGGGGGGGGGGGGGGGGGGGGGGGGGGGGGGGTGATCAGCAGGTTTTAAATGCCACAGCAGATGGAGCGCCGTATAGTTGAGCTTTATTACAGTTCCATCTCTGAAATCCCATCTTCGGCTGAAGCAGAGCTGCCTCATCAGCGTTGCGGCGTTATTCCATCACGTAGCGGCGTCTTTTTGTGTTGCTTTTGACGTTAAGACCGTGAAATAAATGGATCGGCGCCGTGGGGACGAGCATCGTTGGAAACATGGAGATCCTGCAAGTGTTTGGAGGGTCGTAATCTTTGTAAGGCGGAAGATTACGGGTGATTAAGGGTGTCGTGGGCGTGTAATCCATTTTGCTTGTTTACCTGAGGCTCGTGATTCTTTGACATTAATATTCCTACTCCGACCCGCAGCCTGACGCGACCGTAAGCTAAGCTCATCACGGCGGCGGCGGCGGCGGCGGCGGCGGCGGTCTGCGGCGAGCCGCGACCTCGTCCCTGTCCGTGCGGAGCAGAGATCAGCGTAAGCCGTAGTTACCGCTGCAGAAGCAGAACGCCTCCATCCGCCCCCGCCGCCGCCGCCGCCGCCGCCGCAGCTGTCGCCATCCTGCTCCTGCAGATGACTCGCCGGCTGCCCGCGCAGACAGCTGACCTCTGACCCCTGGCACGCTCGCGCACGCTCACGCACTCGCATGTATACACACATAATCCACGTATGAGGATACCACTTTGTTCATAATCTCTCCTGCGTTTGTATCACGTTTTTTCTCGTTATTTTTTTACTTTTTTTTAAATCCCATCTTAAATGAAATAGGAATGAAAAGAGCCACCGTGCACCTTCGAACGGCATTAGCAGCATTTATTTATTTTTCTTTAACAACAGTTTGCATATTTTAATGTTTTGTTACCTGTATATATACGTACACACATTACGTAAACACATTTACATCCTGGTTCAAGAATTGGTTTTGATCTCAACAGTTAGATTTGACACCCGTGACAGTTGTGCACAGGGTGATTCTTTTTTTGTTTTTTTTGTACCACATCAGATAAAATTAGCAATAAAGCTGACCAATCAGATGGCTGGATGCCCTTTGACATGTTTGATTGACAGCCAGCTCTGCTCTGCTGTTAGCAATATAAGTTAGCAATTGCTGTCATCGTTTCAGCTACTTAGCGCTGAGCTAACGTTTGCCGCGTTTGTTTATGCGCTCCTTCACAACCCACAATGCACTGCTCAGCCGACGAAGGAGGCTTTATTGGCTCAGATTAGTGGTATAATCTCTGTAGGTTGGACCGAAACGAACCGCGCCAGAGTTAACCGATAACCAAACCGGGTCCTGCGTCATGTGGTTGCTGCGATCACAGTGACCTGAGTGAACCGCCCTCGTTCCCAGAATTCCTTTGGACCGAGTTTAACAAGCGCAGGTGCATCCAGCTCTTTATAGCAACGACCTCAGCAGTCAACGAGGAGAAGCTCGTTAACGGTCGTTTACAGACACAAGTTTACCAGCAACTCAGGCACAGCTTGTAAGAATCCATTCATCCATCCATCGATCCTTCGTCCATCCATCCATCCTTCGATCCTTCCGTCCATCCATCCATCTGTCCATCCATCCTTCTATCTTTCCGTCCGTCCATCCATCCATCATCCATCCTTCGATCCTTCTGTCCATCCATCCATCCATCCATCCTTTGATCCTTCCGTCCATCCATCCATCCATCCGTCCGTCCATCCATCCATCTGTCCATCCATCCATCCTTCGATCCTTCCGTCCATCCATCCATCCATCCTTCGATCCTTCGATCCTTCCGTCCATCCGTCCATCCATCCATCCTTTGATCCTCCCGTCCATCCATCCATCCGTCCATCCTTCGATCCTTCCACCCATCCATCCTTCCGCTCATCCATCCTTCCATCCGTCCATCCATCCGTTCGTCCATCCATCCATCCTTCCATCTGTCCATCCATCCATCTATCTGTCCATCCATCCTTCCATCCATCCATCTATCCATCCATCCATCCATCCATCCAGCCGTCCATCCATTCTTCGATCCTTCCATCTATCCTTTGATCCTTCCATCCATCCTTCCATCTATCCTTCTGTCCTTTCATTCATCCATCCGTCCATCCATCCTTCGATCCATCTATCCATCCGTCCTTCCTTCCATCCATCCATCCATCCTTCCATCCATCCATCTATCCTTCCGTCCATTCTTCGATCCATCCGTCCATCCTTCGATCCTTCCATCCATCCTTCCGTCCATCCATCCATCCGTTCTTCCATCCATCCATCCATCCTTCGATCCTTCCATCCATCCTTCCGTCCATCCATCCATCCGTTCTTCCATCCATCCATCCATCCTTCGATCCTTCCGTCCATCCATCCTTCCATCCATCCGTCCGTACTTCCTTCCATCCATCCTTCGATCCTTCCATCTTTCCATCGATCCTTCCATCCAGCGTGTTGAACACCATCTTAGATCACCAACTCTTAAATTTCTTCACCTGTTCATCCACCCTGTCCTGTCGTCTTTAATTCCTCTGCTAATAATCTAATGTCAACTAAAACATTTGAGATCACTCTGTGGAAATAGGTTTATAACACGCTCCGTCTTTTTGGAGCATTGATGTTTTTAATTTTTTGTCTTGGAATAATCTGTGTCCAAAATAGTTAAAACAATTCCTCATCCTTTATTATATTAAACCTCTGTTAGCAGCAGTGGTCCACAGATGCTCCTCTCTCCTAGAGCATCCCAGAGCATCCTGGAGCATCCTAGAGCATCCTGGAGCATCCTGGAGCATCCTGGAGCATCCTGGAGCATCCCAGAGCATCATGGAGCATCCTAGAGCATCATGGAGCATCCTAGAGCATCCTGGAGCATCCTGGAGCATCCTAGAGCATCCTAGAGCATCCAGGAGCATCCTAGAACATCCTGGAGCATCCTAGAACATCCTGGAGCATCCTAGAGCATTCTAGAGCATCCTGGAGCATCCTATAGCATCCTGGAGCATCCTAGGTCATCGTAGAGCATCCTAGAGCATCCTGGAGCATCCTAGAGCATCCTGGAGCATCATAGAGCATCCTAGAGCATCCTAAAGCATCCTGGAGCATCCTGGAGCATCCTAGAGCATCCTGGAGCATCTGTCTGGCTCAGCGGAGCATTTTGGCTGCGTTTTGTGAGGCGACCATGGAGGGTGACGTCGGGAACAGAAAAGAAGAGCGTGAAGAGACGTGTGACACAGGAAGCTAAAATAAACCTGAGCTACATCGTGTTCACAGGTGTCCTCCTCCAGCAGAGACGCCACAGGGTCCTGGTTCAGAGGACACCTGTCCGCTGTGGACACCTGTCTGAACCACAGCAGACAGGTGTCCTGGTTCAGAGGACACCTGTCTGCTGTGGTTCAGAGGACACCTGTCCACAGCAGACAGGTGTCCTGGTTCAGAGGACACCTGTCTGCCGTGGACACCTGTCTGAACCGCAGCAGACAGGTGTCCTGGTTCAGAGGACACCTGTCTGCTGTGGTTCAGAGGACACCTGTCCACAGCAGACAGGTGTCCTGGTTCAGAGGACACCTGTCTGCCGTGGACACCTGTCTGAACCGCAGCAGACAGGTGTCCTGGTTCAGAGGACACCTGTCTGCTGTGGTTCAGAGGACACCTGTCCACAGCAGACAGGTGTCCTGGTTCAGAGGACACCTGTCTGCTGTGGACACCTGTCTGAACCGCAGCAGACAGGTGTCCTGGTTCAGAGGACACCTGTCCACAGCAGACAGGTGTCCTGGTTCAGAGGACACCTGTCTGCTGTGGACACCTGTCTGAACTGCAGCAGACAGGTGTCCTGGTTCAGAGGACACCTGTCTGCTGTGGACACCTGTCTGAACCGCAGCAGACAGGTGTCCTGGTTCAGAGGACACCTGTCCACAGCAGACAGGTGTCCTGGTTCAGAGGACACCTGTCTGCTGTGGACACCTGTCTGAACTGCAGCAGACAGGTGTCCTGGTTCAGGACACCTGTCTGCTGTGGACACCTGTCTGAACCGCAGCAGACAGGGTGTCCTGTGTCTGGCAGCAGCAGGTGTCCTGGTTCGGAGGACACCTGTCTGCTCTGGTTCAGAGGATTCAGCCTGGTCTTCTTCAGGTGTTTCCTGTTAAGTCGAGCTGCTCTTCCTGTCTGGACGCTGAGAGCCGTCCCCTGGGCCTCCCTTCACTCTCCACGCCTCTAAGCTTCTCGCCGTCGTCATCCTTCATCGCCACGCTTCCCGCCGTGTCGCCGCTCGGGGGCTAATTGGGAAATATTAAGCGGCGCATAGAGGGAGAAACGAAAACAATGAGACGAATCAATTTTTTTCCCATCACCTGCACATCGCCTCAGATGCAGGAAGGATGACGAGGAAAGAGGTGCGATGCCTTCCCCCCCCCCCCCCCCCCCCCCCCCCCACCCCCCCTCCTTTGTTCCCCAGCCTACGCCATGTCAGTTTTTCCTTCTCAGGACGGCGCTGCGCCACGAATATAAATGAGGTCAGAGTCTCTGTTGTGGCCGTAAACTTGGTGAGGAAGAGCAGCTCAGTCTGCCGAACTCACCTGCCACGTGTTTGAGGTCTCATCAGGTAGATCAGGTAGGATGAGATGTAACTGGAACATGACGCTGGCCTCTATAAATAGGTGAGAAATGGATGGTGTGGTGATGCAACATCACCTGATTCTGAGTGAAATTTACTCCTCCTCTCACATGACCTTGGCTTAGAGCGCTCTGATGTCCTGCAGCCGCCCGTCCCTGAACGTCTCTCTGTCCCGGACGCCTGTATCTACCTGTCAGTGTCAGGTGTGCCCATTTGTTACTGTTTTCTTCTCTCTCTTGCGTCCTGTCAGCCTCTCCCTCGTCTCCTGTCCGTCCAGGAGACCGTGAGAAGCGGTAGAGGTCTGATATCGAGCAGTTCACTAAGCTGATCCCTTCAAAGCGTCTGAGGCGGGAACCGGACAGCTGACGGAGCCGCCTCTAACAGCGAGACACAAACCGAGAGGTCACCTCACCCCGTTGAGAGGCAACAACACAGCGATGTGTACCCAAAACTATATCTGAGGAAATCGACCGCTTCCATGAAGCAGTTTAAAATAATCCAAGGACGGTGAGAGACGTCTGACGGCAGCACTCAGGCCCGTCGTCAGAGTGGATGAGCTAAAGACGCAGCAGGGGGAAAAAAATACCGCCAGATTTTCTACCACGATGGATTGTTTGGAGAGGGAGCGACCAGCTGGACTGGCCACATTATAAACGTGGTTACTGGGCGAGCACGAGTGACTGGGAGAGCCGACTGGTGAAAGCGTCGGTCGCTGAGGAGGACGAACCATCACAGCTGGAGGCTCCAGGAACGGCTGATTAAAAACATTTGGCTGCTCTGAGCTCTGATCTTAATCCCGTTGAACGTTGCTGTTTGGACGAGGTCCAGGTAATCTCCAACCTGAGACGGTGATGGAGCAGTTTCGCTCAGGAAGACTGGACCAAAAATGCATGTTGGGAGTGATTTCTGCTAAATGGTGTGTGACAAGGACGCCGTCGTGTTTGGCCACTTAGAGATGCACGATAACTGTTTTTAAAAAACCAATACCGATAACCAATAACACACATGTACCTAAGATCATTACATCAATACTATGAACAAAATCAAAAATCAAAAAATCAAAAGCTATCAAACAAACCTATTTGATATCTCACATCAACTTAAATAAGGTTAATTACTGACTGATATAAAAAATAAAGGCTCCTTTAACTGATGGAAATACGTGCATCAGAATTACTAACTGAAAAAGATTAACATTTAAAGGATTTTGGCTTGTGGTTCCATTTAAACTAATACCTTTAATTAAAGTAAATGAGGTTCAGTAGTTTTTTGTTTTTTATTTTTTAATCTCATGGAAGCTTTAGATGAGAGGAATGAGGGAGAGGAGAGACTGCTGCTGGCTTGCGCACGTTAGCATTAGCTCACATTAGCTCACGTTAGCGTGATTTCAAAACTCCATGGAAGCGATTGTTATGTTGTAGGTGGCTGATCAGGTTTTACGTATTAAAGCTTGTGCTTCCCTCCTCATAGAATTCACTCGGAGGATTCGTCACAAATAACCACCAAACTATCTTCTTCTGAAACTTTAACGAAGTTCCACGCCGCCATGCTTGTTGTGATCAGCGCTGTGCTGCAGGCTGCATTCAAGGTGTAACGTAGATTCCTCCGTTCCCTCGTTTGCTAGTCGTTCTTTCAGCCTTTTCTATTTTTTTTTCTTTTTTATGTGTAACATGTGGGAAAATACTGCGAATATCAATTCAAATCAGCAACTACTAAAATTATGACGAGTTAACGAGTTGTTTTCTGGCATGAGGGGGTATTCTTGATTTTCCTGATTGAGTAATCGTTTTTCTGATTATGCCGACGTTACTTGAACATAACATTCACTGCCGGTCATTCAAGGCTCAGAGGGAGCGAGACACTGCTGTGTTGACAGAAATATAAATGTTATTGGGGCTATTTGTCTTGATATTGGAGTTATCGGGATGACATCATAATTTCCTGTTATCAGCCCGATAATTATCGTTCATCCCTAGTTTTTCTTGCTGAATATTAACACATTTGTCCACAACCATAAAAACACATCAACTCCTCTGCAGGGTTAGTTTTTAGTAAAAAGCTTCCACATTTTTGGGTAAATCAGCAGCAAATGTGAGCAAAAAGGTTGATGTCAGCGTAAGCAATATTTCCTCTTTTTGTTTGTTTGTTACCCAACTCCCGTAGTAAGAAACGCATCATGAATATTGATTACTTTTGAGAATGTTTTTGTTCTGCAGACAGAGAGAGAGAGAGAGACGGAGGATACTCGTTTTACTGATGTCACTCGTATTTCACGCTTCACACCGGCTGATCGAACCTGGAAAAGTGCAGCAGCAGAGACAAATATAATCGCAACAACACAAATACAGACGCAGCAGAGAGGCTGCAAACACTGCGTCAGCATGCAGCTGCTTGACCTGTGTGTGTGTGTGCGTGTGTGTGTGTGTGCGGTTACTGCGATCGCCTGCCTCTGGATGACCAGATTGTAGTTGTCACGAGCAGATTAACAGCAGTTTGTTTACACCGCCATGTCGTTCATCTGTCATTACGCCGAAACAAGGAGCTGAGCAGAAATTAAAACTGTGAAAAATGTCCTGTCATGACATCAGATTGTGGTCTGGGCAGCCATCCCAGTCCCCCCCCCCCCCTCCAGGGGGCAGTACCAACGGATGCATCAAAACAACAGAGCATGTGCCGCGGTCAGAGCGGCGACCAGAAGACGTCCAACATGGTGGAACCAGCATGACGGCGAACAGGCCAACCTGTAACTTTATCACCTTCTGCAGACGGGAACGATTTCCCCGTGAGTTTAGGATTACAAATGTTTGTGCATCTTTGGGAAAGCATCTCCCATACATATAAAACAGCATCATAGCCGAATGTATCACTGGTTATTGATTAGATTCTCCCTCAGCGTGACGTCCAGCAGCAGATTCCTCCATCTTTGGTTGTTTGAGTTTTACCGTGCACAGTGGTTGGCTGGTGTGTGTGTGTGTGCGTTAAGAGATTGTATCACTTTGTGCCACGCCGGTTTCTTGCACATCGTGGATGTTCGTGTTTCACTCGCATACATGCATCCAATTACTGAGACTGGGATATGGTTGGCGTAACATAATGAACAGCCATTTTTCAGCTGCCTAACTGGCGTCGCGCCGCTCACGCCGTCTCACCAGACTCTCCTGTTCGTTCTTTGGTAAAATTTAAACTTCCACGTGCAGGATGGATGGTTTTCATCAAATAATTACTACTGAGGTTAGCTTACATTTACAGGGCCCAAACTACAGGTCTGAAAGATAACTGATAACAAGATAAAGAATTGTTTGAAGTCAGAAGTGTTGTACATGAAATGGTCTACGTTAATCAGATAAGAGATAAGATTTTAAAAACCAGAGCGTCTTAATAAAAAGAATAAGCCTCATAGTTATCTCAGGATAACCTGTGGCAGTTATCATCTGAATCACATGTGTCAAACACAAGGCCCGCGGGCCAAATGTGGCCCGTCACGTCATTTCATGTGGCCCTCGAGAGCTTGGACATTATTGGCTTAAATTTTAAACTAATATTTTAAAACTTAAAATAAGCTTACACCGTTTTAAAGCGCATATGGACAATAAACTACATCTCCCATCATGCATTTCGTCAATACCCACAACGATGATGGCAGCTATGAGCAAGACGATTTTTCAGAACTGATGGACTTAAAAAAAACAAACTTTTACTAATTAACCCCAACATGTCCAAGAAAAGAAAAATTGATGCACAAAAGTATAACTTTTCTGTAATGTGTGTCAGTCGTGAAAGAGTTTAATCTACGTCGGCATTTGACAGCAAACACGGAGCTAAGTATGCTAAATTTAGCCTGCAAGAAAAACAAAGAACTGCTTCCGCTTCTAAAACCAAGGTGATGGATACTCTTACAACCACAAACCCTGAGTTTAATATAATAATAATAATTCCGGATTTAACATTTATAATAAGGTGCAGTTTAATTAATTTTGATTTTCATTGCATTTTGTTACATTCATGCTGTCGATCTGGCCCTTCGAGGGCAACCATGATGCTGATGTGGCCCTCAGTGAAAATAATCTAAATACTCAGATGTTAGGACTCAGAAAGTAACTTGTATCACTTGCACAGCAAAACAAAAAACAAAAACCCAACAACCCAAAATCAAACTTGTGTACCAACAACAACCGAAGCATTTGAGAGGACTGAGCATGCCCAGTGTTCCTGAGACGGTGAAGGTCAGGAGGGGAAAACCAAAGCTTTCATTCCTGATCAAGTTAATGTGTTCAGTTGATTCCAGTTCTGAGGAAGGAAACTGGAATCTGCCAGAACTGGTACCGGTCGGTCAGAACCTTAAGAACTGAAAACTGGAGACTGGAGCTGGCAGAGAAAACTGCTGTCGGTGCATCTTTATCAAAGACAAAAACCTTTACAGACGCTTTCAGAGATGATTGATTGGCTTTGATATTGGTATATGGATTCAACCTTGATTGATTTATTTATTTAATTTTTATTTTGGCGGGGTCAGTAGTTAATTTAAGGTTAGAATAATATATGTATAGTGATGACAACTAAAATGTTTTGTGAGGCCAGACTTAACCCAACTCCTAAAACAGCCTCACTGTTTTATGAAGCCGAAGCCTGCAGCTTCTGCTATATTTCATCTTTGATTAATAAATGCAGTTGATTTAAGTGTTGAGGATGAAAATCAGGCCTTTAAGGAAATCACAGCCAGTAAAGGAAATTTAAATTTTTGTTAAAAATGTCCCTGCATTGATGAAGGACTCTCCTGAAAGCTTTCACGGACCGTGACAGGAGAGTCTCTGCATGCAGTCCTGCTGTTGTTGTGAGGAAACCAGCAGTTGCTTCAACACCTTTTTTTTTTTTTTTTTTTTTTTTTTAGCTTGTGGCTGTTGTTTTTGATGAAGTGACACCGTCCCTGCTTATCTTCCCGCCCTCTTATAAACGGCCTGGGAAGAGATCAGCTCTCCAAGATATTTTTACTCTTTAAATATCACTCCTTCACGTCTAATCCCCGGACGCTCCGGATAGACACGACCCCCAGATTTATCACTTGTCACTCCTGACTCCTTTTCTTTTAAAAAAAGAAACTGATCTGCTGCTTCACGGAGCCCGAAGTGTGAAAACGAACGTGGCAGTTCATTTTCGTGCTGCAGCTGCATCTCAGGTGCCACAGACAGGTAGGAAAGCCTCCGTCTGCTGCTCTGGAGGTTTGTAGCGACGCATCGGCTCGCTCTGCCTCGTCTTCATCATCAGCTGGGTGAGTTAAAGCAACAGTTACAGCCGACTACAGGCGTGAAAGACAAACGCCGCTGTAATCCTGTCAGATCTAGGGTACCAGGCGCTACTTATAACAGATAAAATTAAAGAGAAAAGCTAATGTCTCTAAAACACAGTTTAAAAGAAGTGAAAGTCATTTCAATAACACTCATTTTTGAAACACAGAGCCAGAAACTGGCCTTTAAAATCAAAGTAGAAGCAAATGAAATGAAGGTGATCTCGTACCTGCGTCGGTGATCCACATCCAGCTCGTCACCGCTCATCACGTGTAAAACCACTTCAGCTGTCCCTTTTTCCACTCTTTCTTTCTCTCTTCCTTTTTTTCCTGCCCTTTGGCCCTTCTTCTCTTCCTCCCCCCTCCGCCTCTCCTCCTCTTCCTCCTCTCTGCACTTGTTTGAGTCTATTTCAGTAGCAGCGACAGCGGAGCCCGCTGCGACGGTGGCATGGTTTCCAGCGCTTTGGCAGAAGGTCACATTATCACTCGCTGGTTTAAAAAAAAAAAAGAGAAAACAACTCAACGGAGGAGGGAAGAAGGGAGGAAGAGCAAGACAGATGAACAAATTGTTGCCGTCCACAGCTGAACGAAGGCTCCGGTTAAAGTTGAGACGGCTGCCTCAGTAGAAGGCTGTCAGGTGAGATGCTTTGAACATCCAGTGACTTTATTCCTCTCTTGTCCGAGACCTAAAGGGAAAACTCAAAACTCAAAAACTGAAATATCAAATCCTCCAGATTCAGCTCCTCAGTCTCGTCCTTGCTTGTCACTCATGAAGACGCAGATGTACTCCATCCATACGACTGCGCAGCGTGACCCTCGTCTTTGTCTCCCTCCCTCCCTCCTCTGCCCCCCCCCCACCACCGGGGCGAGCCCCTCCATCAAAGTTAGACTCGGAGAAGCGGTCCAGCTGCCCCGGACGAGCCCGTCGACAGATGGCCAGAGATGGTGCAGATGTTAAATCTGCTGCCTGAGCTCAGAAACACACCTTCGTTGCTTCTTCTCTTAACTGCACTTGTTGTCCCGTTAGTTTTTATTTTTTTTATCCTTCCATCACCAGCAGAGCTTCTCCTCTGGTTTCAGTGGCCGGCTGTAATCCTGACTCCTACACTCCATGTCACAGGAAGGGCTTGTGAGCTCTAATCATTATGTAGTAAGGATTTATCTTCTCACTCTTCTCCCTCCCTTTTCTGTGCTTCCCTCCCTCCCTCCCTCCCTCCACCCCTCCCGTTTGTTTCCCGCCGCTCTGCTGTCAGAGCGCCGGCCGTCCTACAGCATTCAACACAACCACAGCCCCGTTTTCAACCGTCGCACCACCACGCATTGTCTTTTTCTTTTTTTTATTTCCCTTCCCCTCTTATCTAATGTTTACATCTCTGCCCGTTTCTCCTCCGTCTCGTTTCTAACACCACAGCAGACGCCTCAACAGGTTTGTCCTTGAACGATTCTCCGGGACACGCTCACCTTTTTCCTTTTCTGTCTGTAATATTGTCCTCATTTCTGGGAGAACGAGACGGTTCTCGTCCTCTGTTGCAGCGTTTGACCCACATAAGTTAAAGGTTTAGGATGCACGTTCATTTAGTGCAGAGACCTTTGTCGCCATGACGTGGTTCATCCACCAGAGAGCGCTAATAAGTTGGTCTTGCTCGGTGGACGACCGCGGCCAGTAATCTGCGGTGTCGGGCTTTTCCAACAGACTGCTGCAGGGATTCGCCTCCGTTCAGTCACAGGAGCTTTAGTCAGGTCCAACGCTGGTCTCGGATAAAAGGTCTAGCTTTGAAGTTTGCGTCTACGTCCATCGTTAGCATGTGTGAGAAGAGGTCGGGGCTTGTTGCAGTCCCGTTGTCTGCGTACGGACTGTGGAAAATCATTGTTTCAGTGGCACTGAAAGTACCAGAGCGCTGTAGCATCGTGATTTCTTTACAGACTAGGGATGTTCCTGGCGACTGATTTCCCTGTCGACTGAACGAAAATTTTAATTAAGACTAGTCGACTAGTCTAAAAAAAAAGACGCGCTCCAGCCTGGAAGTTATCAGTTTGCGTCTCGGTACGGTGTATTCTGGCTCAACATATTCCATTAGCTTCCTGAAGCCTTTACCTTCCACAAAGTTAAGTGGAAGCATATCTTGCGAAGTCATTATCGTGATGAGCTGCGTTATCCTCTCAGACCGGACGGGAGAACACGTCTCCGGGTAAACAATGTCAAATCAGCCTGAGAGTGGCTAGCACCGCTAGCATCAGCAGCCGTCGTCTCGTGCAGATTAACATCCAAATGCTTGAGTTGAATGTGGTTGCGCATTGCTGATTGTATGCCAGTTGTTTCTGACACAGTCTACATACTACCTTGTTTTCATTTTCTAGATTAAAGTACCGCCAAACCGCGCTGGTTTTACGAGAGGCCATCTTCCCACCGTGCCGTTTTAAAACTCCAGTCTACTCGAGCATTGCTGTGGAGAGGAGGCTGCTGTCTGACGGCTCTGTAGCTCCGACTAGTGGCGGGCGGCTGACAGTTAAGCAGCCTTGTACATGAATAAAACACAAATTGGTTTAAACAACTAATATTTCTGGTGCCGACTAGTAAGTGAGCGGACATTTAACCGTTTAGACGACTAATCGTGCGCATCCCTAGCTTGAACGCATGTTTAGCTCTGCTGGAAAGTTGAGCATTTTAACGCAGCAGTCGATGGCGATTTGCTCCTTTTTTTGTAGTCAGCACCTAGTGGTCAGTAGAGGAATTGCAGCATTACCAGTTTCCCAACTGGCTTCAACCCGGAAGTGGGGATGTTGGCGCTTGGTATCCGTTAGAAACTGTCTCTGGAAGCCATTGGATGGGCAACCAATCAGAGAAGCAGAGCAACATCCAGACTAGTACCAACGAAAGACCAGACCCTAACCCTGATTTGTTGATCCAAGCAATTCTGCCGCCATCTTGGTTTATTGAACAGTGGCTCTTGTCTTCGATGCTCTTGTATGAGTCATTGCCTAAAGTTACAGCCCCCGCACGTGGAAACACACCTACTGTGTATTAAGTTGTGTATCTTAAAAAAGAACAGTCCTTAAATCAATAGAATTATTACTTATGGAGCCCCAGCTGATCAATCAGGAATCTGGGACGGATATGACGTCCACCAGGAAGGTTTGAATCTGACTTGAACGGCGACTGTCGACAGCCAGCTGTCTGTTTAACGTGTAATTTCCATCTGCCGTCATTTATAATCAGAGCCTGCAGTGATACAAACAGAAAAACAAAAAAAAACTGATTTTACATCAGTATGTTGAACTAAATGATCTGAATGATTCATTCAACCCCAAACCCTCTTTATTGTTTCACATTTTTTGGAAATTTTGCTGCAGTTCTGCAGTAAGAACAAAGTTGTAGTATTATTGAATAAATCTGTAATATTTTGAGACTACAGTTGTAATTCAGTATGAAAAAAAGCTATTGCACAAACCTGAATAACTCATTTTTACTCATGATCATGTGATGTCTTCTCACGGACCTGTGACGTAATCATCATTATGTTAATACTTTATTTTTACTTTTTCCTCTCTTTTTTTACTGTGACCTGATTCTCATATTTACGTTTTTTGCTCGTAGATAAACTTGATGAGAATGAACTTAGGTCGTTAGGTCTTGCTGGGTGTCACCGCCAGGATTTCCTCTATTGCTAATTAGAGCTGCCATTTTTTTTGTTTTTCCTTTCCAGAAATTCATGCAACAGTTCTCGTAAGCGACGCTCAGATCTTCAAACCCGCGTTTGCATGAATACGGTGGCTCAGTCGGGTTGGCGATACGTTGTCGTTGCAGACTGAGACGGCTGCTTTAAGATTTAAAATGTTAAGTCCCTCCACACTCGGCTCCACGGATTCTTTGGCGTTGACGGCTTTGCTCGCTAGTTTCTAGCTTTTTTTGTGACGAGCATCTTCAGCGTAAATAAATGGTGAAAAGCAGATGTTAGAGTTGTCTGTTGGTCTGCTAATAAACCGCTTGTGTCCAGTCTGAAGACCTGCCAGACTGTAAAGTTAAAGTTAAATGAAGCTTTCCTCGCAGTCAAACAGGTGATGGAGATTCAAACATGGACTATTTCTGTGACGGTCAGATTCTCGATGTCTTCGGTCTCACTAATGATTTCACCGCTGAAGGTTGAGGGTTGAATCTGCTGAAAACGGTAACTGCTGGTATAAAAATGTGCTTTTTTCCCCTCTGCTGCTCAAACACAACTATATCTGTAACGACCTTGACTGTCATCCAGAACAGTGATCTCCTCTCTGTTTATTTGGGTTTATTTGAGCCTCGGCGCCGTCGTCTCGGTTCTGCCGGACCTGTAACCCAGAGATCTTTGAGCGGTCCGGCTGAGACGAGCCGGGTTTTAACGGCGTCGTCTGTCCGGCTGCCAGGTGCCTCACGTTCGTCGTCTCCTCCCTCCAGCTCGTCACAGATGTTGCTGCCCGAGATCCAGTTTCTCGTCTGGGTCAGGACATGAGCGCCCCCTAGAGTCTGGAACGGAGAAGCAGTAGTACCTGAAGTTTCTCTTCACTGTGTCACCATGTCTTATTTAATCCTGTGATCCATTTTTCCATTTAAAAAAAGCACAAATTCTTTTTTTTATGTATTTATATGCACTACATTAATGCATTTCCACTTCAGCATATGTCACGTTGGTAACGGCGTCTCTCATAAAAGCAATCCCATCCCCCCCCTCCCCCCCTCCATGTGTACGACGGTCCTGAACGATGAATCCTTTCTTTAAGGCAGGAGGATATCAGTGGGATTTTACGAGCCTGTCAGAGGCGCTTTGAGAGATGCGACAGCGACGCTGTATTTGTGTCTCTGCGGAGGCTCTGCCTCACGACCTCCTCAGTCGCTGGAGGATAATAAACGTCCACGGATCCCCCGCTAGCGATCACAGACTCGGAGTTAACTTTTCCATCAAGGTGTAGGTCATCGGCGAGGCTGTCACGTGAAAAGTAATTATGCGTCGGGTTGGATTGTGCAGATCAGTGCTTGTTAAAGACGAGGAAAATGGGAAGGTTGGTGCAATCAGCAGACTGAACAACTTCGTGCTCTCTTAAAACCTTTTCTGTATTATTTCCGGAATTAATGTGAAGATCTCCCTATAGGGAGTAAATTATCTTTTTAAATTGAAAATTTAATTAATAAAATAAATAAGGACAGTAGGGATGTAACGATATGGAAAATTTGATATCTTGATCATAGTGACCAAATTATCACGGTTTACGATATAATCGCGATATTCTTAATTGCTGTACAAATGTCCAAAAAACACATACATTTAAAAAATTTCAAAAAATCTTGTGATTTTCTTGTCATACTAAAACATCAGAAGCCAAAATTTTATCAAAATGAAACTTTCACATTAAAAGGGCAAACAACTGGCACAGAAATAAGTTTTATTTTAAATGAACAAAATAAATAACAGGAACAAAGCTAATTTGTCTGGTGCAAATTTAAATAACACTTTAATAACTATAGTAGGTCAAAATATGCAAACAATTATCAGGAACAAAAATTATAGTGAAGTTCAAATGAAATAAACTTTGGACTTTAAGCTGAACCTTAAATACGTATAAATGTGTAAATAAAGAAACAGCTGTTTAGGAGCCAAATATGTTGTTCTGAATTGTAGTTCACTCTGTGTGTCTGTGGGTGTCGCTGTGTTGTTACCTGAGGGTCAGGTATAAAGGTAGCTGCCTGTTATTGGTTAGCTGTTTTTGACCGCTGTGGCGCTAACTGCCGGTGTTATGGTTGTTGGATCAGTTAATGGAATAAATTAATATTTTAACTGCATCAGAAGAACATCGTTCCGGTCATTTTTTGATCAACACTCAACGGTAACGTTTACGAAATGTGAGTTAGCGAAGCACGTCGACCAGGTTACTCTTGGTCAAACATCTCAGTAGCTTGAAGCATTAGCCTTAGCTCCTTCACGTTGCTTGTACAAATTACAATAAAATGTAAACAAGTGCTCTGCAGACAAGATAACTGTCCTCCACCAGTTGTCCCTCTGCATTCTTAAAAAAAAAACCTTGGATTTCGTCATTTTAGTGGGTTGGTAAATGTTCTGTGTGCTATCACCACTTTCCGCCATGCTAATGTTACGACGCCGATGTTACAAGCTACATATTCACGTGAGACACAGTCGCGAGTCGCCCACAGACTTAAATGAAGCTAATATTACATATCATATTACATATGAAGTCAAACATAAACTGTACTCGTTATGTGTAAAATTTTACCGCGCTTTACCGTAATACCGCTAACCGTTCCATCCCTAAAGGACAGCGAGTGTGGATTCTTGCAAGGAAATTTGGCGCTCTGTTACATCACAGAGAGCTGATGTTTAAAAAAAAAACAGCTCCCTGGAAATATAGTTTTTTGTGAGTTTTCTGAAAAGCTCCGTCAAAAGTTAGGTGATTTTTCAGCTTTTCCCGCTTCAGTGCGGGGAATCGGCCAATCGAGTTGCGGCTACACAGCCAGAGCTGGAAATCGTACATGGAGGCGGGGCTGATTCGGAGGATTCGGAGGATGTGGGTTTGTTGTGTTGTAGGAAGAAATTGTTTTGGTGTGACGGGGAAATGTGACCAACAGCTAGAGTCGTTAGGACTTATTGGATGTAATTTTACTGCACCATCACTGTCCTTTGCTTGAACTCTCTTCCAAACCTCACGTGGTCATGAATACCTGTGTTAAACTTTGACAGGACCTGATCTCTGCGCACCGACACATCGGTTGTGCCGTTGCTGCCGGCGGACCGAGGCTTGGGCCGAGCAGGTGGGCCAAGCAGGGAGGAAGTAACACATGTCGGGGCGGCGTCGGAGGAAAAGGCCGGCATATGCTCTCTCTCTCTGTGGCCTGGCTCGCCCGCTCCATCGGCACAATATGGCAGCGAAGCACATCTGACCCAAAATAATACGCTCACAGACGGCAAACCAAGCGGCGCCTCGGCCATCTCTGTGGCGGCGTTCCTGGCATTTACAGTCGCGCTCGCCTCTCTGCTGACTGCGACGGCTGAGAGCTATTTACAGAGGAGTTTCTGTCACTGAGGCAGGAGGAAAAAAATAGGAAAAACAGCAAAGTAAACGGCCAAAATTGGCTGTTGTGCATCCCAAGAGGAAGGCTGAATTTATCCCAGTCGTCTAAAAGCATTGACCAACGCCGTCTCAGCTTACGCTCTGAACCCGGGTTTCTCTGACGCAAACCCGAGGCTCCCGTTACCTCCTCTGACTCCTCGTCTGCCGTTTCTGAGGAGAGAATAAATCCTGGGAAAGAGATTTTGAGCAGATTTCTTGATTCAAACGTTTCTGGTCAGTTGTTTGAGCATATTCATGTTTCAGATAGGACTGGTTGGTACTTTATCTTATAGTTTAATGTTGTAATATATCATCAGTCTGCTGTGATTTGGATGAAAAGCAAACTCAGAGAAATCAGAGGTTTATTAATCATTTCAAGTTTTTACTTATTTTTTTTTAACAATGGAAAGGCAGCAGATTAAATGTAGAGCTGCAACAAACAATTACTCTGTTTATTTTTGACTAAACAGTGTCTACATCTGTCTTGTCCCTCCATGTGTCTCGCCACAGAAATGACAATTGTTTATTGAAGCTATCACATTTTTGCAAGCTCCGGTGGCGTCGCTGACGTCACACGGACATCGCCTTCTTGTTATTTAGTGAGCAACATGCAAACTGTGCTGCCCCCTGCAGCTCCTGTAGTGTATTACAGTCACAAATGTCCGTGTCCTTGCACGATGTCTCGATGGTAATATCAATCAGTTCTTGCAGCCCTGATTAAATGTCACCATCTCAGTTGACTTTTCGAAAACAAATGCTCATTTTGAGTTTGATCAACGTGTTTCAGAATAAGTTGGGGGCGACAAAGAACTAATGAAGTCGTGTAAAGCTTAAAACAACCATCTTCTGGAATTTTGACTCATCTTTTATCTTAAATTGTAGTCCAGCACAGTTCTTTTCCTTACGACGTTAAAGGCGAAGGTGATAAAGCCTTACTCTAAGGCACATGTGTCAAACACAAGGCCCGCGGGCCAAATGTGGCCCGTCACGTCATTTCATGTGGCCCTGGAGAGCTTGGACATTATTATTGGACATCATTATTATTATTGGACATTGGGCGGATGCTGCCGTTGATTATTTTGTTTTTACATTGTTAAGCACTTTGTGCTGCATTTATTTGTATGAAAAGTGCTATATAAATAAAATTTGATTGATTGATTGATTGATATTGGCTTAAATTTTAAACCAATATTTTAAAACTTAAAATAAGCTTACACCGCTTTAAAGTGCATGTTGACAATAAACTACATCTCCCATCATGCATTTCGTCTTTAAGAGCAAGACGATTTTTCAGAACTGATGGACTTAAAAAAAAAACCTTTTACTAACCCCAACATGTCCAATAAAAGAAAAATTGATGCACAAAAGTGTAACTTTTGTTTAATGTGTGTCAGTCGTGAAAGAGTTTAATCTACGTCGGCGGAGCTAAGTATGCTAAATTTAGCCTGCAAGAAAACAAAAAACCGCTTCCGCTTCTGAAACCAAGGTAATGGATACTCTTACAACCACAAACACTGAGTTTAATATAATGATGACTTAAATATTTAAAACTTGAATACATAATAAATACAGAAACCGTTATTTAACATTTGTAATAAGGTGTAGTTTAATTTTATTTTGATATACATTACATTTTGTTACATTCATGCTGCCAATCTGGCCCTTCGAGGGCCACCATGATGCTGATGTGGCCCTCAGTGAAAAGGAGTCTGACACCTTTGGTTTAAAGCATCTGTTGCCTCAAAGTGATTTTTTTATGATATGTTGCGGATGAGCACCGTGCTGTCATTCAGATCGGTTTCACCAGACGCTGGTTCTGGTTCAGTTGCCTCAGCTTGTGTGTTGAGGCCGTCTGAGTGGGCGTCCGGAGGCTGATATCCAGCAGCCAGCGGCGTTTCAGTGGCGGCCTGAGAGCCTGGACGCAACCCGTGAAGCCGTTAAGCATCTGCACCGCCCGGTAGCTCCTCCCACACCGAGACCTGTTGTCTGATTGGTGATGCGATCAGGCGATCAGCGTCAACAACTGCTCAGGCCACTGATCCATTTTCCCTGTTTTACCAACCGTATGTCACCAACAACATCAGAAATAATAAAATAGGAAGACATGTTCACTAGGGAAGTTGCCATCAATGTCCGCTCAGACCATAAACTAAATAAAAAGAACAGGACTAACCCACTGTGACATCATCCGTAGGCTTTTTAGTCGTTGCTCTGCATGGCATCATATTGGCAGGAACTGACTCCGCCCAACCCTGGTTATTCAGAAAATAGGCAAAGGGGCGGTACTATCCGGGCTGGGAGCTTATGGTTAACCTATGATGAAGTTAACTAAGTTAACAGCACAGCAAACATGATCTCTGAATCTCTTTGAATGAATCAATACTCGGGACGAATAGTGAATGAAGCCTCAACACTCACAACTTCTCTCTCAAATGAAACGTTTACTCCTCTGCCGTCAGAGTCGGTGACCCGTCACTGGGGAGGAAGTTATTAGTCCGGTCTGAGCGTAAACGGCGCGCTCAAAGGTTTGAATCCGGTCCAGAGTGATGGTGAAAACGTCTCCATGAGCCAAGAAAAGTAGGTCCAGCTGCCTCGATTCAAGCCTCTGAGGGTTACGATGACCTGAATGAGTTTTTATTGCAGGAGGTCTGGATCGATGTCATGTGTGCCACAGGCTTTCGCTGAAAAGAGACATTTTTAGATATATATATATTTTTTTTAATGTAAAGTATGCAGTTGAATTTAAAGCAAACGCCATGTGCAATAGGGGTGAGTATTGGGAAGGACCTCGCAATACGATATGTAACATGATACTTGGGTCACGATCCAATATTATCACGATATATTGCGATATTCTACCCAGTTAATATCAAAATTAAAAGTAGAGATGAAAAATCAAGTTGCTGTATATGTTCATTAGATGATATTGATCATTCAGAGGACAAATTGATTCAAAAACAAAACAGCCTATTTGTTTTTTATTGTTTTTTTGCACATTTAATAAATAAATAAAATAAAATAAATAGAATAAAATCTTCCTTAAAAAAATCGATATTATATTGGGTGGCCAAAAATTGTGATATATTGCCAAATCGATTTTTTTTCACACCCTAATGTGCAGCGATGGAAGTCATCAGGTTTTGTCAGTTTTGTCCTCATCTGTTGTTGCCACTGAGGGAGAATAAACAAAACATTAATCATTCTAACCTGTTGTTTTGTTTTGTTTTTTTAAATGTAGTTTAGGGCGGTCAACGCCTTCATCGTGGGGGTCAGCGCCCCTGGGACCCCCCCCCCCCCCCTCCCTCCTCCGTCAGAGTCTAACAGATGAGTTCACACCTCTGTGACTGACGAACCTCTGTTTCTGTCAGGCTCCCGCTCTGACAGCAGCCACTTAGCGGCGTTATTTTGTAACTCGCTGAATTACAGAGCCTGGGGGAGAGATGTCTGCAGTCCAGACTGATTAGCTCAACTGTCACATGGCGTAAGAGCCGCTGCGTTTGTGAGCAGACAGTTACCACAGCTGACATATCTGTTAGTCTGCAGATACAGATACGTTCCACTGTGGTTTTTCTATCACTGTAGAACTAGATATTTAAAGAAAAAGGTATTCTTGTGACCTTTTTAAACTGTTCAGTGTTTGATTACATGCATCTGACCTCACTGCCATCTAAATCCTGCGCACTGCTCCTTTAAATAAGTTTACTGCCCCACACCTGAGGTTGCGCTCCAAGAAAATGTCGAAACATGGCGGTAGTCAAGTTTTAAGTCCAGTTTATTGTTACAGGCGGGAATAAAAGACGAGGCGATCAATCTTTAGGTCCTTTATTTCCCTACGAGGAGGATATAAAACTTCAGGACCTGAATAACAAGAGCCTGGAGTTATATGGACACTGTTGGGTTTTTAAAAAGAGAACAACTCTATCTATACAACCCTCGCAGGTTGAAATTTATGATGCTCAACCTTTGGGATGGCCTTTTTTATTTAAAGGTAGAGTAAGTTATTTTTGGATGACATCACATCTGTTGATTTCTTTTTTTTGAGTGATGGGCGGTTGTTCAACATAAAACTTCAAAGTTTTATAAGACTTGGGGTCCATTTTTTGTGTATGTTGAGGGATTAACTTTTACTGCTATTCCAGAGTAGCTAACCTCATTGTATTTTTCATTTGTGAATTTGTATCATGCTGCGAATGTTTGTTACTTTTCTCTGTGAATATATTGCACTTTTATTTTGAAGTGGGTGACCAATTTTGTGTTTTATTCTACGAATATATTTTTTTGTGTTTTTTGTTGTTGCTGTTTTTTTTGTTCGTTCAAAAATTTTTTTTTTAACTCTTAGTTATTACCTATTTGACTCCATGTTATTTTATTTTTTACTTGTTTTATACTTGACATTGTATTTACTCTCGGAATGTCACCCTTTTGACTTTATGTCATGAAAAATTAATAAACAAATGTTTGAAAAAAAACATAAAACTTAATAAATACAAATTTTACATTTATACTTGGTTTGTTTGGATCGGATTCTCTCAAACACAAACAGCACGAGAGCAACTCCTGACGATGAAATGCTAACACTAACGTCTAAATACAAGAAAGCTACTGTTAATAAACGGCTCACGGCTGCTTCTCAGTTCAGTATTTGTGATAAATGTTCGTTCACACATTGACGACAATCCACGTGTAGATTTGTGTCTCGTCTACATTTGTCAAATTTAGTTTCAAACCTCCTTTATCTGTTAGCTCTAACGATATTTGGATATTTGGCACATTAGCGCCTCTAACTGTTAGCCATCTGTAATCTGATCGTCATCGGAAGGAGGACGGATGAGTGGCAGGACGGGGACACTTCAGGGAACCAATCAACTTTCAGCTGTGGGCCCGCCCACTAGCGGTAACCACGGAGAGCTAGAACATGCTGAGAACATGCGCCGTGTCATGACCTCCCTCCCTCCAACCATAAAAAAGCTTCTGGGTTAGACAGTCGCTAACCCATGAATGTTTTGTACGTAACACTATTAGGCGTTGAGTCCTTTGTGCTTGACCGGGTAGTTAGGATTTAAAAATACTGTATTTCAGTTATTTACCACGCCTTGAAAAAAAAAAAAAACTGGGACAAAAGCTTTCAATGACACTCATTTTTTAGAAATTCAACCCCCCAAAAAAGCTTTATACTGTACAGTTAGAAGTCTGAGGTAAAGAGGGAGATTTAGAAACTTAACTCTTCAGATTCTCCTTAAAATGCTGCTAAAATAATCCTATTTTGCTGCATTTTAACTCTTGAACGTTTCATGGAGGCCTGTCAAAGATCCAGAGTTGTGTGAACGCAGCTCTCCGGTTTAATGTCATGTCGTCCCTTTTTTTTCCTCTTTTGCGACAGATTCAGAGGTCTGAACGTCTGCAGGCGGGCTTCACCTGTTAGCACCTGCCGCAGGATTTCACACACATGCGGCGGCTGAGAAGCGCCCTCAGCACCCGTCCAGACAGCTGCTGTCATCACCAGTGAGACGGCGCCCTCCGAAGGCCGTTCAGGGTATCGGTTCAACACCATCTAGACGTTGGCGCTTTGGTTTGACCTCCAGAGCATCACGCATTAGACGTAAAACATTCATAAATGATAAGATGCACCTGCGAGCCATCGACAGTTCTGCCGTTTCCCGCCTTTGACATTCACAGTCCCCCTGCACGCCTCTGTTTTGGCTTTAGTTCCACAAAAGCAGCGCTGCCAACCCATCGTATAATCCACAGGGTGAATAAAAATGGATTTGGCTGGAGCTGTTGCTCAGTAAGCTGCCTTAAACCAAACGGGCCGGTCCACGGCGCCGATTCTCTCACGTACATCACCGTTTCTCCTCCGGTCAGACCACTGCTGTTAAAAACATCAACTGCTCTCTGCATAGATGTTTTCACAGCGGACAGGAAATAGAGACAGACGCAAATATTAAACAGTGAAGCTAAAGTCTGTATAAAAATCTCCAAAGCTCCACCAAAACCAAACCACGATTTGTTTCCACGTGTAAAAGAAAAGCAGCATAGCTGAACATGTTTGCAGAGAGCGGCGCCGGTCGGAGAGGGCGAGTGTTTCCTGGCACGGCGTCGTCGCCTCCGGCCGTCTCCAGAGGCCTCGGCACGACAGACGGGTCACAGCGAAGCTGCGTTTTTAAATCCGGTGTGCAGATGGACACCAGTAGTGGTTCTAAATCCTGAGCGCCTTGGCATCGCGGCACCGTGCAAATCGCAGAGCGAGGAGAGGAGGGTTGGCCCGGTATCCCATCATGTCCACGTCGTACCTTTACTGAGACGCCTGGACGGGAAATTTAACAGAGATGTTTTTTTTAATTTGACATTTTTACCTGAATTGGATCATGTGAGGAAAGGGACCATTTTCTGAAACTGACACAAATCTGAAACATTCAGCTTCAAATTAATTTTTTTAAACAACAGTTGTTTATTTTTCACATTGCAGCCCAGATCAGTCGTCATCACACTGAACTGCTGTTTGGTCTCAGACAAAAGGTTCAACAGTGTTTAAGTGATTAAAACTTAGTCGGAGCCTTTTACGTTATTGACTCGGTAATAATTTTTTTTTTTTTTTTTTGTCTGCACTTATAATTCATGGTCAGTGCCATCATCTGGCAACTAATAACCAACTAATGTATGTATGCAATTCAATCTTGTAGCTTTTTGTGCTAATGTGAAAAGTGGACATGCCCTTCACCAGTCTTCTCTGGCAGTATGTATATATATATGTATATATATATATAAATACAGTCATGGAAAAAATTATTAGACCACCATTTTTTCTTCACTTTCTTGTTCATTTTAATACCTGGTACCACTAAACGTCATCATGTGACTAAAACAGACAGAAAAGAAAACACTGAATGCATAAAAGCAGTGTTTTTGGCAGTACAACGCCATAGCTATTGATGTAAAAACTTAAGTGATTTAGGTTATAATCAAGAAAACCATGGAAAATGGTAAGATATCAGCTCTTAAATAAAACTCTTATGAGCAATCTTTGTGGTTATCGTTATGTTTGTCCAAACAAATGTACCTTTAGTTGTACCAGGCATTAAAATGAACAAGAAACTGAAGAAAACAAGGTGGTCTAATCATTTTTTCCATGACTGTGTATATATATATATATATATATATATATATATATATATATATATATATATATATATATATATATATATATATATATTCTTTTTTTAAATAAATGTACAAGAGTGAGTGATAGTGAGTTAGTGCTTTATCAACTCCTAAAATCTTGGTTCTGTCAGGGAGGACTTAAAACACTGACAGTGGCGTACAAAAGAACAGATGAAGACACTAAACAAGACGATGAAAAAGTCTAGTTTAGTGTCTTGACTCGGTAATAAAATCGTCATTTCTCACTTTCACCTTCTTACTCTTGACTCATCAGTCGCTTTCAGTGTATTTGAAGCTCTCTAGGAAGACCACAGTGTGACTGTTTTATCTCCATGTCTTAATATCGTTGGTCTGTGTTGATAAATATGTTTAAAATTTGTGCTCTGTGTTAAGTTTTTGCTTTTTTTTTTTTCCTACAGGAACTAAAGCTACGATTTAAAGCTTTTCAGTTAATTGTTTTTTGAGGACTTGGATGCATTTCCCTTCCCATCAGAGCTCTAAAATTAAATTAAATTATTTTTTGAAACCTCGATTTTCGTTGCATCGTACTCAGTATGAGGTCAGTATAGATGCTTTTTCCTGCACACTTCATTCTCTTAGTTTCCTCAGCATCCTTTCTCTTCTGCTGTTGATTCACCGCCTCGTGCCAACACTGTGGCTTTTCTAATGACCGACCTTGCATTACCCACAAGGCCGCAGGTCATCAGGAGTGCGCTCCGCTAATCCCACAAATTGTCGCCGGTGCTGCCGTTCTGTCGAGCCAAGCACTTCTGCTTCCATTTATAGCCGCTCCTTTTCCTCCTAAATAGGGGAGGTGAGTTACGGCCCGGCTGAATTGCTAATGCTGCTACCTTTGTACAGTTGTAATGGGTATTAAACCACAATCATATTAAGTCGGCCACAGCGGAGCGAGAGTGATACGGGCCAGTATTTCCTCCTAACTCTGTGATGCATGTGAGGAGAGCGCCTGATGGATGAGAGAGAACAAAGCTAACGCTGTAACACGACCCTGCTGACGGAGAAACTCTCTAAAGCTGCAGGAAAAATCAGACGTCCTTGCCTTGATTCACAACTGCATCTAAAGTAATTTTCCTAAAGTGGACGAAATCAACAGTTGATGTCGCTTTGTTACCTTCAAATGAGCAGTTTCTCTCCAGCAGCACAGGTTATCTCTTTGTCCTTTCGCCACGTCGCTACAGCAGCGCAGGAAAAATGAACCAGATGCTAACTAGCTCTTAGGCAGGATCTACTTTAGTTTGGAGGCAGGTGAAGGGTAATCAGTGACCCGCTCGTCTTTACAGTGTTCAGTTCGAGGTTTGCAAACGTTTGTTTATACACAGAGCTGGTAAAGTTCCTCAACAGTATTTCAAACAGGTTGAAGGTCTGGACTCTGGGGTCATCGCCCTGCAGCTTTAGCTCTTGACTCCAGGAGGAGTTAGCGGTTGACTGGGAAACTGACCCAAACCATCACCCCTCCACCGCCGTGCTTGACAAGTGGACATGAGGTGTTTCTGCTGAAATGCTGTTTGGTTTTTGCCAAACATTGTGCTGTAGATGAAGGCCAAACAACTGCAGTTTGGTCTCATGTGTCCGCAGGACTTTGCTCCAGACGTCTGGTGGCTCATTCAGAAGCAGTTTCGTGAACCTCAGTTGTGCCTCCATCTTCTTTTTACTCAGAAAAGTCTTTCCCTTCCAAACAAACCGTACCCGTTTCTACTTTTTCTAGCTGTGCTGTCGCGGACTTTAAAATGTGTTGATGTCTTTCCTTTTTGGCATTGTGTTAACACGCACTTCGGCGCTACAGAGCAGCAAACTCCCAAAACATCCACCTTTATAGAGGTCAACAGATCTGCTGATGATGATTTCATCACGGGCTGCAGCGCTGGAATATTCTTATTTCTTTAAAATAAATACTGGCATATATTGATGCAAGAGATGACAAATTTGAATAAAAACTGGTAATTTTCTGCTTTGTTGATAATCAATAAGTTCATATACTTAAATTCAATATACTCTTCATATAATCTGCAGCTTGTGCATATGAATATATTGGTGTATATGTTATATTAGATGATTTTAAGTTTTTTGTTGTGCTGTTGTGAATCCAAGGTTTTCTGACTGAGTACTAGAGGACTTCTTTATTCTTTTATGTCTTGTTTGGAACAAATAAACACCCCATTATTCATAATTTATAAATTCAGCTTTTAGTTAATGGCAGGTTCAGCCTCTTCATCATTACTGTATCACAGTTTAGTGTACACTGGTACTCTACTTCAGGTAAAAAAAAAAATGTGTTAGATGCTCCTGGATGGTCAAATCTGAGATTTGTAGACGTTTGTCTCCCTCATGTGGTCAGTCGGTGGAACTGCAGCCTGTTAAGATGCATCACCTGCCGTTCGACAGTTTTCCTATTAAAGCAAAGTGCAGCATTAATAATTGATGAATCATTAATATTTAGAGAGGTGTGAAAAAATATCATCCTTCAGCAGGAGTTATTTTGGTGATTGATGGTTTATGAGGAGCGTGCGGTGCCTTTTATTATCCTCTCTGCGGCCGCTTTCTTAAATGACAAATACTTTGGCAGCAGTTTTATCAAGTAGCCCTCGTTCCTTTCAGGGCTCTGAGTGCAGAGTGAAAGTTGTGCAGGTTGGCTGCAGATGGCTCTTCGCCCGGCCGGGCGCTGCAGCGTCGGCAGCAGATGGTGGAGTGCTGAGCTGATGGATGCTCTGTCTCCAACTCCAGACAAGAACCCCGGCGCCCCCCCTCCACGTTTGAGAAACTGAGAAACGTTTTCAGAAAGGAAGACGGAGGCTCTGTTGCTCAGAAACATCCAGACAACGCACACAGAGAAGGTTCGGCTGATTTATTAAAACCATAATGTGGTTTGTCTTCCACCCCGTTGATACTCGTGACTTTGTGTGATGGGAGAAAGTCCGTCAAAGACGCTACGTTTAATTCTCTTTTATGGGGCCGCTTTAATGGTCAGAGAAAAACCAGAAAATTAACTTAGTTAATCTAATATTTGATTTAGGTTTAACGATCAAAGTTCTAATCTTTCTCTGGTTTCAGCTTCTCAAATATTAAACATTTTCTAAAGCAGGTTATTAAAAGTGGAGGTGATCATTTAGAGAAACTTTTTTAAGTGTGAAACTGTTTTTACATTTTGATAAGTGCTTTGAGAATAATGTGTAAAATCTGTGGAGGCTGATGCACAAAAACAAAACTGCACCATTATTTATGATTTGTTTCCCTTCCTGTCAATCATCTGGACATTCTGCTTGTTTCTGAGCTAATTACGTGCATTTGTCTCAAACACGCTCGGTGAACGTGACGGCCGTCTTAGACCAGTCGGTAGAGGCCGTCTTCAAAACTGACGTGGGTTTAAAACAGGGAAGATCTCCCCAACGCCATCACACCAGCAGATATCAGGACAGATCCAAGCTTTCATGTTGATCCAGACCCATCAGACCAGCCCGTCTGGCACCAACAGCCATGCCACGTCTCTTAAATCCCCTTTCTTCCCCATTCTGATGCTAGATTTTAACTTCAGCAAGTCGTCTTGACCGTGTCTACGTACCTAAATGTTTGCTGCCGTGTGATTGGCTGACCAGATGTTTGTGTTAACAACCAGTAGAGCAGGTGGAGCTGATAAAGTGGCTGCTGAGTGTACAGTGATCTGTTATCGCCGCGGGAGCCCCTCGAGCCTAAATATTGTTTTTAAAATATGTTTAAAAACCGTAAAAAAGTACCGAGGCACTGCAGAGAAACAAGACAAAGGCTCAACTGTGGTCTTTCTGTTTCCTTCACAGCCTCTGGTCTCTGAACCGTAGTAAAGAAACCGCTGGTATTGTACTATCTTTGGCTCATAATTAGCGGCTAACACGCTAACAACAACAAAGGTTTTCTCTGCATGGAACGGGAACTTTATTCTGGCACTGCAGGAACTTGTAACATCACACAGGTTGTATTGTTGGGCACACACACTACATTACCCATAAGGCCACACCATTACCCATAAGGCCACCTTCTTAAAGGGGCCAGGCTGGCTCACAACATTTCTGCGCTATGAGAGAACGTGCACAACATCCTGTGACGTTTCTGCTATTTTTTCTTGATATTATATATTTCTGAAAAATTCACGAATAACAAAACCGCGGAATTTAAAGCGCAGATTGGCCATGGATCACTGTAGTTGCATCTGAAATGTGGATGTGTGAACAGGTAATAATGCAATGAAACTAGAAACCAAAAAAAAAAAAAAAAGGAGAAAAAAAAGGGCCAAGCGCTGCACATTTAGCGACGCATGTGCAAATGTTCGTAGTTGCAGACAGATGCACGTCAGCGTTCACGTTCAGCAGCCGTCCTGCCAGCAGAATCAGTTCCACGTGCTTCTCCCGGTACGACTGAAGTTATTTTGATCTTAGTTCGTATAGAAACCTCTCCCTTGGTTGTCAGAATGGCTGTAATTGTAATCCTGTTATAAATTATTGCAGTAAGATGCTCTTGAATTGTGGTCGGGCTTTGCTGACGTGGGTTCAGCGGGTCAAGATCCGAAACGCCTCCCGGGCCGTCCCGTCACGCCACCTGAGATTTGCTGGTTTTATATAAGTGCAACTGAAGAAGAGAACCGTGTTGCAAGCTGTTTCAGTCTCAGCCGTCCTCCGGCTCATGAATCATCTTTGTTAATTGCACGCGCAAACAAAGTTACACGAGGACATAATGTACCTACAGAATTGATGGCACCTACAAATATTTAGCCGTGTTTTTTCTTTGTCACCAGCAGACTCGCCGTTTTGTCAGCCGCTCTGCGCTCCCCTCTGCTAGATGTGCCGTGACTTGATATATTGGGTCTTTTAGCCCCTGCTTTGGCTCAAATCCAAGGCCCATTTGTACAGATGGGGTTTTACGTGGGCCATTTTAGCAAAGCACCCTCCCCATAAAGCCAAAGTGTCTCATCACTTCATAATTGTGTGATTATGGTCAATTGCTGTGGTTGGGGTGACAGATTCTATTTGAGACCAACAGATGCTTTTATCATATTTTAGATCCCCATTTGACCTTAATCAAGCGTTGCATGTATGAATAAAACGGGGAGATGATATTTCAGTGATGAGGTGGATCAGAGTACCGTCGGGGAGGGGCCCGCTGTGGCGGAGGAGACACCGAGATGAAACACGGCGGGTAACACAAACACGGGTCGGAGCACGCCGGCGGCTGGCGCTGCTGACGGGATGCAGCGGCGGAGGGATGCAGCGGTGTCCATGACTGATGGATGTTGCCACCATGTGGGAACATGAACACATTACAGTTATGGTGCAAGCTGTGAGAGGAAGTACGACCAGCTGCAGTCAAGGAAAGGATTCAACCCAAAAGGTTAAAATGAATCAGCTAATTCGATTAAATACGAGATGATTATGAATTAACACTCACAAATGTGTTTGACTTTTTCGTCGTCTTGCCTTCTGCAGCTGGGAGCTGCTCAGCTCAGGATGATGTTGAGCTTGGTATCGATGGAAACAGGAAACTGTCCAGACACCCAACGGATCTAGTTGAGCGATCTGAATTTCTGCACGGACATTTAAATCGTTGGCAGACATGATGGCAAACATCGCATCGCCCAGTTTAATGATGTAATTAGCGGTCCACGATAACTATCGGGCCGATAACAGGAAATGATGACATCATTCCGATAAGTCCAATATCACGACGAATAGCCCCAATAACATCTATATTTTTGTCAACACAGCAGTGTCTCGCTCCCTCTGAGTCTTGAATAACCAGCAGTGAATGTTATGTTCAAGTGACGTCGGCATAATCAGGCAAACGATTTCTCAATAAGGAAAATCAAGAATACCCCCTCATGCCAGAAAACAACTTAAGTCGGTCATAATTTTAGTAGTTGCTAACTTGAATCGATACTCGTAGTATTTCCCCTCATGTTACACATAAAAAAGAAAAAAAAATAGAAAAGGCTGAAAGAACAACTAGCAAACGAGGGAACGGAGGAATTTACGTTACACCTTGAATGCAGCCTGCAGCACAGCGCTGATCACAACAAACATGGCGGCGTGGAACTTCGTTAAAGTTTCAGAAGAAGATAGTTTGGTGGTTATTTGTGACGAATCCTCCGAGTGAATTCTACGAGGAGGGAAGCACAAGCTTTAATACGTAAAACCTGATCAGCCACCTACAACATAACAATTGCTTCCATGGAGTTTTGAAATGATGCTAATGCGAGCTAATGCTAACGTTCGCAAGCCAGCAGCAGTCTCCCCTCCCCTCATCTCCCTCATCTAAAGCTTCCATGAGATTAAATAATAAAAAACTACTGAACCTCATTTACTTTAATTAAAGGTATTAATTTAAATGGAACCACAAGTCAAAATCCTTTAAATGTTAATCTTTTTCAGTTAGTAATTCTGATGCATGTATTTCCATCAGTTCAAGGAGCCTTTATTTTTTATATCAGTCAGTAATGAACCTTATTTAAGTTAATGTGAGATATCAAATAGGTTTGTTTGATAGCTTTATGAAAATGTTTGAGAGGCTTGACAATAGTTTTTAATTGGAAAAAATAAATATCTGTTCATTTAAAGAGTCAAAACTGTTTTTGGTTTTGTTCATAGTATTGATGTAATGATCTTAGTTATATGTGTGTGTTATTGGTTATCGGTATCGGCCTTTAGGAGCTGAAAGTTATCGGTATCGGTTTTAAAAAACAGTTTTTGTGCATCCCTAGATGTAATATTATATTGTGATGTAACTTGTGGTTTACATCCCTATTCTCGGCCACAGACAGTTTATCAGACGGCCCACAAACACTGAAGACGGTGGAGCACGGTGGAGCAAGCATCATGATGTGGGGATGGTGTCGGGTCTATTTATCACCTGCGGGTCGGTCTGAACACATCAGGATACTTGAAGAGGTCATGTTGTCTGATGCCGAAGAGGAAACGTCCTTGAAATGGGAGTTTGAACACCAGATAAACGCACCAGTAAGCTGCAGCATCCTGGTCCCAGACCGACCAGATGAACCTCCTGGAGGGACCAGACCAGTCCTGGACCTGGATCCAGTAGAAGACCGGTGGTGGAACATCAGGAATGATGTTTCTGAGGAAACCCAAGAAATCTTTTTTTTTTTTTTTAAACACACTGCTGTTATTTTGTTATTCTTCTCTGAGCAGATGCTCAACTACCGAGCTGGTTAGCGTGGTCCTGACAGAGTATCACAGGAGCTCTGATTACACCGCCGCCTGGTAATTCATGCTGATTTGATCGTTTCACGGGCAGAAACAGATTGTTTTTTTACACATCATCAGATTCATAGCAGAGGGCTGTCACCGCAAAAATGACCTTCTCTGTCTTTTCCTAAATACTTGATGGGAGATTGTGTTATATGGAGGAAACTGAGGACAGATGGAATCACACGTGGTGAAGCTGCAACTGTTCACATCTCACTGTTGTTTCCTGAAACATCGAGAACACTTGGGTTAGGAAGTAACATGTTATTTATTTATTTATTTATTTATTTTATTTATTTATTTAACCTTGACCCCGAGTGTTTATCAACAGGATAAAAACATCATACAGTCATGGAGATCGAGATCATCATTTTAAAAGCAGTGTTTTTGTACAACCTCTAATCAATAGTAAATCAAACAATGAAATACATATAAAAAACAAATCAAAACAAAATAGTTGTAGTTATAAAAAAATAAAAACATAAAATAATAAATATGTTAACAAATACAGTTAAAAGTGGGAGAGATTCAGCATGAACACACCATAGAAGCTCGATATAAGTCTCTTAACAGTACTTTAAAGCTAGCAATGGGAATCAAACTGGACAAATTTTCAGACGCTGCTGAAGCTTGTTCCAGGTTGGGGGGGGGGGGGGGGGGGGTGGCTGCTGTGTAAGAAAAAGCCTTTTAGCCAAACTCAGTACGGACTGAAGGGATGGAAAAAGTGATGAAGTCCTGGGACTGTAGACTGATGTTAATAAATAAGAGGGCAGCAGACTTAGGATGGATTTGTAAATGACTAAGTACCAGTGTTCAGTTCTACGCATTGACAGAGATGACCAGCTGACCAATAATGTGTCATGTGTTTACAACCAGTTATAAATCTCAGTGCACCATGATAAACAGCGTCGAGCAGATGGAGATGATTTGCAGATGGACATCACAATAGTCCAACAGAGGCAAAAAGGTGGCAGAAATCAGCTGTTTCCTAACTTTTAAAGAAAAACAATGTTTGTTCCTATAAAAAAAAAAAAACACAGTTTTAGTTTTAATTTCTTAACCAAATTGTTAATACGACATTTAAGACAGGCCATCATCTGATATAATACCTAAGTATTTGTAGGGGGATACAAGCTCGACAGGTGAACCCTGAACAGAGGTAATACAGGGAAGAACAACTGGAACCTTATTACCTGAGAAGAGCATTGCTTTGGTTTTGTCTGCATTTAGCACCAGTCTGAGATGCAACAGTGCTCGCACAACAATATAAGATAGTATCGTCCGCATAAAGGTGAACAGAAGCATTAAAATTTCGATCTACATCATTTATGTAAATGGTGAAAAGAATTGGCCCTAGAACTGAACCCTGTGGCACACCTTTAGAGACATTAAGACAGTTAGAGGACAAGTTGTTGAGCAGCACATATTGTTTTCGGTTTGAGAGATAATTTTCAAACCAACCGACAGCTTTGGCTGATAGACCTATATGTGCTAGGCGTTGGCGTAGAAATCCATGATCAACAGTATCAAATGCTTTTTATGTTAAATGTATATATATGATGGCAGAGGAAAAAATGGAATAGATCATTACATTAGGGATAGGTTGTTTAAACTCCTGTCCATATATTTAGTCATATGGTAATATGGCTGGCTTTATGAATAAGTTAGAGCACTGTAACAACTACTGTGGCTGCAAGGCATTATGGGATGGCATTCTTATTTCCTGCAGCATATGTATCATACAGGATAGTGTTGGAGATGGTAAAGGAGATCCTCTGTGGTTTGGAGGAGGACTCCAGCAGTTCTGATCCAGGTCTTTTCACTGTTGGAAACCTTCCCGGACACAAAAAGCTTTTCCTTACAGTAAATATACAGTTAGTTAAATAACTTCACCTCCCCAGTTGATGTCCAAGATCCAGTCTCCAGTGGGCCCTCCGGGTGGCGCTGTCGGTGCCTCGTATCTCAAGAATGAAAATGGTTTCCTGTGATCCCTCAGAAGTTCCCAGATCCACCTGTTGGTGCCAGTTTTCTCCAGACTGAGCAGAACCGATGCACCAGAACCTTTAGTGGGTGTAGTCTGGAGTTGTTCTTTAAACCAGTGTTATGTTGTTCCTGACTTCTAAAGGGTCAAAGTTGACTTGAACTGTAAGATACCGCATAGCGGGAACTTCCAGAACTTTTTTCTTTTCTTTTCCTTTTCTTCCAAACAGCTGTTAATTCAGTAATTCAGTCGGCAGTAATTGCATGTGGATGCATCTGTCCCCACAGGCAGCATCTAAAGCGCCAACTGGTTAACTTCCAGAAATGGCTGTAAACTTTATAGGCCTGTTCAGAGCTGCATGGAGAAGAAATGTACATTTCAAACCACGTGTGCGTTGCTTTAATAAGATTTAAGCTTTGGATCATAATTGGAGAACCATGTAGTCCAGAAAGAAGCTTTTCTGGAAGTTTCCAAATCAATTCAACCCCCCCAATAAATGAGTGTTAAACTAGTTTGAACTTGAACTGAACTTGACACAATTCATGTACAGATGATGATGGTGAAAGCTTATAAAAAAAAACAATTAAAATTGTGGGTGTGGCTTACCGTTACTCTAAGGCCTTGATCTTTCGATGATTGTTAGTTAAACCCGTTAACAGTCCGTGATTTCCGTAATTTACAAAACTAAACCGTAATTTACACAGCTCATATGTTACGTGAGGTAGTCATGCGACGTATCTTTGGAAAGCTAAGATTCTTGTGATTCAATCGATGCAAAACCATTTCAGGGTGTAATCATAACAGCAGGTACAATCAACGCCTGCGTCACACCACAAACAAACAGTTACGAAATCGGCGCAACTTACCTTATAAGCCTTATAAAACTCGTTCGATCTAAAATATTCCCACAAAAATGGTCTGGTTACATTCACAAAGGTCCAGTCGATCCAATCCAGTAAAATATTTAGTCCAAAATGCATTATTATACCAGTAAATATCCACAAACAAGCCGCTGCATTGTTTGAAATTAGACGACGACGTTCCAGAACTTCGGGGTATTCTTCGCTAGACTCGCCGTTTGCGTGGATCATAATGGAGTCTTTGGTTTTCAAAATGGAGCCTGTAAGCTGACCTTTAGATTGACACCTTATAGGGCCATATAGCAGCTTCCCTGTCCCGCCCACAGCCTACAACAGCCAATGAGGGCCAGCGTTGAAAGGAAGCCCGCCCCCATTGTGCGTCGTGTAAAAACTGAGCCAGTTAGAACCAATCGTGCTGATGACTGGCACATTGAATAGCCAATGAAATTCTAAACACAGCGATGTGTCGCTTCAGGGGGCGGAGACAACCAGAAACTACCTGCGTAAATTATGTTAATGTAAAAAATGCTGCAAATAACCTGTAATTGGTTATAATTGTAAATGTGTGTAAATATGTGAATAGTTTGCTGTGTTGTAAAAGGTATTTATGACTTTTATCCTCGGTATGTGGCCATGGTTACCCAAGTGTCCTCTTGGAGTCTCCAAATGGACATTTTTGGAAATGCCTAGACATACTCTTCCAAAAACATGTAAAATACTATTTTTTTGTGGTATTGTTATCAAATTTGAACTTGCACTAGTTAAGGCTTCAATGTGGTCCTATTGTGTTTTCAAATGCACTTGCAAACAACAAAAAAATTCAGGCGGAAATAAAAAAAACTTCTATTTCAGTGTGTTTAAACTTAGATTACTCAATGCTAGTAGCACTTACAGGGATTCTGTACCACTGATTACCTTTCAAAAGAGACAAAAACCATCCATATGCTACAAACTGTTCAAGAATAGCTTTCAGTTTACTTTGGATAAGCCTTGGATAGGCATTTTAGGCTAATTTTACAGGAGCGGTAAGGGGTTAATGATTCACATTAACAAAACTTGGTGCACACAATCAGTCCAACATTCTCTGGCAGCGAACCAACGTTGGTGAATCTTCATCCATCGGGAGCTCTACAACTAATGCACATGTCGGTATCTAATGGACCAGTCTGAAACTGGGAACGGTCGTCATCCGACGGTTCGACTGTCGGCAGCAGCTCAAGTCCCCGCTGAAGGAAGTTATTCAGTCGCGAGCCGCCGTCGCCGCGTATCTGCATTTTCTTAATCGTTCTTCAAATGCAGCGAAAAAAACAAACAGAATCTGTAATTATAAAGACAAACGGCGACATTATGATAATGTGCAGCGCGGCCACAACCTGTTCACCCTGCTGTCGTCTGGACGGTGATGCAGAGGCTGTCAGCCGACGGCCAGAGAGCTTCCCTCCTAATGTTCTCGTTATCAACCTTTTCCTTTAACTGCACTTTAACTGAATCTTGATTCAAGCTGAAACAAATAAGTGCAGAAAATGCTCGTCCAGCGCAACGAAGCGTTAGCAAACGTTTATGTGGAGTCGCGGTGACACAAATAACATTTTGTGGGTTTTCAATTTATCCTTTCACTTTTTTTTTGCGACAAAAAAAAAAAAAATCCCATCTCCCATTGTTTGCAGAGGCTCAAAGGATTTAACAGAGTCAACAGTGATGGAGAGGCGCTGATCTTTTGAAGTATTTACATTTGTTTGTGTTTTCTCTTTGACTCTGGAGGCGTGTCTGTCTATACGTTTCCACTCGCGGAGTTTGCCTTTCTCCGGTTGGGTAAATGGCGGCCTCGGCGACAGGCAGGTGCTCTCCATCTTGTCGCCCCAGAGGAGGTTCGGCACAAGACAAATGGGTCCGGGGGAGAAGCTCCGCCCCCTTCCCACCTGCCTCATCTCCCTCGGCGCGCCGCCGCGAGCGCTCGCCACAAAACAGCACTGAGACGCCGCATCTGAAGTAGACAAGTTTATTCATGATAATGATGAGGATGATAATATTAATAATTAGTCATAATTATAATAACGTTAATGTCATAATAAATAGAACTCTTCATCTGAAGCACGTAAAGAGAAGCATACAGAAAGAGAAAAAACAAAAACACAAAGTTTAGAGTACAGAGCCAGAGGAGGGGGCAGGGACTTCTAGAGACATTTTTAACCTTTTTCAATATATCCATTTAATTTTTTAACATTTTTAAACTTTATTTAACTGGAACATTTACAAAAAGCAGAGAGATAGATTTTAAAAAATCCTTATAAATAAATTTTGTCATTATTAGAACAAAATACAAGATTTCGGGGAGTCAGAGGATGTTTTTTTTTTTTTTTTTTTTCTGTTTTCTCTTCTTCTTCTTTTCCCCCTGAAATGACAGCTGGGGGGGGAGGGACGGGGGGGTAAGTAGGAGGGTGGAGGTTATTATGTACAGAACACCAGGAATACAAAAGGGGCCAGTCGACTCACATACTAGAAGGCTGGGGGGGGGGTGGGGGGGGTGTTGTATGTTGGAAGCGGGGGACTCTCGGGGGGGGGGGGGGGGGATCCTGCTAGTGTCACAGCTCAAGCAGTTGTGCTCAGGAAGATCAGGACCAGTTCGTTTTTACTGAAGGCATCTGAAGGAAGGAAGGGAGGGTCACTTTAGCCCCGCCCCCCGCTCCATCCCACTGCTGCGGCGCAGGCTGGAGTTTAAGTCGGACCTTGTTGTTTTTGTCATATATATATATATATATATATTTTTAAAGGCAGAACTCCTCTGGATGCAGACGCAGTTTAAGTTCAGACTGCATGTCAGCGAGCAGAGACAAAAAACCACAGTCCAAAACAACAACAAAAATAAAAGCCCCTAGAAAATTAAAAGAAAAAAATAAAGGATTTTCTGAATCCATACTGCTGCTAGTGCAGCTACCAACACTTGTAACATCTAAGTACTTCAATTAGAACATTTAAAATGTAATTAGTATTTATTTTTTATATCAACAGTTGATAAAAAGACAGAAAATTCTAAGGCAATAAAATTGATCATTTTTAATTTTTTTTCCTCCTTAGTATTCAACTACAACTCCCAGGAGGCTTTGGGAGTTAAACACTTATCAAAGGAAGCTGTGCTCATGGGAGCTGTAGTTGTTACATGAAAAACAAATGTGACAAAATACCTGCATGCAATATAAGATATAGAAGAAGAGCTAACCCGTAAGCAGGATCTTATTTACCACATAAGAGCTCTATTTTCTTGCTATTATAATTTTTTTAAGCTTTTTTTTTTCAGTTTCTAGCAAAACACCTGCAATTTAAAGTTAGCTGCAAAGCTGCACACACATTTAAAACAAATATTCTAGAGGAAGTGATGTACTTGTCATACGTGTTTTAACTGCAAACTTCAGTACAATACTTAAAATGGCAACATTGCACACAGCCCCTATACTATTCTTACGACATTTAATAATACTGGAAACAATGAAAAACAGTGACACTTTTTTTTTTCTTATTCTTTTTTTTTTACCACTGCATCCAAATTAAACAGTTACAGTTCAGAATCGGACCTCCATTTTTGAAATGAGTCAGCCGTTTTGCATAAACTAAAAACGGAGGCGGCCTGACGTCCGACAGGCGTTCCTGCATCCCGTCCCGTAGAAATGCTACGTATCGACCTTTGACATCAAACAGAATAAATATGAGAGGGGATGCAGCTGAAATCCCATGAAGAGACCAAAACCAAGTGTGTTCGTCCAAATCCAGGAGCTCCGCCGTCATCCAGAAACGAGTCGCTGCTGAGAGGAGCACCTTACAAGGATTCATCCGCTGCTGAAAATAGTCCCCAAGAAATGCACTTCAGCTTCTTTAATGGTGGATTTTTTTTCTCCCCAGTGTTAAAAACATAATTTCAATAGTCACTAAGAGAAGATAGACAAACACATTTTTTTTTTTTTTTGGTTTTGTCTTCATGAGATTCGTTGACAAAACTAATACACATAATAACTCCATCCTGTCAGATCTGATCTGCTCGTAGCTATAAGTCGAATAAGTAGGTAACAGTGTTCTTTAAAAAAATGTGCCTCTCACACATGACATCAAGTGTTTTTGTTGCAAAATGCATAGATTATTCAGTGGATTAAAACCCCCAAAAGTTCACAAAATAAAAAGGAAAAGTCAAAAGAAACTGTGGCTCTTTATCTCTGCCTCCCTGGAAGTTCTCGTCGAACTGAAACTCCAACCTGCTCCTGAGTTGTTTCTGACCCACCGCGAGTCCGTCGGACTGTAAATGGGCCAGAAGAATCACATGACTCTCAGAAACAAAGCTGCAGGTATGAAGATGCTAAATCTGCATATAATGGGAGAACAAATGACCGACTTTACCCCAATTAGACTTCACAACAGTTAGTTGCCATGATATAGATACTCTTTGTAATATATGAGAAGCTGTCTACAGATGAGCAGAGGTCGCGTGGGTAGGAGCCCTGATTCAGAACAATTTTTTACTTCTTTTTTTTTTTTTTGAACCTGAAATAAGATGAAGTTAAGAAGAGTGAGGTGAGTTTTTACTGTACAGGATATTAACAGTACACACTGTAGTTTTGTACAGGAAGTCAGGAGCTGAACCTTTTCTCACCCTCCGGGAATTAACTCACACAAACCACCACCAACCCGAGTGGTACCCTGAACTCTCAAAGTTGTGCTTCACCCGAACCTGCTCGCCTCTGATTTCAGAAAGACGGGGGGGGGGGGGGGGGGAGGAAAGAAAAAAAAAAAGTTTGTCGTCAGGGCCAGCAGGTTGCATCCCATATTCGTTAAATCCACCCGCCCACCGGGGTCGGCGTGAGAACGGGGGTTCGTCTGAAAATCTGGGTCACGTCAACGCAGATCCGGGCTCCGCCATCATCACAGAGTCCCGCTGTCTCCTGATCAAAGAGCACTGAGACTGTGTTCAAATCATACTTTGGTTCAAGTAAGAAAAAACAAAAATCAATGTTCATAAACGCATCTGACACCCACAACACCTTACGCTAATTAGAAAGTCTTTGCAGCTCCAAATAAAAGGCCAGAATTACTGCAGGTGTAATTCTTTCTCTGAAGTATCAGTTTAAATGTCAGGTGTGATGCTTTGCTCTGAAAGGAGGGGGGGGGGGGGGGGGTGGGGGGGGGGGGCGATGATATTTGGGATCCTGCATGTGTTCGTATCTGCTCGGGTTTCTGGGGAGACCAGTTCACACTATCACCATCACACTTTCAATCATATAACACATGATCACATGTTACAGTAAATATCAGGGACATATTCAGCTGGAAGGGGTTCTGATATCTATGCTCGGGGGGGCCGGAGGCGTTCCCGCCCCGCCCCCCTTTCTATTCCCTGACATCACCACAGCCCATATAATAGATATGTATATATATTTATATACAGAAAAAGGATACATACTAATCGGACACCCTAGACATTAAAGTACATTCAAAAACTGAACCAACATTCTTGATTAAACACGTTTACAGTGACTCTCCTGATATAAAGAATTTAAGGTTCTGCTTCCATGAAATAAAACTTTTTTTTTTTTTTCCTGTTCAAAAGTTTTTCAGTGCTGCAAAAAAAAACCCAAAAAAATATTCTCAGAATACATTGACCAAAAAAAAAAAAAAAAAAAAAAAAATAGAGGAAAGAAAAATAAAAAGCCCTCATTCCTTGATACCGTTGGATGGGCACTACTGTATTTCTAATAATGTTTTTATCTAGCGACATAGTCTATATGCCTCAGGCTTGTGTTTTGGTTATGCACCTGCTGATGTAGTACAATGGGATTATTCGATTATAATTCATTTTGTTACATGGACGTTGATGAGTTATTCTCGTCAGATGGAAACGTGCATCCTTGGTAGTTGTACGCACCTTTTTTTTTTTTTTTATATCGTGTTGGTTCTGATAAGTTCGTCCGTCGGCGCAGAGCGACACAAAGGCTTGGGCTCGGAGTCTGGCAGGTGGGGCCGCTTCGGCGCCATTTTGTCCCTCGGGTCGGTGACCTCTGCTGGGGCGTGGAGAGGGGGCAGACGGGGAAAAGGCTCGGCCCGGTTACCGTCTCACCGTCCCGCCGTGGCTCGCTCACCCCCCCCGCTCCCCAACGCTGTAAACCAGTTGACGCTGCCCCATTGGGGAGGGCGGGGATGCCCAGTGTTTGCTGCCAAGAGGAAGTGACATCACGACAGTATATCCACAGGGGGGCGCTGCGGGCCGGCGACACCGCAACGAGGAAGGGGGGGGGCGGTGTCGTCAAGGAAGGTAGTTAGGAGGGAAGGAAGAGGGCGGAGCAGTGAGACCAGGAAGCGGACCTTTGACTCCACCCACAGGAAGTACAGCGTAGAAAGTGCTTCTGCCTGGATGCCAAGCTCTCCCTGCCACCTTTCTGTTTTTTTCTTTCTTTTTCCTGTATTTTTTTTGTTTGTTTTTTGTTTGTTTTTCTTTGTACACAACCTCGGCGACAGAGCAGTGTGCCATAGAGAGAGGAGGAGGGCAGGCGTCCTCCTTCCTGCATACCACAGAATCAGCATCAAGGGCCAACTGTTCATCTCCCCTTACCAAAAAACATAAAAACAGATTTGTACATATATACTGCTTTGTACAGACTTTTTTTGTCTTTTTTTTTTTTACCATTGTAAATCACAAAAGTATAGAAAAATAAAATGTTTTATAATAACGGGACACTTCTTTTCTCTCTCTGTCTTTTTTCTACCCGGCAAAAAGGTGGTCCCTGGTGGAAACTGGCTCACTCCATCTGTCAAGTTTGTGGCTGGTTCGACGCCGCCGCCGCGGCGCCGCTTTGTACGCCTCCCGTCTTCCCTCGCCAGCCTCAGTAGAGGGACTCCTCATCTTCTTCTTGTGTTATTTTCTTAAAGCTAGTTCTCCTCCCTTCGTTGTTTTCATCTGTGATGTCCATCAATACTGAGTACAGCTCTTCATTTTGTATTTACTAGAAACAGGGGAGAGAAGCGAGGAGACGGGTAAATATGCAGAACTTTTACATAATGAGAGAAGTCAGTCAGTGGAAGTTTATTTCTCTGAGTCTTTTACAGTTGAGGATCTAGTAATGGAAGGTATAAGGTAGAAATAAAAAAAAAAAAAACATATATGGAATAATGTAAACACATTCTCTCTTAACGTACAGGTTCACGCCGAGGTTAGAACAGAGAAGAAAAACATCTCCAACCCAACTGGAAAAAAGTTTCGGGAGCCGAGAGAAAAACACGCTCATCCAGTTTTCATCTCGCTCGTGTAACGTAGCATGAAAGGAGCCTGAGCGGCGGCCTCACGCCAGCCGCCGCCGCCGCTCCTCCTCCTCCCCCCAGAATAAAGATCAGAGCGGAGCGGAGAACGGCGCTTTGGCAGAGCGGAGTTAAAATTCTCAGGTTAACGGCGGGGGCGGGGCAGGGGGGGGGTGGGGGGGCAGGGAAGCTAGCGTCCCAGGACCCGCGTCACGACAGACGCTCGCTAATTCAGACTGATCTCCCCGCAGCCCCGCGGAGCCTCTGATGAAAAAATAACGAAATGAAAGAAGATGAGGCTTTTATTTCAGAACAGCTTTGTAGTGCATTACAGCCCCCCCCCCTCCCCCTCCCCCCCCCAACCCCCCCGAACATCCAACCCAGGGAGACAAACAGTCAAACAAGTGGCGCGCTCAATCAGCATCCGCCTCGCCTCGCCCTCCCTCCATCCATCTCTTCTCATTGAGGAACTGGCCTCAGCTTTTCACAACCGCCAGCTCAGATTTACTGCCGCTCACCAGGGACCCCCCCCCCCCCCCCTGCCCCCCCCCATTACAAAAATATCCACATGCAGCCTTTCAGATCGGGGGGGAGGGAGCACGATGCCGCTGCAGCTACATCTAGTCCTAGAACTGGAAGGACTGCAGACGCAAATGTATTAATCACTCACAGGGCCTCTGCTTGTTTGTACTTAAACCTGGTAGTTCAGAGGCTTCCTGATCATGTGACCTCTCCCTCGCCTCAGGATAAATGTCCTTATACGGCGACGGCGTCGTTTTCAGTCAGCTGCGCTACTTTAGTGGCACCGACCTCAACTTTTCTCCTCTAGACGAGTCACAAGCAGATCTGCCTCAACGGCAGCTGAATAGACTCGGATGAAACTCTTCCACGTTTGGCAGATGTCAGACTGATACGCTGAGTTTGTACGTCCAGACATCTTTGGACGTGGAGCCTTTGAAACAATTTGTCGAGTAGCAACTCTTCCGGTAATTTCTTTGATCGACATCTAGACGTGACGCAGGGCAGATCTGATGACAGCTGGAGGAGGTTTTCCCCCCAGTTCCCAGCATCTCAGAGGGATTTCTTTTACCACGTTTCTTTTTTTTTAATGAACTTTAACTAATAAGTGAAGTATTGACTTAATAGATACAGTCATGGAAAAAATTATTAGACCACCATTTTTTCTTCAGTTTCTTGTTCATTTTAATATCTGGTACCACTAAACAGACAGAAAAGAAAACACTGAATGCATAAAAGCAGTGTTTTTGGCAGTACAACGCCATAGCTATTGATGTAAAAACTTAAGTGATTTAGGTTATAATCAAGAAAACCATGGAAAATGGTAAGATATCAGCTCTTAAATAAAACTCTTATGAGCAATCTTTGTGGTTATCGTTATGTTTGTCCAAACAAATGTACCTTTAGTTGTACCAGGCATTAAAATGAACAAGAAACTGAAGAAAACAAGGGTGGTCTAATCATTTTTTCCATGACTGTACTTCCTTCTACTCCCAAGGTCTTGGAAGAGTTTGCTAATTAAAGCAGGTTGGATTGACCTTCAGATTGTTTCCAAATGCCGTCATAAACGAACAGTATCACATTCGTAGATACTGACCTCTGATTGGCTGTTGAGGAGCCTGTTTCTCTTAGGTCAATCTGACACGTGATGTGTTGACTGGATTGATTGGCTCGTAACTCTTTTACAAGTTTTTACAAATTTTCTGAAAACTGATGGAGTTTTTAGAAAAAGAGGAATTTTGTTGCGGCTCATAATATTGTCAGGACTATTTATAATCGTCAGATCTTTTGGAGATGCTGACTGTGCATCTTTTATAATTTGCATAGTTATCATTTTTGCTGCCCACATACTTTTAGGACAGAATAAAGTTAAAACAATAAGGACTGCAGCAACTTTGCTGTTTGGACCTGTAAAACTGGGACGTTAAAGTTGCTGCAAAACTACGTAAAATGAATCGTTATACTTGACCATGCATTATTACCTGGGCTGTAAAGTGATTAATTGCATCATGCTCTGCAGAAATGCACCGTTGCCGGTTGAGTCGTCCCCTTAAAGGTTTTTTTTTTTTTCTCTTTTCTTTTGGATTACATTACAGCGTTAACTTTGCAGTTGATTTACTGTCACTGTTCATTTAATCCAGCCAAAGAGGACGATAACTAAAGCTGATAAATAAAACTGCGATACTTTCGCTTTAAAGGCTCAACACTCATTTAATGTTTCTGCTAATAACACGGTGAGAACATGATGTTTCTGGGAACAGTTTTCAGGCCACCTTCAAGGGGAAAACTATTCTCAGACATCGAGAATAAAGTTGTGGTTTTATGACAAAATGAGGGATGTTGAGCAAGTACTTCCTGTCAGGAACTTAAGAGAGAATTTAACACATTTGCTCATGTTTCTAGATTAACTTTAAGTCCAAAAAAGAAAAAAAAAAAAAAAGCATACACACATTTAAAGATAAAAAAAAAAAATCTGAAAATGAAAATTTGGTGGAAAAGTTAACAAGATCCATGTGTGAAGGCAAGACATTAATGTTCTTATAACTGCTTTATTCTGACACTCAGAAAAACAATCAGAGGTTACTTATATGTCACATACTGACAACAAAAATAGTTCAAGAATAAAGAAAAAAAGCTCATAATAGTATACTTTTAACTATGAAATTAATCCAAAAGAAAACTGCTTTACACCTTTCAGACAATATATTCTCATTATAGAAATGACATAGAATTCAAGAACAAGTTCAGCTGAATTGAAAATACACAGATAACCCCACTTCATATAGGAATACATATAAAACAGTTACTCAGAGAATCGTGATATAGTTTGTGTGTATATACATTTAAATGTATTTACAAGTGCTGTAACTTTTTTGCATGGTTTTTCTTTTGTACAAATATTTTTAGGTGGATTTTATAAATTCACCTGCCAGCTTATCAGGGCTTAGTGAATACTTGTAAATATAAATGATGCATAAAGAGTATCTTCTTCTCGTATGTAAACATGTCTCAACACTACTATTAATAAGTGTAAACAGATGGATCAATTAGAGGACTGGTTGCATATTAAGCTGGTTATGGAATACAACAAATGCAAACAAACCTAAAAATTCAAAAGGGTTTTTGTACTAGAAATTCACATTGGACTCAGTGTAAGCGTAATAAAATGCATCAGACCTCTACAATACTGACGGCTACTAGGTATTTCTATAATATCTTTAACATTTAAGCCTTGATAAGCTGACACTGAAACAGTTAAACAATGCTAGTTTTAACTTTTTCTGTAAACTGTTGACAAACCCGTGCAGACTGTTCGGAGCTAACCCCGGCGATGACGCCCGACGTTGTCCCAGTAGTAACGTGACGAACCCGGCGGCCTCCTGCGTGGCGAGATGTTTGTTCGGACGACTTTAAACTCACAAGAAGATCTCCCATTTTCTCCTAATTGTGCTGCGTATGCTAATGCCTTAACGTTTCGGCGTAATTACCCAAAAGCAAATTAGTGCGACGCCACACTCCTGATGACCGTAACGGATTAAAAAGTCCCATTTCGGCTGCGTGAATCACAGATCGTTTGGATGAGCCGTTATTGAAGCCGCAATATATTTACGGAGTGAAATGTCCGTTTTCATGAGATGAAAATCTCAAAGCTAATTACCGAAAGTTCCCTTTAAACAATCAGAGCAACGAATGTAGCGGTATCAAAGTATCCGTTTTATGTAACAGAATATAAAATATTAATAAACTGAACTCGTATTTGAGTTCTAAATGAATATCTGGAATGGTTTAATGTCGAGTCAGCCTTAAATTGAATTGTTTATTTATTTTTCCAATTACATTGACGTGCTCTTAATATTCAGGATTACGAAGTGGGCGTGGCCAACCATCCTAATCCTTCTCCTCTAACGTGCAAATAATTCGTTTAGTTCCTCTGGAGACGACGTTGATCTCCAGAAGCACGTGATCAGTCTTAACGAATGACGTGTAGCGGAAGCAGGAACGCTAGCGAACGGCTGTAATGACGCTAACATCCTCCAGATCATGTTGGTTGTCGTGAAAAGAGGCCTCTTGGAAAACTTTCGTCTGAGTCATCGCACAAAGCCCCGCCCCTGCCCGGCTGCGATTGGTCCGGTACATTCTTTACCAGCCGTAGAGGGAGTGGGTGTGGCCTGGCCAGGGCTGAGATAAGCGTTAGCCTGTTTTTATATTTATCCTCATGCTACGGACATGCTCTTTACTGCCGTCTTTATAACCTTGCAGGGTGATAATTGTTTTGATAAATTATCTCAGTGAGGTTCACCTTTGGAATACTCGCAAATAATTACTTAAAACGCGTGTGAAGGCGTCAGCGCGGCAGGTGATCTGCTCAGGTAATAATTAAGCAGCCTGACCCGTTCTCAGCAGGCATCCCATAATGCTACTAACGGCTCAGCCTCATGTGAAGCTGAGGAATACCTGTTCGTTTATTTTAATGGGTGTCGGAGGGTTAATAACACACCTGTGAATGCGGTAAATGCGGTCCGGACTAAAACGAAAGCACCAGAACCACAGAAAGAAGCGAATCTGAATTTATTTCCAGTGGTAACAAAAACGAGAACACGAGGCCAGTAGGGTTTTTAATCGAGCACATATTAATATGTTATTTAAAAGTTAAGTTCGTTCGCCTTCACGCTGTACTTGGACAAACTCGGACCGGTTGATTGGGTCCTGAGTCTCAGCTGGGTTCTGGTTTTCTGTGGCGCGCTGCAGTCTTGTTCCTTTTACCGTCACTTGTGTTCACATAGTTGCTTTCTTGTTTTTGTTTAGATGGTAATAGTCTTTTATAGGCTTAAAGTTGGGACGCTTGGATTTTTTTATTTTAAATAAGGAGAAAACGCTAGAAACCAGAACGTACGAACGGAGATGTGAAACCTCTTTAACTCGGGTTCCTCAACCAAACCATCAAAAAAACAAAAGCAGAGAGGAAAGAAAAGCTTTTAGTCCGTGTTTAGACCTGGTATTAACTTCTACCTCCATCCATGCCTTTTTCCTTTCTTTCACTCGTTTCTTTTAGGAGTTTAAAAAGTGTAAAGACTATCTACGTAGCTAACATCTGTGTAGGTGGAAGGATGTACTCATTGGCGTACGGCTGTCAACATCACGCCACCGTGTGCCATTTTAATTTTTAAGTTCTTCTTTCATGGGACGAGGGCCAGTTTAGTGCCTTGCTTCCTTCCACGGGTAGAAACTATGCAGCCGGCCCATCACATACCTCCTTATTTCCCAACAGAGCTGGGCTGAGTGCTAGACGCATGCTAGTCCCAGGTGTGAACATGTGTTTTTACAGCTGCCCCGTTTCAGATCTGATCGCTCACGGCGAGTGAAACCTCCATCTTCTCTGAAATTCCTCTAACATGTCATCTACAACCGCGAAGGGATCCTTTCTTGTTCGTGACGAACGAGTAATTTGGTAGAAAAGTGAAGCTAACGCAGGTCAATAGGAAACTAAAATAGTAGCTAGCTCGGCCGTTTAAACGCTGCGACGTTATTACTGGGACAAAGGTCTTAGCATCTACATTTCCCTCCCTCCTCCATCACAGTCAAACATTCGAATGCATATTTATATATATATCTTTTCTATATATATATATATGTATGTATGTATATAGCACATAGGCACACACATTCAGATCAGAAAAATAAATAAATAAAGATCTATTTCATTCCCGTCTATCTCACCGACGGTGGTCACTAACTGAACACCCACACATGAACTCTGCTGCAGTTTAGATGAAACTCTCTCGTTTCCAAAATGATAAAAATAATATCCAAAGTTTGTTTTGCTTCTTATAAAAACCCCAAATGATGAGTAGCTTACGTACTAGCATAGAAAAGGAAGAACAATGTTTTTTTTTTTCTTCTAACCCACGTAAAGATTTTCTTTGACTCATGAGATAATGAGCTAATTTTCTCTCTTTTTTTTCTCTTTGATATACAACAGTACTCTATAATCATTTTTAACATCTCGACTAAACAGAACTAGCGGTATATGAGATCTTCTTTTTAATAAATATGTTACATTTCAGAAAGTATTGAAAAAAACAAACAAAAACAAAGTGCAACAAACATTTTTTTTTTTCTTCTTCATCTTGAGACTACAAACACTTCTGAGAGTACATGTAAATTAAATATTATTGGCAATAGCTTTGAGTTTCCGTAGCTGCACCGAAACCTTGACGGCTAACAGCAGCTACACAGATTTTTCTTTTAAATCCACCTCACGTAGCACAAATAGAAGCCAATACAATGACTGTACGTCGGCTAAGAGGCTCTCTACACACACCTACGTTGCATCTCCTAACTCCTGGGTGCTTTTATATAATATCGTCCTGTACTTGTGTGTGTATACAGTGTAAAATGAGTTACAGTATATGTCTATATATATATATATATATATAATACAGCAGTTTTATTAAAGAACAACAGTACAGTTCTATTTTTACCATCCTCTTTTGGGGTCTGCACTGAAACAAAAGTGATAAATCGTCTCCTCTCGGAGCAAAGAGGACAAACCTGCTGGTCGTGTTAGAAACTAAACTGTCCTGCTGAGGAGTGAGTAGCTCTGTATCCTAGTTTGTGAACTTCAGTTAGTTTAACCTGAGGTAAAACATTTTGTGCAATGCTTAAAGAAAAGAAACTGGTGAGTTTTTTTTGTTTTTTTTTTTCTTTTTGAAGACGAGCGCTCTGCTGGGTTAGCCCACATCAGTGCTGCCGTTACTGTGTGTGTGTTTTGTGTGTGTTGATGCGTAAAATGTTTCATGTTACAGTACACCATGTGTACAGATTATCTGCCACTGTGTGTTAGTGACGATACGCGACCGTGTCTTCTGCAAATTCAGCTCGTACGCGACCATCCTGCACTTCGGTGACGCCGTTTTGGGGGGAAACGTACACAGCAGACAAACAAATCCCTGCGCACTGTAATGCTAATGTGATTAACCAGTCGACTCATTTAGTCCAGTGAAGTGTGAGGGGAGAAAATGCGGCGACTGCTTATCACGAGCTCCCAGAGTCAAAGGTCTTCAAACTGCCTGTTTTGTTCGGATGAAAAACCCAAAAAAAAGCAGGGAGGTTGAGTCTTCAACAACAGCAGCCAGAAAAGTCTTAACTTTTCTAAGCTGAGAGAGTAGGAACTTCTCCGCCGATCGAATAATCTAATTGCACCAATTCATTACAACAGTCTTGCAATAAATCTTATTTACAGGCTACAGTCTGCACTGTTTCAGACTCATATTCTGCTCCTCCACATCTAAACTGGACCTGACAGAGCTCAGCTAAAGCAGCACAAAGGAATCGTTTCGTTTGAAGGAATACTGGGAAGGTTTTTAGCTGTGAGACAAATACGTGTCGCGGCACCGTAGAGATGGAGGGAAATCACCGGATAGATGGCTGCACAAAGACACATTTAAATGTAATGATACCTTTAAAGTCCACAGATCTGGGCGTGACAGTGCAGCAGTTCGCCAGATTTTATTGCTGCTTTTTCGCACGTCAACTGATTTGTAGCGTCCTATTAATCTATGAGGTGGTTTTTACTACGGCTGGGCAAAGATTAAAATTTTTAATCACGATTAATCACACGATTTTCCTGATTAATCACGATTAATCGCATTGTATACGAAAAATCAAATAATGAATTCAAAAGTAGTGTAAAGGTCACTTTTATTTAAATGTTCTGCTGCCATATGAACTAAAGTGTCATAACATTTGTTGTTCAAACACTTTTAACATCAGCACTTGTCAGTAACACATATTTAGTGTAACTCTCATCTTAAAAAAGTAAAATAAAATAAAGCTTATTGCCACTGCCAGGGCATTAATGTCATCCTGTTTTTTTATGAAAGTCTACCAACTAAATCATAACAATCTAGAGGCCACAATCAGAACATTAAAACAGGTAATTTCTGGAGGTAACAACAGAAACTTTTAACGAGGAGTTCAACTTCCTTGTTTCTGTTGAATCCTCCGTCTGGGAGAAATTTAAAATGAAAATGTCCATGTTAAAGTTCAGTAACTTTATCAATCCGTAATTATTTGTGTATCATTTGTTTTTTTCCATTTTTGATTGTCAATCAAAAATTAAAAAAAATTAAAATGTGACTTTTTATTTTTTTCAAATTTTTTAACCTAACATAAAAAATGCCTGTTTTTTTTTTTTCAATTTTAGCAAAGTGGCCACGGGACTGAATTTATTTGTAATATTTTATTGTCTGGTTTACGTGACCCAGAAATGGCTTTGTTTTATAATGGAGGACTGGACTTTCTGTTGTCATTACACATCTGTGCCACTAGATGGAGCCGCACTGAAGTAACCAGCTAGAGAACAGCAGGACAGTGAACACATGGAGCAGATCTGATGGAACATGGAGGAATGACGACATCGTCTTGAACAAAGGGGTTTGAAATTTTTTTTTTTCAGACAGAATTGTTAATATTTCTACCTGAGTTGCTACCCGAACTGTAAAGTTCACTGATTTTTACCGTTCTCCATGTCTGTTTTAGCCTTTCCGCATGTTTACCTGCCAATTATTTTCCGGTTCTGCAGCAGCCAGTAACAGACTTTTCAAAACAAAAGCATGTGAGCAACATGAATTAACGCGCGATTAAATAAATATTGGTGTTAATAAATTAATGCGTTAACTTGCCCAGCCGTAGTTTTTACATAAAGACAGCTGTCACTCTGATCTGGCGTAAAAGCCAGCGGAGATTATACAAATTCATGGGTCGTTCTCAGCCACTTGCTTCCTGCCGCTCGGCTCCGGGGCCACGAAAAGTAAATTTTTCAACCGAAGGTGTGATTTATGCTTCTGCATAGCAGCTACGGGACCTTTGGGCGTCGTTCGCATTAATACTTGTCCGTTGTTGTTGTGTCTCTGTAATTACGCCAACCAAATGTGGGTTCTTCTCTACAGAGCAAGTAAGGCTATGATCTTCAGCCACAGAAAGTTTTACTGACATTACAGCGGGTCAAAACACATAGTTGCGCGTCAGGCTACGGCTAATGTACGTCTTCAGATAGATGACCCGCCTGTTGGGGGGGAAATAAACTCCTTTGTGCCACTTTAACACAAAACATGGTGCCAGCCTTTAGAGCTTGTGGATGTTTCTGTATGAACATTTAAGAGCAAAAAGAGTTGAAAAGTCATCAGAAGTATCCAAAAGCGCTTCAATAGCATCTCATGTGGTTGACGAGGCGCCTCGTGAAGCCTAAAAACTGCTTTTTTTTTTTTTTTGTCTTTATTGCTTGAGCTTGAAGAAAAGACATTTACCAAACAAGATGAAATAAAAGACCAGCAACCCTTAAAGCACTTGAAGGCAGCTTAAAGCACATGCTTCATTTGGTTTGTGTTTACTTCCAGTTGGTCCTATAAAATATTAAAAAATACCACTGAGCATGAGATGAGATGCAAACGCAGGCTGCCGGTGGGAGAAGCAAATGCTCATCCCAGATATTTACCTTTTGGCTGCACTTTACAACGTCGTCCCTGAACATAACTCAGCCGACGTTACATTTCCCCCGAAAACACAATCACCGCCGCGGAACGGTGGCGTGTGCACGGATTTGCAGGAGACGTGAGGAAATCTGACCTGCGTGACCCTTTTACTCTGCATGCTGTCAAACCACATTGTACAGCTTGTAAGGCTCCACTGCAAGTGCACAACAGTAGGACACTCCAATGTTTAAAAAAAATAAGAAAAGAAAAGTAAAGTAAAAAGCAATCAGAGCAGTGCTGTCTTTGAACTAAGAATTACCAGGCATGTTTAGTCTTTATTTCTGCGTGTTGCATGGAAGATTAATCAAACGGGTTTGTTGGATCGGCATGGACCTGGTTTTCCCGCTCGTGTGCGTTGGGTTGCGGTGGTAAAACGTCCCGGTACATTCTTAGTCAGACGACAGCAGCTGCATACACACACCTCTGAGCATGCATCATGCGTGCTGCAGGAGGCTCACATTGGTTAATGGTGACACAGCACCCATGTACAGCAGTCAAGGTAATGCACATGTGCATAAAAAACTTTCCAAAACAAAAAACCAGAAGCACAAAAATGAATACAAAACAAGAGCAGACCAATGATGACATCAAAGAGGTTGTTGTAGAAATATCTGCTTGTGAGGGAGTCGGGGGGAGGGGCTCAGCATGTGGACCTGGAAGCTGCTTTTTTTTTTTTTTTTTGATTTAGCTCTCCACCAAGGACCGGGTGTTCGCTTGTTTGTGTTTGTCTTTTTTTTTCTTTAAGATATAGGTTTTTTTTTTTGTTTGGGGTAATGTCTCTGTCTTTTCTGGCTTTTTTTCTTTTCTTTTAGTAGGGAGTGAAGCGACTGTACCCTCCTCTGTATAGGCTAGCCTGCAACATCAAAGATGAAAAAGTACCAATCAGTATTCAGGTGACAGCTTTAGTTGGTTTCTCTTTCTCTACAAATTTCCTTCCTTTTAAAGTTCTCGACTCGTCACGTCGGAATAACGGGACAGATTCACGGTTTGGTATATTTAAGCCAATAATTGGGTCTTTTTTTGCTGCGTGAATTGCCTGTCTGCAAACACTCTGAGTGTGTGTTAGGAACCGGGTCACCGGGAGGTGAAGTGGGCCGCTGGATTTGGAGCTTAGCTGGTGCAGTTTATAAGCAAAGGAAGAGCACCGTGTCTTGAATGAAAATCATAAAAATGCTCGATAACTGTCTTTTATTACCGTATTTTCCGGACTATAAGCCACTACTTTCGTCCCACGCTTTAAACCATGAGGTTTATACAGAGATGTGGCTTTTCTTTAGCCCTCAGGGGGCGCTCTAGAAGTGCAAAAACCAAAAAACAAACCAAGTAGTTAAAGGCTATTCTGTTTTTGTTCAGTAGCCTATGTTGGCTATGCTACTAGCATCAATACCTATTATTATTGGACAAACTGATTAATCCAGGTGTGTCTGACCATTGTAGCTACTCAGAAGCACCTGGATTTGTCAGTTTGTTGGTTCCCCAGCGGATCTGGCACTGAGGGCAAGTGGACCCAGATACGGGTCCGTTCCGGATGTCTTTGCTGTTTTGTTTGATCAGCACTTTTACTGCCGTGTTACAGTAGGCATTTGCCGATTGTGCTAGTAAAAGTGGCATATTATGCTAGTGGCAGTGCTCGTTTTTTGCCCAAATGATGCTCGTTTTTTTTAAATTATGCTACTTTTTAAAAAAATTATTCCGTGCACAAACTTCACAACTCACAAGACAAGTTTGAAAATGTATTTTATTAAACCTGGCCTGACGTTCTTGGCCCGGTTGTTCAAAAGCTGGGTAACTTTATCCGGTGGTTAGGCCTATACGGCGGATAAATCTGCTATCCAGCGAACAAAAGTAGGTTGCACAAAGCCTGGATAGTGTGGTGGATAACTATCCGCGGATAGCTTGCTAACCATCGCGTGACACAGTTTGCGCAAGGTTTTGCACTCAAATGGCCTCCAGTTACCATGGTAAAGTATGCAAATTTCGAGTAAACACTGGGAGAAAGACTAAGGAGTCTGGGACCGAGACACAGACTTCCAATTCCGTTTCATCGCATTCCCGCGGTATCTCAACACAACTAAAAAGCAATCGCAAAATAGGAGTGGAACCAACTGTTAATAGTAATCTATCATTTTTAGTAGCTGAGATCTTCGTTTCTTGAATTATTCTAAAATTGTGCTATTAAGACAAGAACATATACGGATTATGCTAGCAGTGCTACTTTTGGAAAAAGGGCAAAAATTATGCTCAATTCCTCAGATTACGCCAAAAATTATGCTAGCACAATCGGCAAGAGCCGATGTTACAGCCACTGTTCAGAATCAGTTCAGGTATGTGAATAAACACTTATGGTACAATCTTATTTCTCAGCTTGGATACCGGCGGCTTATAGTCCGGAGCGACAAAATATATATTTCGTTTAAATTTTAATGGGTGCGGCTTATATTCAGGTGCGCTATATAGTCCAGAAAATACGGTAGATAAAGGGGGGAAGTATATATGCGTGTTCTGTTTTGAAGAAACGTCTCGTTTCAGGGCTGAAACCAACAGCAGGTTTAATCACGGCTCCATTTCATGTCTGGCAGAGGTTCCTGCACCTTACTGGAGGGGCAAACCACCACAGGATATTAGCCCTTAGATTTAGCACCATGCTCAGGATATCTAGGGCAGACACACATAAAGCATGCAAGTGGGCCTGAACATGCACACCTGCACATGCACGCACACACACACTCCTCTTATCTCTATGTGGCTCTGTTGCAATTAGGGATTCAGACAAACTCCAAAGGCTACTGGATGTCTTCAAAGGCTAATTTCGCCTAATTTCGGGGAGTCCTCTCGCCCGTACAAAACTTCTATCCGTGTGAGATGCTCCTGCAAGCTGGAAACTGGTGAAAAGAATTTCCAACCTCAGAGGAACTAATTATTGTATAGCTTTTAAATGCAAAAATGACTGCACTCTGCTGAAGAAGCATTAATCAAATATGATTAAAGAATCGGGATCCAAACTGGTGTTTTCTCTCTTTTTCTGCTCGGGAGTTGATTAGTCTCCCAGTAACCTTCCCGTTTTCCTCCACGCCGCACACACGCCTCCGCGTTCAGCTCCCCACGCTCCCAACACACACACATTAGCTCGAGTAGTTTTTATTTTTTATTTGTTTTCTGAGGGGGGGGGCCAGATCAGCGTCTTCTACGTTCACTTAGAGGTGGACGGAAATGGAAGGAAATTTGGAGGGAAAAGAAGAAAGAATTAAAGAAAAAAAAACATTCAAGCACATTTTTTTCTTTTTTTTTTAATTAAGTAAATGAAGAGGGAGAAAGAAATGTCTTAATTAATGAAAGCTTTTAGCTAGCAGCTGCACCGGGGAACTGAATGATGTTTTTTTTTTAACGCTGTTGAAAAATCGCATGCATGCCGGAACGGTAAATTTGAGTAATTTCTCAGGCAGAGAGCATCAAGCTTGTGGGCAGAAGAGGAGGGCGAGGCAACTACCCCCCCCCTCCGTCTCGCTCTCATTTATGTCCCACGGCACACTGCTGCATGCGTTTGATGGTCCTTAATCTCGAGGTTTGGTCTGTGAGCCCGGTCCCATCCCCTCGTCGTCATAAAACAAAAAAACCAAAGAGAAACTCTTCTCAGTTTCAAAAAAAAAATTATTTTTCATCTTTGATGTTACAGTAGCTGCAAAAGCTAGCTAAAAACAGACATTAACAATTCAACTTCATCCCTTCAAGTTTGGCTGAATGGGGGGGGGGGGGGAAGAAGAAAAAAGAAAAGAAGAAAGATGATCCAACTCACCCCACAGTGAGTTGAATGATGTAAAATGAAAAGAAAGTTTGCGTTAAAATGAAGCAAAACAAACTGCAGTGATCATTCTCGTTACAGGAGGAACTCGTGTCAGATCAATAATGCATGAGGTGAGCTCGCGTGGCGCTAAACGTCTGAGCCAGATATCACATGCCGGGCTTCCGCAGTACTGCTCAGCTCCACTAGGGGGCGCCAGGTAGCATGACAAAAAAAAAAACAAACCCAAATCAATTAATGAAAAAAGTACGTGAATAAAAACCGGGGGGCGTGGCCGCCGGCTTTTATTTTTTTGGAGTGCGTTCTGGCCGGTGTGTCATGATGTCGGAGACGGGTGCAGACGGGGTGGGGGGGGTGGGGGGGGGCGGCGGCGGCGCTCTCAGAGACTTACCATGGTTCCCACGCTGTACGTGGCGGCGGGGCCAATCGTGTGGTGGTAGGGGTCTGCCGTTGCATAGACTCTGCCGTAGCTGCAGCGGCGGCGGCGGCGGGAGACAACGGGAGAAGACACGGTCATTGATCCGTCATTGACGAGGGGAGCAGAACATTTACGCACGCTTGTTTAATGCTCGACCCCCTCCGGTCGACTCTTTCAAGTCTCTAACACAATCAATTATTTTCCCTCCTGGGCTTCCCCGCGTTATACGAGACGGGAGTTCAAAGGTTGCTGAGTTATACTCGTCTTTTCATTGTCATCTTGATTAGCTGCACAGAATAGGTAATGAACAGAGGAAGGTGGTGTGGGGGGGGGGGGGTCTCTCTCGCCCGGCAGCTTGTTTACCCAGCAGCACACTGGGCTCACGCCCTTGTCTTTTCATTGTTGCTGGTTTGGAACTAATCCTTCCAATTTCCTTCTAAGACAGGACAAGATGTGTCTGCTTTTATTTATTTATTTATTTATTCGACTTCACATATTCCTCTATTTACTTTCCGTCTCTCTCTTCTTCTTCTTCTTCTTTTTTTTTTCTCTCTCTTCCAGTGCTTGCTTGCAAATGAGGGTCTGTGCGGAGCAGATAAGGCACACCCAGCCAAGGACTGAGGGCACCAAATCAAGAAGGAATAAAAAAAAAAAAAAAAAGGTAGTAAGAAGAGGAAGAAATTCTCCAGACGGAAACACACGAGCCGTTGACTTACATAAGATCTGAACGTGGCTCGTTCCGGTTCGGTCCGGCAGCACCGAAGGTCGGCGGGCCGTCTGGGGCTCCTTGGGGAGGGAATCTCCGCGGTCCCCCTTATCTCCGGCGAGCACCGAACCCCACGGGCCCGCTAATACGTCTACAAAATGGCTCTCACCAGCGCGGCGGCGGCGCCGATGTCAGAGTAAAAACCCGGTAGCTCCGGGACACGCCGCCTGGTTCGGTCGTTCTCAGGTAATAAATGTTTCATATTTTTACGGGGGCATCACATGACCTCTCAATCACGGCGACCTCTTTTTTTTACGAGCGGCCGGATAAGTCAGATAAGGTATGGCTGAGACGGTGCAGACAAAACCCGTATCGATCCGACGGGCCCGACCACTTATTCACAAGGAAACGGACAAACAAAGCGAAACAAACAACTTGAGGGCGAATTACATTAAATCTCAGAGAAAAGTACGGGCAAGAGAAACGGGAATTAAATCACTCAGAGGGAGAGAGAGAGAGAGAGAGAGAAAAAAGAGTTGCTGTCCAATTTCTGCTCTCGCCGAGCACGGCTGCTCATAATTCGAGCCGCGGCGAGGCCTGATAAATCTTACATTATCGATATGATCTTCAGGCTCTCGGGCAGGGTGTACGTTATCACAAGTGACATGCTCAATCCTTCCCAGATTAGATTCCCAAACCAGCCCACATCCCGCCTGACAACGGCTTTCAGGGGCCGAAATGAATCAGCGACGCCTCCTCAAACAGAGCACACCTGAACCGGAGTGACATCACTCAGGAGTGATGGAGCTCCCGCTGTTCCCCCCCTCCCTCAGACCTGAGGCCATTCATAAATACCGCAGTGATATACCCACTCTCCCATCACAAGCAGAGACTCGCCACATATATCACTGCTTTTCTCATTGAGACCCAATGAGGTTAGCTGTTTTTTTTTTTCTTATGTGGGAGTGTGTGCATTTCCTTTAGCTGCGAGCTAAAAGGAATATGGCAGCGTGCCTAATGAAGAAGATAAAATAAGAAAAAGAATCAAGAAACCCTAAATAACCTCCACAGAGGAAACGGTGAAACGCTGATGAAGCAGCCACCATTCATCACTCGCACATTCAGGCCGTTAGATTTGTTCCTTATTGTCGGGAAAACACTAATTAGAAAAAAAAAAAGCCACCGTCATCCTCGACTATTTCTGCCTCAGTCAGTAAAGTTCTCATTAGCGGAGACGGCCCTGTCGAAACCCGGTATAGACGTTCCCGTCATTTTACCCTAAATTTAACCTGTCAGTGTCGCACTTTGTTTCTCCTGCCGATGAAAAATGAAAAACGCTGCCTCTGCAAAGCTCCGCCATAGATTTCCCCCTGATTTGTGCAAATCGGGGACTAAAGACGGACGCTAATGATGGTTTGATTGCGCAATCTGTCTTGTCTATATGGAAGGAAGTTGAGAAGGGGGGGGGGGCATACCTAAAATAGCTCACATGCAACAAATGAAGTATTGTGTCTGAGAGTGATGCTCACCTGTCACTGTAAGCAGCGGTGGTGGTGGGTTGGGCAAATCTGTATGCTGCATAGCCGCCCTGTTAAAATACCACAGCATTAATCCGTCATTAAGCACAGAAAAGGTTAGAACCGAGATACGCCGGCAAACAAACAATACACACAAAAGGGGCTTTAAATTGCCTTAATGGTTAAATGTCACTGCACAGTGTTTTTGGTCATCAAGCTGCAGGTCGCCCCGGAGACACCAGAGGGCGCTGTTTGATGTATGGTGCGATAGGCGGGGAGGCGGCGGCGGCGGCGGCGGCGGAGGGATGAGTGATGAGCCGAGAGGCAGCGACTCATCGTTGGGCTAAAAGCTCGTTCGAGTAGCAACGGAGGACTCGTGAGCCGGCTCCCCCTAAAATTCAGCCCTGTTTTTTTTTAGATTGAAGACTTTTCTGCCGCTACATTATTGAAGATCCCCCTTTTTTTTTTTTTCCTTTACACGACCCCCCTGTCTCACAAATTAAGTGAGGAGGCAGAAGACGGCGGCACCGTTGGGGAGTCGGGACCGCTGTATTCATTTGCCAGAGTGGGGAAGGAATTAAAGAGCTGGTTTTGGAGCGGCGCTATTACTCTCTTTGAAAAATGAAGCTGTTCTCCTACTGTTTTTCTATTAGCGCCGCTGGAGTGTGCGCCCATCTGTGTCCGTACGGCGGATAGGTGGCTTTTAATAATGCACGTTTCCATTCATTTTTAAACTCGAGGGGGGGAAAGTCGTCCGACGGAGAGCGTCGACGGTCGCGGCGATCGAACCCCCCGCCGCCTCGGCTCTCGTCGGGGGTTTTCCAGGGGGGGACAGGAAGTCGCGGCACTCGAGGCAGATGACTTCCTGTGGGGACGGGCCGCGCCTCGGGACCGCGCTGATTACTGCAACGGCCCGAACAAACACGGGCCAATAAATCACTCCGCCACATTGTCAAATCCCGAACACAGCAGTGCAGCACATTTGTTATTTTGTCACGGCGACTGTGTGTGTGTGTGTTTCTACATACATATGTATTAGTGCATGCAATCTCCGTTGCGTTTAGTGATACGTGCATGCACGCAATTTGTCACGTATCAGCCAGCTGGTCTTGACGGCGCTCCGGCGTCCCCCTGAATGATTGTCGGGGGACGGCGAGGGCGAAGGGACGGCCTCCTCCCGGTCACTCGAGACCTTCACGGACAGTAAGCCGCTCTGAAGCGGCGCAGTGACCACTGCCAAAGCTAATGGCGGCGCTGCCCCCGGAGGCCGGGGCTGACTGGGCGAGTGATGGATCGGCCCCGGCTGGGCCGGGCCTCGGTCACACGGGCCTTAGCTGGAGGTGCCTGAACGAGGCTCCGACAAATAATATCAGTCAGAGCAGCCCGGCAGTAAAAGCCGGTGAAATACCGTCCTGTCACGTGGGCCGGCGTGTAAACCGTACATCACCGGGTTTAGCGCGTCTTCGTTCGTCATCCCAAACGACGTACGGCAGGTCCGGGACCTGACGTGACCGCTAATCCCTTTATCTGGCGTTCCTCTTATCTCCCTCACGGTGACGGTTCTGGGAGGAACCGGCTCCACTCGGACCCCCTGGAGGCGGGAAGGGACGTCCCAGCCAAGCCCTCTGAGTGTCCACAACACAGGACGGGGGGGGGGGGCTAAAACAACCCAGACAGATTTAAAGGAGCGAATGACCTCGCTTGACTTGGGACACTGAGTCAGGATCCGCCTCTTTGCCAAAGTCTGAGCTCATAGGAAGAGAGTGAGGAGGGTGGAGCTGAGGGGGTTTTAGATTTTGTTGGCAGAATAGACGGAGGCCTAATCGACGCCAGCTTGGCAGCGAGGCCGGGTGAAAGCCGGGGGGGCTGAGGGGATCACGTTTGTGTCTCCAGGGCTGGTGTCTGCTTTACTTGTGTTTCATGTAAACGGTTGGAAGGGAAGCCAACTGTACTTACGTAGATCTCTGCACCATAGAAGCCATCTTGGTACACCACCCTGTGAAACCGTAGAACAGGAAAGGAGGGTTAGTCGATCCGGTCTGCCCTTTTTCTAACAGTTTTGACCGTCTGCGCGTCTGCGGGGTCGGCTTTCGGTACCGTCGGCGCACCGTAACCGAAAAATAACGGATGGCGCATTAAACTGAAAGGTGCAACCGTTTCAGATCCCTGTCCAATTTTCTGCTCTGGTAAAGTTGTTTGTCTTTCCAGTCGCTGCCGTTGTTGTCAGGAGGAGGGGAGGACAATGGGAAGCACTGAAGGCAGCTTCGTCACGTGACTTCGCTAGATAAATCAACCGGCTGCCATCGCTAGCAAACGGGCCCCCAGAGCGGGAACACTGGACTCCTTCGAGTCCCGGATCCTGATCTAATCACAGACGGGCAGCTACGCGGCGCCGTCGGCCGGCCGGCGTCAGATAAGAAACAAGTGTGATCCAGGAGATCAGACCGGGTTCTGGTCACGGTCCAGTGAGGTCCGTTTCAGCTCCATACTGGCTCCGTCAGCTGGTCCTTCGTCAACAAACAGGATACGAGTAAAGGTTGGGCAGAGCTGAGACTGGACCACAGCGCTCCGCTGGTCACATGACCGATCTCTCACATTTCATTTTTCTCGCCGTGATGTTGGGTCATTAATCAGGTTGGGCACCGAAAAACGATCCCAAGTAGGAATCGGTTCCTAACGTCCGGTTCTGGAATCGTTTAGAACAGTGATTCCCAAAGTGTGGGCTGTGGCCCCCTGGTGGGCCGTCGTGGTACTGCAGGTGGGCCATGAGAGGTCATTAAAGTTACACAAATATGTTTTTAATTACTGTAAAATATTCATGAAATGATAAAAAAAAAAACATTAAGATGTAATAAAACAAACCAGTTAAGTGTCACCTTAGTTGTTGACCCCTGACATTAATGTCAGGACATAGCTTCTAGCCAATGTTGCCAGGTGTACGATAATTTGGCCCTCTGTACGATCAATAATCCAAAAAATGGCCAAATGTACGATAATTTGACTATTTCACGTCATTGACTGCCGCAACTGTCTGCCGGAGGTTTTTTTTTTGGTGAACCCCGAAAGCATCTGTTCCCATGTGACATGTTTCCAGCCAGTCGTGCTTTGCTGAGTATCAGATACGAGCGTTTGTCTCAGAACTAGCATGATGGGCTAAATGGTTAGCTTTGCGCGCTATTTAACACTAGAGTGGTTAAATTTGACAAGAGCACATCATTGGGCTTGTTATTTTGGTTATGACAGATGTACGATAATTTCCCTCAAAATACGCTAATTTTGAGTCTCTGGTACGATAATCCTACATTTCCCACCTGGCAACGCTGCTTCTAGTCCTGAATGTTGACCACAGTTGTAATTAAAGGTTTCGGTGGGCCGCGAAGAAGTTTGGGAATGGCTGGTTTAGAAGATTTTTGAATTTCAATTCCTTTTTTCGGTTTCTAAATGTCCGCGCTATTTATTTTTAAATTTTTTTTTGTTTTGTTTTGATTTACTGCACTAGTTTGTTGATGTCGCCGAAGGGACTTCACTCGCCACAACATGGATCCCAAGAGACGCCGCTCTCTAGTTTGGCTGCATTTCAGTCCAGGAAATGACGGCTACCTGGCACAGTGCAACACCTGCGGGAAGCGTGTTACCGCCAAAGGAGGGAGCACGACTAATATGGCAAAACACCTTCACCTGCATGACATCACTAAAATAAACGAGTGTAGCGTATTTACTTCACTGCTTTGCTCCCGTCGCTTCTTCGACTGCAACAGAGTCCGTCTTCATCCAGAAACTCTTGCCTTCTCATCTACAGTGGTACCTCTACTTACGAACGTTTCTATATACGAAGTTTTCAGGTTACGAAATGCATCAACGGGAAAATATTGCCTCTAGTTACGAAAGAAATTTCAGCATATGAAAGGCAAAAATACAGCAGCGCTGCTACTCGCAGCTCCCAGAGTTTACTGAACGTAAACATACTTGTAGCTGCTCTGCCATTGGCTATCGGCTAGCATCTTCCTGGCATCCCATTGGCTAGGAGGGCCTCTTGTCTGTATGAGCGTAACCCAACGACCCAGGTAAACAATTTTTACCTCCGCCAAGGAGGTTATGTTTTTGTTTGCGTTAATCTGTCAGATAAAACAAAAACTGTTGATTTCATTTTTTGTTGGGCAAAAATGTATTTTGGAGGCCAACTGTAAATTGTTTAACATTTAGGCTGTAAATTAAATCTGTATATGCATATGTGCATGCTAGCATGTGTAAGAATAAAAATGGCCTGTCGCCTGTGTAAATGTGTCACAGTTTATTTAATGAAAAAAGTTGCGATCTGTTGACCTACACATCAAAGAATCGGAATTGAGAACCATTTTGAACAGGAATCGAAACAGAGAATCAGAATCGTTAAAATCCAAACGAGCCCAACCCCTAGCCATTAATCCGATACTCACGCTCCGTAAGCGGGGATCGGCGGCGGCGGCGGGGCCGTGCGGAACGTGTTGTACACGGCCCGTCCCCGTCCCCGCAAGTGGGCGCCCCTGTAGGCCACCGTGGCGCCCGTGGCGGGGTAGGGAAACCCCGTGACTGCGGGAGAAAGACACGAGAGAGGAGAGGAAAATGACTTTTTAAGAGAACATCCTCGGCTCGGCATTGCTTACCTTCTGACAGCGTACATTAGAGAGAGACGCGTGCCGCTGCTTTCCCTATGACAGAATGCATTATGGGGAAGACAGGGAAACAATAGATTTAATCTTTTCTAGGTGCGCCTCATCGAGCACTCTCCCCTCTTTCCCAGCTCGCTGCTTTGTGCCGTACTCAGCAAGGATCCACATTTGCTGTACGCATCCTTCCCCCGACGCTTGGCGAGGGCCAGCCTTGAAGCCCAGGTAGCTAATGGAGGCAATACCGCTAGTTTCGCACCACGGCTTTTTGCATAGTTTAGACTCGATGGGCTAGCAGTGAAGGGGACGGTGGGGGGGGGGGGGGGGGGGGGGTTGGGTAAAGACAATTTAACTGGATGTTCAGAGTTTCCTGAAGGGACACGGGCCGGTCCGGGTCCACGCCACAGCGTGACCTCCATCTACGAACCCATCAGGAAGCGTCTCCGGTCACCGCTACGTGTCTCCGGTGATATCTAGTGGGTGAGACGGGGTGGGTGGCGGTGGTGGGGGGGGTACTCGGTGATGGCGCAACAAAATGGTCGCAGAATAGAGGACGGCTTAGACGAACTAAGGTCTCCGTTTAACCTTCAATCAGTCCGGTGGCGGCCGTGATTACAGGCTGCAGAGGTGCATACAAACACGCTGATCTCCAGACGTGATTAACTTGGCCTCTACTCTTCCTGCAATTGTAATTCCTTCACACCCCTCCCCATCACTCCCCCCCCCCCCCCACCACCACCACTGAGTCCATCAAAAACCAGTCAGCCCCATTATTCTTCATCCTCCCCTCACCTTGCTCTTCTTTATTCATTTCCGTGACATGTTTTGGCTGAATTTATGGCGGGGCGCTCGGGTTTCCTCCGATCACAGACGTGATAGCGTTGATAGCGCGGCGTCTCGTTTTGTTGGGCGGGCCGAGACGGCGGCCTCCGTCGGGGTGAGTTGTACGGGTTAATTACGGGGCGCTCTAGTTCTGACGTGGGGGTCGTGCCGGGCCTTTACATCTGTTTGCTCCTCTCTGCTCACATTTACTGGAAATGAATCCAGCCGAAGTCCCAAACAAGCTGCTCTCGTTCTTTTGTCGGACGGCAGAATGGTTCTGACCCGAAGAGCAGTTCGAGTTTTCGCTGCTCTGATAAAAATCCAGATGATCTTTTTTTTTTTTTTTTTTTAATGCATGTGAAAAGATTTCCCACAGAGAATGAAGCAGTAGGGATGCACGATAACTGTTTTTAAAACCAATACCGATAACACACACATATACCTAAGATCATTACATCAATACTATGAACAAAATCAAAAGCTATCAAATAGTTTTTTAAATAAGGTTCATTACTGACTGATATAAAAAATAAAGGCTCCTTGAACTGATGGAAATACATGCATCAGAATTACTAACTGAAAAAAATGCATTCCTCAATGACAATAAAAATAATGCACAGGTCATAATGTACTGACACAAGTTAGACTTGTCTGAAAATAAACTGAAAAAGTGCACTCTATAGTAACATAAAATGACATCTAAAGGATTTTGGCTTGTGGTTCCATTCAAATGAATGCCATTAATTAAAGTAAATGAGGTTCAGAGGAGAGGGGAGGGGAGACTTGCTCCTGGTTTGCTCACGCTAGCTCATGTTAGCTCATGTTAGCTCACGTTAGCGCGATTTCAAAACTCCATGGAAGCGATGGTTGTGTTTCAGGTGGCTGATCAGGTTTGACGTATTAAAGCTTGTGCTATTTTTCCCTCCTTCGCTTGGAGCATTTATCACAAATAACCCTCAAACTATTCTCAAACTTTAACAAAGTTCCATATAATCGTCATGTTTTTTTGTTTTGTTTTTTTTTATTAATCAGCGCACTGTGCGGCAATGCTGCATTCAAGGTGTAACATAAATTCCTCCGTTCCCTCGTTAGCTAGTCGTTCTTTCTGCCTTTTCTATTTTTTTCTATTTTTTATGTGTAACATGTGGGAAACTGCTGCGAATATCAATTCAAGTCAGCAACTACCAAAATTATGACCGAGTTAACAAGTTGTTTTCTGGCATGAGGGGGTATTCTTGATTTTCCTGATTGAGTAATCGTTTTTCTGATTATGCCGATGTTACTTGAACACAACATTACCTACAGTGTTGACAAAAATGTATGTTATCGGGGCTATTCATTGTGATATCGGACTTATCGGGATGACGTCATAATTTCCTGTTATCAGCCCGATAGTTATCGGGTCGATAATTATCGTGCCTCCTAAAGCAGACCCAGTTTCAGTCAAATACGGATGGAAATGTCGATGTAGCTCCACCGACTGGCTTCATGATCTCCTCTACTGGGTCTTTTCCAGGCCTGTATCATGTGATCGTTAGCGCAACGAGGAGCCTCAACAGCCAGACTCAGCGTTTAATTATGCAGCTGCCTGCATGTGCTGGAAGAAAGGCCCGGTTAGCACTGATGGCCGTGGCGTAGCGTAGCGTGGTTGTGGCTCGGGTTTGTCTTAAAACAGTGTTCTGAAATACAGTTTCCTCATCTTTGCAGAGCAGTACTGGAGATGTTTAGTGCTTACTGATTTCTGGGAGGAAAGAAAAGTCACTTTTGGGGTCTGAAAACCACAAATTCTTGTCTTTCTGGTGTTAAAACGCTGTTTTGATTCTGAAGGGTCGAGGCTGTGCCTTTTCCTCGTTGGTTTAGATGTGCTGCAGGTGTTGTGGGCGTGGCTTAAGAAAGAGACTGAGCATCTTCTTTCCAAGCATCACCTGATCTGTTCTTTTTGCATCCAGCATGAACCTCCAGATGTGACGCTCCACAGCAGCTGTGTCGTCATCCGTTAACCCCTACATCAGCTGCGACCAGCGGCTACAGTATTGAACGATGCCCCCCCCCCCCTCCCCCCAGCCCCCCCGCTTCAGTAACGCTGACAGGCAGACGGATTAGTGGTGCTTTTAAAAACAGAGAGCGCCAGGTTTAATGTCTTCTGCCATTAACATCGTCCTCCATTAGCGGATCCGCGCACACGCGTGTTCAAACTCTGCATCTCATTTGGCTGGGCGACGCCCACGTAACCCGTCGACACGCAGGATGCTTTGTTTGTTGCTAAAGAAGCAACGCGCAGCTTGAACTTCCATGTTGCCTCCCCAGCTTCACCCCCCGGTGATTTATAACGCCGACCTTGACATTTAAATTAGTCTCTTCTTTTTGGAGCGGTGGACATCTGAGAGCGCAGTTGCTAAAGGGCAAAACCGGTCCTTGTTGATAGTTCCAGGTGTTTTTTTTTTCTTTACAAATCCCTGCTGTTTGTAAAACAGCAAAAAAAAATGCTGCTTCCTTTCTTTTTTTTTTTTTTTTTTTTTTTTAAATTTGTATGCAATATGCATGCGGTGATGTATGTGAATGTAAACTCATAATGAGTTGGCGATAGGCTAGACTGCTTCAATAATAACCCATAAATCAAAGACACTGTCACACCTTGGTGAGCGCGTGAAAAGCAACAACAGCCGCGGTGCGCGAGAGCGGAAACCCCGTCTAGCCACCAAAGTCAAACACCTTTTCCGGGAGTGGGGGGGGGAGGGGGCTGGAGAAAATATGAGTTATGTGTCGGAGGGTGGCAGGGTCACGCCGCACCTCATATGTCATATGTGTCAACCTGAGAGGAGCTCAATACCTGCAGAGCCAGTTGGACCCTGGGTAATCCCGCGCCGTGCCAGTGATGGGGTCATAACCGGCTCCCATAAAGAAAGATCTGATTTTCCACAAGGTTGATCTCTCTAATACTTCCTGCTCAAACACATCGGGCTACGAGCACTTAATCCACGCACTGGGGACCAAAAACAGCTTAATCTAATCAAGAGTCTGGAGCTTAATTATCCCCCTAAAGTACACTCCAACAATGAGAGGATCTGTCTACATATATTAAGACGGCAATTAGCCTTTCTTTTCTGTCATTTACACAGCTGGCAGGTTTTCACGAGTCCTCGAGAAAACTCCACCTAAGTAAACGAAAAATATGAAACGCTTCGTGAAAAGCCCCCCCGTCTCCCGTCGGGTTGAGAGTCGGCGGCGGGAAAAGAAAAAAAAAAACGGCGTTTGAGCGTGATGTCCGCGTGACGGGGATTTTAGGTGGCAGGTGTCTGCGGCGCTGAAAAGCACCAATAACAGTAATGAAGAAAAGGTTTGCCAATTATATTACAATGAGCTTAATGGTGCACCGCGTGCAGATCTGTCTCTGAGGGCTTATTTAAGTATTTCTCCGTGTTTTTACACAATAACACCTGCCACTGCTTTATTTTAATTTCAGATACTCAATAATAAAAATCAACACCAAGTCTGAAACTCTGAGTAGCTTATGTAATTAATCCTAATCATTTAGACGGCACATAAAACAACCCAACATGAATCAAGCTCTGCATCTGAAATAAACCTCGACCGTTTAGAAACGTGACTGTTGTTGTTTCAGGACGAGCTGCTTCACACATCCGGACCGAAACGGTAACGATGTTGATCCGTTCTGACCGTTCGGACCTTAAACGGGGAGCGGTTTGGTATTTACGGCCGATTACGACGGGACCTCGGAGTTCAGAGAGATTCTCGGAGGAACAGTTGACTGTAAACTTGTTTAATATGACGTTATAATCAAATCACACACAGGAGTGGGCTCGGGTCAGCGCCTGTTAGCGGACCGGCTCATCTCACCGACGCTGAAAGGTGGAGCTGCGTTATTTTGGCGCTCCCACCGGCTCTGTTAAACACAAACGTCCCTTTTTCTTGCCAACTCTCTTAAGTTTTTTGACATTTTTAGTATAAATGCGTTCACTGGAACGCAGAGCTGCAGTAAATGGTTTAATGTGAGATTCTGACATCTGGGGGTCTTGTGATCCACGTGTGCCTCTGAAACTATTAAAAGTATATAATGCTCTGGAGGGCCAGTTAGCTTGACGAAAATCTACCGCCATGCTAACTGTGATCACAGAGGACCGTCAACGCAGGAGCTTCCAAGGTAACCAGAAGTCCCTGAGAGTGAAACGTGTCTCTGTGATTGGACTCTGGTTTGACCAGAACCTGGGACGAACACGTCGCTACCGCTAGGCTACGCTAAAACAAACACCAGAGAAAAAATAAATGAAAATGAGCTCCGGGGCTAACCAGGTCAGGCTAACGTGTCGTTCAAGAACAGAGGAGCTACAGATGTTAGCAGCTGTGATAAAACTGCATTATAAGGGCTGATGATCCTCCAGTACACTTAAAAATAAAAAATAAAACAGTTTATTGTCATACTGACATCTTTAGAGATTGGATCAGTAAAGAATGTGATTTGCAGTTTTTGCAGGGAGGTTATTACACTGCAAAAACTCAAAATCTTACCAAGTATATTTTTCTAATTTCTACTCTAATATAAGACAGAATCACCTAAAGAGTAACATTTCAGTGAGATATAGGAACTTGTTTTTAGACAGTGCATCTTGAATATCTTGTTAAGGGAAACAGTCTTGAAAACATCTTGTTTTGAGTCATATCTCAGATGAAACAAGTTTTTTTTGACATGTCATAAGATTTTTAAGCTAATTTCAAGATCTTGTCAGGCTTAAAAAATATATTGTCTTATTTCAAGAAATCTTATTAAGCGAATTTTCACTTGTTCCATTGGCAGATTTTTTGCTTATTACAAGCAAAATATATCTTGTATTAATTTTTTTTTTTTACTTATTTTTTGAGCGGCCTTTTTTTCCAGTGTAGAATAACTGAATAATTCCATTAATAAGGATTTCAAGCATTATTTTTGTGCGAAATGCCGATTCAGTGTGCGTAATATTCCTCGTATGAGTGTAGATTTTTGGACAAAAGTTTAAATCACAATTAAAACAGGACAAAGGTGAGCACGGATACTTGACGCCAGCGCCGTGTTTTATTGGAGTTTTCTTTCTTATTTTTTGGAGTTTTATTGGAGTCCTCCAACCCTACCACCTCCGTTAAAGCAGGGTTCTGCTGAAGGTGTTGTGAGGCAGGAGATATGGACCCGGGGCCGGCGCCGCCGCCGGCGCCGCACACCCTTTACCAGGTACTCCCCACTTTACTCCTTCTAATGGAGGAGGAGCCAATCTACCCTGGAAGAGGTTAAGAGCGGGAGCCGGCGTGAGGCTCTCATCCGTCATTCTCCTGAATGGGTTTTGAGGACAATAAACCTGTAGCGCCAGGACGAATGGAGACGGAGTGTGCTGTCACCGGGCCACGATTTATGGCTCCCAATTTCACTGATCTCCTGCACAGAAATGAGGACTGATAAACAGTGATTAATCGCCTTTATATCCCATTTTACTCCCACCAAAAGTGTATTAACTATTGCAGTGATGACTTCAGAACGTCTCGAATCCTGCAAAACAAAAAATTATTTTTTTCCTTCCTACGGAGGAAGCAGTCACAGTCTCGGTGAGGGTTTTATTTTTTTTATATATTTTTTTCCCCGGGAGATAAAACAGCCTTTTGCTACTCATTAGGGAGGTTTTGTTTCAAAAAAATGTATCTCTTATTTATGTTTCCCATCTTCCCAGCTGGCAAGCATATGTTGTCGTTTAGGCTTGGCAAACTCCAGCGCCATGTCAAGACGACTTGAAAAATTAGCAGCCAATAAATCACCCAGCCCCTCCCGCTTCCCCTGCCTGGAGTGGTGGACCACACTCCCTCTGATTTATGAGATGATTTGGGAAGTGTGTGCGTCTGTGTGAGTGTAAAATGGAAGGAAGCGTGCACGGAAGAGGGAACATGTATTAGTGTCTGTGTTCTACATAAGTTATCTATTTCTGTATGTTGGTCCGAGTGTGAAAAGCAGGGCAGGCGGCGGGGTCGAGAGCGGACACGCAGGTCGGTGAAACCACCGCCGGGACGTACGTGACGTCCGGATTTCTGCAGAAAAGTCGTCTCAGGTGTGTTCGGATGTTTGAGGACGCAGATCTGAGAGGTGGCGTGTAAATAATTATCAGGGGAAGATGTCGGAACCAGAGGAGCGTTGGTGGGAGGCGGTGGAGGGGTGAGGGGTTGGGGGGATGAAATAAAAATGATAGATGACTGCTTTCTGTCATGGACAGTTATTTAGAGGTTCGCCATAAAGCTGTCCGGGGAATGAACAGATTTTAGTCTAATGAGCAGAAAGGAAAGCCGTTAAAGTGGCGCGATGTGCTCAGCACTTCTTCCAAATGAAATAGTACCATTTCCCCCTCATTAAAATGCAAAGGGTTCATATAACATACAGCAATAAAGCTGGCATGTCGAGGCAGGGAGAGATAGGGAAAACCCCACTGAGCTCATCTCATTCCTCCATTACTGGGACCAGAAGGAATAGCGGCCTTCGACAGGGTGGGTGCCAACAATATCGCTCACTCAATCTCCCTTATTCGGTTAGCTCTGTAAAAGTCAATCTGGCGCACTTGGCAAATCCATCCACAGCAGCAGCCTCCACAATCTGATAACAGTTGCAGGGGCGCTTGCTCTTGAAATCATTTTTTTTTTTTTTTTTTTTCTCCCAGCTTTACAGTTGCACACCGCGCAAACAATGGCTGAGCCTCCCTCAGCCACTCGGAGCAGCTTGGATCATCCACTGCTTATCTGAGCCGCCGCTCTCAGATTCACTTTGATTTAAGGGGAATTTCATGTTCAGTCGCTTCAGGATGAACCCGATTGTAGAAATTCTGAGGTCAGATTGGGATTTGCCGCGGCTGATAGCGGCTTCAGGTGTGGTTGCGGCGCCGTTCGGTGGAAGTAAAAAAAGAGAGAGAGAGAGAGAGAGGAGTTGAGCTGCTCTTACCGGCGTACAGTTCTGGACCGTAGACGGCGCCGACGACCGGGTTCAGCTTCCATCCTGCAGACACACAAACTCATCTCACAACGGGAACATAAAACCCGTCCGAACAAGTTTCTGAGATACTTTTTAGAAGTTAGTATGTCTCAGCAACTACAAGGTGTATTTAAATAAATAGATAAATAAATGTGGGAATCCAGCAGAAATGTACAGTTCTGCCAGTGTAATGCAGTGACTATATCACTTGTCTATTTCATACACATATATTTTAAAAGAATTAATACATTTGGTGATTTTTAATATATATATGTATATTAGGGCTGTCAATTTCTCAAAATAATTAATCAGATCAATCACATGACTGTCAATAGTTAATCACAAATTAATCACATATTTTTATCTGTTCTAAATCTACCTTATACAGATCTTTTTCAAGTTGTATTACTCTTATTAATACGAGTCCTGACTAGAACCAGGAGATACGACCATATTAGTCCAGTTCTGAGGTCTCTGGCTTCCTGTCACTCAGAGAATAGACTTATTTTTTTACAATTAATGTTTCAGATTTATCGTCTTGCCAACGAATATAACGACAAACCCTCCTGAACAAGGTTTAATCCAGCTAGAAAAGCACATTCACTCACACACAGGCAGATGCATCATAAAAGACGTGCATCTGATTTGTCTGTCAAACCTATGCAATAAATACTGTCCATACTAAGTATTAAAAATACAAGAAACTAACCTTTTCTCTTCCGCGATAACGGTCAAACGGTCAGGCAGCAGAATATTATGGCCTTCTGAAGTTGCTGCTATGCGCAGTCAAGTATGGTAGGAAGAATTTCAGAACACCGGCTCACGTTAATCGCGTGTTAAAAAAATTAGCTGTGTTAAAATTATTTTGCGTTAATCAAAAGTAAACGCGTTAACTTTGACAGCCCTAATATATGTGTATAAATCTGTTTTGGGTTTGTTTATTACGTAACCTCAGGAACTTTTCTACCAAGTCAGGTGATTGTTCATGAATCTCCATCACTTCAAGCATCATCCAGTCACAATAAAAAAACTGCTTAAAGTGGCAGTCCTGTTTTTTTTATGCTTTCATCTCTAACAGAAATGGTCTTCAGAGATCAAAATTATTTTCGATTTCACAAAGAGACTCCGGATTAAATGAATCGAGCAGTTTTTCACTGGAATGTGATTCATGACGTCCAAACATCAAACTGTAGGACAGATTTCAGTTGTCAGGGGAAGTGAAGTGAATTCTGTCGCAGTGAAGGTTTTATACCGTTTTAATGTGTGGCGTTGCAGCTTTCAGACAATTATGGGCCTGTTTTTTTAGCGCTTGGTCGCTGGTCCCAGTTTTTTGGGGGCCAGGCTGCATTTTCATTATTGTGTTTTGCTTGATTGATCTTTATAAACCCGAGTGATTGTGTGATTTAAGGATCTCTGCATCATCTGCTGCTGGAAACCTTGCGTTTTTTTTTTTTAATTTTAACATTGAAGGTGCTTACCGTTTGTGTAGGGGTTGGCCACTTTCTTGTTTGTCATCACTCGTGCTGTTGCGTTGTTCACCTGTTCAAGGTATCAGAAACACCTGATGTGATCACAGAATCTGACAGCTCCGTTTAAACATCCAGTGCAGGCAACGAGCAAGCAGCAAACCAACAGAAATAAAATAATAAATCAATGATTATGTAAATGGTTTTAAAACCTTCAGTTCATTCTGTCATGAATTTGACTTTTTTGTTGTTTTACTTGGAAGGAAGAGGAGAGCATGCACCAATTACCTAAAGGTACGAATAATAATAATAATAAAAAAGATCTTCACATTCCAGTGACTGGTAGAAAAACAAAATAAAAACACAGACAGTGCTTTGATTTTCTTCTGTTGACCTGATGGGAATTAAAACAGGCAGCTTTAAACGATGGCGGGAAGGGAATCGGCTCCTCTCGGGTTTCATCGGAGCCCAGGAGATGATAACATGCATTCATTCACTCTGTCGGGTCGTGATGGACAACCGGAGCGTCCAGACCGACACGTATGGACTCAGCTTTCTACTGGGAGAGTTACACGCATCGTTACGCATGCATGCATGCACGCAGAAGTCACATGCTGATGCAGAGAGGTTTATACAGTCATGGAAATAATTATTAGACCGCCATTTTTTCTTCACTTCCTTGTTCATTTTAATACCTGGTACCACTAAACGTCATCATGTGACTAAAACAGACAGAAAAGAAAACACTGAATGCATAAAAGCAGTGTTTTTGGCAGTACAACGCCATAGCTATTGATGTAAAAACTTAAGTGATTTAGGTTATAATCAAGAAAACCATGGAAAATGGTAAGATATCAGCTCTTAAATAAATCTCTTATGAGCAATCTTTGTGGTTATCGTTATGTTTGTCCAAACAAATGTACCTTTAGTTGTACCAGGCATTAAAATGAACAAGAAACTGAAGAAAACAAGGGTGGTCTAATCATTTTTTTCCATGACTGTAGGTTTATAGAAAGAAGGCGGCAGGCAAAAGGAGGAGAAACTTCAGGAAGGAGGAAGAAAAATGAAAGCACCTCTATTTTGCGTCCCTCTACGATTGTACCGTTTAGTTTCTCCCGTGCGCGATCGGCATCTGTGCTTGTTTCAAAAGTTACAAACCCAAAGCCCTGAGAGCGCCGCGTTAGCCACAGGTAGAGATCAGAGGACGGGGGGGGTAGAAAAGTGGACAAACACACAGAGAGGAAGAGGAAAAGGGGGAGGAGGGAGGAGAAGAGAGGAGCAGGTGAACAGCAGAGTCGAGTCGTAAGCAGCCAGATTAATTAGAGGCAGTTAGTGAGGCGTCAGGAAACAGCAAACAGAGAGATCCGAGGAGGAGGAGAGGCTAACGGTGACGCGACCTGGCGCCGCAACGCCAACAAACCCCCCCCCAATTAAACGGCACAGCTGCCGCGGCGCCGGGCGAATGTCAGCGAGCAGCCGAGGCAAAACACCGCTGGCTGCCGTGACGGACGCCGTAATTACCCATACACCTTCAGCTGCTTGAAAAGCCACCCGCCGTTTGAAGATGCGCCCAACAGGAGGGGGGGGGGCTGAGATGTTAACTCTAACTTCCTAAATATGACGAACGTTTCACTGGAACTAGTGCTGGGCGATATGGAAAAAATCATATATCACAATAACGATATATATCACGATATACCATAATAAAGTATGTTTTCAGTTATTCTCTGAAAAGTTTGACAAAATTTCATTGCTTACTTTTCAACTTTATTTTGAAAGGACATTTAGCTGAACTGTCACAAACATACATTTTAGTGCAGCAAAAACAGGTAGGTACAGAGGTACAGTAGCTTTCACATTTTTTTTAAAGTGCACAACAGTTTCTGAGAGGAAAAACACATTTTTGCACTGAAGTTCAGCTATAAAAAATAAACACAAATTATTTTTCAACTTTCTGAAATCTGTAACCTTGTAGTGCAAAGTTTGCAAACCAATATAAAGTGTCTAAAGTAAACATCAGGGTTGAAGAGAACTCTGTTTAAGGCATTAACCATGAATAAAAGTGCAAACATAAAAGGCTACTTTGTAGAAGTAGATATGATTCTATCAAATTTATCGTTGCAGGTTATTTAATTACATATTTGCTGTAATAATTGATAAAATTAGGTTAGAAACGATAGAAACGATAGAAGAGAAATGGCACGATATACACTTTTCTATTGTCCCCACGATATGTATCGTTATATTACCCAGAACTAACTGGAACCGTCAACGGTGTTGACTTTAGACCTGAACCAAAATATAACCAACCCCCCCCCCCCCAACCCCCCCCCCCCCCCCCCCCCCCCCCCCTCCAGCTCTCTTCCCTCGCTCCCTCAGGGGGGAGTTTGTCACTTCCTTGAGTTATGTGGCCGGGGATACTGGACCTGAGCTCTGTAGTGGAGTTATTAAGATATTCTGGCCAAACAAGTCCCTTCCCTTTAGTTTCTATATATATATATATACCCCTCTGCAGGTATATTTATATATATATATATACTTCTGCAGGTATGTGAACGGCGAGCGCCGCCATCGCTGCCTGATAATTGCTGGAGGATGTGATACATGTGAGCGATGGCGGCGCAGACGCTGGATCCCCCAGCTGCTATTTCTAGCATAAATAACATGCGACCTGTCCTTGGGGGAAAGAGAGATAAAGAAATAAATTCAAAAAAAGAAAAAAAAAAAAGGAATTGAGGGCAAAATTAATCCTTTGGACACTCACCCGATGGTGGGTACCCCCTCTATCTTTTTTATTTATTTATTTTTTATCATGCACAAATAATTAGCTTACAAGAGAAGAGAGGGGAGCGACCATTTTTCAAAAAGAGACAAACATATTGAATGCAAATTGCCAAAGCTTCATAGGAAATAGATTATTTATTAATGGGCTGATAGGTTCATTATATAGCGGAGAGAGTGCGCGAGGGAGAGAGGCATCATGGGTAATGGCTTCGTGGGGCACAAACAATAAATGCTTGTTACGGCGGAGGAGGCAGGTTTATCCGGTGCTCAATCTTGTCTGGCAGAGGAGGCTGAGCGCAGCGGCGGCGGTGGTGGTGGCGGCGGCGGCGGCGGCTCCGCCTGGTTCCAGGCTCCCGTATACGAACCCAGAGGCAGCTCCCAGGTATGAATGGGAATCGATAGCATTCATGCCTCAACACCCAGCCGGAGAGCCTGTCGCCTTTATGAATGGAGCGCCGCGGAGCTTAGTGCACTCTATTAAATGAACAGCTGGATGAGTAGCACTCGGCTGTTCACACCGCCGCAGGCGCCACCTGAACCGCTACGTGGTCAGGAGACTGATACTGCAGCGCCGCTGCGTTTCCCGCTCTGCTTCAAACGCTCTCCCACATACGAGATCTGCAGGATCAGCGTGTGAAATTTAAGAATAAAACTCATCACAGATGCTAATCTTGATTAGCCTCCCGACTGTTGCGCTTTCGCCTCCTCCCCGAGCATTGTTTACTTTAAAACTAGCGGCTTGAGATCTTTGAAAAAATGCTGAGCTTTGTTTATTTAAATAAATCTGCATTTTTGTGACCTTTTTATGCAGACTAATAACCTCGGCAGGAGCCGGCGAGCTCGCGACCGAGCTGAGGAAAGTGCTGAGGAAGGGAGTAGTAGCGCATTGTTAGCTTTGTTCTTTTCATTTTTATTATTTTTATAACAAGAACGAGGCCGGCCTCATCCTTCAACCGGATTATTGAAGTTAAAGCGTGTAGCCGAAGATGTCCCACCTCCGTACGTTGGAGGACCCGCAGCCTGCCGGCGGATTAACCGAAACGTGAAACAGCTCAATAATGAATTGATTGACAGGGCTAATGATTCACAACTTGGGCGAGAAACAGCAAAAACGATGGGGGGGGGGACGGGAACCGGGGGGCCGCGGGTCTCCGGGACCCCGCCCCCCAGCCAACGTACACGCCGCGCTAACGCCGTCGTTAGGAAACAGAGGAAGCAGCTGGCGTTCTAGTTCACTTACCTTGGATCCTCGCTCGTTAAAGATAATCTCCACATCTAAAATCTTTCCAAATTGCTGCGGAGAGAAAAAAGAAAGAGAGAGACGAGTGGAGACGGAGTTAGAGGAAAGAAAACACATTAAAGGTGGAAATGTTACTTTTGTGAGGAAAATGGTGGTCAATTAGCATTTGTTGAAGGTTGCTTCTGCTTTAATGCGTCTGTAAAAATATACGATCTTTGATTTCTGCTCTTTTAACCCAGAAACACTCAGGAGGATCAGACGTAGCATCACTGGAGGAAAACTGGCTCCTTCAAGCCTCCTGAGCAGATACCCCCCCCCCCCCCCCCCCAGTCTTTACTCTTTCTTTGTTTGTGTGCTCAGACTGTCAACAGGACCTAAGGGCCGCCCCCCCGGGGGGGTTAACCCGCCGCAGCCTTTCCATTTAACCGGCCTGCCTCCTGGATCATTAGAAAACAGAGGAATGAAAGTAAACTGTAAGTTCCTCTAATGAGTGGAGCGAGCGCGACTTTTAATTGCTGTCTACAATGGCCGTATTATTTCATTAAAAGTAATTACCCTGTCAAGCGGTCCGCGTCGCCTTCATTTCGGCGCAACGGGGAAGAAATGGGCCTTCCACGCGGTCGGCGCTCGATGGGGACGGATGGATCGTTTGACTGGGCCGCTAATAGGGGTTAGGAGGAGCCGGCTATTATCTGGCTGGAGTGGGCTTCAGGAGCCGTGGGCCGGCAGAGCGACTTATGTTTCCTGCTCGTTTTAAAGCTAATTCAGCAACCTCGTAACCCAAAAAAAAATAAAAAAATAAAAACAAAAAAGCATCTTCATCCACAAATCTGCCTCGTACGGCGTTCAGCCCCACTGATCTGAACGGCGGATTCGGGCTCAATCACACGAGCAGGCATTTGTATCCCAGCGTGATCGCCCCCCCCCCATCCTCGCCTGAGAAGGCAACCCCAACCCCCCCCCCCCCCCCCCCCCACACACACACACACACACACACACACACACACACCCCACGCAACGTGCAGATGCTAATTGTTTTAACCGAGTGTAATGGGCTTGTGGCGTCAATTAATTAGTTTCAGAGGAAGTCGTCTTTGTGGATTTCCACATGGTGCTGGGGGACCACACACACACACACACACGTGCACACACATGCCACACACGCAGAAACAGCTGCATCAGCAGCGCCGATAAACAATAGCTTGAACGGGAGGACGACGGAGAGACTGATGTCATCTACAGTCGGAGGCTGACCGGTCCGTTCTGCGGGCTCCGGCCCATTTGTCACTTAATATTTAATTTGCAGCAGAACTTTACCTGCAGATGCATTTTAGATTATGTGAATTTATCCTTTTTTTTTTTTTTTTTACTCCTCTTTCCATGCAGCTTTTTAAGTCAGCGGCCCCTTGAAATAATTCTTAGTCTGCACTTAGAATACATTACATGAAAGATTAAATGGATTACACAACTCGTACACGCTCTCTGAAACCAAAGAGGGGGGGGGTATAGATGTATGAGGATGTATGACTTAAAAAAAGAGAGTTAGAAGATATGGTTAAAAGTAGGGATGCACAATAACTGATTACTGATAACTGATAACACACACATATACCTAAGATCATTACATCAATACTATGAACAAAACCAAAAGCAGTTTTGACTCTTTAAATAAACAAATATTTATTTTTTTCAATCAAAAAAAAATAGCAAGCCTCTCAAACATTTTCATAAAGCTATCAAACAAACCTATTTGATATCTCACATCAACTTAAATAAGGTTCATTACTGACTGATATAAAAAAAATAAAGGCTCCTTGAACTGATGGAAATATATGGATCAGAATTACTAACTGAAAAAAATAAATTTCCTAAATGACAATAAAAATAATGGACAGGTCATAATGTACTGACACAAGTGTGTAAATAAACTGAAAAAGTGCACTGCATAGTAACATAAAATTACATTTAAAGGATTTTGGCTTGTGGTTCCATTAAAATGAATGAGGTTTAGTAATTCTGTTTTTTGTTATTTTTAATCTCATGGAAGTTTTAGATGAAAGAGATGATGGAGAGGAGAGGGGAGGGGAGACTTGCTGCTGGCTTGCCTATGTTAGCTCACGTTAGCTCGATGGAATCAATATGTTTTCAGGTATGTATCTGGTTTGACGTATTAAAGCTTGTGGCTATTTGTCACAAATAACTAGCGAACTATCTTCTTCTGAAACTTTAACGAAGCTCCATACCAGGTTTTTTTTTTCAGCGCACTGTTCCGCAATGTTGCTTTCAAGGTGTAACGTAAATTCCCACGTTCCCTCGTTTGCTAGTCGTTCTTTCAGCCTTTTCAATTTTTTCTATTTTTTACGTGTAACATGTGGAAAAATACTGAGAATATCAATTCAAGTCAGCAACTACTAAAATTATGACCAAGTTAACGAGTTGTTTTCTGGCGTGAGGGGGTATTCTTGATTTTCCTGATTGAGTAATCGTTTTTCTGATTATGCCGACGTTACTTGAACACAACATTCACTGTTGGTCATTCAAGGCTCAGAGGGAGCGAGGCACTGCTGTGTAGACAGAAATATAAATGTTATCGGGGCTATTTGTTGTGATATCGGCACTTATCGGGATGACGTCATAATTGGGTTTAGTTATAGTTATTGTACATCACAGTTAGTAGCTGTAAGCACGGCGGTATTTTGCTCATTTGATGCAATGTGGAGACTCAGCCTGAAAAACTGCATTTCTCTGGCCTCAAGCTTAAAAGTGTGGCAGCAACAAACAAGATGGCGGCCGTGGCGCCTTTACCTTTGATTAGCCCGAACATCTTAAAGCTCTCCAGGAACCTATAATCACTCTGCAGTGTCGCTGCGTGTTCTCGCCGAGCGCCGGCGTCGAGCATGTTGGAGCTCAGCAGTCGGCGTGACAGTCGGATGGGATGGGGGGGGGGGGGGGGGGATGATTGCTCTGGGGAGCGCTGTGAGAGCCCTTACATGCACCGAGAGAAGCACCGCCGAAGAATCCGGTCGCACAAACGAGGGCGCCCTCCAGCAGCGCAGCGTGGGCTCGGCGCTGAGCTCGCTGGAGTGTTTTCATTTCCCGCGCGCTCGCCGCCGCCTCTCAGAGATCACAGTTTCTAATTACTGATTAACGTCCGCCGTGGACGCCCTAATGAGACCTTCATTCAGCACCTCGTTAAAAAGCTCGCAGGTCTCAGGCCCCTCCCTCCCGCGTTCAGGACGCCGCCGTCGGAGAGCGCCGTCGCCGGCCTCTCTGAGCCGTGCGGCGGCAGATGGAGCTCCTGGCGGGGCTTTGCTCCGCTGTAGAGGCTTCTCTCCGGCGAGCTGCGCGGCGGCGCCGTTCCCTCTCTCCTCCATCTTCCCGCCTGCGTGTCTGCGGGCTCCACTCATGCGTAACGGTAATGGGGTATTGAGCCGGTGGCGCTCCAGAAGCCATTAGCGCTGGAGGGATGAGGCTCGGCACACGCTGATCACACAAAGGCCCATTGTGGAGGCCATGTCAGAGGGTGGAGTGGACCAGATATCTCCTCGCCAAGCCCCGGCCACGACAATCAATCCCACAATCCTCCGCCACGCCAACCGCTGAGACAGAAGAGGAGGGTGACGGGAAGGAGCGGGCAACATGTGAGCGGGGGAAGGGGGGGGGTGATTGAGGGAGACTTGGTGGGCCGCAATCAATTTTCCATCATATATCTGCATGCGGCGGCCAGGCGCACAAAGCCTCCAAGCTAATTACGGAGGTGATTTGGATTCCGCGCGACCCGCGCCGGCGCCGGGAACAATAAAGCCAACAATCAGAGGGAGAAAGCGGCCATGTTGTATGCGATTTATAAAGCCACAGTTAGAGCTCTTGAGTAATTAATATCATCAGCTGGATGTTGTCTTCATAACGACGAGAATTAACGCCTCCGGCGGTCTAATGGACCAATTAGCGCGTAACATTTGAAGTACATTTTTGGCAATCGTCTCCGTTCAGATCCATTATCATTATTGAATCGGGTTCGGTTCTTATTGAAGCTTTTGTGAGACACGGGGGTGAACCGTTGAACTACATATTACCTCATTAATTGGCCGGCGGACAAAGAGAGAATTTCTGATGAGAACCCCCCCCCCCCCCCGCTGCACCGATATGTAAACTCATTTGTCTGCAGCTGACCACTCTGTGGAAAATTATGTCATCTGACAGTTTAATTTATCTGGGAGCTACTTGAGGACCGAGCAATCCCTCCACCTGCGAGGCCTGATGTATGTGAGCCGCTAAAAACAGAAGAAATTAAACTTTTATTGCCGGCGTAAAGGAAACAATTCTTTAAAATCATCTGACATGACAAGTCTCTTTGGGAGGGAAGTCGGAGATGATCAATAGCAGGTTTCATAGCTCAACCAACTGCTTCCTCGTATCTGACCTGCAGTGCAGCAACGAGCTCACGGCCTGATTGTGACTGATTGAGCTGTTTATCAGCGGCAAAAACTCCGAAGCCGCTCTTTTCTCCCCCGACGACGCGTGATCAATGCATTAACGAGATGACAGTTGCAGCAGTGCCTTCACTCATTAACTAAGCAGCCTTAGTTGGGAGTGTTTCCCCCGAAGCCAAGTACCGCATTTCATAAAGATGTAATTATTTCCTCTGACATTAGTGGAGATCTGGCCCTCAACTGTAAAACGCTGCTGTGGATTAATACCATTAAAGGAGACTTATCATGGGGGGGGGGGCATATATTTGAGTGTCTAAAGCGACCATCGACTCAAAGACCCTGTCACTTTAAAGCTGGAAATCTGTGATTCAGTGAGCTGTTTAGATTTATAGGATACGGAGACGTTCAAACCAGCCTCTCCATCTTTACCTGCACATCATGCAGCACTCACTGGTCCTCACAAGTGCCTCTAATGCCTTATTCTTGTCATCAGCTTCATTATTGACTTTAAAAAAAAAGGGAGATGCTCAGGTGATGGTGTTTTTTTTTTTTAAATGTAAGATATAAAGTGCATTCCAAGTCTGGCCAGGAGTGATGATGTCACCAGCTCAGCCAAGTGGGAAATGGTGATGGAGCCACTGGGGTTTACAGTGATCCCTTATTTTTCACGGTTAATGGGGACCGGAGCCCCCCCGAGCCTCAATAATGTGTTTAAAATATGTTTTAAAAACCCCAAAACAGTAGCGAAACAAGACAAAGGCTCAGCTGTGGTCTTTCTGTTTCCTTCACAGCCTCTGGTCTCTGAACCGTAGTAAAGAAACCGCTGCTATTGTGCTATTTTTGGCTCGTAATTAGCGGCTAACACGCTAACGACAACAAAAGAAACAGTCCGGTTTTCTCTGCATGGAACGGGAACTTTATTCTGGCACTGCAGGAACTTGTAACATCACACAGGTTGTATTGTTGGGCTCCTGTCGGTTAACAGAGAATGTAAATCTATACACGCTGGGCTGCTGTTGATGCACACACACTACATTACCCATAAGGCCACACCATTACCCATAAGGCCACCTTCTTAAAGGGGCCAGGCTGGCTCACAATATTTCTTCACTGTGAGAGAACGCGCACAACATCCTGTGATGTTTCTGCGATTTTTAAAAAAATTTCTAAATTATATTATATATTTCTGAAAAATCCGCGAATAGCTAAAACCGCGGAACTTAAACCGCGAATTGGCGAGGGATCATTGTACAAGAATACCACAATTTCCCTGATGGAGACCTCCCAAGGGATTAATAAAGTTCTATCTAATCTAATCTAATCTAAGAAAGAAGCTAGTGCATTCATGATGTGTCATGAGGAGCAACACATTCTCCTCCAGAAACAACAGTGAAGCTCAACGTTTGTCAAGCTAACTGTTGTTTACACGTCCTCTGATCCCTGCTGATCGCTGACGGGAGCAAAACTTTAAAAAGTGAGGTTGAAGTTCCTGACTGAAGACCTGAACGTATTGTATTAGGGCTGTAGCGATACGATACGATATGATACATGATATTCGGCTCACGATACGATAAACAGTCATGGAAAAAATTATTAGACCGCGATTTTTTCTTCACTTTCTTGTTCATTTTAATAGCTGGTACCACTAAACGTCATCATGTGACTAAAACAGACAGAAAAGAAAACACTGAATGCATAAAAGCAGTGTTTTTGGCAGTACAACGCCATAGCTATTGATGTAAAAACTTAAGTGATTTAGGTTATAATCAAGAAAACCATGGAAAATGGTAAGATATCAGCTCTTAAATAAAACTCTTATGAGCAATCTTTGTGGTTATCGTTATGTTTGTCCAAACAAATGTACCTTTAGTTGTACCAGGCATTAAAATGAACAAGAAACTGAAGAAAAAAAGGGTGGTCTAATAATTTTTTCCATGACTGTATATTTATATTCATCTTACAATACATTTAACATCATTTTCCTGAAAGATTTTAAAGGGACAAAGTGATTTTGGTGACATCTTGTGAGTGTTCCAATGACTTTGTTTGAATTAATTGAACTGAAAGTATCAATTACACATTATATGGCTGACAGGCAGCTTGCAAATGCTGGACAAAATGAATAAAAGATTTGTTGATAAAAATAGTTTCATTTATTTAAACAGTGCAAATTGTTGCTTGCAAGCTTTTAAAGGTGGGACACGGGGGTTTAGAAAGAAGATTAGAATATCGATACCTGATAAAATATATCGATATATATCGCAGAATCGATAAAATCGCTCAGCTCTATGTTGTATAACGGGCAGAATCAGACTTCTGTTCTGGATGTAGTTACTCTACACTCATGTCCATGTTTCCTTGGGAGCTCAAAGCTATATGACAGATCTCAAATAAGACAAATGCTGCATTAGGGAGGGGGGGAGCGGCTGACTCTGATGCCTTTAAACCAGCTGTGAATTCACATCTAATAGCCACATCAAGGACATTTCATTAAAGGGACTGAGTCACGTCGTTGCTATTAAACAGAAAGTGGTTCAGTTCATTTAGCCGAAGGCTGCAGGCGTCGCTCAGGTCACCTGCGTTGTGTTTGAAGTGTCCGTGGTGTCACGGCTTGACATAAAAGCTTCCCTTCGGGTACTCACCCCAAACATTTGCCTCAGGTCGGGGTCTCGGAAGCGGAAGGGAATGTTGGAGACATGTAACCTCTTTGGCTGCTGCTTCTCTGAAGAGTCTGAGTGCTGGAGCTGCAGCTGCTGAGAGCCCTCTGTTTGCGTCACATCATCTGTCTGCCGGAGGGAAACAAACACAGGAAAGACACAAGCTGCTCATTAGCCGCTACGCTATACGCTACCTCGTGGTCATGCAGTATGAGGGGTGGGGGGGGGCTGACTGACTTACTCAGTGTCTGCCATTTTTCAATCTGGCGAGAAGGCAAAAAGCGATAAACCAGCCGATGACTTATAGTGTCAAACCTCAGGTTGTGCATTACAAATCCACTTATTAATCTCTTGCACTTAGCTCGTGAGCTAACAGGGAAGATTGAAGGCGCTGACAAAAAAGGCGTGGATATAGATCCCACGGAGCCCCGACACGTCTAGACTAAAGACACATTATTGGTGACGTTTGCACGCAGCCATCAGAGATCGAGGCCTGGAGCCCTCAGCGTTGTTGTTTCCATCATTATGCGAATGCGACGCTGACATTTCTATATAAATGACACGTCTGATGTCAGTGACAAATTCCACTTGTTTCTGCGTTTGACACCGGTGATGGATTTCACCCAGCGCGCCGGTAGCTTGTCTGTTTAGATGGACCTTGTTTCTGAGGCAGTTTTATTTTCTGTGGACACGGACTCATTGGTCAAATGTGCAGTTTATCCTCAGTTTTGAGCGCCGCCGTGACAGGAGTCTTCTGCGTTCGGAGAAAGTTTGAGCAGCTGAGCCTGAAAGATGAAAACTTTTCCTCGATTTTTTGGGGAAAAAATAAATTGCCAACGTCAGTATAAATGAGCGAGCGCCAGGCACACAGCCGGAGCCAAGAAGAATATGAATTTAGTTATAAAAAAAAAAAAAGAGACGGCCAATTAAAAGTGTTCATATGAGCATATTTGAAAAGTTTTATCTTATACTACTTTATGCAACACAACACTTTTATAAACATTAAACCTAATTTCGAAATCGTTATTTCCTCGAACATCATCAGGTTTTCATTCACATAAAACTCCTGATTAAAAGTAGCAACACCATTATCATATGGTGCTTTGTTAGTCCCGCCTCCCTGGACGATTTCAGCTGGCCGACGCCCACAATTCAGTGCACCGAGTATCGAGTATCCATTCGAAGTGTTTATTCAAAATTACACCGTACAGCTGACTCTTCGTCTCCGCCTCCCGACTCAACACAAGACGCTGCAACGTCGCGTTAGCTCAATGTCCTCTGTTTGTTTTTAGTGCAACAAGGAGGAATTATTGGACGGTACATAGACGTAAATACTAGGTATGCACGATAACTGTTTTTATAACCGACAACTTTCAGCTCCTAAAAGCCGATACTGATAACTGATAACACACACATATACCTAAGATCATTACATCAACACTATGAACACAATCAAGAATTGTTTTGACTTTTTAAATGAACAGATATTTATTTTTTTCAATATAAAACTATTGTCAAGCCTCTCAAACATTTTTGTAAAGCTATCAAACAAACCTATTTGATATCTCACATCAACTTAAATAAGGTTCATTACTGACTGATATAAAAAATAAAGGCTCCTTGAACTGATGGAAATACATGCATCAGAATTACTAACTGAAAAAGATTAACATTTAAAGGATTTTGACTTGTGGTTCCATTTAAATTAATACCTTTAATTAAAGTAAATGAGGTTCAGTAGTTTTTATTTTTTAATCTCATGGAAGCTTTAGATGAGAGGAATGAAGGAGAGGGGAGGCTGCTGCTGGCTTGCGCACGTTAGCATTAGCTTCCGTTAGCTCACATTAGCGCGATTTCAAAACTCCATTGAAGCGATTGTTATGTTGTAGGTGGCTGATCAGGTTTTACGTATTAAAGCTTGTGCTTCCCTCCTCGTAGAATTCACTCGGAGGATTCGTCACAAATAACCACCAAACTATCTTCTTCTGAAACTTTAACGAAGTTCCACGCCGCCATGTTTGTTGTGATCAGCGCTGTGCTGCAGGCTGCATTCAAGGTGTAACGTAAATTCCTCCGTTCCATCATTTGCTAGTCGTTCTTTCAGCCTTTTCTATTTTTTTTCTTTTTTTATGTGTAACATGAGGGGAAATACTGTAAATATCAATTCAAGTCAGCAACTACTAAAATTATGACCGAGTTAACGAGTTGTTTTCTGGCATGAGGGGTTATTCTTGATTTTCCTTATTGAGTAATCGTTTTTCTGATTATGCCGACATCACTTGAACGTAACATTCACTGCCGGTCATTTAAGGCTCAGAGGGAGCGAGACACTGCTGTGTTGACAAAATATATATGTTATCGGGGCTATTCGTTGTGATATCGGACTTATCGATATGACGTCATCATTTCCTGTTATTGGCCCGATAGTTATCCGGTCGATAATTATCGTCCACCCCTAGTAAATACGCTTATCTTCAGAATAAACTGATCCACAGCAAAAAGCACAGAGTCAAATTTGATGTTAATTTTAGTAAGTGCAGGTAGAAAACAGAATGAAACATCTTGTCGGTCTGTAGAGGGAACCACTGACTGTTATTGAACTCTAACAAACGCAGCGAGGAGCTTCTCGATCCTTGAGACACGTCCAGTGGTTGGAGTTAAATGTTTCTCCGTTTCTGACGAGTCAAACTATGGAGATTACCGAAAATGCTAAGATTTGGTTGTGAGCTGAACCTGGAAGACGGCGAAGCATCATCTCCCAGGAAGAAAATCAGCAGTCGAGCAGAAGAAAGCCACTCATCAGTTTGGCTAATTGAAAGAAAGGCTTCAATTTGCTCGGGAGCACGAAGACTGAACTCTGGATCGATGGAAGAAGGGTCATGTGACCATCTGAGTAATCATCAGAGGAAGAGGAGCAGTGGATGACGTGATGCAGCCTTCATGCCTACGGTCAAGCCTGTGGTGGCGGTATCATGATCTGGGGCTGCAACATTAACATTAACTAACTGAATTAAGACGTTTTACGCTGAATAGAATTGTCATTCATCCCTGGATGGGACTAAATGTTGCTTTAGTTTATCAGCAATGATAGCGTTTCACAGCTCAAGCCAAGATGCTCCAAAGAAGTAGGAGATTTACTTTCACAGGGTAAGATCACACTCATCCTCCTCTTTTATAAAGAATCCTCCAGCGTTTCCTCTAGAGAAGGAGATAAAGGAGGACGCATTGAAGCTCTTAACATTTAGAGAACTCATCCAGCTCTCATCAAGGCTGCCACTTAGACGCTTCAGAGTAATTTCACCCAGTTAGGAACCTGCCAAAGCAAAAGAAGACCGTTGGTGGGTGACAGCTAACGGACAGGAAGTCATCCACTGAGGTTTTCTAAATCTAAATACAGTGATGCCTTAATTTCCCCAGTTAACAGGGAGCCCCCCGAGCCTAAATAATGTGTTTAAAATGTGTTTAAAAACCGCAAAAAAGTAGCAAAACAAGACAAAGGCTCAACTGTGGTCTTTCTGTTTCCTTCACAGCCTCTGGTCTCTGAACCGTAGTAAACAAACCGCTTTCATCTAAACTCGTTTTCATTCTGCCGTCCCACGACACACACACACCATTACCCATAAGGCCACCTTCTTAAAGGGGCCAGGCTGGCTCACAACATTTCTTCGCTGTGAGAGAACACGCTCATCATCCTGTGATGTTTCCGCAATTTTTTCTTGATTTTTTTTTTTTAGATTATATATTTCTGAAAAAAATCCGCAAATAACTAAAACCGCGGAACTTAAAGCGTGAATTGGCGAGGGATCACTGTACACACAAACCACCGCGGTTTCCTCACGTACTCTGAGAGAGCGTTGTAGTTACTCCCGTGACCACAGGAGGTCACTCATCAGGAAAAAGCTCGTTTTGTTTTGAACGTTTGAACAGGGTGACGGACGTTGTGGTTTTTCCAGACGTGAATGAAACCAACTAAGACTGAGCTGTGATGTCGTGCGGTCGCTCTGGAAGTGGACTAAATACAGAAACACAGACGGGGGGGGGTGAGGTGAGAAACGAGGGAGTGGAGGTGGCAGATATTGAGCACAAAAGCTGTTTGAATGTGATATGTAAACTGCAAGGTCTCCTGGGAAGTGCTCTGGGAGCGCGGCGTACACGCTACAGTCTTGTTCTGGTTCAGGCGTGAACAGAGAGGAGGATGTTGCCGGTTCAGATGACGCCACACACACTCAGATAACCTCCACGCCGCCGCGCCGAGGCCTCCCCCAGTGATACATTTACCACCATCTAGGAAATGGGGTAGGGATTTATTCATTATAATTCATCATCACGGTATTATCATTATCATCATGATCGTAATGATGATCGCCTTTATTATTCTCATTATCATAATCACAATCTCCACTGTAATGGCCGTCATTTATTTGCTTTTTATGGCCCATCGTAGACGGTGACATACATTGTTAGCAGTGACAGTTGTTTGATTCAAGGTCTCCCGCAGCCATGCAGGTAAGGCGGTCCCACCTGGGCCCGGCGGCGCCCGGACCGGAGGTTAACAAGTGGTAAAGGACACGGGAGCCGGAAGATTCTCCGAGCGGGGAGTGGATTTGTGACGGGGACAGACGGGCGCGGGGGGTCCTAACTCTGCCGTGTCCTCGCAGCGCTGGAGGTTAATAGCCTGAGCGGCCATGTTGGGTCCCGGGGGTGACACGCCGCAGACAGATGCCGCGACCGCGGAGGGTGACGAGGTACCGGAGCCCCGCGGGTCAATCTGTTTCATCGGTCACACGTGACACTTTCGACCTTTAGCGTATGTTGCCAGACTACCGAGTCCGTCTGGCTCTTTATCAGCGGCGGGCGCGGCCACGGCGGCGCGCTCGCAGACACCCAGATTAGCTTTCGCTCGGCGCTCAGACGGGCCGGCGGCCCGCTGACATCGGGGGCAAGCGCACCAACGGAGAACACGAACGCTGAATCGCTGACTCCGAGCGCTCCAGACTGCGAGCTACTAACTCAATAACTTGGAGCCTGCCTCATGCACGCCGCTCCGGGACGCCTGGCTGCGGAAAAAACGGTGGCGTGGCGGTGGAAAATAATTACCTCCGTATTACCATAGGAGGCCACCTTCAGCGGCGCTTTACCGTCCCGACAGCTGCTGTCACGGGGAGGAGGAGGCGGGATGCAGAACACGCCATCACCGCCGGAGCCGGCGGAGCTGAGAGTGAGAGAGCTGTCAGCCCCGGCAGCTCGCCGGCTTCCTGTTCACTCATTTCTCTAAAAGACTCCCTCGCTGTTATTTGCAAATCGCCTGCAAAGTGCTCTGCTCAGCACTTTCCCCCCCCCCTCCTTCTCGCAGAGTGGCATTACAAGAGCATAATTGAAACTATCTGATTGGAATGCTGCCAAGCAGGTAGATTACATCCGATTAAATAGGAGTTGGGGTGGGGGGTGGGGTGGGGGGGTGGGGGGGGGGGAGTTTGGAGTCTTCGCCCACAAGAATTATAATACCCGAGCCTTAATTCATTACTTTGCTCTTCCGGTCCTCCTCTGTTTGTTTTCCTTTTCTAAAGAAGCTGCAAACATAACGCTCCATCACCTGAGAGAGCGGGGCGGGGGGAGGGGGGGGGGGGGGGGGGGCGACCCGGCTCATCTCCCCGACATCAGCGAAGCAGCCGGAGCGTTCAGGGACGCTCGGTAAACAGGAAGTCCCCTCTGCTGTCTCTCAGATCGTACAGGTGATGGCTGCCAGCTGCACGGACGGCAGGACAGGTACGAGGCGTCGCAACCGTTCTGTTCGGTTGCACCTGAAACTTTTTCTTTTTTTTGAACAAGTACGCATCTACACTGTAAAAAAGGCCACTCAAAAAATAAGTAAAAAAGACTTAATAAATTTTTTTTGCTTGTAATAAGCAAAAAATTCTGCCAATGGAACAAGCTTAATAAGATTTCATGAAATAAGACATTATATTTAAGCCTGACAAGAGCTTGAAATTAGCTTAAAAATCTTATGACATGTCAAAAGAAACTTGTTTCATCTGAGATATGACTCAAAACAAGATGTTTTCAAGACTATTTCAATTAACAAGAAGTTCCTATATCTCACTGAAATGTTACTCTTTAGGTGATTGTGTCTTATATTAAGTGTGATGAGATATTTTGACTAGAAATTAGAAAAATATACTTGGTAAGATTTTGAGTTTTTGCAGTCTTCAAACAAGATAGAAACACTACAACTAAGGAAAAAGGTTCTCAAAACAAGTGAAACAAATCTGTCCATGCAGCGAAATAATTTCACTTGGTAAGATTTTTTAAATTAAGATTGTAGGAACACTTGTTTCTAGATTTAAGAAAGGTATAATTTGTTATTGAATCTTAAAACAAGATTAATTTTGAGGAGATGAGGAGGAGGAATAAGGTAATACATCTTATTTTAAGTGTTAATTGTGCCTGTTTGAGACAAAAAAGTAAAGTTTTACTTGATGTGAGATTATACTGATTAAATTGAAGACTTAGAATGAGAAAGTAATTATTAAAACAAGAAAAAATATCTAACACTTCTAAATGTAAGTTTTTTTTCTTGGTAAGAACCAAATAATTTTCTCCTGCTGCAGCAGCGTGGTTGGGCTGCAGCGCACCGAAGTTTATGTTTCTGTTATTTCTGGCAGACAACAGCGAAGGATGGATGACTTTCCTGAAATCTGTGACAGAGCAGGACTTTCTGTAAAGAACTGGCTTTTATTTCTTTTTTTTTTTTTTCCTCCGGACACTCGGAGGAAGCGTGACCCTAAAGGAACCGAGTGAGCTGCCGTTGGTTTCGAGCCTCTATGTCACATGTGTCAAACACAAGGCCCGCGGGCCAAATGTGGCCTGCCACGTCATTTTACGTGGCCCTCTAGAGCTTCTGCATTATTGGCTTAAATTTTAAACCAATATTTTAAGACGTAAAAATAGCATACGCTGCTTTAAAGTGCATATTGACAATAAACTACACCTCCCATAATGCATTTCGTAGTTACCCACAATATAACAGTTTATAACGATGAGCAAGACATCAAGACGATTTTCAGAACTGAGGAACTTAAGAAAAATAAATACAAGAGTCGTGAAAGAGTATAATCTCCGTCGGCGTTTTGACAGCAAACACGGAGCTAAGTATGCTAAATTTAGCCTACAAGAAAAACAAAGAATCACTTCCGCTTCTAACCATTACCGTGTGTGAGACCAGGTTTACAACCACAAACCCTGAGTTTAATATAATAATGAGTTAAAGATACTTGAATACATAATAAATACAGAAACTGTTATTTAACAAGGTGTAGTTAAATTTATTTTGTATTTAGTTACATTCATGCTGTCAGTCTGGCCCTTCATGAAAGCTATCACATGTCACTTTGCCACTACTGCCTTAAATTCACACTGTAAACTGAAATCTGTATTTTTACCCTGTTAATAACAAATATTTATTTATTACTGAATGCTGCTATTCTCACATGTCACTTTACCCATTACCACCAGAGTATCATTATTACTACAAATCATTGACTCCCCACTGTTGCATGTATAATACTCACAATCTCACTTATCTGAAGGTTTCTGCCTACTGGTTTATTTTCTTTATTGTGTACATACTTGTATATATATTTTCTTTGTACATAACTTCATCCTGTGTGCACTCTATGGGGCAGCTTTGAATCTCATGACACTCTGTGTAATGACAATAAAGTCGTTCTATTCTATTCTATTCTATTCGAGGGCCGCCATGATGCTGATGTGGCCCTCAGTGAAAATGAGTCCGACACCGCCTGCTCTATGCAAATAATTTCTGCCCGTAAACGTGTCGATTTGAGACTTATTTGATCGTCCCAGCGGACGCCGTCGCCGCTAGCTCAGCACATCCACAGCAGAAATCCAACCCGGCGTTCGTGTCTCCATCACAGGAGCAGGACGGCGGTCGCTCTCTACTCCACGGACGACGACACCAGGATGATTTTAGTTGCAGTTATTGAGAAGAAGAAGAACGTTGAGGGTCTTTAAAAGCCTGTAAACACGCGTACAAACATAAAGTGGTGATATCCCGCCTACTGACCACTGAGGCGGTAGAAAAACATCAGCCCTTTCAGGCTCGACGGCCTCCAGAGTTAAAACAATCATTAATGTGTCAAAGGTTTGCATAATCACACCTACAACGTAACACGCACCAACGGCTAGTTTACCTCAAGCTGCGTACATTAACTGAATCAAATTGTCCAAAACACTTTCTATTGCTCACCGTGACAAACTTCCACAGCACGCCTCAGTTTTGGTGCAAAACTTTAGTGATAATTCCATTTGGAAAATTGAATTTTTTCCATTTTGTTTCCATTTGTTTCCTGAGTTGCATGCTGACCTTGCAGTTCCCTACTCTGTCCATCCCAGCGTTTACCTCCACCTGTGTGTGCAGGTGTGTTCAGGTTGCCATGGTGACAGGTGATCTAGTCCTCTGACCATCTCACCTCAGTGCTGCTACCTGCATCTGTTTATGGAGTCATTTCATTTAGTCATTTGTGTCTCTCCTCTCTCTGTCTCCATCTCTGTCCTCTCCTCTCTCTGTCCTGTCTCTCCTCTTTTTTTTCTTTCTTTACCTCAGCTGGTCTTCATCAGGAAGGTCCCTCCATATGATCCAGGTCCTGCTAAAGGTTTCTTCCTCTGAAAGTGGAGTTTTTTCTTGCCACTGTTTGGCTTAAAGGTTTTTTTTTTTCTACCTCTGTGGGAGTTTTTGTGTAAATCTCATCTTAAAAAAATGTCAAATAAAATAAAGATTATTGCTGCTGCCAGGGCATTAATGTCATCCTGTTTTTTAATGAAAAATAAAAAAAAGTCTACCAACAGAATCCTGAGTCACAATCAGAACATTAAAACAGGTAATTTCTGAGGTAACAGCAGAAACTTTTAACGGGGAGTTCAACTTGTCAGTTGTTACAAATAACCTTGTTTCTGTTGAATCCTTCGTCTGGGAGAACTTTAAAATATATATTTTTTTCAATTGTCAATCAAAAATTTAGAAAATTAAAAAGTGACTTTTTTTCCGTTTTATAATCTAACACAAAAAAACTAAACAAAATGGCTGTTTTTTTGTGCTTCAATTTTAGCAAACAGGCCACGGGACTGAATTTGTTTTTAATATTTTATAGTCTGGTTTATGTGACCCAGAACTGAATTTGTTTTATAATCAAGGAACAGACTTTCTGTTGTCATTACACATCTGAGCCACTAGATGGAGCCGCACTGCAGTAACCAGCTAACCAGAACAAAAGAGTTTGAAAGTTTTTTTTTTAGACAGAATTGTTAATATTTTTACCTGAGTTGCTACCTGAACTGTAAACTTCACTGATTTTTACCGTTCTCCATATCTGCTTCAGCTTCCAATTATCTTCCGGTTCGGCAACAGACTTTTCAAAACAAAAGCACGTGAGCAACATGCGTTAATGCGCGATAAAATAAATGTCGGCGTTAATAAATTAATGCGTTAACGCGATAATAACACGTTAACTTGCCCAGCCCTAATATTTAGTTAATGGTATTTGCTCAGGGGTCATGATCTGGATCTCTGTAAAGCGCCTAGAGACAACTGAGATTGTAACAGACGTTATACAAATAAAGTTGAATTGAATTTAATTGAATTTAGTCTAATCTTGTGATGAGTTACGCGAAGCTACGGCTCCTCTTGTCGCGCCAGCTACCTCGGGCTCGATGTAGCCAGCGTCTACACCAAGATGAACGTGAGTCTTTGTGGGAGGTCATGTGACCGAAGGCGTTTCCGTTGCAGCTTTACCAAATCCTCCTCTTCCTTCTCGCCTCACGTGAATGTAAAAACTTCTCTTGTGAGTTTTTGTGAGATGGAAGTACTTCCATTAGGGCATACGTTTCCAACTCGAGCAATTTCAAAAGCGCTGTGAATGCACCTGCTGATCACCGTAATGAGCTCACCGACCACAGAAACTGAGGTTTCTCAGTATTTGAGGCTTCTCGGCTGATGCAATTAAAAGAGAATTTCAAGGCTGTTACATGCCGTCTGATGCAAGCGCTGACGAAAACAACAAATAAAAATAAAAATAAACTGGCCTTTTTAAGCGCTGATCAGAGCCGATGGGACGACAGCCGGGCCGACTCCAATCAGCGGCCCATCAATCAGCGCGTCTGTAACGCTTCACGTCCTCACAAGTAAATGTTCTTTTGGAAGTTTATCGCTGTGTTTTGCTGTAATTCACACATGAAAAGCTTCAGCGCTGCGTCGACACACACTCCGGTTACTGGAGATCCGCCAACAAATACAAGTTGCGTCTGAAGTTAAACTCCATATTTGTTGCTCTGCCAGTTTCGGGATTCAATCATCAAAAAAAAAAAAAAAAAATCAGCGACTCCTCCCCCCCCCTTACAGATAACACGCAGGCCGACCTGCTGCCGTCAGCGCCGCCTGTGAAAGCGACACCCGTGTTTTCTGCGTGTCCTCGTGTGTGTTCACGTGTTATCAGAGTCCCCCAGAATCCCCCCCACCACCACCACCTTTGGAGAGTCTTGACGCCAGTTGTGGAAATGAGCGCCGACGCCGCTGCCTTAATTTGTTATCTGAAAAGAGAATGATTACTCATGAAATTCAACCAAACCTCAGACTATTTGAACTGAGCCGATAACGAGCTCGCCCACCCCCCACCCCCCCACCCCCCCACTCCCCGACGAGGCAGAGCTCCTCATCTCTAAGGATTCGGTGAAAAGTCGTCAAGTCGCCCGCTTTCAAGTCCGCCTTGTTTGAGACCCGGCTCCGGACGGCGCCACCTTCCCGGTGCAGGCGGGAGCCGGCTAGACGAGAGCAGAGGCTGAAGGAGGTGGGTGGGGGGGGTGAGGAGGTGGGTGGGGGGGGCGTGAAGACTCCCTGCGCCTCATTAAAACATACACACTCTCTGCTCTCTGCGGGGAATTGACACAGAATCCATACGTTTCACTGAATTTTCACTCACTTGACTCTTTTTAAGTCTTTAAGTCAAGAAGATGTGCCGAGCAAAGCGCCGTCGTGGGGGTGGAGGAGCTGAGCGCAGCAGAGTCGAGCCGGGGGAGGGGGAGGGGAGGAGGAGGAGGAGGGGGGGGAGCAGATCTGCTCGCTCAATCTGTGTTTCTGCAGGGCGCCCTAATCAAAGGCGCCCGGTCCCGTCTGTGGTACCGGGAGCAAACAGGCCGGGTCCGTCATTAAAGCCGGGGGAACACAGCGGTGGGCGACACGACACCAGCGGCCCCCGAGGATTAGACTCTCTGTTTACAGCCCACTAATCTCATCCCTCCGTCCTCCCCGAGAAGAGACGGGGGGGGGGGGGGGTGCAGAGGAAAGGGAAGGAGAGAGGCGAGGCGCGCCGCCATCCCTGGGCCTTTTCTCGCAGCGGGTGAAGAGATGAAATGAAATCAAAAGCGAAATGGAGAGAGAGAGGGAGGACGGTGAGAGATGGAGCGGAGGAGTGGTGTAGAGGAGGAGGAGGAGGAGGAGGAGGAGGAGACCGAGCCTCCTGCCAAGTCCCTCCTCACTTTAAACCCTCCTGCGTGTCGGCCATTACTGTAAGTGCAGGATATAACCGGCGAGCAGTCGGAGAGCGTCACACAAATCTTCAAATCAAACATTGCTACATTACGGCGACGATAATGCGCCGCCGCGCTGCTGCTGCTGCATCAGCACTTTTCCCAGGCAGGATATTCATGGCTGCGCTGTAATTGTGAGGCGGGGTGGGGGGGAATGGAGGTATTAGCAGTGTTCTTTATTAGTGACCTAGATCCCTCTCTGGAGAGCTGTGGCCTCGCGGTGACCCCCCCCCCCCCCCCCCCCCCCCCCCCACACAGCAGGTGATACGGAGGGAAAAGACGGGCTGAAGGTCTTATTCTTCATCTCCAACGCCGTCATCCGCCCCCCCCCCGCACTCGTTTCTAAACTTTGAGGCCGACTCGTTCCCTTTTTTTTTCACGTTCATCCACCAATGTGAATTCCAGGTCAAGGCGTTTTTATGTAAGAGGCGAAATGTGCGCTGTATAATTTAGCATTTCGCTGCCTCACAAGCCACCGCCAGAGGCTCGTCCTCCACTTACAGCGACGATGCTAAACCCCCCACCCCAGCTGCAGGAAGCTTGTTGTGCAGTTTACACGCGTTCAACCGATTTGGCTGAACAGTCTGCTTCTTTCTTTAAGATGGGGGGGGGGGGCGTTTCTGCCTGAATCATTCATGTGGACGTCATGTCAGGTCGCCTTCATCAGCTCAGGTGTTCTCTGGATCTTCGCCTCCATCATTAAGGTGCGACATGACGTTTCTGCGTTTAGACCAGAGTCTCAAGAACACATATGTCAAAAACAAGGCCCGCGGGCTAAATGTGGCCCTCGAGAGCTTCTGCATTGTTGGTTTAAATTTTAAACCAATATTTTAAGACTTAAAATAAGCTTACACTGCTTTAAAGTGCATATTGACAATAAACTGCATCTCCCATAATGCATTTCGTCGTTACAGACAATGATAACAGCATATCGCCAACCAATAGAAGAAAACAGAAACAAACTGATGCTGAAAAATCGGTATTGAAGAGTGATACTGATGGTGGAACGTCAGAACGACGGCACTGGACACGGAGGAAAAAAGGAAATGGTTTGTAATATGGTTTCATACAGTTGGTATCCATAACCTCACCATCTCAGTACCTCTCTGAACTCCACCCTAACCTGCCCTAATGGAAAATCCAAAACTATTATAACCCTACTCCCAGCACCACTGTCGGCAGAAACCGTCCTTCACGTATGACGCGTATCGTTTTACAGCAGCACATTAGCAACAACAGCTACAGGATGTAGACGGCTCACAGAACTACGGTGGACGTCCATCCACTACGGTGGACGTTCCTGGTCCCGCTGGAGCTGGAAGCGCTGTGGTTTTGGTCCAGTCTCAGCCGTCTGTTAGTACAGTTAACGGCACATATTGGACCCCCAGTGGTCAGTCGGGGAACTACAACTTTCCGACCCGGACGTTGTAACGTTGGCGCTTGAAATAACAGCTGGTGTGGCGCAAACGTCGGACAGCGTTGTAATAGTCACTTAAACTAACAGCTTGAAAAGAGGCTCTAAGCTCAAAATGTCAAAATGAGCGCTGAGGTGCTAGTCGAACATTTAAACAGAAAAACCATCAGCAACAACAATCACTCAAATGTTGCACACAACAAGAAAGAAGACGGTGTTTGTCTTTCTGTGTTCCCTTCGCTGAAACTATTGGGCTGAATTTCATGGAGCTCGGTGGAGAGTTAGAGCTTCCTGTGCATTTGTTATGCAGGAAAAACAGAAAACAAAATTACCAACTTAAAAGCAGAGAGAGAAGGGAACGTGTCAAACTTCCAAATGCAACTTACGTCGACACAATAGAGCAACAATATGGCTGGTATTAAAGACAATTAAAAATGCATATTACAGTAATACAGGGGGGACCACATGTGCATGTTAAATTATGCATAAAATAATTTTCTAAATTCTCTTGAAACAATCTGTTTACACACCTTGTTTAAAATCGTGTATAAACACACTCCATTATGATTTATGTGATGCTTAATTAAAGGTAATATTAAAGCTGAATACTGATTTTTTTTTTTTTTTTTTTTTTAAACCCTCTGAGCTCCGGACCGGCGTGTTTCTGAGCAACACAGATTGATGCTGCAGTTTCTCCTCAGTGAACGTTGTAGTAATGGAGCCTCCTCTAAAGGCTCCTGAATGCAGCACAGGTGAATAAGGAAATGATCTTTGGTCATCACCAGAGCACCATGCAGGTGGACCTGGAGCTGGTTTTGTTCTCTCCATACGTCTATGTGGAACAAAAGGCTCAGAAAAGCTCAAATGTGATACAAATATAAACTGGACCACCAGAGGTGTTGCCCCTCATCTACCTGCTCATATGAGTATTTGTACGGGTGCACGATAACTATCAGGCCGATAACAGGAAATTATGACGTCAAGTCTGATATCACGACAAACAGCCCCGATAACATATTTATTTTTGTCAACACAGCAGTGTCTCGCTCCCTCTGAGCCTTGAATGACAGACAGTGAATGTTATGTTCAAGTAATGGAAAACGATTACTCAATCAGGAAACTCAAGAATACCCCCTCATGCCAGAAAATAACTCATTAACTCGGTCATAATTTTAGTAGTTGCTGACTTTAATTGATATTCGCAGTATTTCCCCTCATGTTACACATAAAAGGAAAAAAAATAGAAAAGGCTGAAAGAACGACTAGCAAATGAGGGAACGTGGGAATTTACGTTACACCTTGAATGCAGCCTGCAGCACAGCGCTGATCACAACAAACATGGCGGCGTGGAACTTCGTTAAAGTTTCAGAAGAAGATAGTTTGGTGGTTATTTGTGACGAATCCTCCGAGTGAATTCTACGAGGAGGGAAGCACAAGCTTTAATACGTAAAACCCGATCAGCCACCTACAACATAACAATCACTTCCATGGAGTTTTGAAATCGTGCTAACGTGAGCTAAAGCTAACGTACGCAAGCCAGCAGCAGTCTCCCCTCTCCTTCATCTCTCTCATCTAAAGCTTCCATGAGATTAAAAAATAAAAAAACTACTGAACCTCATTTACTTTAATTAAAGGTATTAATTTAAATGGAACCACAAGTCAAAATTCTTTAAATGTTAATCTTTTTCAGTTAGTAATTCTGATGCATGTATTTCCATCAGTTCAAGGAACCTTTATTTTTTATATCAGTCAGTAATGAACCTTATTTAAGTTAATGTGAGATATCAAATAGGTTTTTTTTGATAGCTTTATGAAAATGTTTGAGAGGCTTGACAATAGTTTTTATTGGAAAAAATAAATATCTGTTCATTTAAAGAGTCCGAACTACTTTTGATTTTGTTCATAGTATTGATGTAATGATCTCAGGTATATATGTGTGTTATCGGTTATCGGTATCAGTTATAATAAACAGTTATCGTGCATCCCTAAATATTTGTAGATAAATATTTGACCATGATGGCAGACAGCAGATCACACAAACAGCACATCTATCATCAACTGGCTGTTGACACATTGACGTTAAAAGGATGCAAACAAAAAGCATAAAAAAATGATAATAAGAATATATTTTACTTGCTGACAGCGTGTTGAGAACAGTGTTTGCAGGTGATGGAGGACACTGACCGGTGCGGTCGTGGTGGCGGTGATGGCGGGCGTGCTGTTGTCAGTGCCGGCCGGCTCGCTGTGCGTCTGTGTGGGCGTGTACAGGGTCATGGCGTGCTCGGGGACCCGGCTCTGCCCGGTGTAGTCCTGCGTCGGGAGCGGGTGCGGCGCCGCGAACTCCGCGGGGATGCCGTTCTGTGGGGGGGGTGGGTACTGGGCCGGGGTGTACGGCTGGGCCATCGCTTCAGGAGGGTTAGTGGCCTCTTGGTTACCCTGCGGGAAGATCACAGCGAGAGGGGGAGGGGTTAAAACCGGAGGTGAAGATCCTCCTGAGATGGAGAGAGTCGGGGGGGAAACAACCATCATATCACTGCTCAGCTCACATTAGAGGAATCCTTGATCACGGCTAATGAACACAGTTTATGTTGTAGAGCAGGGCCTGCAGTCGGAGGGGCAGGAGTCAGGGGGAATCTCAATTGCACTTGTGGCAAAGCACAAGAGGAAAGATCAATTAATTGATAAAATTTTGATTAAGGGCTTTGATTTCAGTGACAGGTCTGTTAAACCGAGCTCCACTCCCAGACTCCTGTGCTCCCACTCACCGAGCCATCGTTCCCATTTCAGCTTTTCACTCCATTTTCTCCGTACGAGAGCTGAAACTTTCACCAAGCAGGTTTTCTTTTTCTTTCTGAAAATTCAGGATGCAACGATCCGACTTTCTCAAAAAGCAGTTTAAAGGTTGGGTAGGACATCTTTTTCTAAAGCATTTTTTTGTTGCTGCATTACCCAGGATTCCCTTCTCTTTACACACATGAAGCAAATAATTAATTCAATTTTCTCCAGGGCTGGGCAACGATTAAAATTTTTAATCGCGATTAATCGCATGATTTCCCTGATTAATCACGATTGATCGCATTGTATACGAAAAATCAAATAATAAATTCAAAAGTAGTGTAAAGGTCACTTTTATTAAAATGTTCTGCTGCCATATGAACTAAAGTGTCATAACATTTGTTGTTCAAACACTTTTAACATCAGCACTTGTCAGTAACACATATTTAGTGTAAATCTCATCTTAAAAAATGTGAAATAAAATAAAGCTTATTGCCACTGCCGGGGCAATAATGTCATCCTGTTTTTTTATGAAAAATAAAAAAAAGTCTACAAGCAAAATCCAACAAAATGATTGTGTCTCAGCACAATCAGAACATTAAAACAGGTAATTTCTGAGGTAACAGCAGAAACTTTTAACTTGTCAGTTGTTACAAATAACCTTGTTTCTGTTGAATCCTCCGTCTGGGAGAACTTTAAAATGAAAATGTCCATGTTAAAGTTCTGTAACTTTATCAATCCGTGTATCATTCATTCTTTCCATTTTCAATTGTCAATCAAAAATTAAAAAATGACATTTTATTAAGTTTTTTATTTTTAAATCTAACACAAAAAAAATCTAAAAATGCCTGATTTTTTATATTTCAATTTTAGACTTGGATCAAAAATACAAAAATTAAAAAACGGGCCACAGAACTGAATTAGTTTTATAATGGAGGACTGGACTTTCTGTTGTCGTTACACATCTGTGCCACTAGATGGAGCCGCACTGCAGTAACCAGCTAGAGAACAGCAGGACAGTGAACACATGGAGCAGATCTGATGGAACATGGAGGAATGACCACAAAGTTTTGTTGTAGTCCAGAATTTTCTTTTTTAGACAGAATTGTTAATATTTCTACCTGAGTTGCTACCTGAACTGTAAAGTTCACTGATTTTTACCGTTTTCCATGTCTGTTATAGCTTTTCTGCATGTTTTTTCCGCCAGTTCGCTTCCGGTTCCGCAGCAGCCAGTAACAGACTTTTCAAAACAAAAGCATGTGAGCAACATGCGTTAACGCGCGATAAAATAAATGTCGGCGTTAATAAATAAATGAGTTAACGCGATAATAACGCGTTAACTTCCCCAGCCCTAATTTTCTCACATCAGAAAGAAAAAAAATCACCCGTGAAAGCGATATGCATCATGATATATTATCAAAATATATTGCGATATTCTACCCAGTTAATATCAAAATTAAAAGTAGAGATGAAAAATCAAGTTGCTGTATATGTTCATCAGATGATATTGATCATTCAGAGGACAAATTGAGTCAAAACTATTTGCTATTTATTGTTTATTATTAGTGTTTTTGCACATTTAAGTAACCATTAGTAACCAATAAAAAAATCGATATTATATCGGGCGGCCAAAAATTGCGATATATTGCCAAATTAATTTTTTTCACTCCCCTGTCCAACATCATACAAAAACTGTTTTTTCCAGCCTTTAATTCCACAACCTTCACACATTTTCTTCCTGCCACTTCATCACATCTGTGACAAAAGCATCACAACGTCAGATTAAACACGACAGATCGTCCTCGTTTATCTTCTCCAGATATTTAGACGACATCAGGCCCAGATCCAATAAATAGGACACGTAGGACCGGTGCGTCCCTGCTAAAGAACGAATGGACTTTCTTTTTCAAGTCAAGACATTTAAATATTCAGTGGAGACACGTTTCAGCCCCCCCCCACCACCACCACCCAAAAACCGTTGAAGCCTCTCTTTTATTGCCACTCCCATATGCTGCCAGAACTCCCAGTATGAACTATCTGCACCACACGGTTTTTGTTTTTTCTTTCTTTTAAAGTCTCTGCTTCTGACTTAAGTGATAGATGGTCCCTCGCAATGAAGCGCTTTCACAGAGCCTTTGTCTCGTGTGGATGCTTGGGATGATGAGCTGCAGAAATAATGGACTTTTCTGGCTGCTGCACATTGTTAAACTCCGTAATGGCCGGACTACAGAGGAGCATGTCTCATTGTTTCGAAGCGATTCGGTCTCTCCGCGAAATCCGGGCGTAATGAGCAGAACGGCGAGATCAGTGCCGCCGGAGTGGATATCCATCCCGACATTAAAAACACAGAGGGAGAAAAGGTGAGACAATAACGCCACAATCCGATAAAACGCCCTCAATCAAATTTAAAGATACAGATCACGCGAGCCGGACGCATAACTCCTTTGATAACGGAAGAGGAGGGAAGAAGCGAAGGTTTATGAGCGCGGAAAAACAATAACGCTAAACAGATAGAGAAGTTTCCGTCGGCGCCTTTACAAGCTAGCTGGGGACGGTGAGATAGTAGATAAATGCCTTTTATTCCTCCTCTCTTTTTTTTTTTTTTTATTTTGCTGCAGTGGTGTTTGGCCTCAGCCTTCAGACTTCCACAGAAACGTCTATCTGGACAGGAGGAGGGAAAGTGGTTTTAATGAGCGGGAACTGAGCAGCGCCACGCCGTAAATGTACTGGAAATAATTCTGCTCTGACGTGTTGGCAAACAAACCTCGGCCTAAACTGCGCGCTCCCAATTAACGAAATGCTCCATTATCTAAATGAGAAAAGAGAGAGGAGCCTTGAGAGGAGCTGACCACCCCCCCACCACCATCCCCCCCCTCCCAGCCTGCCGGGCCTCAAGGCTGCTCCCTCTGCAGGACCGGACCCTCAACTCCTGCCTCATCTAATCCCCCCTTCTATTTTTCATTACACTGTATTTCTATCTCCTCCGTCTCTCCCTCAATCCTCCTCCCCCTCCTTCCCTTTAAAGCTCATCTCTTCCTCCCTCCTCTCTTTTTATGCAGAAAGTTTTTTAATCTCTACCCCTGTGCTCTACTTTTTCTCTCCCTCCAGTCATGGCATTATATAACGCACTTGCATCGCAGGGCATCCTTATTCAAGGAAGCTCTTGATGTTGGCAATTCTCAACATCTAAGCGCCCATTTTAAAAGGAGAATAAGGGTTTGTTACCTAAAAAGAAATTTAAAAAAAAATAAATAAAGATGCACCTCCCGGTAGGACGGCTTTAAAAAACCGCTGGATGGCGTGTCCTTTAAACCGACCTGGACGCGTCAACGCTTGCTGTTTGGACACCTGCCCACGACCTCGGACGCGCCCGCCGCCGCTCAGAGATCAAATCCAGGCTTCAAACCTTTGTATTCCTGTTTTGGGAAGCCTCATTATTCCAGTCAGGGTTACTGATTTAATCCTGGAGACGGTTGCACCTTAGGCTGCCTCCTCATTAGTCTCACAATGAGATCCCTGCATTGGTGGGGGGGGGTATGCAGGCAAAAAAAGGGCGTCCGCTCCCGCATCCTACCATCAGCTGATCGATAAAATAATGATCGACGCGCCGAAAAAGAAAATTAAAGCTAAGAAATATCGTCGTCCTCGTCTTCCATTAATAACAATTAGACGCCACCTGAGCAGAGCGGCAGGTGAAGTAGCGTCCAGGCAGCTGGAAACTAAATTACATCTGGCTTAAACTGTTTAGCTAACCGGCTCTGAGCGAGGATGACAGATGTGGAGGTTTATGATGACGGAGCCTTAAAAACGCGTGTAAACAAACACTCGGCTCTCCGAGTCTGTTTTCAGGGAATCCTTCCGGTCTTGAAGTGAAACTCTCCACTTCCTGTTTCGAGGACTTTGATCGTTCTTTTTTCATCGCGGAGCTCCCAGCTTTTGCTTTCTTGTTTGCTGTTACCTCAGCTGTTTGCTCGGCTTCTCTTAAGTTCAGAAAAGTCTCTGATGAAGTTCAGGGCTCTTCTGTCCGCGGCGCGTCTCGGCGAGCTCGTTAAACCCGTCTGGTGTCCGTTCACGCCTGGATCAGGACACGCCGGTTTGTGTTTCTGGGTCAGGTCTGAGCCTCAAAAAAAGAGCAAAGGGCTGATAGAGAGAGAGAGAGAGAGAGAGCAGGATGACCCCCTGGAGCCTGAGAAAGAAAACCACCAAAGCGCCGCGGCACCACGTCGCTGCTCTTTGAACGAGCAGCGGGGCTAAGGCGAGGAGGCGGGGAGTGCAGGGCTCATTAGCGAAACACAAAGTAGCGCCGGCTCTTGTATGATCTTCGCCTTCCTCTGATGTAAGTGACAAACGAGTTATTCGACTGGAAATGAACTGGGAGAAGAAAAGAGGCCCATGCAAATCAGTGCGAGCGGCGCCCGTCCCAGCGCGACTCGCGCGGCCTCTTTCCCCGGGGGCCGAGGGCGCGCCGCCTCATGAAAAGCCCTCCAACGACAGGCCGGTCAGGTGCTGCTCGGAGCTGCGCTTACATCGGCGGCGTTCCTCTACCTGCGGGCCCCTCTGCGACACTCCAGCGCCCTCCTGACAGCGCCCGCAGCCCGGCGCCGCCCGGACCTCATCTCCGCCGGCACGATGACGGAGAGCGCCGGCAACCAGAGGGAGCAGCCCGTATCGATCTCCTCTCCTTCCTCCCTCCGTCCCTTCCTTCACCCCTTCTGCTTCTATTACCGCAGAGAACAATAAAAAACACTATCTCTAATCTCAAGCACTCCGCTTGTGCAAAATTGGATTGGAACCCCTTCACTTAAGGAGATCACTTCTGGAGTGGAGATTTTGTTTTTTTACGGTCCGCGTCAGGAGCCAGAGGGGTCGGGGGAGGCCTCGCCTCGCCGCCGCGCCGCCCCGCCGCCGGGACGGACACTTTCAGCAGGGTTAACCCCGGCGTAGACGGTCCAGGCCGGATTCCATCTCGCCGGCCACAACGACTTGGCCACCCGCCAGAAACCCGTGATCCTCTTTAGTGGCGCTGGGGGGGGGGGCTGTGCAAACACAGGAGCCGTTAGCAGGAACTCATAACTGCAGAGTGCTGCAGCCGACTCCCATGTTCTGCCGAGGGTCAGAGAGCAACGCGAAGGCAAAATACGCCGGGCAACTAATTGCGCTGCATCGAATCCGGAGGGAAATCACTCAAATGGGAGCGGGCGGATCAATCTCGGCGGTAGAAGCCGTGATGGAGCGGGAAGCTTTATAGCTTGAACTCACTCGCACGCCGCCTGGATCATTTTACAGCCGTCTCTGCCTTCCTTACATGTTCCCTGCTTCACAGCACTGAACGTACATTAAGGGCCTGATTTACTAAAGGTTTGCGTGCGTAAAAACGTGTGCAAACTTGACATCACCCGCAAACCAATGTGCAAGCTGATCTACTAACCGCGTGCAAAGAGGACTGCGCCTCTCAAATCAGCAAAATAGCACACGCTGTTCATTTAGCACTTTTGCCCTGATGAATAATCAATATGGGGCGTACCCGCCAGAAAGCGCTAAATACTGGGAGGGGAAAATGCAAATAGGTTCATTTACCACGCGCAATGAGATTTACCAACCCTGAAAGTAATTGCGGGGATTGTGATTGCGTCTGTATTTAGTACGTTCGAAAGGAAGGTGCTAATGTGCCCAGCATTACGCACCGATGGCTGCTGTTATTGTGGCAAGGAGGCGACATCGCCAAAATCAAAGAATACGCAGAGAGAGAGTCTTTCGGACTCGTGTAAATTTGTTTGCACATGCAAAAGGAGAAATATTTTATTTGAATGTTAAATCGAGTATTATTCAGCAAAAGGTTGCCACAGGAGGCACCAGGGTTTCCATTGTCTGGTAATTGCTGGACTTTGGTAAAATATGCGGAAGTCCGGGATTTTATAATCTCTCCGGTCAAAATGTCCGGTGAAAATACTCCTCCCAAGCACAATTTCAGTTGTAATAAAATGGGTTATTTCCACATCATTTTATGAAAAACGCCTCGGGATTCTCCCAGAGGAGCTGGTGGAAGCGGCCGGGGGATCTGGACCTCTGAAGCTGCTGGCCGCGCGACCCGACTTCAGATAAGCGGAAGCTAATGGATGGATGGATGGATGGATGGATGGATGGATTTTATGAAAAAACATATACTTTTTTTTTACAAATGAGTAGTGTGTGAGGACGAGTCGGCTCCAGCCACAGCTCCACTCATTGATGCCACAGGTGCGCGCAGAGACGCATCTTCGTAATGACAGCGCTCCGCGGTTATGAAGGCTTGAACTTCTCAACGGCCTGTGAAGTTCTCATCGGGGATTTCAGTGAAATCTACCCCGAGTGGGCTCAACTGGCCCAGATAGCCTGCTGATCCCTGTCTCCAGTGTGCCAGCAGAGAGAGGTTTCTCTCTGAAGAACCGCATTAACAGCGCAGCGGAGTCAGAAGAGCGCAAGAGCGCAATATTTATTTATTTATTTTTTTAAGTTACGCTCGTGAGTCAATTGACGGGACTTATTTTATTTGAAATAGCCTGTTTTTTAATAAAAAACACTATTAAATGACTTGCATTGATATCGTACTACTGCATATGATTTATTTTTAACCTCAATAAATTCATATAGCCTATGTGACCGGAATTTCAAACATTTGTCCGGTAAATTGAAAACCTGCCGGTCACATTGTCCGGTGCCAATTTTTTCTAGTGGAAACACTGGGAGGCACATTCATTTTTTTATTTATGATAATAAATAAATCACGTGTTTTCATGGAGAAAAAAGTGTTTCTTATTGTGCGCCTACCTTGTTCTGCAGTTGGCTCCAGAAGGTGAGCTGCACCTGCTGGTTAGAGGCATCTCTTCCGCAGGCCTCTCTTCCGCAGGCCCTCCACCTGTCTTGTTAAAGGCCACTTTTTCTTTAGTTCTTTGTCTTATATCTTGCCACCTTCTTTTAACCTCATCTGCCGTTCTTTTTGTTTTACCAACTGCATTTATTCTATCGCAGATTTTCTCCCATATTGCGTTTCTTTTGGTGATGTTTAAATTTCTTTGCTGTAGTTCATGAATGTGTTTATTTGCCTCTTCCACTAATATCTCTAACTCCAACTCGTCAAATTTCATTTTGCGCTTGCGTCTATCCTGCTTTCCATCCAGACTCTCCATGGCGCAAACCGTAAGACACGCAACACCTCATTTAAATACTGCGGTTTGCACCCGTTATCAATTGCGCGAGCATTCTTAGTTGATCACCCGCAAAACACACAACAACAGCACGCGCAAACTTTTTCAGTGCACACGCAATTTAGTACTCTTTATTTAGGATCTTAGTAAATCAGGCCCTAAGAGGAGTGTTGGGTTTGGATTTTAGCGATTCTGATTCTGATTCCGATTCTCAATTCCGATTCCTTGATGTGTAGGTCAACAGATCGCGACTTATCTAACAGTAGAATTTTTTCATAAAAAAAACTGTGACACATTTACACAGAATTCACTTACAGCTTAAATGTTAAACAACTTACAGTTGGCAGTTGGCCTCCAAAATACATTTTTCCCAACAAAAAACGAAATCAACAGTTTTTGTTTAGGAAGATGACCATATCTGCTCTTTCAGAAACAGACAGATAAACGCAGACAAAAACATAACCTCCTTGGTGGAGGTAAAAATTGTTTGTTTACCTGGGTTGCTGGGTTACGCTCATACAGACAAGGGGCCCTCCTAGCCAATGGGATACTAGGTAGATGCTAGTTGATAGCCAATGACAGAGCAGCTACAAGTATGTTTACGTTCAGTAAACTCTGGGAGCTGCGAGTAGCAGCGCGTACTGTGTTTTTGCCTTTCGTATCCTGAAATTTATTTCGTAACTAGAGGCAATATTTTCCCGTTGATGCGTTTCGTAACCTGAAAGAACCTGAAACCTGAAAGTAACCACTGTAGATGAGAAGGCAAGAGTTTCTGGATGAAGACGGACTCTGTTGCAGTCGAAGAAGCGACGGGAGCAACGCAGTGAATTAAATGCGCTACACTCATTTATTTTTGTGATGCCATGCAGGTGAAGGTGTTTTGCCATATTAGTCGTGCTCCCTCCTTTAGCAGTAACACGCTTCCCGCAGATGTTTCACTGCGCCAGGTAGCCGTCATTTCCTGGACTGAAATGCAGCCAAACACGAGAGCGGCGTCTCTTGGGATCCATGTTGTAGCGAGTGAAGTCCCGTCGGCGACCAGCGTTGCCAGGTGGGAAATGTAGGATTATCATAACAGAGACTCAAAATTATCGTATTTTGAGGGAAATTATCGTACATCTGTCATAACCAAAATAACAAGCCCAATGATGCGCTCTAGTCAACAATGTCAACAAACATTCGTATCTCACGCTCAGCAAAGCACGATTGGCTGGAAACATGTCACATGGGAACAGATGCCTTCAGGGTTCACCAAAAAAAACAAAAAAAAACTCCAGCAGACAGTTGCGGCAGGCAATAATTGGAAATAGTCAAATTATCGTACATTTGGATTTTTTCTGGATCATTGATCGTACATCGTACAGAGGGCCAAATTATCGTACAAATACGATAATTATCGTACACCTGGCAACGCTGTTGGCGACGGACGTGACGTCTCCACTAGCGCGGAGTTGAGTACGCCGGGTGGAGTAACATCAACAAACTAGCGCAGTAAATCAAAACAAAACAAACAGCAACAACAACAACAAAAATAAAATAGCACGGACATTTAGGAACTGAAAAAAGGAATCGAAATTCAAAAATATTCTAGACAATTCCAGAACCGGACATTAGGAACCGATTCCTACTTGGAATCGTTTTTCGGTGCCCAACCCTGATTAAGAGATCCTGGACGGTCCAAACAGCACAGCCAGCTCGCTCTGTCAAATCACAGATGACACGACACTTTCTGAAGGGAACCTTAAGCCGCTCGCTCATTCGCTTTTAATGACCGGCCGACAGCGGCGGCGGCGAACTCGTGACGGATCCCGAGGGGCCAAACGCGGCTCAGCGGAGGCCGGCGCTCGGCAGTCGAGTTGATGCAACACGGACGAAACACAGCCGGCGACTTGAAAGCCGGGTGTTTGTCCCCGGCCCCGCCGCCGCCGCCGCTCCGTTAATTGTAACGGCCCCGCGAGCAGACAAGTCGGGCGAGAGGGAGGCCTGAGATGATTCCACCGGCGGCGGCGAGCGCTCGTTTTGTGTTGAAGGCACGTAAATAAAAGCTGTCTGGTCGGGTCCATTTTAATTAGGGGAGCCACATGATCCGAGCCTCTCCGTTAACTCACAAGAGGCTGCGGCGTGTGTTAATTACCGCCGCACGCCACACGGCGAAGTCCAAGGTGAGCGGGAAAAGAGGAGGTAAACAACAACAAGGAAACAAAACACCTTCAGCAGAGCTGCACATGATGAGACACATATCTGGTGCAGCGGCGATTCCCCTCCCCCAAGTCGACCAATTACAGCACGCCAGTGGGAGCGGGGAGATGTGGCGAAGCGGCCCAATTTAATGCAGATTCGACCCCCACCAGCGCCAGAAACCCGCTCCCCCCCCCCCACCACCACCACCACTGTAGGTTTATGATTTCAAATAGGCTGGGGAGCCGGGTTATTGTTTTGTCTCGCATTTCCTCCCCTGCAAACTCCCGTCTTTCCATTTTTCCATCTCATTTATGGAGGGGGGGGGGGGCAGAAAAAAAAAATCAATTCATGAAAATAAACACTGAGTGTTTTCGCCGCGCGTCCGAGTCGATTTGGGTTTGGTGCGTTCCTCCGCCGCTCTTTTCTGAGAGGCTTAATCGTTTTCACGTGTCACATACGTTTCATCGGCGCTAACGTGATTTTTCCTCGTTATTGGGAGCGCTTATTTGCTCCGCGGCCTCGGATGGAGGTATTAGAAAGAGAGTTCATTTCCCCCAATCCCTTGCTGATTTCTTCATTACGCCGCAGCCGAGGCGCCGGGGCGCGGACGCTCGCGTCGAGGTGGGACCGCTCTCAGCGGCGCGGCGGCGGCGGCGAGTAGCGCCGCTATACCTCAGAGACGCCGCGGCGCCTCTTAATAAACACAGCAGACAGAGGATCACTTTGAACTCCCGCGACATGTAATGAACCTGTCTGTCTGAGCCGCGGCGCCGTCTGGACCCGGGCCCCGGCACGCCACCGCCGCACATACACAAATAAACAAAAATACCAGCCGACGGGCCCGGAGGCCCCGTGAAAGAGCCGTCAGTCACACGCGGCTGCGCTCGCGGCGTTTCGCCAACACCAGAAGAAGAGATAATTGTCGGTTTCGGCGCCGCTGCCTCTTTTGTTGCATAACACATATTTACATCTGGGACTAATTACTTCACGTCGGGTGTCAGGATCTGACGCATCCTGCATGACGCAACTTTCCCATCCACTTCTCCTCTGACTCTTTTTCTCTTTTTGTTGTTAGAACAAAGGGATATCGACGTATCTTCTATTAAAAATCCTCCCAAACTGAACGACTTCTTTGAGATTGCTATTGATCACAAAGATAAAGACCCAAATAAACTGAAAACTGATAAGCGAGCAGTCATAAAAAGCTGTAAAGCGTTTCCAGACTGCTGATGAATCCTCTCAGGTCCTGCAGGGGACCAGAGTGACAACATTTGTTTTACAATCAGCTGATTGTCATGTTAATGCGGGTTTTTTTTCCTCTGGCGGGCGAGGGTTACGATCCGCGGGTTAGAGTTCCTCGTGGGGACTAAACGTCGTTACTTAAGCATGCAGGAGTCTCCACGTGACACTCCTTGACCGCTGTGACAAAGGCAAACATATGCAAATGTGGGAGAGCGCCGCTCTCGTTATGACCCACGTTACCAGGAGTTTGACACCTCCCGCCGGACCCGGAGCGCCAGAGGAGGGGGGGGGGAGATAAACGGAGACGGAGGACTGATAAAGACTGGAATCTGGAAGGAAAGCAGGTGTAACACGCGCGTTATCTCTTCATCCCGTCACGACTCCCGTCATGTTTGCGTCTATCTCTCTGGCTTGATTTTTTTTTTTTTTTGGTCTTTCCTCGGCGCTGGAAGGTACGACGGAGTATCAGGGCCACACTGAAAAAAAAAATTGGTGGGCAATGTTTTTCTTTTCTTTCATTCCTCACTTACGAAGAAAGTCGAAATGCAGTTTCCACAATAAAGTTGTCTTACAGATTTATTCAAACCAGCTTTACTCTTCCAACATATGGTCTTTATTCTCGACATTTCGTCTTTATTTTTGACATTTCGTCTTTATTCTCGACATTTCGTCTTTGTTCTGGAAACTGCATTTAAACTTTATTCCCGACATTTCGTCTTTATTCTCGACATTTCATCTTTATTCTCGACATTTCATCTTTATTCTCAACATTTCGACTTTATTCTCGACATTTCGTCTTTATTCTGGAAACTGCATTTTAACTTTATTCACGACATTTCATCTTTATTCCGGACATTTCGCCTTTATTCCCGACATTTCGTCTTTATTCTGGAAACTGCATTTTAACTTTATTCACGACATTTTATCTTTATTCTCAACATTTCAACTTTATTCTCGACATTTTGTCTTTATTCCCGACATTTCGTCTTTATTCTGGACATTTTGTCTTTATTCCCGACATTTTGTCTTTATTCCCGACATTTCGTCTTTATTCTGGAAACTGCATTTTGTCTTTATTCCTGACATTTTGTCTTTATTCCCGACATTTCGTCTTTATTCTGGACATTTTGTCTTTATTCCCGACATTTCGTCTTTATTCTGGAAACTGCATTTTGTCTTTATTCCTGACATTTTGTCTTTATTCCCGACATTTCGTCTTTATTCCGGAAACTGCATTTCGTCTTTATTCTCGACATTTCGTCTTTATTCCCGACATTTCGACTTTATTCTGGAAACTTCATTTCAACTTTATTCCCAACATTTCGACTTTATTCTCGACATTTTGACTTTATTCTCGTAAGTGAGGAATGAAAAAAATAAATCCTTTTATTCCATTTTATTTCTCAGTGTGGCCCTGATACTACGCCGTAGGAAGCAGGGTCCGGTTTTCTTGGGAGGGATTCTTTGAAGTGAAAAAGCCGACTACTTCCCGCTGCAGCCAGAGCTCATCTAATCAGAGGCTAATTCCAGTTATTAAGATTTGAGAGATAACTTTGATTCATCACAGTCCATCTACCCCAATCGGTTAATCACTGTCACGCTAAGCGCTTTTTTAGTCATCCTTTTGTTTCCACTCCCTCTGGCACGCAGAGAAAGGGAATAAGAGAGTGAGGAGAGAGGGAAGGGGAGAAGATATTAACAATATTAATGACCCGTGATCCTCGTCTCCTTAATGAGAAGGGTTATTAACTGTGATTATCCGTGATAAAATGGCGGTAATTCCTGAAAGCTTGAGAAAACTTGTAGAATCGCTTGTCTGCTGATTCGCTCCTGTGATGTTTGAGGAAGAAGGAGGCGAGCAGTGTGGGAATGAGGAGTCGGAGGATAAAGAGTACCATGGGGGGGGGGTGCTCGCAGCAGGGAGCTTTTGGGGGGAGGGGCTAAAAAAAAAACGCCTGCTTGGCAGAGACGAGTCCAAACTCCGTACCCGCCTCTCCCGGCGGCTAACGAGCGGGCGAATGTAGGCGCCCGGTGGCGCCCTGTGCCCCCCGGTGGCCCCCGGTGGCGCCTGGTGGCCCCCGGTGGCCCCCCGGTGGCCCCCGGTGGTGCCCAGTGGCCCCCGGTGGCCCCCGGTGACCCGTCTGCCGGTTGACTCTGCTGAGTGGCTGTTTGAACACCTCGCCGTTTCTCGCCAGATCCCTGATGCAGCATTTCCCCGGCTCTGCCTTCGCTTTTTTTTTTCTATTCCAATTATAGAAAGTTGCATGCTTGTGGAGTCCCTGTCGGCTCTATGATTCCCTCAACGGAGGAGGAGGGGGGGGGGGGGGGGGGGGGCTGCTGTCTGGCGAATCATTGATGTGCAGTCATACTGTTTCATTGCAGATCTTTGTGTGTGTGTGTGTGTGCGTGGAGGAAAAAGGGTTTAGCATCAGACAGATAACAATCCTGAATTATGCATGTCCCTCCCCTGTGAGGTCTCGAGGGGGGGGGGGGGGGGGCGGGAACGAGCCTCACCCCCCAGGGGCGCGTCTCCGATAGAGGAGCTGGGCGTACAGAAGTCGGGCCCGCCGTGGGCGTCACCTGACCCCTTCAGGCGACGCGCTAGCTCCACGCCAACAGGCCACGGCGGCGGCGGCGGATTTGCCGCCTTATTTGTTAGACGCTCTTTTAAAAGCATCTCTGGGAATTTAAACGCAGGCCGTGTGAAACACTATCGCTCTCCTAAAATGACGCCGGTACCGCCGGAACACCTGATGGGCCCATTTCAGATAATAATCCCATTTTTGCATGCCGGCGCAGCTCTCAGGCTGCAGAAATTGGATTGTTTGCATTACTGACCTGTGGAGCAAGGCAGTCTGGGTAAAGCAACAGCCTTGAGGCTTTATTAGATCCAATCAGTCTTTCATAAACAAAAACCGTACTTTTCAAAAAAAAAAAAAGGGTAAGAAAAATCTTCTAAATGTAGATAAGCCGGCACTTTGTGGACACACTCCATTTATTCTCCCCAATTAAATCTCTTTAATTGGATTGAGGGCTGGCACCTGGTTTACACTCTGTCAACCACGCAATCCACAATAATTGATGCCAGAGCCGCTGTGTGTGTGTGTGTGTGTGCGTGAGCGTGAGTGTGAGTGTGCATGTGGGGGAGGGATTTAGAGCATGTCTCACTACTCCACAATCTCACTCTGATCAATTTATCAATGGCGCTCCTCGCTGTCCAGCGGCGTCCACCTCACCGGGAGGAGAAATGCCTCTGCAGGGTGTGAGCGAAAAAAAAAAAAAAAAAGATCCAGCAGCCTTAATGCGACACAAACTTCCACGTTATCTGGACTGAAAACGTACTTTACAGAGTATTTTGATGCTCTGAGGGGTTTTCTTGTTCGTTTCTATCATTTCTCTGCGAGCAGGCGGGCTAATTTAATTATTTCAACTACTGCTGCATAATTACATCTACAACTAAGACGCATAATAACACGTTGGGGCTGATTATACGTATTTCTTTTCCTTCACCAGTTTGTGTTTTTCCTCAGTGAACGCAGCAGTGATCTGTTAAATGTAATGAGCGAATTACAGCAGAAGCAAAGAGGCTAAAATGTGGCTTTTCTTTATCGAATTTAGCTGATTTCAGCTTCTCGTTTATAACAGTAGCCAGCAAAAACAAACAAAAAAAAAAGATTTTAAAAAGTAGGGGTGCACGATAATTATTCGGGCCGATAACAGGAAATTATGACATCAATCCCGATAAGTCCGATATCATGACGAATATCCCCGATAACATTTATATTTCTGTCAACACGGCAGTGTCTCACTCCCTCTGAGCCTTGAATGACCGGCAGTGAATGTTATGTTCAAGTAACGTCGGCATAATCAGAAAAACGATTTCTCGTTCAGGAAAATCAAGAATACCCCCTCATGCCAGAAAACAACTCGTTAACTCGGTCATCATTTTAGTAGTTGCTGACTTTAATTGATATTCGCAGTATTTTCCCACATGTTAAACATTAAAATAGAAAAAAAAGATAAGGTCGAAAGAACAACGGGGGAACGGGGGAATTTACGTTACACCTTGAATGCAGCATTGCCGCACAGTGCGCTGATAAAAAAAAAAACATGGCGGCGATTATATGGAACTTTGTTAAAGTTTCAGAGGAAGATAGTTCGCTGGTTATTTGTGACAAATGCTCCAAGCGAAGGAGGGAAAAATAGCACAAGCTTTAATACGTCAAACCTGATCAGCCACCTGAAACATAACCGTCGCTTCCATGGAGTTTTGAAATCACGCTAACATGAGCTAACATGAGCTAACGTGAGCTAACATGAGCTAACATGAGCTAACGTGAGCTAACATGAGCTAACATGAGCTAACGTGAGCAAACCAGCACCAACTCTCCCCTCCTCTCCTCGCCATCATCTCTCTCTAAAGCTTCCATGAGATTAAAAAAAATTAAAAATTTGAATGGAACTACAAGCCAAAATTCTTTAAACGTATTTTTCTGTTACTATGGAGTTCACTTTTTCGGTTTATTTACACAGACAAGTCTAACTTGTGTCAGTACATTATGACCTGTGCATTATTTTTATTGTTATTGAGGAATGAATTTTTTCAGTTAGTAATTCTGATGCATGTATTTCCATCAGTTCAAGGAGCCTTTAGTTTTAATTTTTTCATATCACTCAGTAATGCAGCTTATTTAAGTTAATGTGAGATATCAAATAGGTTTGTTTGATAGCTTTATGAAAATGTTTTAGAGGCTTGACAATAGTTTTTCATTGGAAAAAATAAATATCTGTTCATTTAAAGAGTCAAAACTGTTTTTGGTTTTGTTCATAGTATTGATGTAATGATCTTAGGTATATGTGTGGGTTATCGGTTATCGGTATCGGCCTTTAGGAGCTGAAAGTTATCAGTTATCGGTATCGGTTTAAAAAAACAGTTATCGTTGCATCCCTAAAAAAAAATTTCCTCTGAAACGTAGATTATATCCAGTAAACATCCTCAAATCTCACCGCTCTTTGCCTAAATGTTCCGTACCAGGTTACATTCCCGACTGCACACGCTCATAAATGCACATGTTAGCATTGAGGCGCATGCTAATGCGTCAGATTTACATACACGGCCGTGAGATCAGGCGCACCTACAGGCCCCTGGATGCAGGCGCACCCCCCCCGAATGCAAATGCCAGAGCAGAATACAAATGGTGTGCGGCCACATGTGGAAATAGCAGAGATACAAATCCGAGAGATGCATCACGGCGCTCTGACAGCACCTTTAAGACACTTTGAGAAACGCCCGGCTGCCGAACGCCGACCGCCGCCGCCGCCGCCGCCGCACAAATGGAGAGAGGCAGAGACGGAGCGAGAGGGAGGCCGAGGGAGACCCGACACAGTAAATAAAAATACAATTTCCTCCGGTGACATGCCCATTCTGTTGGAAGCCTGACTCTAATTATTCTAAGCACTTTGAGGGATGGCTTTCCAGCGCATTAATCTACACATCCCACCAGCCCATCCGCCGCCGATGCACTTTTAACTACCTGAGGACGCCCCGAAACTCGGGCTAAAACCTCCGGAGGAGGAGATTGACTTTGTACAGTTACCGGGTTGAAGTGCTCTGCCTGACTGAATCTTCCTCTAAATCTCACAGCACACAACACCACGCGCAACAATTTTCATTTTCAATTTCAAATGCTGCATCTCTTCCCTGCAAGAAGAAGAAGAAGAAGAAGAAAAAAAAGATCAGATTCAGGAGGGAAGAGGAAGAACGTGTTGCTGTGGATTCTCATTACAGGGCTGCTGTGCTAGTTTTCCTTTAGGCAGGAAAGCACTCGAAGCTCATCTGGGACCGGGCCGGATCCATAAATCACCAGGGACCATCAATCAATCAATGAGCTTATCGATACTTGCCGGGCGAGGCTCCTCCCACCGCGCGAGGCGGCCATCTTTGGGAGGAACATGTCGGGGCAAATGGGCTTTTAACATAATGGCTCCGTCCACTTGTGCCGAGCGTGAGACTGATGCTGCGCGGCGTTTACGTGTTGACACAGGCGCTAACAGTGACACACAGCAGGTCCTGTTTACACGCCAAACACACGCGTGTGCTTCCCATGAGCGCCTGCTCTCCGTTCCGGTCGTGTTTATCTGAATCTAAACAAGATCAAACCATGTTTGAAGGAGCTCTGCTCTCAGATGGATGCTGGGTATTTGGCTCTGCGGCGCTTTAACTCTTTACAAACATCTGCCCCCTCAGCGGACACCGGGGGGAGGGGGGGGGGAGGGGGGGGTGGGGGTGGGGGGCAGGAGCAGAAACCCATCTTCACTAATTAATCTCCAATCTGTTTTTAAGTATCACGTTTGTGGGAACGCTGGTTCCAGCTACTTCTGCTCCTTGTTTCCTTCACTGGTCCAATCCACTAAATTGATCCTGCTAACAAGTTTTGCCACAGCGTGTGTGTTTTTACCGCCATAAACGCACACACGGTGATTTATTCGCTCCTCCTGCCGGATACATTAGAAATGAATATTAACCTCCAGCTCAAAAAAGGCGCAGTTTCTTCCTGTTTGATTTAAAAAAAAATAAAATAAAAATACCAGCAGCTGCAGATCAGAACGACACGTCACTCAGAGAGGAAACGAATCTGATATCAGTGGCGGGAAACGCCTCGGACGTACACGTTTGACCCGCTGAAGATTACTGGCTGCAGACAAAGAAGTGGCGACGCTTAAATTTAGGGGTGACGTCATCTCGATAAGTCCGATATCACGACGAATAGCCCCGATAACATATATATTTCTGTCAACACAGCAGTGCCTCGCTCCCTCTGAGCCTTGAATGACCAGCAGTGAATGTTATGTTCAAGTGACGTCGGCATAATCAGAAAAACGATTACTCAATCAGGAAAATCAAGAATACCCCCTCATGCCAGAAAACAACTCGTTAACTCGGTCATAATTTTAGTAGTTGCTGTCTTTAACTGATATTCGCAGTATTTTCCCACATGTTACACATAAAAAAAGAAAAAAATAGAAAAGGCTGAAAGAATGACTAGCAAATGAGGGAACGGAGGAATTTACGTTACACCTTGAATGCAGCCTGCAGCACAGCGCTGATCACAACAAACATGGCGGCGTGGAACTTCGTTAAAGTTTCAGAAGAAGATAGTTTGGTGGTTATTTGTGACGAATCCTCCGAGTGAATTCTACGAGGAGGGAAGCACAAGCTTTAATACGTAAAACCTGATCAGCCACCTACAACATAACAATCTCTTCCATGGAGTTTTGAAATCACGCTAACGTGAGCTAACGCAAGCTAATGCTAACGTGCGCAAGCCAGCAGCAGTCTCTCCTCTCCCTCATCTCTCTCATCTAAAGCTTCCATGAGATTAAAAAATAAAAAATCACTGAACCTCATTTACTTTAAAGGTATTAATTTAAATAGAACCACAAGTCAAAATCCTTTAAATGTTAATCTTTTTCAGTCAGTAATTCTGATGCATGTATTTCCATCAGTTCAAGGAGCCTTTATTTTTTATATCAGTCAGTAATGAACCTTATTTAAGTTAATGTGAGATATCAAATATGTTTGTTTGATAGCTTTATGAAAATGTTTGAGAGGCTTGACAATAGTTTTTCAATGGAAAAAATAAATATCTGTTCATTTCAAGAGTCCAAACTATTTTTGGTTTTGTTCATAGTATTGATGTAATGATCTTAGGTATATGTGTGTTATTGGTTATCGGTATCAGTTTTAAAAAACAGTTATTGTGCCTTTCAGCAAAGCACTTCTCCCCCTCGAACCAACGCGCTGCTGCTGGGAGGAAACTGGCGGGAAAACCAGTCTAGAGTAAAGCTGAGAAAGAGCGTGGACGCTCTGACAAACATGCACCGGAGGAGGGGGGTGGGGGGGGGGTTGGGGGGGGGGGGGTAGTGAATGAATAAACAAGTAGCCACAGACAGAAATAAATAAAGTTGTCATGTTTTTATTCACAGGGAAATCAGTCCAGATGAGGACGGACTGAAGACAATCTGTTTCTAAGACCAGTAAGTTAAAAAACACTGATTTGCATTATGGGAAAAGACGCTGTAGCGTTTCTTTTTAATATATTTGATTTAAAGTCAGCCACATAATTGAGGATGAGACTCTAAAGGTTTAAGAAAAGGAGAGAAAACAGCCTGGTGTCATGAGAGGAAGCAGCGTGGAAGTGGAAATGACATGACGGGTCCAAACAAACGGAGCTGGGTTTATTTTTTAATTATCTGATGCTTTTATTTCCGTTCAGGGAGACACAAGTGTCGTCGTTGGTGATCCAACCATGAGAGTCCGACTGTCCTGCAGGAGTCACGGTGACGGACGTGAGCGTTTCTGCTTATTTCGTGCATGTTTTAGTCGACAACACTAACGGACCGGAGGTGCATCTTTGATACAAATGTCACTTATAGGAATCGTCCGTCCCACCTGACCACCTGATGAGGCGACACACTCGTTGACAGGCGGAGACGCAGGTGGAGGTTCGGGGACGTCTCTGACGGCGCCCCCGTCGGGATTCCCACGTGTTTTATTTCACTGACAGCTGCCGTTGTCGCTTCTTTAAATCTCCGTAACGGTCTCGCGGTGTCGCCGGTTCCTGCGGCTCGTTCATCTCCCTCAGTCCAACAGAACCCCCCCCCCCCCTCATCCACTGGAGCACACCAGTAAAACCAGTCAGCAGCCTCTGCTGTTTACCAGCGGTTCTGATCAATTGTTGAGCCCTAACGAGAAGACGGCTCAGCTGATGGGGGAGCGTCTTTAAAAATGGATAACATAGAAGATGATATGTAGACGGCAGAAATCCGTGTTCTGGGATTTATATCCTGAAAGTTGCAGCATAAAAATATTCGTCAAGTCTAAGGTGACGATCCAGGATCACCTTCAACACACAGTTAAACTAGGTATGTTTTTTAAAACCGATACCAATAACACACACATATACCTAAGATCATTACATCAATACTATACCTTAAATGAAGAGATATTTATTTTTTCCAGTGAAAAACTATTGTCAAGCCTCTCAAACATTTTCATAAAGCTATCAAACAAACCTATTTGATATCTCACATTAACTTAAATAAGGTTCATTACTGACTGATATAAAAAATAAAGGCTCCTTGAACTGATGGAAATACATGCATCAGAATTACTAACTGAAAAAGATTAACATTTAAAGGATTTTGACTTGTGGTTTAAATTAATACCTTTAATTAAAGTAAATGAGGTTCAGTAGTTTTTATTTTTTAATCTCATGGAAGCTTTAGATAAGCGAGATGGAGGGGAGACTGCTGCTGGATAGCGCACGTTAGCATTAGCTTCCGTTAGCTCACATTAGCGCGATTTCAAAACTCCATGGAAGTGATTGTTATGTTGTAGGTGGCTGATCAGGTTTTACGTATTAAAGCTTGTGCTTCCCTCCTCGTAGAATTCACTCGGAGGATTCGTCACAAATAACCACCAAACTATCTTCTTCTGAAACTTTAACGAAGTTCCACGCCGCCATGTTTGTTGTGATCAGCGCTGTGCTGCAGGCTGCATTCAAGGTGTAACGTAAATTCCACGTTCCCTCATTTGCTCATCGTTCTTTCAGCCTTTTCTATTTTTTTTTCTTTTTTATGTGTAACATGTGGGAAAATACTGCAAATATCAATTCCAAGTCAGCAACTACTAAAATTATGACCGAGTTAATGAGTTTTTTCTGGCATGAGGGGGTATTCTTGATTTTCCTTATTGAGTAATCGTTTTTCTGATTATGCCGACGTCACTTGAACATAACATTCACTGCCGGTCATTTCAAGACTCAGAGGGAGCGAGACACTGCTGTGTTGACAGAAATATATATGTTATCGGGGCTATTCGTCGTGATATCGGACTTATCGAGATGACGTCATCATTTCCTGTTATCGTCCCGATAATTATCGGGCACCGCTACTTTTTTTTAAAATCTTTTTTTCTTGTTTGTTTGTTTTTGCTGGATACTGTTATAAACGACTGCAGGCTGAAATCAGCTAAATTTGATAAAGAAAAGCCACATTTTCATTGTCGGCCCGATAGTTATCGTGCGCCGCTAACTTTAACGTATAAACACCAAACATTTGTACATTTCTGATTCCTGAGAGGCTTCGTCGCTCTGGTCAGTCTCCTCCATAACGAGGTTCATGTCTGCGTCGCGTCAGAACCGCCCGTCTGGTGACATCCAGCAGTTATTCAAAGACCAGAATCAGCAGGATGGATCGGTGTAACCGGAGCGCGCAGACGTGCGCGGATGTGTGTGCGTCCGGCGCTGCTGCGTGGCAGCTGACACCATGGAAACAGATTGCCGCGGCTGCTCTGCAGCTCTCCATCACATCTAAGCTGAACGAGGGAGCAGGAGGCCCGCGGGTCAGCGCCGCGACCGCCTGCAGCCGCCAGGCTCCGGGCCCGGCCATTACCGTTAGCTAATTGGACTTTTCCTCGGGGTCACCGCAGCCATCTGCACCAGCACCAACCCCCCCGTTCAAACGGTCCTGCATTGTTTTTAACAGCATGTCACCGCTCGCTGCGACTCTCTTTCTCGCTCTCCACCTTTAAAGACGGAGAGATGGGGGGGGGGGGGGGGGGGGGGGGGGGTGTTAATAGGAAAAGTCTCTGTCTCTTCTGTGCTCCATTCATCATGTCAAATGTTAATATCTTTAAAGGTCACGGCGAGTCATAAAGAAAAAAGAGCCTTGGCTAAACTTTCCCCGGGATTTCCAGGCGTCTAATCGCCAATCACCAAATCTTAAGTGTCTCGTTTGATTGGCTTTTGATGGCCCCCACTTCACAGCAGTTCACCATACAGATACGGTGCGTTTACATGGGGAGCTTAATTTCTCTTTAATTCAGAATTAAAATGAGTAAAAGTTACCATGTAAACACCTAATTCCGAATGAAAATGTCCATTCCAAATTAAACTTAATTCCGAAGTAAGTGGCTGGTTTATTCCCATTTTAATTCCGCATTAAGTAATTCCACGGTCATGTATACACTCATTCCACTTTAAATTAATTCCGGTCTTTCTGCGCATGCTAGCTCCCTTGCCCGTCTGTCACAATGACGCTTATATTCCGCGCTGGGTTTGTTTTCAAAACAAAGTTTTAAAATGGCAGCACGCAGTAAACGGTGGTCAAGAGCAGAGACGATTTATTTAATAAATAGCTTGGAGGAACTGGAAATAATTAAAAGAACAGATGGCAGGAAACATAAAAATTATGAGCTTTTCAAAATTGTAGCGGCCAGGTTAAATGAAGGAGGTTTCACAGATAGAGACGCCACCCAGGTCAAAAATAAGTGGAATGTTGTTGCTAATCGAGTTGTTGCTAAGTGTCTTTTCTTCCGGTAGATGTAAAGACTCCGCCCCCCCCCCCCCCCCTCCCTCCAATCAGAACCCTTCCCAACCCCAGACCTAAAGCAGAATTGGACAAAGCCGATCAAACATGTTTTCCATGGCCACGGTTACATGATGTTTTTTAATTCGGAATTATAATTCCGAATTAAATAATTGCGAATTAAACTATTTTCCTTCGAGTTTACATGGAAATAGTAATTCCAAATTGAGGTTTAAATGGAAAACACGTTTGTTCGTCTTTATCCAATTCTGCTTTAGGTCTGGGGGTTGGGAAGGGTTCTGATTGGATGGGGGGGGCGGACGTATTTACGTCTACCGGAAGAAAAAAAACTTAGCAACAACTCGGTTAGCAACAACATTCCACTTATTTTTGACCTGGGTGGCGTCTCTATCTGTGAAACCTCCTTCATTTAACCTGGCCGCTTTGAAAAGCTCACAATTTTTATGTTTCCTGCCATCTGTTCTTTTAATTATTTCCAGTTCCTCCAAGCTATTTATTAAATAAATCGTCTGCTCTTGAACACCGTTTACTGCGTGCTGCCGGAATATAAGCGTCATCGCAACAGACGGGCAAGAGAACGAGCATGCGCAGAAAGACGGGAATTAATTTAAAGAGGAATGAGTGTTTACATGACCGCGGAATTATTTAATTCGGAATTAAAATGGGAATAAACCAGCCACTTACTTCGGAATTAAGTTAATTCGGAATTGACATTTTCATATGGAATTAAGTGTTTACATGGTAACTTTTATTCGGCTTTAACTTTAATTCTGAATTAAAGAGGAATTAAACTTCCCATGTAAACGCACCCAATATGAAGGAATCTGCTGGATGGATTAACCAACTCCAGAGAGAAGTGGAGGAGGAAAAAAAAAAGAAAAAGCCCAGCAGTGTGGTGATTTATCCAGCTGACTTCAAGCTGAAAAGCAGCAGGCCGAACAAAAAAAAGGAGCGTAAAAGGCAGATAAAATAGAAGAAGAAAAGGTTGCAGGAAATAAAAGAGCAGCAGAGGAGCTAAAGACTGCTACTGTCTGACAAGTGTCACGGCGGCGCTTCGATCCAGCCTTCCTCCTGCGCTAATGACTGTCAACACGACAAGCAGCGCCGTCTGAAGGGGGAGAAAATTACTCGCTGAAAAGCAATTGACTGACCCCCATCATTTCTCAGGGAACCAGTGACCTGTGAATATTTCATTATGGGGGAAAGTCGTGAGGCTCATAGAGATGGTGGGGGGCTGTCGATCAGAGAGGGGGGAACCAGGGGGGGCTCGTACTCCAGCTGGAGAGCTGATCCAGATCAGAGATGCTCCGAATATCAGGAGGGGATTTAAAGAGAAGGGGGGGGGGTTTGTAAGGTGAGGGTCAAAGCGTGGCGTCCTCTTACCCGCCGTACGACATTCGTCTCACAATGAGAAACATCGTAAGGCCTCGGAATGGAGGAGCGGCAGGAAGAGGAGGAGAAGACGAGGAAGATGAAAGAAAATCAATCCCTCCCCGAGCCTGATTGATCGCTGGAGTTTTGGACAATTTCATCAGGAGACTCCGCTAACCAGAGATGACACGACCCATATTGGAGGGAGAGCAGCGTCGTGGAGATTGATACCCGCATTAGAGGCGTCAGGTCGGATAAACGCGGGGCTCCGCTAGTAAATACGAGCCCCCCCCCTTCAATGACGACTTAATGCCGGAGAAATCCTCGCAGAACACACTTTACTTTTCAAACTTCGGCTGGACGAGATAATTGAGTCAATTAGGAGCGGCGTAATCCGCGGAAGGGATCTTCAAAAGAAAAATATACAGTCAAGGTTTGGCTTTGGTCTTAAGGATATAAATAAAGAGAGCTCGGAGATCGTCTGTGTTTATCCAACGATGGCGGGAAAGAGCAGGAGGATTATATCTGATCTCATCCAGGAAGCTCACGCTACATGCTAACTTCTGCAGTTAAACTTTAATTCACCGTTTCTGGTGAAAAACACAACTTTACGAGGACGACGTGACAGCCGAGCCGGATTTTTTTATGTTCCGTCTGCGCCGCGAACGGCTCGGCGATAACATCGGTGAACGGATTTACTCAGATAAGAGCAGAAGAGTCGAGTATAATATAATTTTTCTGGTCATCCTGACATTTCTCTTTATTCCCCGTTACTCTGAGTCGAGCCTCGGAGGCGGGAGGAAGCCGTCACGATCCGAAACTCCAGGTCCTCTGCTCTTTGTGTCGAACCAATGGAGGGGGGAAATGGACGGGGCGAACGAGGGGGGAGGCGCCGGGGGGGGGGATGGAGGGAATACTGCTGATCGAGCAGATCAGGCGAGAAAGCATGAAATACTACATTACAGAGGGAAAAGGACAAAAGCAGCCACCAGGGCCTGATCATGTCCGCCTGACGGGGGGGGCGGGGGGGGAGGGGGCGGGGGGGGAGTAATCGTGGGTCAGCCGGGTCACATGACTGATCGGGGTACATCGGGCAAAGTGACAATTTTTGCGGATAGTAAATATTTCAGCAGTCCTGCAGCGGAGGTCAAGAAAGCTCCATTTTAAAACACAATAGACAGACGCCTTTAATAAAACATCCACATAAACACAGCAGAGCTGCTCACAGGCCTCTCTCTCTCTCTCTCTCTCTCTCTCTCTCTCTCTCTCTCTCTCTCTCTCTCTCTCTCTCTCTCTCTCTCTCTCTCTCTCTCAGAAAACTCTCGTTGCTTCTCTTTCCGGTTAAAGCCTGATTTATGGTTCTGCATTAATTCTTTTCCCCAGAAATGTAACTACACGTTTGCAGAAATGCGACCGGTCCGGTGGGCGTGGCCTGTTCCTGACTGCAGGTGAACCGTCTGCGCCGTCTGCAGCGCGACTCGACGAGTCTAAACGCCGCCGGTTATTAGGCCAATTACTCAGCTGACTGATGAATTGATTTAACTTCGTCTGAGCCCACTTGAATCAAAATTAATTTCTGTGAAACAAAAACAAAATGTTGCAGACTAATTGCGTCTCTGCTCGCCGAGAGAGCCGACGTGAAAACGTAGCTGCGGCGTCGCCGTTTTGACTCTCCTCTCGTCACGCCGGCGCGACTATCGACTCGTCACGCTCAGCGTTCGTACGTCTGCCTCCACTTCTGTCTTCTACTGATTTCAGGAAAATTCCTCTTCGTTGTGGATTATATATTTACTCCGACAGTGGCTGCGGTTACATGATGTTCTTTAATTCGGAATTAATAATTAGGAATTAAATAATTCTGAATTAAACTATTTTCCTTCGAGTTTACATGGAAATAGTAATTCCGAATTGAGGTTTACATGAAAAACACGTTTGTTCGGCTTTATCCAACTCTGCTTTAGGTCTGGGGGTTGGGAAGGGTTCTGATTGGATGGGGGGGGCGGACGTCTTTACATCTACCGAAACAAAACAAACTTAGCTAACTCGGTTAGCAACAACATTCCACTTATTTTTGACCTGGGTGGCGTCTCTATCTGTGAAACCTCCTTCATTTAACCTGGCCGCTTTGAAAAGCTCACAATTTTTATGTTTCCTGCCATCTGTTCTTTTAATTATTTCCAGTTCCTCCAAGCTATTTATTAAATAAATCGTCTCTGCTCTTGAACACCGTTTACTGCGTGCCGCCGGAATATAAGCGTCATCGTGACAGACGGGCAAGAGAACGAGCATGCGCAGAAAGACGGGAATTAATTTAAACAGGAATGAGTGTTTACATGACCGTGGAATTACTTAATGCGGAATTAAAATGGGAATAAACCAGCCACTTGTTTAATTCGGAATTGACATTTTCATATGGAATTAAGTGTTTACATGGTAACTTTTATTCTGCTTTAACCTTAACTCTGAATTAAAGAGGAATTAAACTTCCCATGTAAATGCACCCACTGAGAAGCTACTCACTCATTATACAGTCATGGAAAAAATGATTAGACCACCATTTTTTCTTCACTTTCTTGTTCATTTTAATACCTGGTACCACTAAACGTCATCATGTGAATAAATAGACAGAAAAGAAAACACTGAATGCATAAAAGCAGTGTTTTTGGCAGTACAACACCATAACTATTGATGTAAAAACTTAAGTGATTTAGGTTATAATCAAGAAAACCATGGAAAATGGTAAGATATCAGCTCTTAAATAAAACTCTTATGAGCAATCTTTGTGGTTATCGTTATGTTTGTCCAAACAAATGTACCTTTAGTTGTACCAGGCATTAAAATGAACAAGAAACTGAAGAAAACAAGGGTGGTCTAATAATTTTTTTCATGACTGTATTTCTGTAACTCCACAGTTTAATCAAATGCTCCCAGAAATGATTTGAACTTTTACATTTTCTCTGTGTGTTTTTTAGTGTGTGTAACACTTTAGCTTCAAAGAAATCAAAGAAACAGACGAATAAACTAAACCAGAGTGAATAAATGGCTTTGCTTTAAAACCCCGCTGCCCCCTAGTGTTTCGGAGGTATAAATACATGCATGTAACCTGATACCGCGCGACAATCGGGAGACAGTTCAACCGTTTTAAGATAGCGTTGGTGCAGTTGATACAACCAGACAACACCTGATACGTGTTAGCAGTAAGAGGCAGAAAACAAACCGTGAAAGTCCATCAGAGTGTATCTGGCGGGACCACGGCGCCTAACACGACCTGCCAGGTGCAGCAGCAGAGGCTGGCGGTTGTTGAGACCACGCGAAGAGTCGCAACTGTCTGGAAGACCCTGCGCTGTAATTAACTGTTCAATAATGAGCCCCTGATTGTGTTAGATTGGCTTTACATTCATGAAATCATCATAATGTAATTTTTTTTTAAATTTTAAACATGGAGAACAAACTAACACTTCCATATTTTGCATCGTTGTCTTTTTAAACGTTTAGGTCTAAGGCACAGGTGTCAAACACAAGGCCCGCGGGCCAAATGTGGCCCGCCACATCATTTTTGTGGCCCTTGAGCGCTTGTGCACTATTGGCTTAAATTTTAAACCAATATTTTAAGACTTAAAATAAGCTTACACTGCTTTAAAGTGCATATTGACAATAAACTACATCTCCCATAATGCAGTTCTTCGTTACCGATAAGATAAGATAGCACTTTAATGATCCCGCGACGGGGAAATTTGTGCGTTACCACAGCTCAAATTACAGAAAAGAAAAATATATAAACAATATATATATAAACAGAAGAGGAACAAATATATACAGTAGAAAAAATTTGTAAACAACACTAGTACAACAGTGTAAACAACAAGATAACAGTATATCACCATGAGCAAGAACTCAAGACGATTTTCAAGAACTGATGGATTTGAGAAAAACCTCAACAAACTAATCCCAATATGTCAAAGAAAAGATAAAATTGATGCACAAGTAAGGAAGTTTTGTGTTATGAGGCGCTTTCAGTCGTGAAAGAGTTTAATCTACGTCGCCATTTTGATAGAAAACACGGAAATAAATACAGAATCGGTTATTTAACAATATAATAAGGTGTATTTTAATTTATTTTGATTTTCATTGCATTCATGCTGTCAGTCTGGCCCTTCAACCATGACGCTGACGTCTGACCCCCCCGGTCGAAGGCTTCATGTACCTCAGTGAGAATTAGTCTAAACACCTTTGATACCAGTGTGGCTGCGTTGACCGTGATATTTGATTTCGCCGCGCTCACACCGGCGTGGCGGCGGTCGTCATGGCTCAGCTTTACCCTCTAATCTCCTCCTGGCTGCAGGGCCAGGTCGCCTTTTTTGGAAAAAGGGATGAAATTGAAGTCGGTGCTCGTACGCAGGTGTGAGCGCACGTCTCGTATCTAAAAGCAGAGCCTTTTTAGAGGACACGTCTGTGTTTCTGAGTGTGCTCCTGATGAGAAGTTTTAAAAAAAAAAACCCATCTACCCAGCAGCCCCGGGCTCATTAGACTGGCATCCCTCCAGCAGAAAATTGGAGTGTCTTACTGATACACAACATCAGTGCCGGTGTGACAGACCACATGGATCCGGTCCATGTATCACTGGCTGAACATCACTCGCAGCGGCTCCTGGCAACCCGTCCAGCTCAGGCCCTTTGTAGACTACCCAGAATGCCCCTGTTTGCTGTGTCTGTCAGCACAGGTAGACACAAAGGTAGACGTCGCTGGGACGAAAGCCTGAAACCTGAGAAGCCGTTGGAAAAGAGACGCCGCCTTCCTTCCTGGTTGCTATTCGCACCCGTAATAAGGCAGTTAAAGGAGGGGGGGCGGGGCTTGTTTTACATTATCGCATGTCTGCAGGAGAGTTGATTAAAGCCTGAGTGGAGACGTGAACTCCTCACCTGCTCTGCCTTTCATCACCGTCGGGGTGGAGAGGTTAGGGGGCGGGGCCTCCCGCTCCGCGCCGATCTGCTGCGTACGCAGCGAGATTACGGCCGTGAAAGGCTGCGTTGCGGCGCCCTCAGAGGGTAATCAGAGGCTCGGGGGGGGTGGACCTGGATGTAGGTGGGTGCTCATTTATCAAACACCTCCAGGATAACCTCCCTCCTCCTCTTCCTTTTTTCTATCCCATCTAAAATGTGCCGTGCACGGAAAAAAAAAAAAGAAAAGAAAGACTCCAGCGTTACTTTGAGCTCGCACCTCTTTCTCGTGCGCCGTCCTCGCGGCGAATTAGCGGCTCTAACGAGCGGGGATCCAGATCTCAGCGCCGCCATTAAAAAGCACTCTGGGCCCGGTGGACTCTGTGACAAGATCATCGGCGTGTTGAAGCGATGAAATGCACACCTACGACCTGGAGCATGTGCCGACTGAACTTTTGACCCCCCCGCCCCAACACACACACACACACACACACACACACACACACACACACACGTGCGCTGGTCTCGGCGGATGCGGTTCCCCAGGAGCCGTGTTTCCTGATCCCAGAACCCATTCACCCATTTACCCATTTTGAAACAATGAAATGGTCACAATGACTTCTTGGACCGGATTCAATAGGTACTTGAAGAAAAGCGAAACCTGCTGGGATTGACTTAAATGATGAAAACTATTGTGCTCCAGAAGAATCAATTGGTGCTTTTCAGCGTAATTCGATTCTTCTCACAAAGGGACTTGGGAAGGCAATCTCAAAATGGAAATTCCACTTTGCTCCGAGTGGTTGAGGGAAGAGGCAGCGAGGAAAAAAAAGAGGGATCGTTTGCATGGACGCGGACGCTACACCCTTCAATCACGCCGCCACGTGTCCTACAAGACGCGGCGCGACAGGACGGCGCTACGGCGGGTTATTGTTTCCATCAGGGATGGTCGAGATTTATTCTTCGATCGTCGGGAGAATTAATGATTAATAATCGATTAATTATTAACATTTTTATATTGAAAACTATCACAATTATTCTCGATATCGGCGTGGCGTTTGTTTTCCCCTTTGGCCTGGTTGCTATGGCCTGGTTGCTATGGCCCGCGCATGCCCAGAAGTGTTCAGCGAACCGGATGTTTGTGGTCGACAATAACGTGACATTTCCTGTTTCTTTTCTTTAAAAAAACAACGATAATAAAACAAGAGATATCGAGGAGACTAATTAACAAGGACAATTTATATCAAGGCGTCAGTATTACAGGCTTGTTGTTTCTTAAAAAGATGCGCTTGTTGTGTGCTTGATGTGCGCTGCAGCTCCTTCTGGTCCGTGCTAACACCGAGTTGAGGCTAGGCTAGGCTAGGCTAGGCTAGGCTAGGCTGATGATGAACCGCCTCCACCGTCCTTTACGAGGCTTGGATGCGCGTTGTTCAAGTGATACATCATTGTCGTTGTCGATTAATTGTATTTGTAATTAGCATTGCAGTGATTGCAGTACACTTGGTCATTTTCTAAACTAAAATGGTTCCACGCCACACTTCACCGCGACCGCTTCATGATTAGGCGATGACCTACAGAAGCTAGCATGTAACAACTGAGTCCAGCCAGGGTAGGGTGATGGTGAAATGTTGCCCCCTGTTGGTGGCACAGTGAAATGCATCGCATTGTTTGAGGACGTGCACTGATAACCTACATTCGGATTGTTTAAAAAAAAACAAAAAAACATTCGGTTCATCGACGAAAATTAATTTCTTCGACCAAATTCCTTAATGATCAATCATCGATTAATTGATTAATTATGCCCATCCCTAGTTTCCATCCAAATAATGACAGTAACGAAGGCGGGACGCGCTCTCCTTCCCTTACATCCAGCAGCCTCTCGGCCACTGAAAATTTTAATTTGGTCTCTGTTTACGTTTTCTCGAGCTGCAGCGCCTGAAACGCGCCACATTAGAGTAATTTAAAACAGTCGGAGGTTCAGCGGGGACCGCGGATCGGTTCCTGGAGCAGAAACGGGCCCGTTTTTATCTGCTGAAGCCGGTTCAGGTGGTAACTGGAAGCCAGAGAGCCCTGCAGGTACTCGGCACCGGGGACTGGGTTTCATGTGGTTGCATGAGATTAACAGTATGATATCCTCAGAACAACAGCATCTTCTTATCTAATAAAGACAGAGCTAAAGCTGTAAAATAACGCCGGAAGGCTTTGATTTTTTTTTTTTTTTAAATCTAAATTTTGCAGTTTTCTCCTGGATTAATAATTTTCGCCTGCACCTCGACTCACGCCGGCCGAGGAGCTGCTTCAGGTGAGGACGAGCAGACGGCAGCGGGGCCGCCATGCGTGAAGAAGAGATGAATGGCGGTGCAGAGAGCGGCGCTGAAGGCCGCCCCCCCCCTCCCCCCCTCTGGAGCGCCGGTCCAGCAGGATGTCGCTTATCTCTCTGACTGGCAAAGTGCGGTTAAGGCTCCGGTCAGCATCTTTAACCACTATCTGTCACTCTACCTTCTTCCATTTCACTCTCACCTGCCCCCCCCCCCTCCAGCCGCTCTGGGACCGGCTCAGTTTCAGCCTGGCTGCGGTCGGAGGCTAACGGGATGAGCCAGACAGGCAGTTGGACCCAGTCTGCAGTGGGGGGGCCGGCCCGGTTCAGGGGCCCGTCTTCTTCTTCTCTCCCTCTATCTTGGCAGGAAAAGAGGTGGCGCATGCTGCATCATTAATGAAGGCGGGCGACGCCCTGCGCAGCAGCAGAGCTTTAAATAAAGCGATGTAGCGAACGTCCACGCTACGCTAACGACGGCGGTAACGCCAGGACTCGCTCTGCGTTGGCAGCTCATGCAGTATAATCAGCCGTGACGGGTAGAGGACCTCAGGAGTTGGCAGAAACTGGACTCTGTGGCAAAGTTGATGAGTAATAAAGAAGATTTCTGCATTTCCTCAATGAATTAAAAACTGAAGGCAGTGCCCCTCCCCCCCCCCTCCTGCCGGGGGTGTGGGCGGGGCGGCTATCTTTATTTATACCATCCAGCTGATGAGACAGTCGCGCTGATGGGACGATCTTGTTCCACTGAATCACGTATTTCTGACAGATTATCATCCTGAAGTGCTGATGTTTGATTCATTCAATCTGAATTTCACATCAGTCAAGTCTTTCACACTAAAAGCGAAGAGTCTCCACCTTCGTCTTCACTGCAGCTTCTGCTGCAGACGACGGTTGGCACTGCCAGCTATACCCATTCACCTTACGAGGACAGAAAGACATGCAATCATCTGTGACATTTATGTGATTTTATATGAAGCATCAACGACTAAAAATCCCATGTGGATTAATTTTTAATAACCTGCACAATTGATTGTGTGAACTAATTGTTGCCAACCCGTCATTCTCTCAAATCTGCTGCAGTAATTTTACGTCTTTCTAAGTCTATGGAGGGAAAAAGAAGAAGAAGACAGTTTTGCACATTTGTCAGAGGTTACAGAGATTTCCTTTCTTTGTTGGGTCACATATAAGTGTGATACGGGGAGGAACAAGCATTTATGTGCTTCATTCCAGATTACGTTTTGAGTACAGGTGCACGATAACTATCGGGCCGATAACAGGAAATTATGACGTCATTCCAATATTCTTGTATCACGACAAATAGCCCCGATAACATTTATATTTTTGTCAACACAGCAGTGTCTCGCTCCCTCTGAGCCTTGAATGACCAGCAGTGAATGTTATGTTCAAGTGACGTCGGCATAATCAGAAAAAATATTTCTCAATCAGGAAAATCAAGAATACCCCCTCATGCCAGAAAACAACTCGTTAACTTGGTCATAATTTTAGTAGTTGTTGACTTGAATTGATATTCACAGTATTTTCCCACATGTTACACATAAAAAAGAAAAAAATAGAAAAGGCTGAAAGAACGACTAGCAAACGAGGGGACGTGGGAATTTACGTTACACCTTGAATGCAGCCTGCAGCACAGCGCTGATCACAACAAACATGGCGGCGTGGAACTTCGTTAAAGTTTCAGAAGAAGATAGTTTGGTGGTTATTTGTGACGAATCCTCCGAGTGAATTCTACAAGGAGGGAAGCACAAGCTTTAATACGTAAAACCTGATCAGCCACCTACAACATAACAATCGCTTCAATGGAGTTTTGAAATCGTGCTAACGCGAGCTAATGCTAACGTGCACTAGCCAGCAGGAGTCCCCCCTCCATCATCTCTCTCATCTAAAGCTTCCATGAGATAAAAAAAATCACTGAACCTCATTTACTTTATTTTAAAGGTATTAATTTAAATGGAACCACAAGTCAAAATCCTTTAAATGTTAATCTTTTTCAGTTTGTAATTCTGATGCATGTATTTCCATCAGTTCAAGGAGCCTTTATTTTTTTATATCAGTCAGTAATGAACCTTATTTAAGTTAATGTGAGATATCAAATAGGTTTGTTTGATAGCTTTATGAAAATGTTTGAGAGGCTTGTCAATAGTTTTTCATTGGAAAAAATAAATATCTGTTCATTTAAAAAGTCAAAACTGTTTTTGATTTTGTTCATAGTATTGATATAATGATCTTAGGTATATGTGTGTGTTATCGGTTATTGGTATTGGTTTTGAAAAACAGTTATCGTGCATCCCTAGTTTTGAGACATCGTTAAAGGAGGAAATGATGTCACACTAATAACAGAGAGCTGAAGGTAACGACAGCCTCGGTCTTTATTTGAGGAAATGTGGTCATCAGCAACAGCTGCATCCATGAAATATACTTTACCGAGCAGCAAAAGCAGCAAACTGATTAAGATCCTTTTTTTTCTACCTGAACGTTCACATTTGATCGCATCGCGGCTGACTCGCGACTCAAAGCGAGTTTGTGTCAAAGACCGTTTAGCGTAAAACGCACAATGAAAGAAAATAGAAATCCGCGCGCTGTACTTTCATCTGCAGAGGAAGCGACCGTGTCACAGTTGTTTCCTCCTCAGGTTTCCTGATCAAAGAGCTTCAGTTCGGCTCCGAGCCTGCGACTCACATCCATATGTCATTTTAGGGAGTTGAACTCTTGTGTCGGCGCAATCGATACCGCCGCTTCTCAGAAATCTCAACAAGCAGGTGACAACAACATATAAAGTGTATTTAGAGGCCCGGCCTGTAATTCAGAGATAAACACAGGGTAACCCCACTAAAACAGCGCACGGCAGGGACAGGCGCCGATAAATCTGCAGCTGAATATGAAACTAAAAAACACCGCTACAAGGTCCGACCGCTAAGCTGCAGTTTGTCAACGCCGACTAAATTAGTTTTGTTGCTGACGGCTGAAAGTTCTGTCAACTATAACCGAACAAATCTTCATTGTTTCACGTGCAGACGGAGCGCCACAGTGTCAAATTTATACGTGATGTCACAGGAAGCGTTGAGGACTCCTCATATTTAATGCAGAGCCGTCATTAAGAGCTAGCGTGACCCCATGTGTGAAAGAACTTTAATTATTTCACGTCAAACATCACGGGCCGTCAGGAACATGGACGAATCAACAACAATCAGCAAACGAATGCAGCAGTTTTTTTTTTTTAATCACTCTGACTAATGAGTTGTTAATAACGTTCACGTCTTCGTCTCACTGATCCGTGAGGACGTCTTCCTTTAACACCAGGAAATATTATTAACTGTATTCACGGAGAGTTTACGTGACACGGAGCCATCAATAAATCTCTACTTGGTCAGGAAAATATAAACTTTTGAAGTATTTTGTACAGGGGTGTCACATTATCGCGTTAATTACGATTAAATAATTACAGACATATTTAGCGCGTTAAGTTTTTTAATCACGTTAATCTAATTTTTAATCTCTAATTTTACTGGTCCTGTTTGCGAGTTGCCTTTTTATAAAATCCGTTTGTAGGTCATATATGTCAGTCACACCCTGAAGTGGACATTGATTGGCTGTCATTGTGTTTGGGCTTGTTTAGCATAAGCTAATAGGCTCCTATTGTAGTTGGGAGGTGAGGAGCGCTAAGTAGCGGGTAGGAGTTGTTCGGTCCAATGAATGGGAAATTTAAATTTCAAAAACGCCCCAACGGCAACATTGATAGAGGTAGAGTGATATGTCTTCTTTGAAAGAAGGAGTTTGCTTACAATAATCCTGCCACAATAATGAAATAATTAATTGAAATTTTCTCAGCAATTTTTAGGTGAGATTAAAAAAGAGATTAATTAGATTAATTAATTACAGATCATAGTTAATTTAATCTCTCTGTTTTTTTATGTTAAATAATCATCTTATAATGCCGTATTCTCAAAATACTTGCAAGCAGGGTGATGTTTTTTTTTTAAACATCGGCTCTCTCTGATGTCACAGAGGGCAGAGCTTCCATATATGGTCATATCCTTCACATCCACAAGAGCCTTATAGGTCATTTTAAAGGTTTTGTGTGCATTTTAGTGCAAATATCACAACCACATCTTCAGAGTCTCACACATTTACGCCCAACAAAGACAACAGAATCAATTTACGTCGATTCATCTGGTTATCACACCGACTATCGGGTCGGTCCTCGGTCTGGTGGCGGCATCTTGGAACCGGTCCGTTTCTCATGTCTGTTAACAAAAACGGGAAAACGCAACACATGCGAAGGCTCCAACACGTCTGAGGAGGGTTTGAGGTGTTCACCTATTAGCTCCGCCCACTAGCTCCGTTAACGGAAAAGAAACTCCATTTTCTCACATTTCATTGGATGAATTTCTCGTTTAGTGAGTTCCAGATGTAAAGCTCCTTCTACGACGACTGAAAGACCTTCAATAAATTGTTACTTCCCAAGATGTTTGACTTAAATAATTGCTGCTCTTCACAGATGAGACTTAATGTCCCCTGAACAGAAAGTGTTGCGTCTACTGACGGTATTCAGTCACGAGTCTGGGAAGGTGATTTACAGTAACGTTGGTCACTTCCTCTCTGAGTTCACATGCAGATTCCACCTCTGAATTATTGCACGTGCATTTGTGCACGCGAACCTTTCACACACCTGCAGACGGAGCTTCTTTTGCAAATGAAAGGTAATTAATAATAGAACTAGTTAACGCAGCTTCAAAGCCTTTCATTGTTGATGCTGTTGACACACACACACACACACACACTGAAAGTGCTTTAGCTGACGCCGTGCGCTTCATGAACGCCGGTACCGTCGTGGTGGGCAGCTTCCGTGCAGCTTTGTGAAACTGGAACGTGTTTACTGGTGTGGCATATGGACGATGCCGCACAGGATGCTAAACGCTGCGTGTGGGTTCAGAAAAAAAAAACGCTGTTAAATATTTTATTTCGCACCACCTGCTTTAGAGGAGGAAGCCTGGCCAGTCGACCCGACAGCGCTGCCCAGAATTATTCGGATGTTCGCGTGCACCGTCGGCAGGGCCAACTGAAGGCTAAAAGGGATAAAAAAATAAAAAAAAACTGAGAAGGCAAAACCAAAGCTACGGTCCGCACGCACAAAGGTCAGGATGTCTTCGGGAACTAGTGAAGGTTTTTAGTAAAAATACATCCACGGTTTCTGGAACTGTCCGATGATCAAAACCTTCTGGGAGCAGCTGTGTGAACATTTAAATAATATTTTTGTAAGTTTGAATCCCTGAACTTAGGAGACATTTCAGATAATAACTGGTCCCAGAAAGATAAAAAACAGCTGTTAATGTTTTTGGCCGCAAACATAAAGACAATCACTAGAAACTGGTTAAAGCCTGAACTATGGACCAATATTGTTCAGGATATTTAGACTTTGGAGAAGTTGACATTCACCCTTAAAGGCCAAAGGGAATCTTTTTTCAATATCTGGTCGAAATGGACAGAATATGTAAAACCTGTCATCTCTGTGACTTGAACATACCACTTTTATTTATTTCTTTCATTTTTCTTTTTCCTTCTCTTCCTGATGTCTAGAACTGGAGAAACTCCCCCTTCCCAGCCCACTTCTTAGTTTTGTTTTGCTAAGTTTGTTCTGTTAAGATTAGGCCTGTAGCGATACACTAATTCTCACGATACGATTCACGATATTCGGCTTCACAATACGATATATATATATCGATATTCATCTTACAACAGGTTTTTATGTCATTTAATGTATAATTTATAATCTATAAAAAATTATGTCCTGACTTTTGGGCGCCTTGGAACGGATTAGGCCATTTATAGGGTTAAATTACGTTTCTAATCACAAAGTTTTCCGTTTACGAAACGATTTTTAGAACAAATTGTATTTCATAAGTTGAGGTACCACTGTAGATGCAAAACGAAAAGACGTCAAACGTAAAGTGCCGGTTTATGTTTAATAGGGCTGCAGCGATACACTAATCTCACGATACGATACGATACACGATATTCGGCTCATGATACGATACGATACTTTACTTTAAAATCTGAAAGATTTTAAAGGGACAAAGTGATTTTGGTGACATCTTGTGAGTGTTCCAATGACTTTGAATTAATTGAACTGAAAGCTGAAAGCGGACAAAATGAATAAAAGATTTGTTGAGAAAAATAGTTTAATTTATATAAATAGTGCAAATTGTTGCTTGCAAGCTTTTAAAGGTTTGAAAGAAGATTAGATTATCAATACCTGCGGCTGAAAAATCGATACTTGATACTTTATAAAATATCGATATATATCGCAGAATTCGATAAAATCGCTCAGCTCTAGTTAAGATACAAAAAAAAAAAAAAAAACCCGGATTAGCACTCAACAGTCGTACAACCATAACTTGGATGTGGACATTGAAATGTATCCAGAAGTCAAGTTCTGTACCATCTGCTTTTTCAAATAAACAAAAATAAAAAAAATATACAGTCTTGGAAAAAATGATTAGACCACCCTTGTTTTCTTCAGTTACTTGTTCATTTTAATGCCTGGTACAACTAAAGGTACATTTGTTTGGACAAACATAACGATAACCACAAAGATTGCTCATAAGAGTTTTATTTAAGAGCTGATATCTTACCATTTTCCATGGTTTTCTTGATTATAACCTAAATCACTTAAGTTTTTACATCAATAGCTATGGCGTTGTACTGCCAAAAACACTGCTTTTATGCATTCAGTGTTTTCTTTTCTGTCTGTTTTAGTCATATGATGACGTTTAGTGGAACCAGGTATTAAAATGAACAAGAAAGTGAAGAAAAAATGGTGGTCTAATCATTTTTTCCATGACTATATATCCACGGAAAGTCTCTGAACAGACAGACACTCAGAGCGTTTATGAAAACGAACGCGATGCTAATGGACGTGTGAATGAGGCGGGATTATTCAGGAAGTGTCCCGCCGCCGCCCCTCCGCTCCCAGAATACCCTGCAGCTTTAACGGGATCTTCGGCTCTTTGTTCGCTCGTCGCCTCCAGCTGCAGCCTGCTGCATTTGTGCAGAGGCGACAACAAAACACTTGTTTTTAGAGGGAAGAGCCCGAATCTGATCCAACTTCAGAGGATCAGAGCAACAATGGAGAGCTCAGACTCACATACGCAGCGGCGGTGGCCTCTGCCTGAGCGGGAATGAACCGCTCCAGAAAGGCCAAGGCCCTGGCAGGGTAATTAACCGAGGGGGCTTGTTTCACATGGCAGAGTCCATTAAGTGCCATGTCACACTGATGTCAGGGTAAAGGTATCACGCCTGCACACACACACTCGCAGTGAAATGCTTTTTTTCTTCCTTTTTGAGAGTGTCCGAGGTGAAGAGACAGTGAAGTGAGGATGACGGAGGAAGATGAACGGGGGGAGAAGTGGCTACAGCCTCTCTAACCGATCCCTCCCTAATCAGCGAGCTCACTCCCCCCCATCCAGGACCGGCCATCGATCGGCAGCCCTGCCACCCCCGGCGCTGCGATGAGGAGGCGATACCCCTCCATATACCCTCTAATTGCCCTGCCTGTGTTACCACCGCCGAGCTTTCCCAGCAAAATGGCCCCCACAGTAACTGATGGAGCAACGATTCTGCTGGCAAAGCTCGAAAACGGGCCGCGCTGTTAGCCCATTAGGCATGGATGACCACACCAGATGCTCCGGGAGTGGAGGGCAGTGGAATGAGTGGGAGGGGCCTAATTAGCAGAGGGAGGAAGTGGGAACACTAAAATGCAACGGTGAACAAATCGCAAGTTTATATTCCTGCTTGCAAGTTTGAAAACACACACCACACACACACAGAGAAGCTTCTAGATGTCTGCGCTGCTTCTTCTCATGTAACACCGCTCCCACTGAAGAGACTTCCACACAAGCTAACTGTGGTTTTATCTCCTACTTAACAGATGAGCCAAAGGAAACAGGAGAGTCACTCAGGGACTTAACGAAGAGAGGCGAGGATGAGACGAAGGAGAGGTAGGGACCGAGGGAGGGCGAGCAACGGAGCTCCAGAGCAACTGTCGGAGCAATAACGAAGCAGGGGTTCGCTCTAAATGGAGCGCACGGGCGTCCGCGGCGGCTCGCAGGTGAAACCGCACGCAAAAAAGGAAAAAAAAAGACGCTAGTTGCAGACAGGTTTCTCTGATTGCTTTTAAAATGATGATCACGCTGGGCTTTGCCTCAAACTCAATTTCCACGCCGTCTGTGCGTGCGGAGGAGCCGCCGCCGACGGCGTTGACGGATGTATGTGCAGCCCCGCGAGCCGCCGTTACGCCGCCCAGAGCAGCACCTGCAATTAAAGGAGCGAGGGCCGGGATGCTAATACCGGAGGAGAAGCAGCGGCGGAGCGCCGGACGGCGGGCGCTGAGCTGAACGCTGTGCTGATTTGTGCAGCGACTGTCCTCGAGAATAGGGCCATGTATTTTTAATCAATGTCAAAGTGATGAAGTGTGTGTTTGCCACAAAAAATCCCCTGACAAACACAAATAGAGAAAGACAAACTCCCCAAGGGACGAGCGCGCACACGCACACGCACACACTCTCTGAGATATACAGCGCCGCGGTGCAGAGACCGGACCGACGAACCCAGCTAGCTTACATAAAACGCCAGTTCCTGATCGGTTTAATACACGACAAACATGAAAAGCAGCTTCATTTGCAACGCAATTAGGATTTTTAATAACAATAAATACTGTTCAGATAAGCGGTCGGCCGGCCGATAATTAGAAATTGGCGAATCGCGGCCATCCCTCAAGACAGACACATGCTGACGTTACTGCAGGTTATCTGGTATCGGGAATCATTCCTGAAGCATAAACAAGCCAGGGAGATGGGCTGGCCGCCCTCCAACCGCCTGTCTCCTCAATTTTACAGGCCTCTTTTCCCCTTTCAGCCAATTCGGCCCCAAATATCGATCAGCAGAGAGAGAGAGAGAGAGAGAGAGAGAGAGAGAGAGAGAAGGAGGGAGGGAGAAATTGAAAGAAAGAGATGGGAGGGAAAAAAAGCAGAGAAGGGGGAGAAATGGAGGCTAAAGAGGCGAGGCATGTCGGTAAGTTTCAGGAAAGCAGAAAGTTTCGCGGGGGGGGGATTTGGGGGGGATTTCGGGGTGGTCGCGGGGGGGAGGGGGCGGAGCCGACACAAACGGAGGTGTGAAAACGATGAGGGATCGCGTCGCGTCTCGAGCCCCCGCCGAAACAGATACAGTCATGGAAAAAAAACCACTAAACGTCATCATGTGACTAAAACAGACAGAAAAGAAAACACTGAATGCATAAAAGCAGTGTTTTTGGCAGTACAACGCCATAGCTATTGATGTAAAAACTTAAGTGATTTAGGTTATAATCAAGAAAACCATGGAAAATGGTAAGATATCAGCTCTTAAAATAAAACTCTTATGAGCAATCTTTGTGGTTATCGTTATGTTTGTCCAAACAAATGTACCTTTAGTTGTACCAGGCATTAAAATGAACAAGAAACTAAAGAAAACAAGCTGGTCTAATCATTTTTTCCATGACTGTATGTGATACTGAGCGCCGTGGCGCCGCAGTCGGATCATTAACCCGAAGACCACTGACCTAAGAAGAAAGCTCCGCCATCCCTGACCGAAGCGGCGAGCGTCCGGATCACCGCCTCAGAATTATGGGACCACAACCGCCGCTCCGACTGCTTTTATTGGACGCCGCGCTCCGGCCTCCCTCCACTCGGACTGCAACGTATTGCGTGTAATCTGACAAGAGACTTCAAGGGCTTGATTCGATTACTCGAAATGAAATTACAACACGTTCGATGCACCGAAGCGCTCCGCCTTTATCAGAGGAACCAACCGGAGCGCCGCTTTAAGGAGCCACGTGACGGATGATCTTTGACCCCGCGGAGGAGACGATCAGTATCCGAGGGCCTCCACGAAGGAAGGGGCGGGGCGGTGAAAAGAGAGGCTGTACGTAGTTTTACACGCTATAAAATATTCATTCGCTAAGTGGTCCAGCATTTTGCCCTCTGAGAGGTTCATGCATTGTTTAGGCAGCGGAGCCGAGGAGAACGAGGCTGAATGGTGGTGAAGGAAGTGCTCGGTAATGGGGCCAATGTGGAGTGCTGATTTATGTGCGCAGTCACCTCGGTAAAAGCAAAAAGCAAAAAAAAAAAAAAAAAAAAAGAAACAGGGGCAGAAGAAGTGTTTTTACTGATGCTCCATCTTCAAAAAAAGCAGTTCACCTCATCTGCACTGCGCCGCGTTTGGCCCAGCTACCTCACGTCCGCCATGCGCCGAGCTTCGACCGCGCCGTGGTCCGACTTTTTCCTGAATTTCACCTGCTGCATTTTTCATCGCAAGTTGTTCCTCGAATGTCGATGGAGCCGAAGATCAAAAAGCCGCCCCGCGGCGCCACCTCCCAGCTTCGGCCTGACGCGCCGCTGACAGCTTCTGCTCAACACCAACTCTGCGCTACAGTCATGGGGGCGTCATGCCCCCTCCCGCCCCATTTACTGTAATGTTACAGCAGGGACGAACAACGTAAAACCAACGACACCGTTGGTGGGCTGAGATATTATCAACATAGTCACTATAGATCAGGGGTGTCCTGATTGAGGCCAGATTGACAGCATGAATGTAACAAAATGCAATGTAAATCAAAATATATTAAACTACACCTTATTATAATGTTACTGTTTCCGTATTTATTATGTATGAAAGTTTTAAATATTTAACTCATTATTATATTAAACTCAGTGTTTGTGGTTGTAAACCTGCTTTCGCACATCACTCAGAGTATCCGTTACCTTGGTTTCAGAAGCGGAAGCGATTCTTAGCATACTTAGCTTCATGTTTGTTGTCAAAATGCCAGACGTAGATTAAACTCTTTCACGACTGACACCCGCCTCATAACACAAAAGACAAACTGTTTTTAGGTTCTTTGAGGTACAAACTATTCGTTTTCCCGTCGTTCATGTAAACTTCCTTCCTTGTATATCAATTTTTCTTTTCTTGGACATGTTGGGTTTAGTTTGTAGAGGTTTTTCTGAAGTCTATTACTTGGTAAGATAAAGTTATCATTGTGGGTGACGACGAAATGCATTATGGGAGATGTAGTTTATTGACAAAATGCGCATTAGAGCTTATTTTAAGTCTTAAAACATTGGTTTAAAATTTAGGCCAATCATGCACAAGCTCTCGAGGGCCACATACAATGACGTGGCGGGCCACATTTGGCCCACGTGCCTTGTGTTTGACACATGTGCCTTCTAAAGAGTCTGTTTACCAGAAACCCCCTCAAGTGTCCGTTCTTGTACCGCAGTGGCCCCTCCCTACGCTAGCAGCTCACGCGCTAACGCCCGGGCCAGCAGTGGTCCCCACATTCCCGGCAAACATAACCCAATCTTTAACCTCTTTGGAGTGCGCATGATATACTTTGCAAGCGGGGGGGGGGGGGGGGGGGGGTTTATCCATTATGAATGAGACCCGTATTACTCCGGGCATTAGCAATGTATGAGCTGGGCTTTAGAAACACAAGGTCTGGGCTTTTTCTGCCTGCCTCCCCGCCACTCCTTCCTCGCCGTTTGCTTCCCCTCCCCTCCCCACTCACACCGGCCCCTCCCATCCCGTCCGATCGGCCCGAAGGAGGCGGGGCCGCGTGCCCGGGGCCAAAAGCCTTCCGCCCAGCTCTCCAGCTCGCCACTCGTAACCCGGGCGACTCTTTGACTCGTCCGTGTCGCTCACACCCCCCCCCCCCCCCCGCGTCTCCCGTGGCCTTATCTCAGTGTATCAACTGCTTTTGTGATGGTATCTGATTTCCCAGAGCGAGCCGACTGAAACTTTAATGAAATCCAAGCAAGAAGACAACATAAAGCCAGAACCACACCGCAGCGCCGCGCGGCTCCCAGCTTTCGATACATTTTTCATGCATCTCTCAAACGCGCGCACACGGCCTTAATACGGACCGCTCTGTTTGTTTACATGCAAATGCAACGCTGGGATGCGCGCTAGCATGTCGCAGGATCATCAACACGTACCAGAAGGAACGGACGACTCAATTTCATCAGGCACAATTCCCTTTCTCTTTGGATGTAACAAATAAATCAATGAGGGCAGAGCCAGCGGGGTGGGGTGGGGGGGGGGGGGGAATTGTGATGACTTGTGCACCTTTACTGCTTACTTATAGAGTTTTTGGCAGCGCAGACTTAGTTGGGAAGATGGAGCAGAGTGTTCCAAGCGAAGCCCGGAGCTTCTTCTCCTCCCTCCATTTTCCACCTCCTCTCTGCGTCCCCCCCCACTGAGGGACAACGAGATTACAAAAGCCCCCCGGGGAGAAGCCAGTCTCCCGCCGGTTAGCTTGCACTTCAGCGTCGCTCTCCGGTCGTAGCATGGGCTAGCCCGATAAAGATTCTCATTTTTAAAATGAAAAAAAAAAAAAGAAGGAGGAGGAGGAGAAAAAAAAAAAGAGGAAAAACCCCCCGATGTGCTCAAGCCATTAACCTCTAGTGTAGTCGTGCATCCCATTACGAGACAACTGCAATGTAATTACCGGCTAACAGAGCTCGGGCAATGTGGATGTATGCGGTTTCAAATCCCATTAAAGATTGGAAATGTACAGAATGTTATTAACTACAAGGTAATATATGAGCGCTTGTCCCGTGTCGTCCCCGTGTAAAAAGGAAATTAACATAGTTTCGGCCGGGTTTCAGCCACAACAAATAGCAGAGGACAGGAAGGAGTGCGGTGAGCAGCCGAGCGGCGAGAGGCCTGGACGAGGCCTATTATGACAGGAAGCTGGACTCATCAGCCATTCAGGGCGCTGTAAGAGGAGACATAAATCAATGGCGCGCCAATTATGACACCACGCTGAGCCGTGTGAGTGCAGGGAATTAGCTGCACAAATCTCAGTATCAGGTTCGGTTAGATGGAGCCGCTCTGCGCCGGGGAGGGAACGCCGATGAAACACCGCGGGGAGGGAGAAGAAGAAGAAGAAGGGAGGAGGGAGGAGGAGGAGAAGGAGAGCGGGAGTAAACACTGAAATGTGATGAAACTCATCGCAGCTGATGGGGGCGGCGGAAAAAAAACGGAAAAAAAAAAAAAAAAAACGCATTTATCTCTTTTTGTTCTTCTGCAGTCCATAAAACCGGGGCAAACATGGAAGACGGGAACTTGACAAAGGCCCCCCTCGTCAAACACCGGGGGCGCCGGCGGACGCATCAGAGGTGAACGCCGTCGAGGCTGCAGCCGCCACACATCAAGCAGAGTTTCACGTTTCACTCCCTCACACTGAGATTCCCCCCTCCCCCCCCCCTCTACAACCAGGCAGGCGTCTCGGTCCAGTCTGGTCTAGTTTGGGCCCGAACACGGTTCCCCGACACCGCTGCGCACACGGCCGCATCCCAGAACTTAGATTCTGATTAAATGGAAACAGAACAGCCCATTAAAGTCATTAACATACATCTCCAGTATGCAGGGGGGGGGGGATGTGCACCAAAGGGGGTGCGCGCACAGTAATGTAGCGCATATATTAAGAAAAGATCCGCAGATAGGACTTGAAAGAGCATATCTTGCAAAAGCTCATATATATATTATTTATCACTCAGACATCAAAAAGGAGACTTTGTAATGACCTTTTTAATTCATATGCAAAGGTAATGCAGATTTCTGAAAATGGAAATCCAGCCAGCAGCACCGGCACCGGCGGCTGTGGCCCGACCGCGTCGGCCCGGCGTAGCACGGCTTTCCATTTCACAGCTGCCAGTATCTTTAATTTAATGTCACACTGGATGTGCTAGCGCTTTATCTCGGAGGCTATCGTGAAGCACATGTGCTTCTATTAATTTCTGAGATTAAGACGCGGTACTTATCACCCTGAGTGGGGGGGGGGGGGGGGGGGGGGGGGGGGGGTAGGCTAACAAAAGAGAGAACGTGACAAATGTGAAGTCAAATTCAGTCAACAGACTCCGAGTGCTTGATGAGATCGTTTAAAAATTCATTTTCACGAAAAAAAAAAGAAAATTAGCTTGATGTAAAATTGTTGCTGTTACTGGAATTATTATTATTAAAGCCTTTTAAAATTGTGTTTACACTCTTGGTGAATAACTACAACTAATTATTTCCTCCTCATCACCTTAAAACCGTCTCTCCATCATGTTCTGGTAATGTAAGAATAGTTGGCTGCAATTTGCTATTTGTGCCACTAGATGTCACTGTGACCTAAACACTGGTAACCATGGTTGCAATGAAAGTAAATAAAAATATTGTTCCTCTAATGGCCAGATAGATTAATACGAAAGAAAATAACACATTCATTTTGCATCGTAGAAAAACAACCGACATTAAGATCGTCTGGACTAGGGATGTAGCGATACACTAATCTCGCGATACAATACAATACACGATATTTGGCTCACGATACGATATATATCAATATTCATCTTACAATACATTTACATCATTTTCCGAAAGATTTTAAAGGCATCAATTACACATTTTATGTCTGACAGGCAGCTTGTAAATGCTGGACAAAATGAATAAAAGATTTGTTGAGAAAAATACAGTGATCCCTCGCCTGTTCGTGCTTTAAGTTCCACGGTTTTAGTTATTCGTGGATTTTTTTCAGAAATATATAATATAAAAAAAAAAAAAAATTAACCGTGAAAAATAAGGGATCACTGTAGTTTCATTTATTTAAACAGTGCAAATTGTTGCTTGCAAGCTTTTAAAGGCGGGACACGGGAGTTTTGAAAGAAGCTTAGAATATCAATACTCGATAAAATATCGATATATATCGCAGAATCGATAAAATCGCTCAGCTCTAGTTTGGACGCATATATGTTATCAGAGCACAGCCGACATCGTTTCCATTCATGAAACAGACAAAACAAAAATGTAACGTTACTAATTAAACACTGAAATGATGGCTGTGGGGAGCAGCTGCAGCAACGGTGATGGAGCTGCAGCATCGGTGACGGAGCTGCAGCTGCAGCATCGGTGATGGAGCTGCAGCTGCAGCAACGGTGAAGGAGCTGCAGCTGCAGCAATGGTGAAGGAGCTGCAGCTGCAGCAACGTTGACGGAACTGCAGCTGCAGCATCGGTGATGGAGCTGCAGCTGCAGCAACGGTGAAGGAGCTGCAGCTGCAGCAACGTTGACGGAACTGCAGCTGCAGCATCGGTGATGGAGCTGCAGCTGCAGCAACGGTGAAGGAGCTGCAGCTGCAGCAACGGTGACGGAGCTGCAGCTGCAGCAACGGTGACGGAGCTGCAGCATCGGTGACGGAGCTGCACCTGCAGCAACGGTGACGGAGCTGCAGCATCGGTGACGGAGCTGCACCTGCAGCATTGGTGATGGAGCTGCAGCTTCAGCGTCGGTGATGGAGCTGCAGCTGCAGCATCGGTAATGGAGCTGCAGCTGCAGCAACGGTGAAGGAGCTGCAGCTGCAACAACGGTGAAGGAGCTGCAGCTGCAGCAACGTTGACGGAACTGCAGCTGCAGCATCGGTGATGGAGCTGCAGCTGCAGCATCGGTGATGGAGCTGCAGCTGCAGCATCGGTGATGGAGCTGCAGCTGCAGCAACGGTGAAGGAGCTGCAGCTGCAGCAACGGTGACGGAGCTGCAGCTGCAGCAACGGTGACGGAGCTGCAGCATCGGTGACGGAGCTGCTGACGCAGCAAGCTGCATCGGTGAGGAGCTGCACCTGCAGCATTGGTGATGGAGCTGCAGCTTCAGCGTCGTGATGGAGCTGCAGCTGCAGCATCGGTAATGGAGCTGCAGCTGCAGCAACGTTGACGGAGCTGCAGCTGCAGCATCGGTGACGGAGCTGCAGCTGCAGCCTCGGTGACGGAGCTGCAGCTGAGCATCGTGACGGAGCTGCAGCTGCAGCCTCGGTGACGGAGCTGCAGCTGCAGCATCGGTGACGGAGCTGCAGCTGCAGCAGGAGCTGCAGCTGCAGCAACGGTGAAGGAGCTGCAGCAACGTTGACGGAACTGCAGCTGCAGCATCGGTGATGGAGCTGCAGCTGCAGCAACGGTGAAGGAGCTGCAGCTGCAGCAACGGTGATGGAGCTGCAGCATCGGTGACGGAGCTGCAGCTGCAGCAACGGTGACGGAGCTGCAGCATCGGTGACAGAGCTGCACCTGCAGCAACGGTGACGGAGCTGCAGCATCGGTGAAGGAGCTGCACCTGCAGCATTGGTGATGGAGCTGCAGCTTCAGCGTCGGTGATGGAGCTGCAGCTGCAGCATCGGTAATGGAGCTGCAGCTGCAGCAACGTTGACGGAGCTGCAGCTGCAGCATCGGTGACGGAGCTGCAGCTGCAGCCTCGGTGACGGAGCTGCAGCTGCAGCATCGGTGACGGAGCTGCAGCTGCAGCATCGGTGACGGAGCTGCAGCTGCAGCATCGGTGATGTGGCACCACAGCAGCTCACACAAACATGCTTGTTAACCGGCGTGTCGACCGTCACGTCACCAGACCGTCGTGACTAAAGTCCAAAAAGACGACACTCGAAGTGCAAAGTGGTGAAAATCACAATGTCAAACGAAGTCTCGGAAATCTGTGGAAAAGTCTGGAATCTTTTTATCGGAAACTGTATTGGATCCCCGAATTAATGTCTCCTCACATTTTGCTGATGCGCGGAACAAAAAGCCACAGCGGCACAAACACAAACATTAGCATATATTGAAAGTATAGAGCGGCTGCCAGAGACGTGCGACGGGAATGTATCCGCTCCGTGTGACGCGCCCGGGAGCGGCGCACCCTCGCCGCCGCGCCGCTCCGGTCGAACCCTTTACCCGCTGATCCCCCGCTGATTTCGGTTTCCCGCTCGCCGGCTGATAGATCGTGAAAGTTTTTAATTGTACGATGACCTTGATGAAACGAGCGGACATCATTTATCAATTAGGAGAGCAATGGGGTGATGTGAGGAGAAAGTGTCTGCTGACAGAATTATTTTTCATCTCATCTTCGGCTCCGTCGGCTTCTGCACCTCCGAAAAAAAAAAAAAAAGCTTCTCAGGTTGAAACAATTTTCATCTCGCGGTAATGAATTTTTTTATTACCATTGCATGTTTTGTTGCTCGTAAAAAATCCCTCCCCTCGGTACAATCCTCAGCTGTTTACCAAGTATAATTCAAAGGGAAAAAAATAGTAAAATAAAATAAAGAAATGTAAAAAAAAAAAAAAGAAAATGTGAGAGTGCTGGTATGACCGGCCTAATCTGTGCGTGGGTGCTCAGGATGGCTTTTCATGACACGAACATCAAATCCCCGGAGAATATAGCTGCCATGATGAGATGTGTTTTTATGGGGATTTAGGCTCCGGAAGAGAGATTTGAGTTTTACCTATTGTCAAAAATGTGCCATGCTAGGAGAGCTGCCGCCGCAGCGGAGGATGGGGATATTAAACGGGCCTGTTAATGTTTTACACAGTGTTGTTGATGCTCCTGCAGACCCGTAAAGTCTCCACAATAACTCTCAGCGTTGAGTGGTGCAGGACGCTTCACTGAGAGGTGGCGAGTGGGAGGGGCTTAAAGGAGGATCACATGTTCATCTCTGAGAGCAGCCTAGCATGCGAGCACAAAAGGTTCAGCGAGCCCCGCCGCTAACCGGCTAACAACGGACCGGTCTCCGAACGCCGCCGGCGTCCGTCTCAGTCGGGCCACTTCTCTAACCGGGGGGGGGGCGCGCTCGGATAGAGGGAGGCCCGGCGCCGACCTTTTCGAATGGCGGGCCCCAGATTGACTTCGCCCCGAGCCAGATGAGAGCGCCCGCTCATGTGTGAACGGCTCGCGTGGGCTCGCCAGATCCAAACGGCCCGCAGGTCCGAAGGGAACATTTTACAGCCTGTTTAACAGTAACTTCAAAAAATCCCCCCCCCCCCGTCCCATTTTTCTTTTTTTTTCCCTCCTTTTCTTCTAGAGATTTCTCAGGTTGGCTGATTATAAAGTCAGCAGCGTTTCTCTTTCTTGTGGATCCTGGGAGAACAAACAGCTCGATAGGATGCGTGTGAAAGTCTTCGGGTCCGCCGTCCGACGGCGGACCCGCGGCGAGAGAGAGGCCCGCCCCGGCTCCTGGAATCCAATAAAGCGCTTTATTCCAGGGACGGGGGGGGGCGACGTGAAGGCTAATCTTTGATCTGAACTGGAAGCTGAAGGGGCTCCGGAGCCGGGCCACGCCGGCCCGATTATGTTCGGGAACTTCAAAGGTTCCGCTGATCGCACTCGCGTCTCTTATCTGGCGAGCGGGAAACAGCCACAACAACAAAAAGTGACTTTGTGAGAGAGAAGATTCAGAGCACGGAGAGAAAGGTGGGGATGAAGGAGTGGGGGGGGGGGGGGGGTTCTGCAGATTAGAGCGATCAGACCCGACCCGATGTATGTGGGCCATCTGCCTGGGAACGAGCCCGTCCGAGAGGACGCCCCTCCTCCTTCCTTCCCGCCGTTCTCACGTAGCAGAGGAAAAGCCGTCGGTGTCAGGGAACCCTGCTCCCCCCTCCTCTCCCTCCTCCAGCATCCCTCGCTTCCTCCCCGGCGCTCCCTCCTTCCCACTATCACCAGCGCCGCCACCTCCACATCACATCAGAAATGTGACTGGCCTCAAACTGCTGACTTGCTCACAGTCCATTGAGTTTCCTCTCCTTATCAAATTACAGCCACCTCAATAACCCACTCGCTGCGGCACGCCGGAAGAAATGAGGTTTTCTCCACCGCCCGCCCCTGGCACTGCGCTCTTTCCCTCTTTCCCTCGCTCCCTCGCTCTCTCCCCCCCCCCATCCACCCCCCTCCCCCACCCCCTCGCATTTTTCTTTCAGAAACAGCAGACAGCAAGGAGAAAAGGGGAGCTGATGCGAATGCCGGCCGTACATTTTCGAGAGTTGGCAGCGTCGGGAACGGTGCGTTGGAGGGGGGGGGGGGGGGGGGGGGGGGGGGCTCTTCCTTCAGACGTGGACCAATGTCCAGATGGCATTCGCCTTCTGGGAGAACATTTTTTTAATTCCACTCCGGCAGCCGCTCCGCCGCAGTGGCGAACCGAGAACCTCGCTTTTACCTCCGAGCGTCGGCCATCTTTGTCCCCCCCCCGCCCTAAACGCCTTTAACGAGAGAGCTAAAACCCGCGTCTCGGCGGAGGGAAACGTCGCGGCCTCATCACCTGCTATACACCCGCGATGAGCGGGAGCTTTGGGGGCGCCGGCGAGGCGGGCCGGGCCGGGCAAGGTCATCTGTCTCATTTTATGAGCGAAGCTTCTGTTATTACAAAGTCAGAATGAAAAGCCTCATCCTCAGGTCACCTGTCTGACAGGTGATGGATGTCATTTAACCTTCCTCACAGATGGCGACTGCTTTAGACACCAAAGCAAATAAGGCTGAAAATACCTCTGCAGGTATTTCATCCCGATGCGAAGCCGGCGCCTTCAGAACCTAATTGATTTATTTTTTCGACATCAGCAGCGTTGATGTTTTATTTTGTTTTGTTTTGAGGTTGTAATTGCTTCCTGTGTTAATGTGTGACCTGTGGCCCCGCCTCTAAACGCACGCCATCTCTCCGATGTGAATTAGCATCAATATTTATCTTAGTTCTGTTATTCAATTCTTACCTCATATCACATGCTAATTGCTACAATTAGCATTAAATAAGAGGAAATAACCTGCTGCTCCGAGTCACAGAACCGACAGGTACGCAGTGGTGGGTTTTTAAGCTACGGCTGCAGCTACGTATTTTTGGAAGCCTCTGCTGTCGGGGGGGTGGGGGGGTGGGGGGGGGGATCACGGCTGCCTCCCCTGAAACGAGACGACAGCAAAAATAACAGATTTGAAGAGCGGGCCAAATTGAGAATGAGCGCTCATGTTTAATGATTGGATGGAACCCGGGGGGGGGGGGGGGGTTAACATGAAAGCCCGGCAGAGTGCCAGCCCCGGTTACCTGCAGCGCCGCGGCCCGACGTGCTCTGCCTTCACCCGCTTTATTGGAGACGACGCAGGCGTGTCAGTGACAGCGAATGTCCAGGTTGAGTGCGAGTAGATTAGATTAACTCCCCTGTGAAGGAGCCTTGTCTGCTTCCATTGTGCATCCTGTCTCGTTAAAACGACACAGGTACGCCGCGGCAATAAGCAGGTGCGCTGACATCAGAGTTGTGTTGGGAATACCGGCGCTGATTGGAAGCCCTGCGGAGTTTTCCACAAACACAAACACGCCGCTGAAGAGCAGCAGCCTCCAACCCCCCCGAGTGACTGGTTTACATCAAGATCAAGAGAGTGATTCCTCGGCGCCGCCGGGGCACAAACCGCACTGCGCCGGACCCCCCGGCCCGCGGGCCTCTCCCTGCACAGACATCCATTTTGTAGCTCAACATGGCGGAAAAACGGCAGCACGGCGTTATTGAAAAAGGAGCCGCCAAAATAAAGGCCTGAAACCCGGCGCTAACTGAGTTGTAAACTTCTACAGCCCGGGGGGGGAGGGGGGGGCTCGCTCATATTCTGCTCATCCGATCAGCCCGTAACTTCAGAGCCAGTCCAGAAAACAAAATAAAAGCAGCGAGCAACAGTACGTATACCACAGAGCCGTGGGAGGGGCCACGGACATAAAAAATTATATTTCTGTGCCACGTTTTACGACAAAACAATCCGCTCTCACATTTCAGTTCATTTGTTTTTATTTAGTCCGTTTGTGCAGCCATTTTGTTCAGTCGTTGCAGCGGAGTAGCCTTTAAAACAGGCTCCGCCCCTCAATGGAGCACACTGGTGGGAAAAAAACAAAACATTTTCTGTGCATAAAACTACAGAATTAGAAAAAATCCGGCTTAACACGACCCTTTTGTTTTGCAGAACGACGTGGCTAATTTTCCATTAGTTTTAGTTTTTAGTTTAGTTTTTCCAAATTCAGTTAGCTTTAATTCATTTTTAGAGCAGTTTTGCTAGTTTTTATTCATTTTTGTTTTGAAATACTTAGTTTTAGTTTAGTTTTTATTAGTTTCAGTGTTAGTTTTAGTTTTATTTTGTAAATTAGGGTTGTAATTTTGATTCGAGTGAAGCACTGAACTTTTTGAAGGCAATCGAATCACATAGTCGTGTTTACATTCTGGTCTCAATAAACATATTTATCAATGCGTCTTTCCTCTTGCGGTGTTCCTGCGTATTTACTGAGCAGCAGCTATCTGGTCTCCATGGAAACAGTCCATTATAGTTGCTGTTTTCTCCCGTTCCTTCCCAACGCTGACTGGCCTGCAGCTGTAGCTTCTCTTTCCAGGGGGCTAGCTTAGGCTAGCTTATCCAGCTAGTCCTGGTTAGCCTTCTTACCAGGGGGCTAGTTTAGGCTAGCTTATCCAGCTAGTCTTGGTTAGCCTTCTTGTGTGAGCTTTTCAAGTGGACTTTCAGATTCGTGGCTTTTTTATTCCACACATTGGATCACCTGCTTCTACAACAAGGCACTTATTTTAATATTTTAAGTATTTCAAAACAAAAATGAATAAAAACTAGCAAAACTGCTCTAAAAATGAATTAAAACTAACTGAATTTGAAAAACTAAACTAAATAAAAACTAAAACTAATGGAAAATCCAAAACTACTATGCGCACGCAGGTTAATAACTGCATCGGCGTGCATGCGCCCGCAGCTGCACGTGGCCTTCAGATGCACCGATGACCAGCATCCTCTGAAGTGTTGCAGCAGAAGGAGAACATTAAAATGAAAAGTGAATGATTAAAAAATAAAATAAAATAGAGAAATAGAAAAAGGCAACTCCACTTCCCAGCACAATAAAACGCTTTCAGGGGGAAAACTCTAAAACTACCCAGGCGAGAAAATATGAAAAAATAAAATCAAAGAGACCTGAGCATCTGATCTGATCTCAGCCGGATTACTGGCTGAACGTCTTCAAGTTCAGCTCTCACAAAGAGCTCAAACAGAAATATGCATGAAGAGCGATCACTAATCTCAGAGCCCCTCGCTCTCTCGGCCTGCCCTCGTCCACGAACCCCACGATCGGGGAGCCGATGACCTTTGCTGATGGCGGAATATCTCACAGCGAAGGCCCCTCCATCGTAAAGCAGTAGACGCCGCATGCAAGATCTATTAGTTTGCTCTTTTATCTGTAATAATCCTGACAGAACAGATAATACCCCGGCACATTTGGAGCAAAAAAAATAAAAGGTGAGGAGGAAAAAAAAAAAAAGTTATCATAATCATTCAAAGTGATGCTTTGGGAACGAAAGGAACGAATGCGAAAATAAATTCGATAGATGGACTGCTGTTGCGAGCTGGAGTGAATGGAGGCCGTGGAGTGGATGGATACGGCGCGGCGCTGTCTGTCTTACGCACACAAACCTCCCTCGTAAATTATCTTGAGCGATGTAGAATTTATGAGGCAGAGATATCTCACTGCCGGCCTATCATTTCCATGGCTCTGTCACCGTAATTCTTCCCCCAACTGCCCAAACCCATAGATAAAATAAAAACGGCCACTGCAGCCGCAGATGAGGAAGTGCAAAGAGGCAAAAATGGACAACGAGGCGGCGGCGGCGCGGCGTTTCCTCTCACTCAAGCCCACGTGAGCAGAAGCAACAGAGTCACGAGTTTCCTGTTTACGTCGCGTGAAGTCAACTGTCGGTGAAGCTTCCATCTTCAACGGCTTTTACCTTTTCTGAAACGTGTGTTTGTGTTTCGGCGCGTCGGTGGGAGTGTTTCCTGAGTCTGTGTGTGTTTCCTGAGTGTGTGTTTCGGCGCGTCGGTGGGAGTGTTTCCTGAGTGTGTGTTTCGGCGCGTCGGTGGGAGTGTTTCCTGAGTGTGTGTTTCGGCGCGTCGGTGGGAGTGTTTCCTGAGCGTGTGTTTCGGCGCGTCGGTGGGAGTGTTTCCTGAGTGTTTGTGTTTCGGCGCGTCGGTGGGAGTGTTTTCCTGAGTGTGTGTTTCGGCGCGTCGGTGGGAGTGTTTCCTGAGTGTGTGTTTCGGCGCGTCGGTGGGAGTGTTTCCTGAGTGTGTGTTTCGGCGCGTCGGTGGGAGTGTTTCCTGAGTGTGTGTTTCGGCGCGTCGGTGGGAGTGTTTCCTGAGTGTGTGTTTCGGCGCGTCGGTGGGAGTGTTTCCTGAGTGTGTGTTTCGGCGCGTCGGTGGGAGTGTTTCCTGAGTGTGTGTTTCGGCGCGTCAGTGGGAGTGTTTCCTGAGTGTGTGGTTCAGCGCGTCGGTGGGAGTGTTTCCTGAGCGTGTGTTTCGGCGCGTCGGTGGGAGTGTTTCCTGAATGTGTGTTTCGGTGCGTCGGTGGGAGTGTTTCCTGAGTGTGTGTTTCGGCGTGTCGGTGGGAGTGTTTCCTGAGTGTGTGTTTCGGCGCGTCGGTGGGAGTGTTTCCTGAGTGTTTGTGTTTCGGCGCGTCGGTGGGAGTGTTTCCTGAATGTGTGTTTCGGCGTGTCGGTGGGAGTGTTTCCTGAGTGTGTGTTTCGGCGCGTCGGTGGGAGTGTTTCCTGGGTGTGTGTGTTTCGGTGCGTCGGTGGGAGTGTTTCCTGAGTGTGTGTTTCGGTGCGTCGGTGGGAGTGTTTCCTGAGTGTGTGTTTCGGCGCGTCGGTGGGAGTGTTTCCTGAGTGTGTGTTTCGGCGCGTCGGTGGGAGTGTTTCCTGAGTGTGTGTTTCGGCGCGTCGGTGGGAGTGTTTCCTGAGTGTGTGTTTCGCGTCGGTGGGAGTGTTTCCAGTGTGTGTTTCGAGTGTTTCGCGTCGGTGGGAGTGTTTTCCTGTGGTGTTTCGGCGCGTCGTGGGAGTGTTTCCTGAGTGTGTTTCGCGTCGGTGGGAGTGTTCCTGAGTGTGTGTTTTGGCGTGTCGGTGGGAGTGTTTTCTGAGTGTGTGTTTCGGCGCGTCGGTGGGAGTGTTTGTGTTTCGGCGCGTCGGTGGGAGTGTTTGTGTTTCGGCGTGTCGGTGGGAGTGTTTCCTGAGTGTGTGTTTCGGTGCGTCGGTGGGAGTGTTTTCTGAGTGTGTGTTTCGGCGCGTCGGTGGGAGTGTTTCCTGAGTGTTTGTGTTTCGGCGTGTCGTGGGAGTGTGTGTTTGTTTCCTGAGTGTGTGTTTCGGCGCGTCGGTGGGAGTGTTTCCTGAGTGTGTGTTTCGGCGCGTCGGTGGGAGTGTTTCCTGAGTGTTTGTGTTTCGGTGCGTCGGTGGGAGTGTTTCCTGAGCGTGTGTTTTGGCGTGTCGGTGGGAGTGTTTCCTGAGTGTGTGTTTCGGCGCGTCGGTGGGAGTGTTTTCCTGAGTGTTGTGTTTCGGGTGCGTCGGTGGGAGTGTTTCCTGAGTGTGTGTGTTTCGGCGCGTCGGTGGGAGTGTTTCCTGAGTGTGTGTTTCGGCGCGTCGGTGGAAGTGTTACCTGAGTGTTGTGTTTCGGTGCGTCGGTGGGAGTGTGTTTCTGAGTGTGTGTTTCGGCGCGTCGGGGAGTGTTTCCTGAGTGTGTGTTTCGGCGCGTCGGTGGGAGTGTTCCTGAGTGTGTGTTTCGGCGCGTCGGTGGGAGTGTTTCCTGAGTGTGTGTTTCGGCGCGTCGGTGGGAGTGTTTCCTGAGTGTGTGTTTAGGCGCGTCGGTGGGAGTGTTTCCTGAATGTCTGTTTCGGCGCGTCGGTGGGAGTGTTTCCTGAGTGTGTGTTTCGGCACGTCGGTGGGAGTGTTTCCTGAGTGTTTGTGTTTCGGTGCGTCGGTGGGAGTGTTTCCTGAATGTCTGTTTCGGCGCGTCGGTGGGAGTGTTTCCTGAGTGTGTGTTTCGGCGCGTCGGTGGAAGTGTTACCTGAGTGTGTGTTTCGGCACGTCGGTGGGAGTGTTTCCTGAGTGTTTGTGTTTCGGCGCGTCGGTGGGAGTGTTTCCTGAGCGTGTGTTTCGGCGTATCGGTGGGAGTGTTACCTGAGTGTGTGTTTTGGCGAATCGGTGGGAGTGTTACCTGAGTGTGTGTTTCGGCGAATCGGTGGGAGTGTTACCTGAGTGTGTGTTTCGGCGTGTCGGTGGGAGTGTTACCTGAGTGTGTGTTTCAGCGAATCGGTGGGAGTGTTCTGAGTGTTTCCTGAGTGTGTGTTTCGGGCGTCGGTGGAGTGTTGTGTGTTTCGGTGCGTCGGTGGGAGTGTTTCTGAGCGTGTGTTTCGTCTGAGTGTGAGTGTGTTTCGGTGCGTCGGTGGGAGTGTTTCCTGAGTGTGTGTTTCTGAGTGTGGTTTCGGCGTCGGTGGGAGTGTTTCCTGAGTGTGTGTTTCGGTGCGTCGGTGGGAGTGTTTCCTGAGTGTGGGTTTCGGCGTCGGGGGAGTGTTTTCTGAGTGTGTGTTTTGGCGTCGGTGGGAGTGTTTCCTGAGTGTGTGTTTCGGCGCGTCGGTGGGAGTGTTTCCTGAGTGTGTGTTTCGGAGCGTCGGTGGGAGTGTTTCCTGTGAGTGTGTGTTTTTTGCGCGTCGGTGGGAGTGTTTTCCTGAGTGTGTGTTTCGGCGCGTCGGTGGGGAGTGTTTCCTGAGTGTGGTTTGTTTTGGCGCGTCGGTGGGAGTGTTTCCTGAGTGTGGTGTTTTCGGCGCGTCGGTGGGAGTGTTTCCTGAGTGTGTGTTTCGGAGCGTCGGTGGGAGTGTTTCCTGAGTGTGTGTTTAGGCGCGTCGGTGGGAGTGTTTCCTGAGTGTGTGTTTCGGTTGCGTCGGTGGGAGTGTTTCCTGAGTGTGTGTTTTGGCGCGTCGGTGGGAGTGGTGTTTCCTGAGTGTGTGTTTCGGTTGCGTCGGTGGGAGTGTTTCCTGAGTGTGTGTTTCGGTGCGTCGGTGGGAGTGTGTGTTTCGTGAGTGTGTGTTTCGGTGCGTCGGTGGGAGTGTTTCCTGAGTGTGTGTTTTCGGCGCGTCGGTGGGAGTGGTGTTTCCTGAGTGTGTGTTTCGGTTTGCGTCGGTGGGGAGTGTTTCCTGAGTGTTTCGTCGGTGGGAGTGTTTTGAGTGTGTGTTTCGGGCGTCGGTGGGAGTGTTTCCTGAGTGTGTGTTTCGGCGCGTCGGTGGGAGTGTTTCCTGAGTGTGTGTTTCGGCGCGTCGGTGGGAGTGTTTTACTGAGGTGTGTGTTCGGCGCGTCGGTGGGAGTGTTTCCTGAGTGTGTTCGGCGCGTGGTGGGAGTGTTCTGAGTGTGTGTTTCGGCGCGTCGGTGGGAGGTTTCCTGAGTGTGTGTTTCGGCGCGTGTGGGTGGTGTTTCCTGAGTGTGTGTTTCGGCGCGTCGGTGGGAGTGTTTCCTGAGTGTGTGTTTCGGCGCGTCGGTGGGAGTGTTTCCTGAGTGTGTGTGAGTGTGTGTGTGTTTCCTGAGTGTGTGTGGAGAGATTTGGGGGAGCTTTTAGCGCGCTATCATAGAGGAGGTGGCGGCGGCGGCGTGCATCAGAGAGGCCGGTCTGCTGTCCTGCCAGATTGGATTCTCACCCGTGAAATGTAAGCACACAGAAAAACGCTCTGCGGCAACAACCTCCAATTTACACAGCGATTTTCCACTCGCTCGCGACGGGACCAAATCGCATTTGTCTCCCCGCCGTCGACGCCACGCCGCCCCGGAATTTCATTCATATCCAGTTAATTAGCGCTCCGTCGCCCCCCCCCCCCCCCCCTAGAAAGAGCAATCATTGGACCAAATGTGCAGAGTAATTTATTACAGTTTATTACAGTTCATTGAGGAAGCTGGAGCGTGTTGGATATTAGAATGATTATTTGTGTTTGTGCTGATAGCAGAAAAAAAAAACAAAAAAAAAAACAACAAAAGTTATTTACCAAAAACAGCTGGACGGATAAATTAGGCCCTTTCTCTACATGACAGTATCTCCCCCGACTGCGCTGTTTCAACATTTCTGGGTGAAAAGCGACGTCTCTCAAGCTTTACTCCCTCCTTTGAAAACGTTAATTGCTATTCATTACTCGCTATTGCTGAATGATAACAATGTTGGAGTTACAATTCTGAGTCATTAAATTAGAAGGAAAGGGATGAATGGGGGGGGGTGGGGGGGGGGTGGGCAACGGAAAATCCTCGTCCCTGTCGAGCCTCAACTGTGTGTAATGGTTTAAAGAGGCGCCTCATCCAAAGTCAAATTAATAAGATCTTTTTTTTTTTTCCATATCTAACCGCACAGATACTTGTGATGGAGATGGACCCGTTCGTGCTTGAAGGAAACTGCACAGAATCTTAAACAGACGACGGTTCCTCCGACGTCTTTCAGAAAATGATGTAAATGTATTGTAAGATGAATATCGATATATATCGTATCGTGAGCCAAATATCGTGTATCGTATCGCTACATCCCTAGTCACATGAGTTTACTGAGCTGTAGAGACCAGCTGGACCTGCAGCAAAATTAACTGGTTTGAAGAACAAACTGGAGTAGGTGTGTAAAGGTGTGTTTTTGTCGGCCCGGTGTTTGGCTCAAAGGTGGGATGATGAGAACCGAATCTCAACCTGGTTTTTGTTCGCCGTCAATGTTTTATCGGATCATACGGTCACAATTTATGATCAGAACTGGCGACAGATGCGTCATCGACGTCGATGTCTTCTTCTGCATGTGAAGCAGCATATATAACTGAAAAAAGATAACTACTAAACCGGCTGTAACTGGGAACAAGCAAATTGAGTTAAATTCTTGAAGTGCTTTTATTGTGTTGAACACCTGAGAACAAGACACAGGTGAAGTCAACGTTCTGCAGATGCGCTGATATTAAACATAGATTGGTTTTTAAGCACATTTTTATTATAAATAGGGATGCACGATAACTGTTTTTTAAAACCGATACAAATAACTTTCAGCTCCTAAAGGCCGATACCGATAACTGATAACACACACATATACCTGAGATCATTACATCAATACTATGAACAAAATCAAAAATAGTTTGGACTCTTTAGATGAACAGATATTTACTTTTTCCAATGAAAAACTAATAGTGAGCCTCTCAAACATTTTCATAAAGCTATCAAACAAACCTATTTGATATCTCACATTAACTTAAATAAAGTTCATTACTGACTGATATAAAAAATAAAGGCTCCTTGAACTGATGGAAATACATAAATCAGATTTAAAAAATGACAAAAAATAATGCACAGGTCATAATGTACTGACACAAGTTAGACTTATCTGAACAGAAAATTACATTTAAAGGATTTTGACTTGTTCCATTCAAATGAATGCCTTTAATTAAAGTAAATGAGGTTTAGTAGTTTTTTTTTTTTTTTTTAAATTTCATGGAAGCTTTAGATGAGAGAGATGATGGCAAGTATCGGAGAGGGGAGACTTGCTGCTGGCTAGCTCACATTAGCTCATGTTAGCTCACGTTAGCACGATTTCAAAACTCCATGGAAGCGATGGTTATGTTTCAGGTGGCTGATCAGGTTTTACGTATTAAAGCTTGTGCTATTTTCCCTCCTTTGCTTGGAGCATTCGTCAAATAACCAGTGAACTATCTTCTGCTGAAACTTAAACGAAGCTTCATACCATCACCGCAATGTTTTTTTTCTTTTTAGTGTACTGTTCCGCAATGCTGCATTCAAGGTGAAATGTAAATTCCTCTGTTCCCTCGTTTGCAAGTCGTTCTTTCAGCCTTTTCTATTTTTTTCTTTTTTTATGTGTAACATTAAGGGAAATACTGCAAATATCAATTCAAGTCAGCAACTACCAAAATTATGACCCACTTGTTTTCTGGCATGAGGGGGTATTCTTGATTTTCCTGATTGAGAAATCGTTTTTCTGATTATGCCGACGTCACTTGAACATAACATTCACTGCCGGTCATTCAAGGCTCAGAGGGAGCGAGACACTGCTGTGTTGACAAAAATATAAATGTTATCGGGGCTATTTGTCGTGATATCGGACCGATAGTTATCGTGCACCCCTAATTATAAATATTTATGTTAAAATGCGAACCAAATGAACCTTTTGTGCACGTCTGCAGTTACAATTAAAAAAAAAAAAAAGCTACATCTCACGAAAGAATGAAAGGGAACCTGAAAGACTGATGTTTTTTTTTGTCTTTGCTACCTGCAGTTTGACCCGTTGAGACTAAATATTCGGACCCGACAGCTGACGTTGAGCCCCCCCCACCGCCCCCCCCACCGCCCTCATCACCGATGCAACAGTCACACAGCTGCTGCAGAGCACATTCCTTCATTTACTGGCCGCACCGGCGCACACACCGGAGGGCGGGTGCACGAGCCTGTGGAGGCTGTAATGTGTAATTTGTAAGTTCCATTTGTTTTTAACACACACCAAAGCAGTGGTCCTGTGGGACCTAATAAAACCTCATAAGCACACGGAGAGGAAGCCCGAGGCGCTGCTCTTTCCCACAGATCTCACCTTGATAGATGATTTTAGAAAAACACAGAGGCGTGCTCCACTAACAAACTGCTGCGAGAGAAAGCAGTGATATTTAGACTCTCCATCTGAGCAGAGGGGAAAGTGAGGGGGAGGAGGGGGAGGGAGAAGGGGGAGGACTCTGATTTGAGCTAAATTACATGAGCTCCTCTCCTTTCTCAGCCATTACACAAAGAGAAGCAGAGTAATCAGGAGGATACCTGTGCTGCTGCCCGCCAGGACAAAGAGGGAAAAGAAGAGTTTTTATTCGCTGTTGTTCATGCAACGCGGAGCTGAGATTAACTACAACCGAGGGCCCGTTTTTTATTTTCAAGTCCATCTCCCGCTCATTTGTTTCCCAGTTTTTAAAGGGAGCGGCCAGCGGAGACGCGCAGGAAATCACAGTCATTACTTTATATTACTTCGGCTCTCTAAAACCAAACGTGCCATAACTGGACATTTCGGTTTTTGAAATAATAATAAAAATAATAACAAGAATAAAAAGGCTCATTTAATTTGGAGAAACAAAAACAATTATGACACCGCCTGGATGGAGGTCGTCTCTGCCCCGCGGAACGACTCCGCCTCTCGCTCTCATTTCAACAATACCTGCAGATTTTTTTTTTATTTTTTTTATTTTTTTTTTTCCCAAGGAGAATTTGAAATCAATTTCAAGCCCCATTTAATTTTATACAGCCGTACATGCTGACCCACAACAGCAGAGTTCAAATATTGATCTTCTACGGCGGGTGACCCAGGCCGCCTCTTAGTAGTCAAACACACTATACAGTCGCAAAAAAAAAAAAAAAAAAAGAAATAAAACCTAAGATCAAGAGCAGGTGGGAGAAAAAGGAAGTTATCGGGCTGTTTTCATATGAGGGATTATTTCCTCACACTCAGTTTCCACGCGACGTGCCTGCTGCTCTGATGAAGACAGATAATGACCTTTTGAAAAACAAAACTTCAGTGTTAGCCTGAAGATCTATTTGTCAGCGGCGGCGGCGGCGGCGGCGGCGTGCCTTCTGGCTCTGGAGGAAGTGGGCCTGCAGGAGCACAACTGTAATAATGCTTTGCTGTTCACCGCTGCCATTAAGCCGCCGGTGATAAAAAGGTGCAGTGCTTTTAATGGCTTGCGATGGCTTTTTTTTCTGCTTTCACTTGTACGGCCACTCTGTTAACTCAGCACACAGGGTAATACGTCTCATTTGAGAGGATCCCGCCGCGAGGAGAATGCTTGAAGGACAGTACGAGAGTGACACTACATTATAAACATAATAATCACAGCTGGCTGAGATGCCGCAGTAAAGAAATAATTGGACTCAAGCTGGTCGAGCTGCTTAAGCGTTTTAGCGCGCTACTTGTAGAAATGGAAAACCTTCGGGTCAGATTAGATGCTGGGAGAAGAAGGAGACGACAAAAGAGGTTCCACCGCGAAGTCCGTCGGGCCCGCGGGAGCAAACGGACCTCCCCGGGCTCTGAGAGACGAAGCAGTAGTGCTGGGCGGTATACCGGTTCAAACCGGATACCGGTGAGTTTGTACTGTAGCGTATACAACGTTGGGAACGCAGCGCAGCGGAACGTAAGTGCCACCGAACGTTGTTTGACAGGGAACTGTTTTGCAGTTGTACTGGAGGCACAACATGCTACTAGTTCGGGACAGAGAAAGACTCGAAGTGGAAGCTCCAGAACGGCAACATGAGACTGAGGATTTAAAAAAGATGACATCAAATAAACTACAATAATCTGCAAATGTTAGCAAGCTAAAGTTGTAGCCGCGGGAGGCTACACCAGGCTGGTGTTGCCTCTCACGGCTGCAACTTTAGAACGTTGTTTACATTGTGTAGTTAATGTTGATTTTTTTACAAAATATGTTTTTTCAAGTTGTTTGCAAAATTTGAAAAATAAAAGGGTTCTGTATTTTAACTGCAACTATCATCATTCTGATTCCTTCGCTTAATTAGAATCACGAGTGCCACCTCTTTGTAAATACCGTATTTTCTGGACTATAAGCCGCACCTGAATATAAGCCGCACCCATTAAAATATGAACGAAATATATATTTTGTCACATATAAGCCGCGGGTATCCAGGCTGAGAGATAAGATATTTACATCAAAAGATTTTGTACCATAAGTGTTTATTTATATATCTGAACTGATTTTTCCTCCTCCTCTGTACTGAAACCCCCCCACACAGCAAAGACATCCGGAATGTACCCGCAAAATGGACCTGTACTGGGGAACCAACAAACTGACTGGACACACTGATAAATCCAGGTGTGTCTGAGTATCTACAATGGTCAGACACACCTGGATTAACCAGTTTGTCCAATAATAATAGGTATTGATGCTAGTGGCATAGCCAACATAGGCTACTGAACTAAGACAGAATAGCCTTTAACTACTTTGTTTGTTTTTTGGTTTTTGCACTTCCTGCTAGAGCGCCCCCTGAGGGCTGAAGAAAAATTCATAGAAAAGCCACATCTATGTATAAGCCTCATGGTTTAAAGCGTGGGACAAAAGTAGCGGCTTATAGTCCGGAAAATATGCTAGTATCATTTTGTGAGGCCATGCAAACCTGTATTAATACTAGTGTAGATATGAATGTTTTTCTACAATATTCACTCCTCCTGACAGTAAAATAGGTCATTCTAAGCCAATTTACTGCAGCAACTCTCTAAATGATTAGAAAATGTGGTTAACACCCAGTTGTGCCTTAAAAAAAAAATACAGTAATATACCGTGAAACCGATATGATTTTGAAAAATACCGTGATATAAATTTTTGGTCATACCGCCCAGCACTAACCTGCAGCCTCATTACACAGCAGAAACAAAGATGAAGGTGACGTCAACACGTCAGGCCCAAACTACTCAAACAAATTAGCACCTAAGTATCTCCCGCAGTGTCACGTTTCCTCCCTTCCCTGCGAGGAGCGCAACCATTAACGATAATTAAAAGCTTTATTAGATATTTGCCACTCTTCCAAAACAAAAAAAAAAATTAAAAAGTTGGTAATTATTGCAGTGTGAGGCCATGTGCAGCTTCATCCTCCAGAAGTAGAGTATATTAGCATCAGCGGCAGCGTGAATGCTAATTCACTGACACTACGGGTCCAGAAAATAGACAGGAGCTCTCCAAGCCAACGCTCACCATTAATGACTGGAGGATATTTAGCATTATTGGCAAAATGTAAACACGCATCTATCGACGCTAGGCGCGGCGGCGCGCATGCTAAAACCCCTGCGAGCGTCCGCCTACGGATGAGCATCCCTCCCAAGTAGAGGCATGAATATAGATACGTCAGTTCAAATATGCATGCGCGCATTAAAAATACAGTCAGCCCCCCCCCCCCCCCACCCCCCCCACCCCCCCCACCTCCATGAAGTAGGAAAAAAAAAAGATCCTTTGTTGGCGAGTAAACCTATTGCACCGTTTGTGCCATTCTTCTATACAGAGAACAAATTTAATTTTGTTCCATTTACAAAGGTCTAGTGGAGTAAGACGGTGGGTAGCCTTAAGAAAAACGCACGCACGCACACATGCACACACACACGTGCACACGCAGCAGTCGGTCTGACTGTGAAGTCTCTGTGAAGAACAAGGCAGCACTCGCTCACACACCAAATGAAATTTCAAAATAAACGACTGAGCTGTGATTTACAATTCTCCTCCGGGGCAGAGAAAAGTGAGAAAACATTTCAATCAGCCCCTCCGCCTTTGTTATGCCGCTATGAATCAGCTGTTTAAGGGACAAAACAGCTGAACGGCTGGCGGGAGAAAGACTGAACGATTTCACACCAAAACACGGGACATATTGAGAGGTATATTCTGGAGCCCGTGAAATTGGGTTTAAAGTTTTTTTGATTTGCACCTGATTGAATCTGAGCGGATTGCGCCCGACTGAGTTCGACTGAGAAACAACAGAGCCGGCGTTTGCTGCGTGATACAACAGAAAACATTTCAAACACGGCATTTATCTGTAGCAGCAGGAAAAAAAAAAAATTAAAAAAAAAAGAAGCAGATAGCTGATGGAAACGGATGTAAATAAATACGTAATCATAAGATCTGGGTTGGACCTGCAGCAGGGCTCGGGTATGAAGCTGGATTTTTCTCCAATATTTTCCTTATTTTCTTGTTCCTCAAAGATCAAAAGCAGGTTTGTCTCTGTGTTGGGTTGAACTACCGGCCTGAAGATGACTCACAGATCTGTTTGGGACTGTTTCCATGATTATCCTGTTAACCTGCTGCACCAGCGAGCGTCTCCAGCAGCAGGGAGGGCGGGTCGGGTCGGGTCGACTGAAGCCAGAACGCCCGTCTGGTAACGAAGGAACGTCCCAACCAGATGTTCAAAAGGAGCTTTATGATCGTTTCTGAGCGACGGAGGGGCTCCGAGACTCGTGGGACACGCCCAACCGCTGGCGATTCGCCCGTCAGGAGGAGGTGGTACTGCAGGGGTGGTGGCCTCTCAGAACCGGACTCCAACGCACCCCATTCAGGGACCCGAACCCATTAAGGCTAGGTGAAGTCTCTGTGATAACTAGTAACTGGAAGTAACTGTGATAACGCAATAACTATCGGGCTGATAACAGGAAATTATGACATCATCTCCATAAGTCCGATATCACGACAAATAGCCTCGATAACATAGGCTAACTTGCTAACTTGAATCAATATTCGCAGTATTCTCCCTCATGTTACACATAAAAAAGAAAAAAAAATAGAAAAGGCTGAAAGAACGACTAGCAAACGAGGGAACGGAGGAATTTACGTTACACCTTGAATGCGGCCTGCAGCACAGCGTACTGATCACAACAAACATGGCGGCGTGGAACTTGGTTGAAGTTTCAGAAGAAGATAGTTTGGTGGTTATTTGTGACGAATCCTCCGAGTGAATTCTACGAGGAGGGAAGCACAAGCTTTAATACGTAAAACCTGATCAGCCACCTACAACATAACAATCACTTCCATGGAGTTTTGAAATCGCGCTAATGTGAGCTAATGCTAACGTGCGCAAGCCTATCAGCCAGTCTCTCCTCCCTCGTCAGTTTGTAATTCTGATGCATGTATTTCCATCAGTTCAAGGAGCCTTTATTTTTTATATCAGTCAGTAATGAACCTTATTTAAGTTGATGTGATATCAAATAGGTTTGTTTGATAGCTTTACGAAAAATGTTTAAGAGACTTGCCAGTAGTTTTTAATTGGAAAAAATAAATATCTGTTTATTTAAAGAGTTCAAACTATTTGTGATTTTGTTCATAGTATTGATGTAATGATTTTAGGTACACAGTCATGGAAAAATTTATTAGACCACCATTTTTTCTTCACTTTCTTGTTCATTTTAATACCTGGTATCACTAAACGTCATCATGTGACTAAAACAGACAGAAAAGAAAACACTAAATGCATCAAAGCAGTGTTTTTGGCAGTACAACGCCATAGCTATTGATGTAAAAACTTAAGTGATTTAGGTTATAATCAAGAAAATTATGGTAAATGGTAAGATATCAGCTCTTAAATAAAACTCTTATGAGCAATCTTTGTGGTTATCGTTATGTTTGTCCAAACAAATGTACCTTTAGTTGTACCAGGCATTAAAATGAACAAGAACTGAAGAAAACAAGGGTGGTCTAATCATTTTTTCCATGACTGTATGTGTGTGTTATCAGTTATCAGTATCGGCCTTTAGGAGCTGAAAGTTATCGGTTATCGTGCGTCCCCTAATTAAGGCTCCCCACTTAGAGAAAGCGTCTCCATTTAGGGCTGTCACCGGTTCAGCTCGGCCCGCAGTAATTATCCCCCAGGAAGGGCCCGTCTCTGCAGGGTTCACATTAGTCCGTCCCCAGGAGGCCGCCAACCTGAATCCTCCGATATCTAAAGTCCCTCTGAATAGCGCCGCTCTGGGAGGCGAGATTAAGGCCCGAACCGAAGGGGAAGTATGTCAGGAGTATTCCCAGCAGTCTCCTCTCTGCAATCCCTCGCCTTTACCCAGATCTATCAGCGTCCATGCGAGAGGGAGAGGCGGCGGTAGAAAAGAGATCAGCGGGAGGAGGGAGAGGAGGAGGTGAAACCAGAGAGCCGGGGCATTTCCTCCCAGGATCCACCGACATGAAAGGATCGCCCTCGTCTCGGTGACCTAACCACTTAGGACGACACGGAGGCCGTGTACGGGACAGAGGAGGGGGGGGGGAATTCAAACCAGCCCGACCAAAAAAAACCACAAAAAAGAAATCAATTGATGCAACAATAACAATAGACATCAGCAGAGTGGAATGCCATGATAGCAAATCCAATTACAAATCAAAGGAAGGCAATTTGAGAAAAACGGGAGATGTGGAGATAAGACCGAGGCGAAGGACTGTTCCTCCTCCTCAGACGTACGTAACGCCACGCTTCCCGCCCAACAGCCCCGTCTTAGATAATAGAGTCACGTTTACGAGCGTTGCCATATGCCCACCCAGCGCCTGGTAAATAGAAAATCCATGAGATGCCATGTTTTTACGAGTGTGAAGACAGCTACTAACTACCCGGAGCAAACCCGAGTTACCCCGTCAGCTCCGGCCCGCGCCGTAAATAAATTTGTGCTTTAATACGGGGCCTACGGCGCTGAGCATCGCGTCCCATAAAAGCTTAACCACACTGTAATTCATAACTCCCTCAATATCCAGCGCCATAACTCACGAAACGAGCCACGACAATACAAACTGAGAGAAGTGACATCATCCTGCGGAAGGAGGGAAGAGAAGAGGAGGCTGGGACTGTTGAGAGGGCCGGCGTGACGCCGACACTTTTTTTTTTATTAATTTTTTTTTTTTTTTGGAGGGGCGATCAGAAGCCCACGGTTCCTCCAGCGACGCGGCGGGGAGCCTCTCCTCGCGTTAATGAAAACAAACATTTAGTCGGGGGTTTTTATACGAGCTGCAGCCGACTACAAAGAGCATCAAAGCCAACTGCCTGGGAACACACACACACACACACACACACAAAAACACACGCCGCACGCAAATAAAAGGCAAGGTGTGCCTTTGCTAATCTTTTATGTAATAAACTCCCCGTCTCGCTGCGATATCACGCGGCGCCATGTTCGCACGTAATAAGCAAAGCTGTTCGGAGCCCCACTTAATACAGTGTCTTATTTGAAATGCAAACAAACTGTGAGGCCGAGGCTATCACCTCAATCTATTCCCCTTCTGTTCGCTGGCTGTCATCTTACATGAGCCGCTGCTGCAGTCCTGCACTGTGGCGAGGGGGGGGGGGGGGGGGGGGGGGGTGTGATGGGGGGGGAGAGAGAGAGAGACGCCGGCCACAGTGGTGTGATTCAGAGGGTTGTTTCCCTTCGCAGCGCTGCAGGGCGAGAATTTACCGGAAAGAAGCAAAAAAAAAAGAAGAAGAAGAAAATGAACCAAAGCTGCTGAGACGTTCGTGTAGTTGGAAAAAGGGAAAAGACGTTTCGTGAAAATAGCACACAGGAAGTTTCAATTTCAGCTCGATTCTGACTTTCAGAGCATGAAAAGTCTCACGAACATGGACTAAACCCGCCTAAACTCACATTTACAGACCCGTCACCGTCAATCTCACTTATTTATTTTATTTTTTAACTAAAACCTGCAGAGATGAATAAATCTTAAAAGTGTTATTGTATCACGAGGCTGTGAGGCTTTGGCTCCTGGTCATCCAAATGCCCCTCTCGCTGCCAGGCTGGTGGGGGTGCGCCCGCTCTGGACAGATGGGTGGGAGGGGGGCGAGGCCATTACCGTGATGCGCAGGACCCCTCGCCGTTATCCCCCCCCCTCAATCACCGCAGTAACGCCGTTTACTGCAGCACATGCGGCCCGTAGTAAAAAAAAAAACCGACCTGGACGCCCGTCGCAGCCGCCCACGGGCGGCGCACCTGCCCCCCCCCCCAACAGCCTGCTGAATTAAAACATGTGAATAATTCAGCAGACAGACAGACGGGCTCTGAGGAGTCACCTTGTTGTTGATTTTTTCACCTGCCTTCAGAAAATTGCAGCCTTCGGGTTTCGCAAAACAGGAGGATCAGTGACAGAATCAATTTCCAAAGCAGGAGGACAGAAAAGAAGGAAGAAAAAAAAAATCAATGTTAATTTGCAGAGATAGATATAATTATTCAAAGAGCTTCTCACTTGGTGGGGATTTTTCCATTTTTAGGGGGGCCCTGCGACTAAATTAAACAATTCTTCCAAACTAATCAAGTTTCACATCAACTACAACTCCGAGTGTGTATCCGAAAGCAAATATTATAAATCTCTTTATAGAAAAACAAGCGGCTAAATTAAGATTTCTTTGTGTGCTTTTGCATCTGAAACGACAGAAGGAACATTGTTGAAATGTCAGCGGGCCTCACAGACCGCGGAGGGACTTAGCTTTAAATTAAAAATAAAAAAAAACAATTAAAAAAAAAGAAGCAAAGCAAGTGTTTGGTTTGTAAATGAGTTTTCACACAGTAAAGTAGCAGCTCTGGACACATTCAGTCTTTTCTCTTTTTTGCATTTGAAATAAAGGATGAAGAAGCGTTGGAGAAACTGTTTCGTAAGAACAAACCGAAGTGACGGATGACAACAAACGGACCGGGACGTTTCCAGCGGCGCGTCACGAAACAAACACGTCATTTCACTCAGAAAGGAGGAAATTAAACTCCCTCTCTTTCCTCCACAAAAGGCTGGGTGGAGGGGTCAGGGGTTAGATGGGTGGGGGGGGGGGGGGGGGGGGACACAACACAAAGCGAGCATGATACAATCACGTGCCGCCGTCGCCGCCGCCGAGCGCGCAGAGAAATGAAAGGGATGGATGGAGGAGGGAGGGGGGGGGGGGGGGAGGAGGAGGAGGAGGGGGGCGGGCTTCGTCCAGCCTTACCTCGGGCAGGTAGAGGAACGCCGGGGGACACTGGAGCGAGTGCGGCAGCATCCCGGAGCCGGAGAGCAGCAGGCAGCCGGAGTTGGCCATGGAGCTGAGCGCGTGGTGGCGGGACGCTTTGCGCATTTAGCAGGGAGATCCTCTCTCGCTCTTCTGTTCTTTCTTCCTCCGGATCGCGGCGCCGATCTCCCGCTCTCTCTCTCTCTCTCTCTCTCTCTCTTTCTCTCGGCTCTCCTCGGATCACTTCCTCTCCTTTTTGCCTTTTAAATTTCTTTTCTTCTTTTGCTGGCTTTTGTGTCTCTACTGAAGATGTGGCGGGGAGGCGAGCGGCGCGCAGACAATGTGCATGTTCCACCTTTATCGCTGTTGCTCTCTCTCTCCCCCCCTCTCTCTCTCTCTCTCTCTCTCTCTCTCTCTCTCTCTCTCTCTCACTGTCCCTGCCGCGACTCTGTTTACTTTGTGTGCGATAAAAGCCAACATAAGCATTCAGACACAGAAGGGGAGGTTCTGAGCAACTGAGGAGGAGGAGGAGGGGGGGGGGGGGGGGGGGGGGGGGGGGAGGAGGAGGAGGGGTCGCGGAGACGACGAGGGGTTGGGTAGGTTAGGGTGGGGGGGTGTAAGCGAGGTGGCAGTGATGGTGTGGGGGGGGGTCCCTGGTGGATTCATACATCAAACGGTCTGAACAGCAGAGAGGATGAACAGCTGATCCGGGTTCAGCACCGACCGGGACGCCGCTACGGCCTTTTAATCGCCCCCCCACCATTATAAAAAAATAAAAAAATAAATAAAATAAAAGAATAAACACCCACAGCCGTGGCAGATACATCTTTGAAGGCTGTGGAGAATGTTTTTAAAGCAGAGCGGGCTGTTATTAGGGCCAGTCGTGACATCCCTCCATCGCCTCTACTGAGCTGTAAACACGCATGCAGCCAAGCGTGTGCTGGAGAACACGCTAAACTGTACACGGAAGAAGAAACTCCTTCTCATGCTTCTCTCTGATTCATTCTGTTTGATTCGGCTTAAAGGCGGCAGACAAAGACGGACGCCGTCCGGATCCGACCCGTCCTCTTAAACGTGATGCCTCAGCAGAGACGTGGGAGGGGGTGGGGGGGGGGGGCGCGGGTCATCGCCGGGGCAACGCAAAGGTACGGTCGCTCCTGAGCTTGTAATTCTTGTTAATACAGTCAAGTCAAGACATGTTTTATTCATCAAGGCCAAAATCACAAATTTGTCCCTGAGGGCTTTAGATTCTGCTCATTGTACAACTCTCTCCCTCTCTATCTTTAGATCCAAAAAACCGGCGGGGGGGGAATTAAAGGGATGGATGCGGAGCGAGCCAGCAAGACGATCAAACTCCGTTCTCACAGAATGATTTCTATCTTTTGGATATTTTTAGCCCGGTTCCAGGCCTGTGAATCACTGTCCACATTTTCTTTTTTTTTTTTTTTTTTTTTTTTTAATTTTGTCCTCGCAATTCAAATAAGTCTGGTGTTTTCGTCGTTTCTCCCCCGGTTTTTTGAAAAACACAACAAAGACAATCCCGGCTCTGTAGGCAGGATTAAGAACAGGGATGTTATCTTCATGTGCCAGAGCCAGAATAATGGCGTCGCGAGGAAGAAAAAAAAAAAAAAACGCCACAAAATAGGCGACAAGTGTGGATGAGATTGATGCGTGTGAACAGGCTTTGTGAGTCGATCCGAACATGTTTCTGTTCTCCGGATGTTGAGCGGATGCTCATGCAGGCCTGTCAAAAACATTTGTGCGGCTGGTTCTGTGACAGCTGCATGAAATTCAGATCAGCCGCATCCAGATCTGACGCTAGCACGTTCTGGCGCGACTCTGACATCACCTGAGCCGCGGGACGCACGCTAACCGCTAACCGCTAGCTTTCAGCTACCGATAACCGATAACACACACGTATACCTAAGATCATTACATCAATACTACGAACAAAACCAAAAACAGTTTGGACTCTTTAAATGAACAGATATTTATTTTTACCATTAAAAAAACTATTGTCAAGCCTCTCAAAAATTTTCGTAAAGCTATCAAACAAACATATTTGATATCTCACATTAACTTAAATAAGGTTCATTACTGACTGATATAAAAAATAAAGTCTCCTCGAACTGATGGAAATACATGCATCAGAATTACTAACTGAAAAAGATTAACATTTAAAGGATTTTGATTGCTGCTGGCTTGCGCACGTTAGCATTAGCTCGCGTTGTTATGTTGTAGGTGGCCAATCAGGTTTTACGTATTAAAGCTTGTGCTTCCCTCCTCGTAGAATTCACTCGGAGGATTCGTCACAAATAACCACCAAACTATCTTCTTCTGAAACTTTAACGAAGTTCCACGCCGCCATGTTTGTTGTGATCAGCGCTGTGCTGCAGGCTGCATTCAAGTTGTAACGTAAATTCCCACGTTTCCTCGTTTGCTAGTCGTTCTTTCAGCCTTTTCTATTTTTTTTCTTTTTTATGTGTAGCATGAGGGGAAATACTGCGAATATCGCAACTACTAAACTTATGACCAACTTAACGAGTTGTTTTCTGATTACTCCTGATTGAGTAATCGTTTTTCTGATTATGTTGACGTCACTTGAACATAACATTCACGGCTCGTTATTCAAGGCTCAGAGGGAGCGAGGCACTGCTGTGTTGACAAAAATATATATGTTATCGGGGCTATTTATCGTGATATCGGACTTATCGGGACGACGTCATAATTTCCTGTTATCGGCCCGATAATTATTGGATCGATAATTATCGTGGACCCCTACCTGAGCCCTTCGGTGGCAGACGTCACCAGCAGACTAAATAAGCAGGCAGCAGCAGGAGGAGGAGGGGAGGGGAAGAGGGGGGGGGGGGGGGGGCTGGCCTGTAATTACACATTCATTCTTGTATTTTATGATCTCCAAAGAGAGAAGCTGAATAATAAAACATCATTAATTCCAAGAGGAGCTCACCTCACCGGCAGCCATCTTGCAAGTCTACGTTCTGCTGGGGAATAATTGGCGCGGCTGTTTGATGCGAAAGATCAGTCGTCACAGATATCTGATGCGGTTTAGGTTGCTAAAGACGGGAATCCGTCTCCCTGCCCGTCCGTCCACGTGTCTTTCTGTCTCTCGCTCATTTGCTCTGTCCCCCCCCCCCCCCCCCCCACCCCAAACTAATTCTGTCTGTCTGTCTCACCCAGTTAATAATTCAAATGAGCGCTGCCAGATCACTCCCTTCAAAGGGAGTTGCTGGAATGTTCTCAACGGTGCCTTTTCTTTTTGTCATGTGAAATCAAAGCCCTGAAACGCAGCAGAGATATCCTCAGTTAACTCCCCACACTGCAGCTCTGCCAATTAAAGAAAGATCAACAACCGCTGCCAACGGCTCACAGTTGATCACCAGAAGGAAAAAAAAAAAAAAAAAAAAAGTGATCTTAATCACCAGCATCATCATCATCATCATCATCATCATCATCAGTGTTGTCACCCTCGCCCTTTGTCTTCCTTCTGCTCCTTCTAAGCGAGCAGCCGCCACGTCCCCGTAGCGGGCCCGTAATAATCAGCGTAATCATTATTACCGCAATCATCGTCATCGTCACTGTCAGCGGCGACTGTCACATCTGTCCTCGGAGCACGCCACCGAACACGATTCACCCCCCCCCCCCCCCAGAGGTGGGACACGTGTGCACGGCGGGCAGGTGTGTACATGTTCGTGTCGGACCTCTGCTCTGGGGTTCAACCCGTCTCCGCTGACGCACCCGTCTCTGGTCCGGGACGCACCCGTCTCTACACACCCGTCTCTACGCACCCGTCTCTGCATCCCGGACGCACCCGTCTCTGCATCCTGGACGCACCCGTCTCTGAATCCCGGATGCACCCATCTCTGCATCCAGGACGCACCCGTCTCTACACACCCGTCTCTGGTCCGGGACGCACCCGTCTCTGCATCCCGGACGCACCCGTCTATGCATCCTGGACGCACCCGTCTCTGAATCCCGGACGCACCCATCTCTGCATCCAGGACGCACCCGTCTCTACACACCCGTCTCTACGCACCCGTCTCTACGCACCCGTCTCTACGCACCCGTCTCTGCATCCTGGACGCACCCATCTCTGCATCCCGGAAGCACCCGTCTCTACACACCCGTCTCTACGTACCCATCTCTGCATCCTGGACGCACCCGTCTCTGCATCCTGGATGCACCCATCTCTGCATCCTGGACGCACCCGTCTCTGCATCCTGGACGCACCCGTCTCTGCATCCCGGACGCACTCGTCTCTACACACCTGTCTCTGCATCCTGGACGCACCCGTCTCTGCATCCTGGACGCACCCGTCTCTGCATCCCGGACGCACTCGTCTCTACACACCTGTCTCTGCATCCTGGACGCACCCGTCTCTGCGTCCAGGACGCAACAGTCTACGCATCCTGGACGCACCCGTCTCTGCGTCCTGGACGCACCCGTCTACGCATCCTGGACGCACCCGTCTCTGCGTCCTGGACGCACCCGTCTACGCATCCTGGACGCACCCGTCTCTGCATCCCGGACGCGCCCGTCTCTGCATCCTGGACGCACTCATCTCTGCGTCCAGGACGCACCCATCTACGCATCCTGGACGCACCCGTCTACGCATCCTGGACGCACCCATCTACGCATCCTGGACGCACCCGTCTCTGCATCCTGGACGCACCCGTCTCTGAGTCCAGGACGCACCCGTCTCTGCATCCTGGACCTTTGGTTGAATCAGGAGCTGCAATTATTCTAATGTCCTCCGGCAGGAAGTAGCCGTCACGTGTCCGAGCTGCTCAGTCAGCAACAATCAGAGGCGATATGGGCGGCGGCTAATGGGGCCGCGGCGCATCCACGGTTCTCCGCCGTTCATCGCGTGACCGCTGATCAATACGGGACGCTCGCACTAATCATCGTAAGAGATGACTGTTTATTTCCCTCAACCTCCCATCACTCTGAGGATTGCAGATGCTTCAGCTGAAGAGCATCGATGACGGTCAGATAATCAGTTCAAGTGTAGAACAGAGCTTCATTTCAGCTTGTTCGTATTAAAGTCATATATTAAACTTCACGTTTTATGTCTGAATTTGCACAATAAGAAGCTTCGGTGGAGCGTCGGATGAACGCGACTCAACCGCCGTCCAGTAAAACAGCCTTTAATGGCGTCACATGATCTTTCTGAAACGTGCAGGTAAACGTGGAGTTTTGCTTTTGTTTGCTATTAGTTTTTTATTTATCTTCATCAGACAAGACCAGTTGAGGTGCCGCTGCAGCTTCAAGCATCGACACCACATGTGTCAAACACAAGGCCCGCGGGCCAAATGTGGCCCGCCACGTCACTTTACGTGGCCCTCGAGAGCTTCGGCGTTATCAGCTTAAATTTTAAACCAATATTTTAAGACTCAAAATAAGCTTAAACCGCTTTAAAGCGCATATTGACAATAAACTACATCTCCCATCATGCATTTTGTCATTACGCATAACGGCAGCTATGAGCAAGATGATTTTTCAGAACTGATGGACTGAAGAAAAACAAACTAACCCCGACATGTCCAAGAAAAGAAAAATTGATGCACAAGGAAGGAAGTTTCATGAATGATGGGAAAACAATTACAAGTTTGTATCTTAAGGTGAAGCTAAGTATGCTAAATTTAGCCTGCAAGAAAAACAAAGAACTGCTTCTGAAACCATGCTAATGGATACTCTTAAAACCACAAACCCTGAGTTTAATATAATAATGAGTTAAATATTTGAAACTTGAATACATAATAAATAAAGAAACCGTCATTTAACATTATAATAAGGTGTAGACTGTGTCTCCAGCTCATTTGTCTCTACATTGACCCGCCTCTTCGTTCCAGGTTCCACATAGAAACTGGTCCCAGGAGCTGCAGGACTCTCCAGCCGGTCCTGACTGGTGCAGAACTGGTACCGGTCCCACTTTAGATGGACCACCTTAGCTTTAAATCAGTGGGCGTTCAACGCCTGTTAAACTCACTGGATCTCGTTAAGATTATTGATACTGCGAGGAAAGTGGGGCGGAGCTAATTTAACTTTATCCAAATTCAAATATTAATCCCTTTGAAGCCACTCCTGTGGCTTTCGTGACCACAACAGTCGGGAAGGAGAACAAAGGATGGTTTCTGCGTTGTATTTAAACAGTTACGAAGAAAAGAGGCCTTTGAATGTTCCAGTAAATCAGTTTAAACCTTTTCCTTATTTTTTTTTTTACTCTACTACTTTTACTCCCAGAGTGACGCTTTAACCGTTGACAAATAAAAAAATAGAAGCCATTCATACCCATCTAAACAGGGATTTATTAACTGTTTTCAGGTTATAATTGAGCCGCGCGACGTTAAAACTGCTCCCCAACTCTTGAGTAATTTTCAAGCCCATCAAGTTTAAACGATATTGAATAAAATGTTGTCTTTGTTGAAAGTCTGTGCAGCTATAAAACGGACACGTTTGCATCCCTGAACTGATCTCCTGTCAGTGAATTAATAACTACAGATTTAAAAAATAAAATAAAGTGTTATATTCAGATGTTAAATGTGATAAAGTGGTGGCAGAGTTTCTCCAGTCGGTCGGCATCACTTCAACATGGACACAGCTCCCCCATCAGGACGAGCGCCAGAGTTTGAGCTCCACACGCAGGTCAGATGTGCTTCACAAACATGGATGTGGCTGAACGCTGCAGCGGCTGAACGGGAGCACCCCCCCCCCACGGCCGGGCGCGGCGGCGCCGTCTGGCCGACGGTGGGTTTTGTTAAGAAGCGGCGAGGCATTTGGAGGGGCATCCTTGAAGTGCCCCTCTGACAGGCTTCCTCATTATCTGGCATCTCCAGAGTGCCAGTGCAGGAGGGGGCAGGAGGACGCCTCCATCAGCCCGCCCCGAGGGTACCCGGAGAGCGCGGGGTCGTGATCTCGCTAAAGGTCCGCTGATTATATCTCGGGCCCAGAGCTTCAGGGATCCCCACTAATTAAAGGTTGTGTCATATCTGTTAGAGATAACAAACCTATGTTGCTCATCTTTTTTCCCTTGTTTAAAAATCCCCCCCCCCCCCCTCCCCCCTCCGATATCCGCGCTTCACGGCGCCACGTCAGGATTGCGGGCCCGGTCCGCATTCAAGGCCGAGCGGCTCTGAGCGCCCAGAGGAGCGGGTTTGTGTTTAACCCGCTCTCACCCGTCTCTGCGTGCCATCGGGGATCCTTTGTCTGGAGGCATAATTAAAGCCCTCGTTCATTATTTCTTCACTTTGAGCGCAGATCTGAGTAATTAGGAGGCGGTCCCACCGGGGACGCCGCAGCTTTCACGGAAACGCGTACACGAGCACAAAAAAAAAAAAAAGTAGCACACGATCACACGTGTGATCCGCATCACGCGAACGCCCTCCCTCCAGTCGAGCCGCGTTCATCTCCGGATGCCGATACCTGACAAGCGGCTGAAATATGTTTTTTCGCCCCTCGCAGCTGTCGCCTACTGATGCATTGATTAAAAAAAAATTTGATTAAATGGACAGTTAGAGGAGGAACCGCAAGAGCGATCTGCAATCCATGCTGGGATGGTGCTGGAGGAAGGGATGCTGGGCCGCGGCGGGCGCTGCGTTGGAGTCGAGGCGCTCGCCTGTCTGATGGATTTTGAAACAGAGCTCGGCTTTTATATGATGTCATTCATCCTCATGTGTTTTCGCCCGCTGCGTCTCACAAACACGGCTTCTTTATGGCGATATGATGCACCCGGCGCTAAGATCGGCAGGTCGTTCCCCGAGCTTTGGCCAGCTAAGGGGTACTGACTAGGGCTGGGTGATTTTATCGATTCTACGATATATATCGATATTTTATTTCCCCAGGGAGTATCAATATTTCAGCCGCAGAGTGCAGGAAGAGCCATTTAGTCCTCCAGCCGCTAGTGTTGCTGTAGAGCATTTCTAACAGGTTATCCAGAAGCTAGCTTATTTCTCTGAGCCAGTCAGGAGGATGGCGGCGAGTATAAACCCAGCGCCCGCGGGCTTAAAAGCAGATGTGTGGGAGCAGTTCGGGTTTAAAAAGAAAAAGGAAAGCGTAGACAAAAGTATGTAGGCATTTGCCGATTGTGCTAGTAAAAGTGGCATATTATGCTAGTGGCAGTGCTCGTTTTTTGCCCAAATTATGCTCGCTTTTCAAAATTATGCTACTTTTTGAAAAATATTATTCTGTGCACAAACTTCACAACTCACAAGACAAGTTTGAAAATGTATTTTATTAACCCTGGCCTGACGTTCTGGGCCCGGTTGTTCAAAACCTGGGTAACTTTATCCGGTGGTTAGGCCTATACGGCAGATAAATCTGCTATCCAGCGGATAGTTATCCAGTGAACAAAAATATGTTGCACAAAGCCTGGATAGTGTGGTGGATAACTATTCGCGGATAGCTTGCTAACCATCGCGTGTAGCAGAGCGTGACACAGTTTGCGCAAGGTTTTGCACTCAAATGGCCTCCAGTTACCATGGTGAAGTATGCAAATTTTGAGTAAACAACGAACTGTGCGCGCGATAGCAGCGCGCGCTGGGTTTCAAAACAAATAAAAACAAATACAGTGAAAACTAAACCACGCAGTTTCTGACAAAGCCCTGGATAACAAATTTAACATTGAATAATCTCGCTCGTTTCTGAACCACGCAGTCCTTCCGGTTCTGTATCATCGAATTCCCGCGGTATCTCAACACAACTAAAAAGCAATCGCAAAATAGGAGTGGAACCAACTGTCCCATCGTTTTTAGTAGCTGAGATCTTCGTTTTCTTGAATTATTCTAAAATTGTGCTATCAAGACAAGAAAATATACAGATTATGCTAGCAGTGCTACTTTTGGAAAAAGGGCAAAAATTATGCTCAATTCCTCAGATTATGCCAAAAATTATGCTAGCACAATCGGCAAGAGCCTAAAAGTATGGCGGTTTGCAAGCTGCGTCACACAAACGTGAAGTACTCTGGAAATACCACCAACCTGCGAGCCCACCTGAAACGTCACCACCTGGACAAGCTAATGCTAACTGAGAGCTAGCTCAAGAAATTGCGGCGCGATCCGAAACAAACCACGCTGGACAGTGACGGCGGTTGTTGCCACCAGTTTCCATCTACTTCACCGAGGTCGCAGAAATTTACGGAGTCCATTGCCGACTTTATTTGTCAGGATTTGAGACCGTGTTCAGTGGAGGAAAACGCCGGCTTTAGCCGCACGGTGAACGCGATGGAGCCCCGCTATCCTGTTGTCTTTTATTCATTTTGTCCAGCATATATATTATATGGCTGCCTATCAGCCATATAATGTGTAATTGATGCTTTCAGTTCAATTAATTCAAACAAAGTCATTGGAACACTCACAAGATGTCACCAAAATCACTTTAAAATCTTTCGGAAAATGATGTAAATGTATTGTAAGATGAATATCGATATATATCGTATCGTGAGATTAGTAGTACTGACTTTGTGCCACACTGTCTGCAGCCCAGTCGCTCACACATAGAGTTGCTGCAGTTGCTCTGCCAGAGCGGCGAAGGTGGAAGGCTGACGGAGCTACACGGCGGCGGACAGTCAGTGTCGATACATCGAGCGCGTTACCACCATTTCATCCAAAGGTCTCGCGGCTACAGAGCGCCCGGGCCGAGGCGCCTGCGATGGCCCCGGGGGCGGCGGGCGGGAAAGACAAGGCAGGGAGTTCTGTTGAGGCATGGTGGGGAGACAACAAACGGGGGCGTCGGCTCAACGCCCCGTCAGCCCTCCGGGCCGGCGGACGCCGTGATGGAGGGAGAGCTGACAGGGCGGAGAGACGGCCGAGCACGGAAATCACATCAGATCAATGATGAAAAATTCAGCGGCGCCGAGGCTCGCTCTCAGGGACGGCGGCACGCGGTGCGTGCGACTCTCTGGATGTACGCGGAGAGGCTAATGTGTCAGCCTGCAAGAACGCATTCGTCCATTTTGTCTTAAAGGAGTGGAGCTCAACGGCAGAGGCAAAATGAAGACAAGTGAAACAAAAAGCTCGCAGTGGCGACGCTCGCATATGTATAATTCTTTTGGTGTTTAATATCACCAGGCTGCGCGCGACGTACATCATCCTGAATCTTTGAAATTACGGACTAATATAAAAGATGGATGCGGCGAGTGCGACTTCACCAGCGGCTCTGTGAATTAGCAGCTTAAAGCGTCGGTCTTTCTGCAGCAGGAAGTGACCGCGTTTGGACCAAACGGGATAAAAACACATCCTTCACCTGTATTTAATTTATTATGTTTATAATCACTGATTTATGTCACCCTGATCAGGAGGAAAAAAAAAAAAAAAGATTGTTCTGAGGCTTTTATGAATAAAACCCCAGCATGACAACGACAGCAGTGCATTGTGGGTAAGCAGCACCATGTTGTGATGCAACACAACATGGTGTTCAGCTAAACTATTTAAGGTGGTTCAGAAATACGTTTGAATGAAGATGGAGGAACTCCACACAGCAAAGATCACATGACCTGATGGGCCTGATGTTTCGGACCGATTGTGTCTTTATCTGGTGTCGGTACCGAAACAACCGGACTGATTCAAAATGAAGCCTTTAAAAGCTCCGTCATGATCTGGAAACATGATCCTTAAAAATGCTTCACTTGTCCACACAGAGACATCCTTAGTTCTGCTCTAGAGGTCTTCGGAACAACCCGACAACCTGAAAACCCGAGGTTCCGACCCGACCCGAATCGGGTCTCGGGTCCATTCAAAAGACGTGACTCCGGGTTCAGGTCGGAATCGGTACAGTTAGTCTCTGGTCCAGTCGTGCTCTCTGACAGGCTGGGTCAGCGTTTACTCGAGAGAGGTAAAGATATTGGCGGTGGCAGCCAATGTCAGGACTCGGGGCAGTTTAATTAATTATTCATTAACGTGGCGTGTTTGTCATGAAACAATCGTGTTGCCGTAGCGTGTTATTAGCGTGTTATTAGCGGTTTGCCCGGCAGCTGTAAAACACAACGGATCACCAACATGACAACACTGGATGAGAGAACATATTTACGACACGTCCTGACTGGTGTAGGCTATTAGCGTTAGCAGTTGTTACCAATAGCATCTGTATCCACAAAGAAAATAACGACGTGGATTTATTGTTGTTTCCATCACGTAGCCTATGTAGCAACTGAACCGGTAGAAGAAGACAACTTTAGGTAAGAAAATCAAGTTTTATTCAACGCTAGACAACTTTAACATTAGCAACTATGGGCTAGATTGTCTCGGTTCTATTCAGGTAACTCGGTTCGGTTCGTGGTCGGAAACTAAACACTCGGGTTGGGTCGGTTCCAGGTCCAAATACGTAAGTTCGGACTCCTGAACTTATGATAATGGGTCGGGTCGGGTCTATGAAAGTGGACCCGTGAAGACCTCTATTCTGCTCTGAAGTCGTCCCCTATTGGCCGTTGGTGGTATTGCTGCTCACTGGCCCCGCCTCTCACGACTGATGAGGACGACGAGCACTTTTCTTTACTTTAGCACTTTTCCAACCAGACAGACACCCTCATGTGGATTTTTATTTATTTTTTTTGTCATCCTAAAATGATTTTAGGAGTTAGACTGTTGCGTTTAACGCACCACAACATTAAGTTAAGTTAGAGAAGTCCCGTCTCTCTGAAACAGAAACATTTAGGTGACGTTAAATGAGAAGCACAGTCCACACGCCAGATTTAGGAGATTCTGCTCTTAATACCAACTATTTTATTAGTAATTCAGCCAAACGTTCAGAGCTTTTCAGTAAAGTAACAGATTATTATTTCAGAACATTTTGCCTCAGATACTACATTCCTAACAACAAACTATCTGCTTGCAGAAGCGAATCCTCTCATATAACTTCATTTTGGAGCATTTTGTTGATTTTTATAACCTGGGACTGCAAGACACACACGCACACGCGCGCGTGCACGTGCACGCATCAACCGAGCAGTACTGTAATCATGCCGTTGCTAAGTTTAGTACCGATCAATAAGTCAGACCAATGTTCTCCGGTCCAATCCTCAGGGTCCAGGGAGCTGCAGCTTCCCTCTTCTGTCACCTATTTAATTGCATTCACCTGTTGTCCCGGGCCTAAATCAGCCCCCCCCCCCCGATCCGGCAGCTAGATTGAATCCTCCCGGGGAGCCGCCCGCGCCGGCGGCGCTCCCGACCCCCCGGCGCGGAGACGCCAGACGGGCTGTTGCTGCAGAGCACATTACCACGTCAGCCGCTCTTTACGGCCAAAAACGTCCCACAATTCAAACGCGTCCAAAGCAATCATTCTCAGAATCTACTTGTGCGTTTCAGTTTTCGCTGACAATCTGTGGGAAAGAAAAAAAAAAAAAAACTTTGACCATAATGGCTTCAGCCCAACGCCAAGTCAATTAAATAGATTGGTGCAGTGACATAAAGTGTATTCCATTTGGGAGCAGATTGGTCATGCCCAGTAATGTTCCCTTCCAGCAGCTCGTACCTTTGACCATTACTCCAAACAGGCATTTAGGGAACCGGAGACCTATTTCCCGCCACCGTGAACGCCGCCGTGTCTCCCAGCGGGGTCAGGGGTTCACGCTGCAGCTACCGCGCGCTCACATGTAGCAGCGGCAGGTGAAAAATGCTACATCGATACTGTCAGGCGCGCCGGGCCGCGCACACACATCACATCAGGAAGGGGCGCGGCCGGGCCGCCGGGCCGCCGGGCCGCCGGGCGTGAACGGGAACGTGTGAACACGCGTCCAGACGCTCGTGTTAAAGGCGTGTTTGCTGGCGTTTTAAAAACACCGGAGAGCCCGTGAAAGAAATCATCGAAGGGGATCGTTTCGACGGCGACTCGCGGCTTCAAATTCAAGGAATCGATGCCAACAGGAAAATGCTTTTTGTCTTTGCGCTCGCTACTTTTCTGCGCACCGGCTTTAATCTTTGATGTAACTTCTGAGGGGGGAGCGCGTTTGAATAGACATCGATCTGTTAAGACAGTTTTTTTTTTTTTATGAATTTTCCATCTCAAGAATTTGGTATCAAGGTTCTAGTTTACTGCAAGAAGAAACGGAATAAAGACGCTCGCTGCAGTAAAAAGGAGTAAAAAAAAAAAAAAAAACATGAAATGGTTGTTTTGCTTCTGCACATTTCAAGACGTCTTCTAAGACCAGAACCACTCCCCCTTTTTTTTTCCTGAATCGATGCTGCTGAAATTCAAATTTAAAAAATGTGTAACATTTGACACGAAAATGAGTAAACACCTCTGAGTGCAGCGTGACTCATCGATATTTGCTCTTTGTGTTTTTGTTGCAGAAATTACACTTTTCCTTCACCGCTGACGGTCCAGATATTGATGTTCGGTTGATGTATTGCGGGAGACAGATCAAATGAAAAACACTAGATGTGATGCTAGCAGGACATTAAAGGGCTCTGGATCAGGATGGGTTTTTTTTTTTTTTTCAGTGATTAAAACTTTTTTTCTTTTTTAATATCACTGCAGAAGTTTTGCGAAGCTGTCGACAGCCAAAAGAGTCTCATCGTCCTCTTTACCCGACGACTAGGGCTGTAGCGATACGCTAATCTCATGATGCGATACGATATACGATATATATCGATATTCGTCTTACAATACATTTACATCATTTTATGAAAGATTTTAAAGGGACAAAGTGATTTTGAATGTTCCAATGACTTTGTTTGAAAAGTGCAAATTGTTGCTTGCAAGCTTTTAAAGGTGGGACACGGGGGTTTTGAAAGAAGCTTAGAATATCGATACTCTCCTGGGAAATAAAATATCGATATATATCGCAGAATCGATAAAATCAAGACAACGTCATCGTGCAGCACCTGGACCAATCAGAGCGCGGTGGGACAGGTGATATGCAGATGAGCATGAGGAAGATTCCTCTTATTGTTTTAATCGTTGCATTGATACATTTTTTACTTTTAAACCCAGTGAGACTCCTCTGATCGTCCTGGAGGCTAAACTCTAATATTATTTTATACCTGACGGCCGTCTCATAAGTGACGCTGGATGTGTTATGTAGCTTTTTTTTTTTTTTTTTTTTTTTTGGTGTTTGGTAAGCTCCTGTGTTTTGAGAAGTGGAACTTAAATAGCAGCTCTAAATATAAAGTTAGTGTGGGTGTGTGCCTCTGCCTCAGTGTTTGTGTGTGTGCTGGTGTGTTTCTGGCTGTAGGCGGGTTTTTTTTTTTTTTTTTTTTCAGGCTATAAAAGTGTAGAATGAGGTGCCGGGGGCGTCTGCTGTCATTACCTAAGACCCAACCCCGCCAGGTAAACTGACCCCCGCCGCCACCATCACCATCCCCGCCATCACAGCGTAGCTACAGGGACTGTCGCTTTAATACAGATCTTCCTCGGACATCTGCCCCCGGAACGATGGCGGCGGCGGCGGCTGGAAGAGAAAATCCGCCCAGAGGAGGTGGAAGAAATGTGGCCGCAATATCCGAGCGGGAGTCATGAGTTGAATATCACGCCGGAGCGTAACGCTGTGATTTCTGCTTAATATTTCAGGAGATATCCGGTTTTTCACGCCGCCCCGTCGAGCCCGTGGTATCAGCAGTTCAGCGGAGGACGTTAAAGTATCTGCAGGCGCACGTATAAACACCTGAAGGCTTCATACAGGTAAACGCGGAGGCTGAGGGATGGCGCTCCCCGGTCAAGCGTGTCCGCCGCGATCAGTCACCCTCACGTTTCTGTATTACTTCCTGTGACGCTCGCTCGCTCTTTCCCTAATGCTTCTTTTTCTTCACCCTCCAAATGCTATCTGTCAGTAGGTGTTGCAGGACTGATAGAGGCTCGTCTCCTGCCTTTCTCATTATGGCGGTGTTGGGGGGGGGGGGGGGAGGCTAAACCCGGCGAATGCGCTAACCTTTCAGGGAGACAGAAGGAGGGAGGCATCCACACAGAGCCGGCACCTCCGTCTACTTGACATAACCCTATTACCGCTTCCTTAATTTGTCCCGCCGTGACAACTCGCAGCCAAAGAAACGGTTAAAAGAATGAGTGAACAAAAGCTGCACTGCATTATGGGGAGTGGAGGAGCGAGGGGGGGGTTGTTGAGGGTGGAAAACAATGGGGAGGCTGAGCTGATGCATCAGCCATATTGGATCATTTCTAAACCGCCACACATCATCCGGAGGTGGGCCTCGGCGTACCGCGCTTAACCGATAGCTCGCCGTCGTCACGCTCTCCTCCGGTTGAACGGCGCAAGCATTTAAAAAAAAAAAAAAAAAAAAAAAAAAGCACTCGAGCTCATCAACTCCCACTTAATCAGAAGACTTTGTAAACAGTTTACACGAGTAAAAGCTCCTAAACAACTAATGTTTTATTCCTTTTGGCTGCGTTTTCCCACGAGAACGTCTACTTTCGCTAAACACAATAACGCTCCCTCCTTCATTTAATATTTACAAATGACACTGTTCTGAGGAAAACCTCCAGCACTTCTTCTTTGTTTCCCAAATCTGTTCGCGCGGAGCGTGATCAAAGCGTCACGCGGCGCGCCCCCGACACGGGAAAGTGACAACGCCTCGGAAAATAACTAAGTGACTGGCAAAAAAAATGAGCGGGCGGCTTCAAAATGGCTGATAATGGGAGCAGCTGACGTACGAGCGCGGCGGAGGTGCCAGACGCTCGCACAAATGTGACACTAAATCCTGCGTTTGGCACGTCCCGAGTAAACAGAAGTGTTGATAAGAAGGAAGCCGGAGGAATCTTCTTCTGCCGGTAAAAACGTGAAAGCCGTGAAAGCCGATCAGGACTCGGAGGAACGATCTAACGGACCGGACCCACCGGACCCACCGGACCCACCGGACCGCTGCACGGAGACGTAACCGGACATTAGAGAGTTTACTGCCGAGTGAATGACTTTACCTCCAGGTCCATCCGTCCCAGTTAGAAATGTCCCAGTTAGCCGGACCGACCAAAACAGATGGCGCCTGTTAACGACGTACAATAAAATAACAATGCAACACTTTTTTTTCCTCGTCCATCTTAAAATAACCAGCAATCAAAGCGTAGTAAAACGTTGAGGAGGAAGGTGGGAGCGATAAAAATGAAAATGTCAGTTTGTTCATTAGCACACACTGGAGTTAACCAGTAACTGTGAATTAAGCTCCTGGTGGGGGGGCTCCAGCTTTGATGTTGGGGTCCGAGAGCGTCGGAAGTTCCCGCCCAGAGTTGCATTAATATTACACCAAAATCTCGTACTGACGACGGAGACGGAAGGTCTTCTCCATCTGGACCGCCGTGGCGGATCGATCCACGTGTGAAGAACGATGCTTCACGCTCCCCTGAACCAGGGTTATAATAGTTGTTTTTCAAATTCAGTTAGTTTTAATTCATATTTAGAGCAGTTTTGCTAGTTTTTATTCATTTTTGTTTTGAAATACTTAGTTTTAGTTTAGTTTTTATTAGTTTCAGTGTTAGTTTTAGTTTTAATTTGTAAATTAGGGTTGTAATTTTGGTTCGAGTGAAGCACTGAACTTTTTGAAGGCTATCGAATCACATATAAATCCAGCGCCTGCGTGCTTAAAAGCAGATGTGTGGAAGCAGTTCGGGTTTAAAAAGAAGTATGGCGGTTTGCAAGCTGTGTCACACAAAAGTACTCTGGAAATACCACCAACCTGCGAGGCGAGCCCACCTGAAACGTCACCACCTACACAAGGTAATGCTAACTGAGAGCTAGCCAAACTTTATTAGTCAGGATTTGAGAACATGTTCAGTGGTGGAAAACGCCAGCTTTAAGGGCTGTGTTTACTCTCGCTGCAACGTGTCGCAGTTATCTTGTCGCCGGTATGTCGCAGTTACTTTTGATTTATGCTCAATTTTGAAGCGCGTCTGCGCTGTTATTCAACGCCACAACGGAGAGCGACAATCACGAACTAGCTAAACTTACTAAACGTATCTCTTGCGTTTTTCCACTTCCTCACCGTCTCGGCTGTATCCAGACCCACATTCATCGCTATCTCCCTCCATGAATTACTAGAATATGTGCTGTCTTTGTGGTTTGGAGAACCAGAATCGTACAGATGTGGGTACTTCCTCATTTCTTTGATGACGCGGATGTAGAATTGACCAATCAGAGGCCTCCTTTCTCTCCTCTCTGCGGTCACCTACTTTTCAGTTCAGTTAATTCAAACAAATTGGAACACTCACAAGATGTCACCAAAATCACTTTGTCCCGGTAAAATCTTTCAGAAAATGATGTAAATGTATTGTTAGAAAAATATCGATATATATATATCGTATCATGACCCAAGTATCGTGTATCGTATTGCGAGATTAGTGTATCGCTACAGCCCTATTCTTGACATTATTATAGTTAATTTTAGTTCATTTTATAAACTCATAATACAGTTTCAGTTAGTTATGTTTTTTTTTTAACTCTTGTTTTTATTTTATTTCAGTTAACGAAAAAAGTTAGTTTTCGTTATTTCGTTCGTTTTCGTTAATGATATTAACCTTGCCCTGAACACACGTATGTAAATCTGGAGCCTCGTGGATCCTGAGCACCATCAGCTGGATCAGTCCCAGATCATGATAGCGCCCCCACCGCTCTGGACCGGTCCAAATCCAGACTCATCAGACCACATGATCTTTTTCCACTGATCCAGAGGTAAATCTTTATGCTCCCTAGTAAATACGAGCTTCTTCTTCTTCTTCTTCTTTTTTCAATTAGCTTCAGTGATAAGTGGTTTTCCTGAGGCTGCACAGCTGTTTAGCTCTCTACACCAAATCTGTAAGTAATTCAGGATTTTCTCGGAGGAAGACGTCGGTTCAGTACCGACCTAAAGGCTTTTAGTGATGAGTTGTTCCAGTTCGTAACCCGGTTTCGGTAACGGATCACTAATCTGGCCCTCCTGAAACAAACAGGCTCAAATCTGACTGTAACAGTTAAATAACTTTAATTAGTCGCTGCAGTGTTTCCTCCAACAGGAAGCTCGAATCCAGACGGTGACTCTTTGTTTTTTCCTTAAAGCCACTGAGCGTCTTGGAGGAAGAGACTGAAGTTTGTATTCAGGTTCCTCTTATTAACAACAACCAACAGGTAAAAGGTGAATCCAATAACGTTCTTAAAGACGCCACGAAAGAGACAAAGGAGTGATTTTAAATCTACACGTTTCCAGTTAGAAACGCCACATCTGCTCTGATTGGTCGACTCCGCTGGCCCACGAGTAAGCCCCGCCCACCACGATGATGCATCAGCTCAGCTGAAATTTAAAATGAAAGTCTTTGATTGAATACAAATTTAGTACACCCCCCCCCCCCCCCCCCCCCCCCCCCCCCCCCCCCCTCCCTGGTGCGGGATGAGTCATCAACACGTCTAATTGCTTTCCAGGGAACGAAACCTCCAAAATACGTTCAATAACACCGACAGAGCGCCCGCGGGAATTTGATTTCACGGGAACTTTAAGCTCCCTCTGGTCTCGGGCCAGGACGGTCCAACTCCAAAGTAGACCAACATTCGTTCACAAATTTCCTAAAACAAACGCTTCACCGTATCCAGTCCAAACGGGGAGAAGCGGCGCATTTACTGGCGACTATTTTCAGCAGCATTAATCCAGATTCGGTGCTGAATCGAGTATTTGGGTCAGCGGGATGGACTGACTCATCAGTGGAGTTCTGTGTGACCGACTGATTCAAAGCAGACGGGGCTCTTCCGCACTTCTGAATGGTGATTTTTTTATTTATTTTATTTTAATAATGAAATTAAGAGGAACATAGCGGTGCGCTGCGTAGCAGCAGCAACAGCGTCTATTTCAGTCTCTACAGAACGTGAAGGCAAAACAAACACAGATGGCAGCAGAACGAGTGATAATAGCCTCCAACAGACACAAAAGCTTCTTCACACCACAGAGCTTTTTTTTTTACGGCTACTGAACGTCGGGGAGCGTGTGCTGCAGTTTAAAGGAGTCAACATGTCCGCCCCGGGGGGCCAGGGACCCCCCGGTGGCCGGGCTGATGGCCTCTGATCCGGGCTGCAGCGGCGGCGGCGGCGGCGGCCGTGGGTGTGGGTTCAACGCCTGAGTGCAGGAGCTGTCTATGTAGAGAGATTAAAGGGCCCGTATCGATCCGTGCGCGCTCATGCATTTTGCATGAGGGAGACATTGTCAAAGAGGCATCTCAGATTAAAAAAAAAAAAGTAGTAGAAGGAGAGTTCTGGAAAATCTGCTGAACTCTGTGAAAAATCTTCACGTTGAGGTGTTATGCATGTAAACTTGCTTTTACGTATTGGATTGTCCATGAACTCCCATCGACCCGAGATATTGCTCGTTTTTCATCTCTTCCCATCCTCACGCTCGTCTCCTTCCTTCTCTCCTTCCTTCCTCTCCTTCCTTCTCCTGGCGAGGATGCGAAGTCAGGGAAGCTGGCAGGCGCGGAGCGTCTAATGGCGGCGGCGAGTTCGTTGGAGGATTCTCAAGCAGGGAGTGAATTATTTAGGATGTGTGGCTGGTGTGCAGAGCGTGAAGCTCCCCCGCCTGGCAACCGCCTGGCAGCGAGGCCCGCCCGAGATCTCCATTTCTTCTTCTTCTTCTCTGCTTTCGGCTCGGCGGGGTGAACGTCTGCGGTCGGACGGGTGGATCCGGAGGGCAGAGCGGCGTTTAAGGGGGTTTCCTGTCTCCTTCTTCTCCTTTCTTACCGCGCGAACAATTAATCTGCCTTCCTGCAGATCTGCCAAAAACAAAGCGAGGCGCCGCGGATTCGTTCTGACCTATTTACAGCCCCCACGATGCAGCTGATTATTCATCATCAACAATTCATGCGGGTCATCATGCATGTTTAAAAGCACGCCACCGTACAGTACGGAGGACCGCCGCAGCCCCCCCACGCTCAGCCTCAGAGCCCTCCAGAGCCTCCTCGGCCCGCCAGCATGTGTCAATCTCACCTAAACGACCCCGATAACAAGACAAAAGCAATCAATCTCTGATATTGGCCGGGCGGGAGCGTCGGGGATAACGCTGACACTATCAGGCGACGCCAACAAAGACGAGGTTTCCTGCGCGGGGATGATTAGGAACATGGCGGCTGTGACACGCCGATCCGCGGCGGTTAAACTGAGGCGGCTGTCATCGCTGGCAAATGACGGCGCCGAGCGCTGATAGAGGAGATGGGATCTCAGCGAGAGGACGCTTTGTACACACACGGCGAGGCGGGTTCCCACTTCCCTCTACACGGGTCCTCAGCCGGGACTTCAAACGGATGTTTCAGACGTCAGCAAATGACGCTAATGATAAGAACGCAGTCCAAATAAACCCGGACGGAAACAGATGAGGGAGACGCTCGTGGAGGCTTGTGTCAAACACGAGGCCCGCGGGCCAAATGTGGCCCGCCACGTCATTTTATGTGGCCCTCGAGAGCTTGTGCATTATTGGCTTAAATTTTAAACCAATATTTTAAGACTTAAAATAAGCTTACACCACTTTAAAGTGCATATTGACAACAAACTACATCTCCCATCATGCATTTCGTCATTATCCACAACAATAGCGGTAGCTATGAGCAAGACGATTTTTCAGAACTGATGGACTAAAGAAAAACAATAAATTAAAATAAGCTTACATCGCTTTAAAGCGTATATTGACAGCAAACTACATCTCCCATAATGCATTTCATCGTCACCCACAACAATAACAGTAGGCAAGACATCAAGACGATTTTCAGAACTGATGGACTTCAGAAAAACCTCCACAACCTAACCCCAACTTTAATATATATTAAATGAAGAAACAGTTATTTAACATTATAATGAAGCGCAGTTTAACTTATTTTGATTTTCATTGCATTTAGTTACATTCATGCCGTCAATCTGGCCCTTCGACGGCAACCATGGTGCTGATGTGGCCCTCAGTGAAAATGAGTCCGACGCCCCTGATCTAAACGAAGACTTCACTGCTTTAAAAAAAAAGGAGAAGAAGAAGAAGAAAAGTGAACTATTAAATATAAAGTCATAAAATGAAATTAATTGCAAGCTTTCCAGGCGGTTTTATTGCTACTGAGATCAGCACGAATCCCCAATCCTCCCGCCGACGGTGGTCGGTGCTCGCACAATCAGGACTATCGATACAGAAATAAAAAAAAAGAAGCAGCAGGCGTCGACTTCCTGTCCCTGCGACTCTGACGGGAGCACCTGGCGGTGATGATGCGAGCACCTGGCGGTGATCACCTGCAGGCGTTTCCTCCTGATGGAAACAAAACGTTCCGTCCCTGTTACACGACCGCGAGCGCATCCAGACGGGTTTTGATATGCGCAGCAGGAAGCCCTCTACTTTCAACGCAGCCGGCGTTTCAGGGCTCTTAAAGGTCTATTACCTGTTTTCCACCTCATCATATCAGGAGTGAATAATTACCCCACAAAGGCCAAACATTTTTCAAGTCACCGTCTGATAAAAAATTCAGCTAAAAGTTGCATCATTCAGATAAAAAAGGCTGCAGAGGCGAAGGAAAGGAGACGCCGGAAAGATGTTAATTCAGCATTTAAAAGACAATAAAACAAAGCAAAACAAGCTGTTAAAACATTAAAAAGGGTTTTCTCTTTAAAGGGGTGATTTATAACGCCGTCTCCCGTCCCGGCGAACGGGGACAAATAGGTGTTCAGTGTCGTGATCGATAAAAGCTTCCACACGATCTGTCAAGTAAAACCGAGACTCAAACCTTCAACCTCCGGACTCAATCAAGCGGTAGCTGTGACACCGGAGCCACGCCGCCACCGCCGCCGCCGCCGCTGCACCCTCACGCCGCCGCCGCTGCATCTGCAGCTAACCGCGTTTAGAGAAAAAAAAAATAAAAAAAACTGGAAAGCAGTGACAGTGCTGCAGAAAAAGCGAAACCAAACATGCCCCGATGCACGCTGGGTAATTTCCCTGCATGCAACATGAACGTATACAGGAGCAGAGTGATGCTGCTGCTCTGCAGCTCTGCTTGAATTATGATACTGTCAATCAAAAATCTGCTATTGATTAATTCCCCATGCCTCATTTAATCAACTAATCATTTCAGCAGTAATCCAAAATATAATGAAATAATATCTGAGAAGCCCTAACGGCGATGAGCGCACGCTCACGTGCACGGCTCTGCCCTCACCGTGGACGGTGGTGGGGGGGGGGGGTTTCCAGCATCAGAAATCAAAGCATTTAAGTAGATTGTACACAAGCATGTCTTGGAAGCTTGATCTTACTAATCTACAAATGGCTTCTTGTTATTAAACTGCTAATTCAGAGGATTAAAGGATCCACGAGAACACAATCCCCTTTACTTCCTTTCCTGGGCGCGCTGAAGGTGGCTTAAATATTAATTAAGCACGCACGCATGTTCGTCCATATGCATGCACGCACAGCTGTCGGCGTGTCACGGACTTCCTGCTCTTCGGATCACTCTCGTAGAAGTCGCTCACCTGCAGGCCGCCTCGTCTAACCGACTAGTTCATCACTTTATAAAAAACAGAAATCGTCATTTTTTTTAAAATTTTTTTTGCCACGAATGTTGTCAGGATGAAATGGAGACGCTGAAGAGCCTGAAACCTGAAGAGCCTGAATCTTTTCCATCTCCAGCAGAGCATCATCCTGGCTGAAAAACACCCATTACGCTCCTTTAAAAAGTACTGTAAATAGCTGAAGTTTCCTTCTTTCCTGATTAATATTTTGTTTCCACATTTTTCAAACAGCGGAGGACTCATTTTTGATTGAATCCATTATAGATAGCACATTATGCATTATATATCGTACATTAAGACTGACACTGATAATACATTTTGACATGCTTGCCTTGCTGAAGCGGCACAAACTGCTGATAATGTGGATTTACAAGGTGTATCACGGCGCCCACATTAAATGAAAAGTTAAATTATGAACCAATCTATTTCTGATTTTAACAGCATCCTCCAACGACACATTATTTTAAGTGTTCCTGTAAAAAAGCCATTATGCATGTAAAACACCTCAAATTATTGTAATATCCTGATGAAAAGGAAAAGTTCATCTCGCTCAGCCGCCGCCGGTCTTAAAAACGGGACAGTAAATTGACATCAAGTGTCAAGCATGTAAAAGTCAAAGAGTCAAATCTGCACCATAAGCTAGCGCGGATATATACCGCGGCCCGGCGCGGAGAGCTACTCACGGCGGATCACGTTCCCTGCCTTTTTCCCTGAAATAAGCACTGTAACTCATCCTGACCTTTTTAGATTACTACCAATGTGCTGCCTCTGTAATTTTAACTGAGGGCCTCAGCAGCTTCGCCGGCGTGGAAACGGCGGCTGTGAAACCGGAGGAGGCGGCCGCCGGCGGGATCCGACGGCAAACAAACTACCGAGGGACGGCCTGGCGTTAGCGCGCATCCAGGAACGACTTTAACTTCGTCACCTTCAGACGGCGCTCCAGCCGAGACCGACGCCTCCCGCCGACGCCTAATAACAAAAGCAGGAGCGTATTTTAGCTGTGACAAGTGTTTCAGGATTAGAATTTCACTCCTAATGAGTTCCCTGGTAACGCTTTAATTCACTACCTATGCGATATCAATTCCATTATAATCTCATTAAGCTATTGCACACTGAGGTGATTTCGAATGAATGTGAGACAGCCAACCGTACGCTCCCCTCTAATTGAGCAATACTTTTTATTCATTATTATTGCCCATTATTAAATTAATGAACTTAATGGACTTATTTTCCAAATTGCAAAAAGACCCCTGGCAACATGTTTTTTAATTCCATTAGCAGAGAGAGCGCAAAAAAATAAAATAGGATAAATAAATAAATGTAGGAGAGGGGAAGGAGGAAGAGAGATGCTTAGGTGTGAGGGTAATTAGCCTCCCGCCGCGGCGGATCATCAGTGGCACAGTTTCCCTCCTCTCCCTCGCGGGAGTTTGTCCGTCTCCTCCTGAAACCCCCCCCCCCCCCCCCCCCCCCCTCGCGGCGCTTCACCTTCACACGGACTCGTGTTCGGCCTCTCTGCTCCGTTTCACACCTGACTCCTCGGATCTGTCACCGCCGCGCACCTGACGACATATTTAAAGCGCTGGAAGCCGAGCTAAACACGGGCTGAATTATATATAAAATGGATTTTTTTTTTTTTTTTCTGAAACGAGATCTGCTCAGCAACCAGCGGATGAAAAGCGGCAGATCTGCATAACCGAACGGCCGATCGATACTTCTCAAACTAAAATAGCAAGTCTTGATAAGGCTATTGGATTTTCTTTTTAATTAAAAAGCAAACTAGCGGGCTCTCTGTCAAACTCTGCAGCGGCGCCGATGATGATGAGGGGGGGGGAGGAGAGGGCCGTCCATGTTTATATGTTCATCACTATATGAAAAACACCGGCAGGACTGTCGGCACATCATCAATCAGACCAAATTTATTTTCTGTTTGTTGTTTCTTGGGATTGAGCTGTCAGGGAAGCCCTCAAATCCCAAACGATGACATTTATGTAGATATTAATTCTTATTACACGTCATTCATCAGCTCATCAGGCGTCGTTATTCATTCGACGGCTGAAAACATCATCCAAAAACACATGATGGCAGTGAAACGTCCACGTGTTCACCGTAAACCCTCTCCTCATGTATTCTGGTCTTTAAAATGCATAATTTAAAAGAAGTGAGGCCTCAGCAGTGCTGCATCGCTGCATCGAACATCAGCGGGTAGAAAACTCCTCTCCCCGGAGACAAGCGCCATTGCATTCAATCGCAGGACCGCTGGATCAAACTCATTTCGCTCTGCGCCGCGTCTCAATGGCTCCATACATTCGGCGGAGGCCGCGGCGTGATAGCGCGGCGTGATAGCGCGGCGTGTCGGAGGCGCACCGAAGGGCTTTCAGAGCAGGTCAGAGCGCCGGACAAAAGCCGCGGCACAAAGCCACGGAGCCGTGTCGCCACAGCTGACCGTCCTCGCGGCGCCCGGAGGACCCGGGTAAACAAACGGCACCGAGCCGCCGCTCGCTGGGAGGTCCAGGAGCCAAGTTGTTAACAACAAGATAATGTCAGCTTCTATTTTTGGAGGAAAGGAAGCATCTTTAGGTGAAAGAAACCTTTATTTTTCCTCCTGAAACCATTAAATCCCTCCTTCTCTCTCTCTCTCTCTCTCTCTTTGCACATGAACAAGAAGCTTCCAGAAAACAGCAGTTTTCTTTAGTTATGACTATTAACGCTCGCCGGCTTTGCTTTGCGGGTATTTCATTATTTACGAGCTCCACTGCAACATGCGCGAGTCATGGATGTCGGATATCATCAGGAGTCGTTTGACATTACAGTGTGGGTGGTCTGCAGGATTTTAGATAGTTCTGTTTTTATTTTAATAGATTTCTGTTTTGTTTCTGCGAGAGGAAACATCTCCAACATACTGTGAACGTAGCAGCCAGATGGAGAGGACGCCTCTCCGTGAGAGCAGATTTGATCTTTAAGCGCCTTTATGTCATTTATGTTGCCCACTATGTCACGAAACCCTAACCCTACCCACCTAAACCCTAACCCTAAACTCTAACCACCTAAACCCTAACCCTAACCCTAACCCTAAACCCTAACCCTAACCACCTAAACCCTAACACCAAACCCTAACCACCTAACACTAACTCTACCCTAACCTCTAACCCTACCCTAAACCTAACCCCCGAACCCTAACCCGCCCAACCCTAAATCCTCACCCTAACCACCTAAACCCTAAACCCTAAGCCTAAACCTTAACCACCTAAACCCTAACTCTACCCTAACCCTAACCCTAAAATCTAACCACCTAAACCCTAACCCTAATCCTAACCCTAAACCCTAACCCTAACCCGAAACCCGAACCACCTAAACCAACCCCAAAACCGAACCTCACCGAACCCTAACCTACCCTAACCCTAACCTACCCGAACACTAAACCCCTAAAACCCCTAAACCCTAACCCTAACCCAACCCGAACCCCACCCTAACCACCGAAACCCTAACCTAACCTAACCCACCTAAACCCTAACCCTAACCCGAACCCTAACCCGAACCCTAAACCCTAAACCCACCCTAAAACGAACCTAAACCTAAACCCCTAACCCTAACCCTAAACTCTAACACCGAAACCCAAAACCCTAACCCGAACCCTAAACCTAACCTAACCCTAAACCCTAACCACCGAACACCTAACCCGACCCGAACCCGAACCCGAACCCGAAACCCAAAACCCTAACCCGAAACCCGAAACCCGAAAAACCCAACCGAAAACCCCTAACCACCCGAAACCCGAACCCCCTAACCGAACGAAACCCTAACCCGAAACCCTAACCGAACCCGAAACCCGAAACCCTAAACCTTAACCACCTAAACACTAACTCTACCCTAACCTCTAACCCTACCCTAACCAACTAAACCCTAACACTAAACCCTAACCACCTAAACCCTAACCCTAATCCCAACCCTAAACCCTAACCCATAAAGAACTCAAGCATCAGTCGAGCTCCGCGATTTTCTTCTTAAATCCAAGGACTGTTAACCTACCCTAACCCTAACCACCTAAACCCTAACCCTAAACCCTAACCCTAAACCCTAACCCTTTACAGGCACTGTAACACACGTAAGAGCAAGAAGATGTTTTAAAACGCAGAAGACAACAAAAGACTTGTTAAGTGTTCGACTTTCAGCAGAGCTGCACCAGGATGGTCCAATCAGGGCGCCGCCTCAAACCGGCGTTTTTACAGGTACCAGTCATTTCAGGAGAATTTTTAAATAACGGCTTTTAATAACGGACGTGTTAATAATGCTTGTTATTAAACTGCAACCGTCAGGACGGGGGCTCTGCGCCGTCGTCTCGTGAGCGGTGCGCTCGCGTTCGTGCGATTCTTCAACAGCAGAGCCGTCGGTCTGACTTTCATCTGCAGGTAAGTAGAGAAGGGCGTGGCCTGTGACCGGTTAACAAGAGCAACCTGCCCGTCCATGATGGAGACGAGCAGCAGCCAGTCAGAGGCAGACGAGGGCGAGTCATGAACGTGACGCACAGCAGAGAGGAAATAAATCACTTTAGTTTCTTGGGCGTGTGCCATCTACGATGACTAAGCACTATCGAGAAGACGTACTTGCAAATGATTTCTCTTTCCCCCCCCCACCCACCTGGAGGTCTGCTGAAGCTCTGAGGGAAACGTTTCTGGACCTGGACGCTCATTTCATACGCGATTTCATCTGACAGCCTGTAGGGCTGTAGCGATACACTAATCCCACGATACGATACACGATAATTGGCTCACGGTACGATATATATCAATATTCATCTTACAATTTTCCAAAAGATTTTAAAGGGAAAAGTGGTTTTGGTGACATCTTGTGAGTGTTCCAATGACTTTGTTTGAATTAATTGAACTGAAAGCATCAATTACACATTACAGTGGTTCCTTGTCAATTCGCGCTTTAAATTCCTCGGTTTTGGTTATTCGCTGATTTTTCAGAAGTATATAATATTAAAAAAAAATCACGGAAACATCACAGGATGGTGTGCACGTTCTCTCACTGTGAAGAAATGTTGTGAGCCAGCCTGGCCCCTTTAAGAAGGTGGCCTTATGGGTAATGGTGTGGCCTTATAGGTAATGTAGTGTGTGTGTCGTGGGACGGCAGAATGAAAACGGCGTTAGCTGAAAAGTGTAGTGAGCATCAACAGCATCCCAGCGTGTATAGATTTACATTCTCTGTTAACCGACAGGAGCCCAACAATACAACCTGTGTGATGTTACAAGTTCCTGCAGTGCCAGAATAAAGTTCTCGTTCCATGCAGAGAAAACCGGACTTTTTCTTTTGTTGTTGTTAGCATGTTAGCCGCTAATTATGAGCCAAAAATAGCACAATACCAGCGGTTTGTTTACTACAGTTCAGAGACCAGAGGCTGTGAAGGAAACAGAAAGACCACAGTTGAGCCTTTGTCTTGTTTCGCTGCAGTGCCTCGTTACTTTTTTAAACATATTTTAAATGCATTATTTAGGCTCGGGGGGCTCCGGCTCCAGTTCACGGATTTTGATTTACGCGGGGAAGCGCTGGTCCCCATTAATGGCGAAAAATAAGGGATCACTATCTCGCGTGCCACAGCAAAGAGACAAACTTTGTCTCAGAAAGAGATTATAGCGGCAGCTACGAAACAAAAAAACATAAGAGGAGTTTGGAGAGAAGAGACATGAAGTGGAGACTCAAACAGGAGGTTAAAGGACAGATTTACGTCACACGCAAACCTGTTCAGATCAACTACGATAGAATAAAAAAAAAATAAAAAAACACTGACATGGCTGTCTGATAACAGATGGAGGAAAAGATTTGGTTTTACTAGGAATTCAGCTGTAAAATGAGAAAAAAGAGCAGACAGACTGAGACTAAACAACCGGTGACGCAGTTGGACAGCAGATGCAAATACTTCTGGTTGTTACACCCCCATCAGCAGAACTCTGGTACCTGCAGATGGACTCACCGAGCACCGCCAAGGTGCACGGACGTGTTCGGCCACGTTGTTGGCTCTATTTTTAACTGCGTTTGCGTTAGCTACAAGAGCGGGTCTCTGACGTCAACCGGACCAAAACAGGTAAAAAAAAATAAAAATAATGAATAAGGTTCAGGCTCTCCATCCTCTCACCTGCGTTCACCGGCGCGTACGTATATGTTTCTGGAATAAAATGACAACGGCGTCACATTATGCAGCGTTTTTCAGTGAGAATTATTTATCAGTCATCTTTATGGGCCGGCCGTTTGCGCGCCGCTGAATATTTCTGTTTCTAGTCGCGGCTTAAACAGAAGCTCTGACCATCTCTGCGAGGCGTGGAAACAGACACCAGCAGCTACAGATGCGCCGTACAGCAGGTTATATAACGATCATGAAAACTGCATGAGAGCGAGCACTTCCCAGCTGACACCGTGAGAGGCCAGGCCTGACACGAGGTGAGATGAAGTAGCGTTTCTCATCATCTGCCGAGGCTGGCCGTGTCTGACCCGGAGGATGGAGGTACGACCCGGAGGATGGAGGTACGCCCCGGGGCGCGGCCTCCGGACCCGGGCAGAGAGAGCGGGAGGGCCCCTCCGCCGAGACTTATAAAGTCCCGGCTACAATTTACTGGGAAGGCTCAAATTGTGGTGTCCAGCGGCCGCATCGCGACTCTGCTGTCAGCAGCACTCTTATTTGCTTCGCTCCCTTTGACACCGCCTCTCGATTAGGGTCATAAATTCCACGAAATCGGTCAATAACCTATAACACTAATGTCACTCTCCTGCCGTTAATTTTACAGCCGGTGTGCCACACTGTTTCTTAACCCCCCGTTTACGTGACAAGGGAGGGGGGGGGGGGGGGGGGGGGTTATACTGGCTGGGATTGATTGAGAAGAGTATATAACAAGCTCTGAATAGAGCCTTTGCACCTGTAAAAATAAACTCAGGTGTGACAAACACTCGTGGAGGAAACGCTCTTCACTTGGGTCACTTTTTGACAATTTACAAGTTTTTTTTTTTTGTTGTTTTTTCTCACTGCTGTTACATTTTTACTCATCTTGTTTAGTGAAGTGTAAACACGTCTTTTTAGACAATTCTTTAAAAAAAATGAGTCATTGATAATTCTTTTTTGATAATTTCCATTTTTATTCACTTTATTCATTTATTTCAATTATCTTTCCACCTATCGATATAGATGTAGATATATATATACATTTTTTCATACATTTACGTTGTCCTTTAAAGGTAATCATTGTTTTCAAAGCATTATTCAGATTTTTCTCTTTTTTTTTTCCTGTTTGTTTTTATTTCAGAGGTTAACCGTGTTTTTCCGAACATTTTATTCCCCAATAAAATCTGCAAATGCAGTTAAATCTTGAGCTCTAGCGATAAAATGACATTGCATGTAAAACGGTGGAATCAGCAGATCGATCTCTGAGTATAACATTGTCCCGTGGACCCCCCCCCCCCCCCCCCACAAATTACCTCCGAAGAGGAACAACACTTACTTTATTTGTTTCATGAAGGATTGGGTGCCTGGTGCTGAATCTAATTTGTCCTCACTCAGCTCCCGCTAACGTATGCTAATACGTGCAAATGTATATGTTTGCGCGTAGAAGGTGGCGGTGGTGGCGGTGGGGGGGTATGGAAACGCAGCTGGGCATCGAGCAACCGTTGGTGCCCCAGCGAGGACCCGTTCGAGGAGCCGGTGCACCTGCCTGAAACCAGAAACGACAAAAACCCTCCGCCTGACATTTCATTTCTGGATTCACCACAACATGAAGATTCTGTTTGAAGGAGTGAGTCTAAAACAGTGGAAAGCACTCAAATTACATTTGTTGCTTAGAGAGAGAGAGAGGTGGTGGGGGGGGGGCAGAGGAGGTTTTCTTATCATGCGTGGCAGGCTGCCAGTGGATGTGCCGCTGCCATTCTCACAGGGGCCTCTCCTCCAATATTTTCCGTATGTGAGAGTTGACACTTCGGGGCATATCTGTGGCACAGCCGTGTTAGCAATGCACGCGCATCCCGCCGCAACGCAGCCAAGAGGATGAAGGACTGCCGAGAGAGACTTCTGGAGCTGCTGACAGCGCAACAGGCCAACCGCAAAGACTCAAATAAATAAATAAACCTGTGAAATATAATTACCGGTATTTGATGTTGGGCTTTAAACAGATGCCCGTGTTCGTTTTTTTTTTTTTTGAGCTGGAAGACGAGAGCGGGGGGGAACTTCTGAATGTGACTGAGTGCTGAGAGAAGCCTTTTCTTCCCTCAGATCAGCTGAATGGGGACATTTTTAGGCCACGGCATCCAAATTGCCAAGGAAAAATGTTTTTCTGTTCCATCCACGCTAAGCGACGCGCGCCGTCATCCTGAAACTCGCTGGTTGTCCGACCGTAACGGCGCTGCCTATTTTTAGGTTCAACACTTGAAAAATTTGGGGCAAACATCTTTGAACTTTTGCTCCAGTTTCCCCGGCTCATCCCTTTGTTCGAGGAGCCGTAATATTAATATTTAAATTTCTGAGTCATTAAGATGTAAAATGTCTGCTTAGCTTTAGTTTAAAACATCACGCGCTGCACGCGATTCCTCCGGTAGCTTCACGTGGACCGGTGCAGCCCTCCGTCATCTCCCGGACCTTCAAACGGCACGCCTGCAGTTAATCAGGGAATCTGTTTTTCTTTTTTTTTAATTTTCACCTCCCCTGGTCACAGTCGCATCGACATGGAGCCTCGGCGGCGGCGAGGCAAAATGGCCGCTCGCAGTAACAGCTCACAAGCCCCTGGACAACCTGAGGCATGGCCATCCAATCCCACATCATTAAGGCTGGACTCCTTTATTGTGTTGGAGGCATTAAATGGTGCGCTGGCTATAGCCCTGAAGTCACACTCCACTAGGAGAAAACAGCAGAAAAATAACGGCACAGCTGGATAATGACTTTTCCCTGGGAGGCTGACCATGTGTACAAAAGTGCTAATGATAGCAGGTGCAATAAGCGAGCGCGGGGCTTTTACTGCGGCCGGATTTATTTTCCTCTGCTAAACTCACCAGTGATTTCCCCCGTGTAGGTGTCTTTCTGTAGTTTAAGAACACCTACCACCTCCTTGCTCCCTTCCCTCCCCCCCTCCCTCCCCCCTGTATCTAATCTCTTCATCAGCTGTGCGGCTAATATCAAAGAGGACCGCGGTGTGAAAATCCTGCAAGTAAAACCTGCTGTCAGAGCCCTAATCACAATTAGCCGGGCTCTAGACCCATTAGCCCCAAGGGGAAGAGACCAAAAAGCTGGCGGAATTATTTCTAAAGCCGCTGATTGCAAATGATCCCGGAGAGAACAAAGGGTGGGGCCTCCGTTCCTAAAAAATAAAAAAAAAATGAATGGAAATAAAACTACTACCCTCATTTTTCTGCATGAATTGATTTTCTATGGAGTCAGCATCGCACTTGAAAAATATACAATTTCACAACTCAATGAAGTTGCAAGAATTTCATCGGTGTTAGCGGTTAAAGAGATAACAGGTTTCCTGGATGCACTGACTCGGCTGCTTCCTCGGCTCGGCTTTTTGTAGCAGAGCTGTTACGTCAGCTCTGCTACAAAAGCGCGTGCGTGCCTTCCTTCCAGATTATAAAACATTAAACTGGAAGTTAATGACTGATTGCAACAGCCGCTAACTCAAGAAAACTTGTGAGAAAGGCAGACAAAACAACGGCCACGTGACGCCCCGGAGCCAATCACCTGCAGCGCCTTTCAAAGGAGCTTCTCACGTTTGATGTTGAGCCCCCAAACTGTTCGGGGCCGTCGGAGGTCTTGCCAGGAGATAGAAACGTCTGAAGTTATTACGGCGGTCAGGTAGAGTGTGCGGCGGCGCCGTCCTGTAATGGGGGTGGAGAGCCGGGCCAGCAGCAGCTAATGAAGGCGTCTCGGGGACTACTAAAGAGTCTACGTGACACCACTCCTGATTCGCCCGTCTGAGGACACAGATCAATTAATACATTAACAAACGATCGCAAGCACTTCATCTTGCAATATGAAACCCGGCGGGGCCCGGACTCGCCGGCCCGCCGTCCAGAATGCCTGATCAGCTCTGCCTCCTCACGCCATCCGTCATGAATTCCAACATCCTCCGCCGGGGGAGGCTGCGAAGCCTCTGCGAGGCGTTTTTCTGCCTCAGCACATGTTTGCAGCGTGAGAACAAAAAAACCACGCGGGGATTCTTCGACCTCCTCGATGCAGACGACTCTGATCCGCGCCGCAGATGACCTAATCACAGACTCCCCGACTGAACGTCTGCCTCCGCCGGCCGATAACGGCCGCGCTCGAGCCCGCTCCCGTCCCGATAAATAAAAACAAAGCATTAATGCAGGCGAGCCACGCCACGCCAGCAGCCCGCGGCGCACTCGAGTGCATCGGTCGGGGAAGTCTAACGTAAAGCATCGCTCCTCGCCATGCCACATATATCCAGTCTCCCCATTACCACCATCTCCACTCGACAGCGAGGGCCCTGCATTGCTAAATTATTCATCACGCTGAGGGGAGGACAGAAGCATGCTTGGTTTCTCCACTGCATGCCTCTTCCCTTTTTCTCCCTGCCTCTAATTCAAAGGAACAGCCGGGTGGAGAGAATGATATACAGGCCATCTCTCCATCACTGCGCGGCCATCGCAGGAGATGTCGCCTCCACTTCCTCCAATTACCGCAGAGGAGCTGAGGCTGGCTGTTTTAGGCTGCGGAGGAGCAGACGGCGGCTGACTAGCCCGCCGTGCACATGTGGAAGGGGGGAAAGGTGGGTGGCACCCAGGGGCCCCATGCATAACCCGGGACGTCTTTGTATACACATTCATCTATATCAGTGGGCAACAGGGAAATGTAAGCCAAAGGTAATTGCCCCGGATAAGAACATCTGCTTGGTGAATAAATATTCTAATGAGGGGAGTTTGCGAGTTCCCCAGACTGATGCACGGCTGACAGGCCTCCGGAGGGACCGCAGGTAATGCTCGCCACCTGCAGCTCCGATGGAGACGAGTCGCGGCTTCCTCTCGCGGCTAAACGCCGGCCGCTAACGGGCGCACTCAATCACGGTGGACGCCAGGTACGTACGGCTAATGGCTCACTAGTTGCTTTTTTTGTTCCCCCCCCACCCCGTCAGAAACGATTTTTAAACAAGGTGAAAGCGGCATCCTTGAAATTTTTCACCGTCTTCGGCATCTCGTGGCGCGACGAGACGTTTAGTCCAATAGTTTTTTTGGCGGCAGTGGGAGGAGCTAGGAACGTTCTAAGCTCAGTTTCCGTCTTGTCTTTCCTCTAATGAGGTGACTTTTAACTCCCACTTGCGTGACTTTGCTCCATTATCGCGATTACATTTACATTGCGCGCACTCGTGTTTACATTAGGGCTGGTGCAACGATTAAAATTTTTAATCGCGATTAATCGCATGATTTCCCTGATTAATCACGATTAATCACATTGTATGCGCAAAATCAAATAATGAATTCAATAGTAGTGTGAAGGTTACTTTTATTTAAATGTTCTGCTGCCATATGAACTAAAGTGTCATAACATTTGTTGTTCAAACACTTTTAACATCAGCACTTGTCAGTAACACATATTTAGTGTAAATCTCATTTTAAAAAATGTCAAATAAAATAAAGCTTATTGCCACTGCCAGGGCATTAATGTTATCCTGTTTTTATGAAAAATAAAAAAAAAGTCTACCAACAAAATGATTGTGTCTCAGCACAATCAGAACATTAAAACAGGTAATTTCTGAGGTAACAGCAAAAAACTTTTAACGGGGAGTTCAACTTGTCAGTTGTTACAAATAACCTTGTTTCTGTTTAATCCTCCGTCTGGGAGAACTTTAAAATGAAAATGTCCATGTTAAAGTTCAGTAAGTTTACCAATCCGTGTATCAATCATTCTTTCCTATTTTCAATTGTCAATCAAAAATTTAAAATAAAAATTAATAACAGATTTTTTTAATAACAGACTACTAACAGTAACAGACCTTTTCAAAACAAAAGCATGTGAGCAACATGCGTTAACGCGCGATAAAATAAATGTCGGCGTTAATAAAGTAATGCGTTATTGCGATAATAATGCGTTAACTTGCCTAGCCCCAGTTTAAATTGCTTCTGCCACGCAGAGTGCCTAGACCTTCCTCGCAAACCTTCAGACGCCGGCGTGGTTTAACGGTTTAATGACTCAGTCGTCGACGTATTTTCAGTTACAAAGCTACTCTTGATCTTCCGCAAATCTAAACCGCTCTGAGAAAGTACGAGAAGTTACGACCAGCCGTTCCATAATGACTTTTATCCACATCTAAGGCTCGTGCTGAATGGGGGGGGGGGGGGGGGGGGGGGGGGGGTTCATGTGACTTCAGATATCTCAGCCTGTCTTCATCATCTTTGGGTTTAATGTTTTTGTATTCTGTGTCTGCACCGTCGTAACCGTCGTTGCCCCGAGCTGCTCGGCTGCTTTAGCCAGGACACACTTTTTTAATCTCATCCATTCGGTCGTCTTCTACACCTGCTTCAGGTGTGTTGGGAGTCATGGAGGTGCAGGAGACGACCCCGCTGTCACTGAGACATCACGTCTGTTGAATCACTATTCTCGTCATTATTCTTATTTCATTTTCTCTGATAAAATTAAATGAAATGTCATCAGTGACGTAGCTTCTGTGAGGAGAAAGGAAGAACTTTCAGAACCTTTATTTTCCTACAAACTGATTCAAACCAGCTGTTAGTTGCATGTTTATATATATATATATTTGTTTTAAATGACCCATTTTGATAACCAACACATATTTTTGCAGAGCTGGTGGTGCAACCGTCTAACGCACATTTTACAGTCCGAGTCTGAACGAGCTGCAGCCCAACCGCTGCAGACCATCACAGCAGCATCCTCACCTCCTCTCCTGCTTCCTTCTCTATCGAGGAAGCAAACCCAGGTGATAAATTAACATTTTTCACATGTCGAGATGTCAGAATGAACTCTGCAGTTTTTTTTTTTTTCGTTGCGAGACTTCTCAGAGCTGAAAATTTGATTGAGTTTTCTGTTTTAGGCGAGAGATTATCGAGAACACTTCTGGCTTGTCTGATCCCTTAAAAAAAAAAGAGAAGAAGAAGAGGCTTAGCTGAAATAGGTCACGAGTTACGAACTGACTTGTAAAAGTAAGGCTTCCTTGAGAGAAAGAGAGAAACAAGTGAACAAAGTTAGACTTTCGTTTAGCATAAGGCTAACGGATAATGCTAACGGATCCCCGGATAATCACGAGCAAACAGTCACAGATGTGATGGCTCCTTCACTGATGAGATGAGAAGAAAGACACTACGGATCACCACCGTTACACTGATGAGCCCACACCTGTGTGGTCATCACTGGGGGGGGGGGGAAGGTGAGCCCCTTCAAAGGGTTTATTAGACAACGATGTCTGCAGCAGCATCGGCGAGGCCTCCGGGGTTTCTCTCTCAGCTGTGACACAATTTAGGAAATCAAACCTCCTCCTGTCACTTCCAGTCAACTCGGAAAAGAAGAAAAGTTTCCAAATGTGAGCTCGTCTCTCCACTCAGAGTTACTTCGGCCCCCAAAACATCCTCCTCTCTGCCCAGAAACCCGGAGCTAACGATCAATACGGAGCGCTGCTTCATTCATAGCATGTATAGCAATATTTCAGTTATTCACGCTTTGTTTTTCACTTCCAAGTACAAGAAAGTGGTTCAAGTATAAAGTCATTTATAATAGATTCATCCACGTGAAGTAACCCCCCCCCTCCCCCCCTTCAAAAAAAAAAAAGCTGCTCTCTCCCCAGAAATCTGAACTCACGATCAATAGCGACACACACACACACACACACACACACACACACACACACACACACCGTCTGCAGGAGAAACATCTCCAACTGCATTACAGCTCAGACTGTTTACAGTCGCAACGGCAGGAAATATTCATTTGCTTTTTATTTCTGTGAAGGTGCGGAATCAAAGTTAGCAAAACATTGGAGGATTAAAATGATCTGCAGTGTGCATTAGTGAGGAATGGAAAAAAAAAAAAGGGGGGGGGGGAAGAAGAGCGCAAAAAAGGCAAAAAAAGAAGGCGGCGAGGCGCCGGGGCGGGCATTGTTGTGGTGAGAATACAAACCACCGAGGAGACAAAACCAATCTGACTAATCACACATGATCTCAAAGAGAATTAATCAGCAGCTCTGGTTAACAATCTGTAATCATCCTCATTCCGCAACTTAATGCCATTTAATTTATGAAATTCAGCCCGACTCGGATGCGTACGGGCCACGAAAACAACAACACCACGGGAGGAAGCGCCGGAGAAACCGGCGCAGACGGGGAGAACGGGTAACGTGTCCCCGAAAGACCCCCCCCCCCCCCTTCCCCCTCCCCCTCCCCCGAGCAGCCTCGCCGTGGAGGGACGCGTGGCTGACATGCTGCATGCTGGGTAGTTTGACTGTCACTGGAAGTTGAGTCACAACACGTATGAAGGTATTAGCGTTGCTTCTAATCCCCCCCCCCCTCGTTTAAGGGCTGAATAAACCTGACACGTAAACACGGGCCTCCGTGGCTGCAGCGTCGATAAAACACATGGAAGTGGAAAAAGCATCCGCTCAGCTCAGGCGTGTGGGAGGCGCAGCGCCACGCACACACACACACACACACACACACACACGCCGCCGTACATCATGTGTTACAGGCGGTAAAAACACGCATACGTCACGGACTCCACAGCATCGCCGTACTCACCCAGAAGTACATCATCATGGTGGAAGCGGGACAGGTGTGGGCGGGCGGGCGCTAGGAGAGCGGGCGCAGGTGCAGGAGAGCGGGGCCGAGCGCCGGGACCGGTCCAGCCAGCGCAGGTGTCAACGGGGAGTCCGGGTGTCTTTGGACAGAGAGCGGTACCGGTCCCTGTTCCACCGAGGCAGCACTCCTTCTCAACTGTTCAACGGGGCTCGACTTCAGGTTTACCCCCCTCCTTCTTCTTCTTCTCCTTCTTCTTCTCGTTTTTTTTTCCTTACAAGCAGCTTATTCTTCAGATATTTTTTTTTCTTTCTTCTTCTTCCTCTTCTGAGCCAACACAAGAAAAAAGAGGGGGAGCAGGCAGACGGGAGAAAAGGGAAAAGAGCCGGGGAGGTGTTGTAACCTCTTTTTTCTTTTGACACTCTTCCACTCCACTTGCCTCTCCACACCGCTCACTTCAAGACTCTCCCTCCTCCTCTCTCTCTCTCTCTCTCTCTCTCTCTCTCCTCTCTCTCTCTCTCTCAGCCCCCTGTGCCGTCTCTTATTGGTGAATGTGAAATCAGTCGGTTCGGCGCCGAGGCTCAACTAGAGCAGCAGGAGCAGCAGCCTGCGCTTGACAGCTGCCTCCAGCGTTCCTCCACCGGAGCTGTAGCTCTGCATAGAGGAGCCCGACAACCCGGGATCCTGCAGACGGTACTGTAGAATTCAGCGTCCCGGGGACGGGGAGGGAGGGAGGGAGGGAGGAGGGAGGAGGAGTGGAGGTGTGTTGGGGGGGGGGCAGGAAGCTCTGCAGGGAGGGGAGGGGAGGGGGGGGGGACCCGTGTTGAGGATGATGCTGGTGATTGTGGACGACTAACGGCTCTTTCTTCTTCACTGTCTGCGACTGAGACGAGTTGTATTGAAGTTGTGGCAGTTTTAGTTCATTGAAGAGACGACGACGGCGATGCTGAAGGAGGGGGGGAGGGGGGGGGAGGGGGAGGGGGGGAACCTTAAAGAACGATAGAGGCATCTGGGAGCCACAGCCTATTTTCCACTTGTTTTCCACTTTTAGCTGCCGAGCTTCTTCTTCTTCTCCTCTTTTCCTGGCGGGTTAGTGACCACGACTGTTTTCTGGTTTTTTTTTTTCCCTCCAGGTGACACGTCGGTGGCGGATCAGAAACCAGATGAAGTTGGTGTGAAATACCTTTGTGAGCCAAGCTATATTACATTACATGCTTTAGCGTGTTTTCCATCTGGTGGCTATAAAGGGGAGGGTGGATCAGGGATGAAGGGGGGGGGGGCTTGGCTATCTCCTAGACAGCACTGTAACAATGAGCTTGCCTCAGCAATTTTCAAAACATATCATCAATACACGACTGGGAGCTCGCGCTTTTAAATATTAACCCCGTGGCGGCCGGGGTGGGCTGCGGGGAGCTGGAGTGGGTTTTGCGGCGTCCTCCAGCGCAGGATCATCCAATAAAAGACGTCCTGGGGGATGAACTAATTTTCTGTAGGAGCCTAAAGAACATTCGCCCGCCGCGGAGAAACGCCGCCGTAATGAACAGAGCAGATACGCTCAGGTTATGTTACCCATCAGTAATTGCCACATAAGGAGGCAGAGTTAGATTTGCAGCTGGCTTTGAGCGAAACCGATACACGAGGGGCTTCATTCATACGGCGTAACTGTCATCCTGAATTTATCACCCTTTTTTTTTTTTTTCTTTTTTTTTTACCTCTTCAGGAAAAAAGCACGGCAAGAATGGCGAAACGCAGTTCGAGGAGCGTGATCGCTAATTCAGCAACCGAAAATTCTCCTGCTGAATCATCTTTGCAGCCTCATCACAATCCGGTCAGACAAAAAAAAAAAAAAAAAAAAAAAAAAAGAAAAGTCTTCCCGGCGCGCTCATACGATCCCCACACATCTTTATACATGTCCACCACAACACCAAGGATTTACATTAGCAATCACAGAGTGGATAACCTCCCCACTCCTCCATCAATCTCTGATGGGAAATAAAAATGAAATGCACTTCTCAGGCAACTCAGATTAAAGATCACGCTTTTATCAAATACTGAAGTCTATTTCAAGTCCCGCTCATAAATAACTGAGGGGAGACTGAGGGAAGGAAGGGTGGAGGCTTAAAGAAGAGGGAGAGGGTGGATGGGAAGGGCTGCCGACGGAGAGCACCGCGGCCCAGAGCTGAGGGCACTCGAGGTTGGGGGGGATTAAGGGAAAAATACGGGGAAAATAAGAATCGGAGGGCATTTACGCGTCCGGTAATCCCCACACTGCCGTCCCTGGAATTTCCATCAATTACTGGTGAAAGTGGAAAGTGGGCGAAGACGAGGACTTGATCTTCCTGCTTCCTGTCACTCCCGGGTTGCACTCCTGCCGCTCCCGCTCCACAGTACTTACCGGGGGATGAACGAGTGGCTTTTCCCGCCCATTTAGGCTCCCCACCATCGTCTAGACACTCCCCGGAGACGCCGCCGTCCATTACAGGGATGGAGCTCTCACGGAGAACAGGAAGTGGAGGCCTCGCGCCGAGCGCGCGCTCTTCCTAAAATGTCCGTCCGACTCCGGATGCTGTCCTCTTAATATTTCATGGCGGTCTCACCTCCCGTCCGGCTGCTTAACAGAGAAACTCCTGTCGGGTTCGACTTCATTAGATCCAGTTCGTCCCTCCGTCCTCGGTCATCCAGCAGCTCAGCCGGCGGGTCGGTCGGTTGAAACCCGGAGCTCCCATGATGCCTTTCTCTAATCACGTACTTCACTTTATGGACCGGCCCGCTTTACGGCTCCGTGACGAGGATCCGCAGCGGTACTCGTTTTTATCTCTTTATGCGTCTTCATCGGCTCCACAGGTGGGTATCGACGTTTCTGCGCTACGTTCATCACGTCAGGAAAGCACAACGTGAACGGCTGCAAAAACAACGGGAAAAATGATGGTTCTGTCCCCTTTTTTTTTCACCTGTTTCCCTCCGTCCTCTTCCAAGTTTCAGCGGGAACGCTCCACTGGAGGAACTGAAACCTTTTATCGCAGTGGTTCACTGAAACTTTTAATCCTGCGTACCACCTGAGAAACTGTTCAGCTCTCTGAGTACCACCATGATGACCAGTTTTAAAATATAGCCTATATATTCCTTCTCAATTAGCTTTAAACATACAGGAGAGATGTTTATTCCTTATTGTGGTTATTTATTACCTGAATTGTTACTTTACTGAATCAGACATTTACAACTCTGTCCAACATCCTCATACTCTCATACAGAGCAAAATAAACCCTCAAAAGTTCTGACATCTGCACTGAAACTGAATATGCATCAAATATCTTTTTAAAAGACACAATTTTAATTATCTCAAGTTGAACATTTCGTTTGAAACATTGTATTTATAGTGCATTGTATGTTTATGACTTTTTTTTTTAAAGTGAAAATGTGGAAACAATGTGGAAAGTCACGACGTTCTCCGCGTACCACCAGAGGGCGCTCACGTACCGCAGTTTGCGCACCAATATTTTATCGGATAAAACGCTGTGATAGCCAAGTTTGAGTATTTTAATGTTTCCCAACTACACACAAACACTCACATGGTGCTTTATTAAATACGACATTTTTGTCCCGACAATCACGTTCCAACGAGCATGTTGGGACCGATGACGGGGCTAAAAAGATGACCGCCCTGCTGAGTGAGCCGCCGTTATCTGGGGTTTAAAGGTTTTCTCAACAACGTTCTGGGATTCAGTTGCTCATTTCCTGATGGCTCACCTGGTACCCAGGGACTAAATGTGACAAGACTCAAGACTTTAGGAGGACGCAAGAACCGGATCTATACGGGTCAAACTCTCCATCAAGTGATGCACGTAAAAAGAAATGGTATGTTGAAAAAGAAAAACCCCCAATCAACTGTCAACTTTTATGTGTTAAAATACAGGAACACCGTTCCTGTATACAGGAAAGCTGTTTGAACACAGCAGGAACCAGAACCAGAACCCTTAAAGCACCAGGGGACATATTTTAGCCCCCACAGTTTTAGTCAGGAGGTGTTTATCTCGGAGTGGAGCTGGCAGCGCTGAGCATCTCCATCTGCTCTTTAATTGTGTCTCTCCGTATCAGTCATCTCCTCATTAACTGGACAAGTTGCAGAACAACAGTAGCTGCTGCCGTTCATTAACACGAAACCCAGTTTGGACCTGCGAGCCCGACTCAGTCTGACGGCTACATCACAAAGCGAAGCGATGCTGCTGGAGTAAACAAGATTCGTTCCTGGTTGCTTCAAAGCGGTCGTACATCTACATGCTACATGCTACACATGCTGACACTTTCTGGACTATAAATTTACTAAAACACTTGGTGAAGCTGCTGTGGAAAGGTGGGCGGGGCTTGCTGAGGCCGGTGGAAGCCGACCAATCGGCACAGACTAAGAAAGCGCGCAGACGTGTGGACGTAGTTTCCTTTTTAACGGTGAGTATGTTTATAACAGCAGCGCGTTCCTCTGGATCTTTCACGTTTCGAGGAATATCTTCTAATTGGTCGGTACGCTCACTTCTGCCGTCCCAACGACCGATAACCATCCACGCATAAAAATCACGGTTTTACCTAATTCTTCAACCCGACACAGCCCGCATATTTAGCCTTGGAAATGGTAATGTTTTGCTTCTATCCCTGGAAGATATCATTAAACATCATTTGTAAGCATACATCACACTATACGCTGCAAATCGCCCATCTGGTGATTTTGCAACTCATTGTCTGGGAGACAATAAATTCATCGTGCGCCTGTGCACATAAAGGATCCCAGTAAAGTAATGCCCCCGTGCAGACATACAAAGAGTACATTAAACATAGCCGTGTGCACGGTCTGTACATAGTGTTAATAATGCAGTGTTTACATCTTGGCATTGAGCAGTCGGCTCTGGCCTAGGGGTACGAACTAGCAGGGCTGCGCAGTAATTAGGGGCTGGATGTCGGGGATGTGAAGGCTTGCAGCACGCCATGCTGATACCACCGCTGGGCCGGCCCGGTGCGTCAGAGCCGGGAGTGCTGCAACGACACCCCGCCTCCACCGGAGCGCGAGGGAGCGCGGAGGACGCTAACGCCATGACAGCGGGCGACGGCTGTCCTCGCAGCGGGAGGAACACGCGTGGCCCGTGTGCTCGTGGCGCGTTGAAGCAGCTACACGTGGTTAGCATCAAGGTGCCGTTTTTTTTTTCTTTCTTTTTTTGATGTTGTTTTGTTTTTTTTTTAAAGCCATTAACTTTTAATCTCTCTGTCCTGTGTCAGACCTCATTTTCTGCGCCTGGTCTGCACCTTGTTTGTTTGTGATGCTAATTACGTCTATTTTTATCTTTGGGAGTGCAGATATATGTTGGATCCTGCTGCTTTGTAGCTACGACTGCAGAGACACTAATAACCGGAATTACTTTGGATTCAGGAGAGAAAAGAAAAAAAAAAAACCTCATCAAAGCTTGTATTTTTTTTATCATTTGACTTCTGTTTTTAGTCCTGGCGAGCATCTTTTTGAAACGATAGCTGTGGTACATAAGTGCACATTACAGGAGCAGAAAATGGCTTCTCTGCGTTGTGTTGATGGTTGATCTTTTTTTCTTTAAATGCATAATTCAAGGGGAGAAAAAGAAGCAAGAACCCGATTAAAAGCAGGGAATTTGAGTTTTAAACCTCCAGAAACACTGGATCCTACAAGTCCCACAGTGCAACGCTGCATCACCCGCTCATCACGCCTCTGTCGTCGGTGCGTTTTCCACACAGGAAGTTAGCGTCTCAGCGGGGTTTCCTCTCAAGATCCGGCGCCACAGACGTCTCAGAGCGAAGGAGGATATAAAAAATAAAAAATAAATGAGCGACACGTGAACCGGGTTTCTATTTTTTACTCAACAGCACCAACAAGCTAATTCATCACACTTCCAGAAATCCTTTAATCCATCCACGCAAGCCAACGCAACACAGCCACGACTCTGCAGACCGGACGTCTCGGACCGATGTCGCATCCTGTTGCTTGTGCTCACCTGTCTCCAAGATGAAATTCATCAAAGCTCTTCCTCTCCGTAACCCTGTCTGTTTCTGAACGGAGCTAGCATGAGAGCAGCTAACGCCACTGCAGCGGGAAGTTTGAAGGCGGTAAACTTCCAGGTTTCAGTAGAGTTTTATTGATTTTCAGTCTGATTAAAACCAGGCACCAAAACACCCGGTGGGACTGTAGCTTTTAGCTACAAGAAAACAAGACTTCAGCATCAAGGAGGGAAAAAAAAATGGAGGTCAAAGGCAGAAATGTGACAACGTACAGACTCAGAAATCCGGTTAATTATTCCTCCTGATCTCGGTTTTAATGAAACAGCCCATTGTGCTCTTCTCATCAACCGAGCGACGCTAAAACATCCCGTGACATCAGATTTCTGCTCCACGGAGTGAAATTTAAATCATAAATACTTTACGGCGGCCCGCCTCCTTCGTGCTCTTCACCACTAAGAACAACTGACAGATATTTCTGAAATCATCTCTGCGTGTGATCAGAGGTGGTGGGTGGGTGTCTCAGGTTGACGTTAAGTTCATTAGTGTACGTATATTTATATATATATTATGTGATGTATACGTTTGATTGCGCGAGCCGCTCAGCTCCACACGCTACACAAGCTAACCCAACTGGAATCCAAACAGCCTCTTGCATCTCTGTTTGACATTAATTGATAATCAAACAAGCTTTCACATCAGACATTTATGAGATCAGCTGAATTATCTATTTAATGTAACCCAATTATATGCAACCCTTGTGCACCAATCAACACTAATTCCTGACTCATAAATGACAGCTCCAGCGACAGATTGAATCAATAATAAACATTGATGAAAACTCGCGACCCGCTCAGAAAGAGAGTAATTAACGGGAAGGGAAAAAAAAAAGAGCTGAGCTGAAATTTTTCTTTTTTGGGGGGCAAATTGCTGTGTGGCGTCTTTGCCACCAGAATCCCCTCTGAACGGCGGCGGTGGCGGCGGCTCGCTTTCCAGCGCCAGTGAGGGTGTAAAACAAACATTCGGTTTCCCGCCGTAACAATCAGCGACAGGCATTTGTCATAAATTCTTAATGCAAACTTCAAGTCTTCCAGCTCTTAATTAAAACCTTGTAATTCTTTAACTAAATTTCCTGCATTATTCAGCCAGCAGTCCTCTGTTTACGCCTCAGACGGGACTTTTCCTCACAAACAGATCACACGCCGCTCAGATGCGGCGGGATTCCTCGCCGTGAACTCGCGGCGGAGGTCGTCCCGCCTCTTTCCAGGCTTCGGGGACCCCCCCCCCACCTGATGCCCGCCGGTTACCTCTGACAGAGCGGAGGTAAGTGCTCGGAGGGACCCGGCTGCTCTTACCAGTCTTGTAAAGAGGGGCACTCCCAGATGCCAGAGGTGATCGTTCAGCAGTCCGCTGTACACCACGTTCCCGAAGACAGCGATGCTTCCTGACTTACACAACGTGTTTCCTGCGGGGACACAAAGAAACACATGCAGTTGTCACCGAAACGGATAAGAAGCAGCGAGAGACGGGGGTGGGGGGGGGGCAAAGAAAGCAAATTCAATCAAAGGAAATCATTGTGCAGGAAGTGAAATAATAGAGAAAGCAACATTGACTCTTATAAATATTGATTCCAGCTGCTTATTGACCTTATGGTTAATGACAAATACACATAGATAGCAAGTCTGAAATCAATAAAGTAACACAACTGAGGCAGAACAGGAATAAAAAATAAAATTCAGGTACAGACAGAACAAATGTTCGTATTTAATAAGCATTAACGCTCTTTCATGACACGTTTGATTGAAACTCAGGACGCTGGAAACATCTGTCTGCAGCTGGATCCAAGCAGCGGCGACTTGTTCTAACATCGGCCACGGTTACATGACATCACGCTTTTTAATTTGGAATTAATTATTCCGAATTAAACTATTTTCCTTTCGAGTTTACATGGAAATAGTAATTCCGAATTGAGGTTTACATGGAAAACACGTTTGTTCGGCTTTATCCAATTCTGCTTCAGGTCTGGGGGTTGGGAAGGGTTCTGATTGGATGGGGGGGGGACGTCTTTACGTATTTACGTCTACCGGAAGAAAACAGACTGACTAGATTAGCAACAACATGGAGGACTACATTATTAGCATCCTTTTTGGATTTGTTTTGGTTTTATTTTTTAAGCAGCAGCACGACAACATCATGCCGCCATCTTGAAATTTTGTCAAAAAAACAAGCCCAGCGCGGAATATAAGTGTCATCGCGACTGACGGGTAAGAGAACTAGCATGCGCAGAAAGACCGGAATTAATTTAAAGTGGAATGAGTGTATACATGACCGCGGAATTATTCTATTCGGATTTAAAATCAGAATAAACCAGCCACTTACTTTGGAATACTGTGGAATTCTAAATGGACATTTTCATTCGGAATTAGGTATTTTTTATTCGGATTTAATTTTAGTTCTGAATTAAAGAGGAATTAAACTTCCCATGTAAACGCACTGATGGATACCATTCTGACCTCTGCACCCCCCCAGATCAACAGCGTTTTAACAGGAAGCAGACGTCTCTTCGCCTTCAGCGCTGCACCACGGTTCTCCGTAACGCTCTCCGAGTCTCGGCGGCGCTAAATGTGTCGCTGGGATTCACCGTCGGTGGAAAACGAATAAAAACCCGCCGCGGCAGCTGGTGCTAAAATCTGCTCCGCGTGAGACTCAAAGTTAAACAACAATTAATTTTTTTTCTTTTCTCCTCCCATGACAACTGCTCCTTTTAAGTTTTAGCATGTGTGCTACATCTGGGCTCAGCGCAGGAGCGGCGAGAGCTCATACGCTAACGCGGTGACGATAAAAGCCTCGACGTTAGCGGTTAGAGGCGGGAAAACACAACGAGACACAAACGAACGAAACAGATTGACGAGCTTCATCGCCGTTATAGTTTTCACATGGAAAATAGACAAATAATAATCATTTTAATAAAAAAAAAAAATCAGTTACAGATCTCTTCCCATTTCCTGTCCACCTGAACCACCTCCCTGTGTTTGGTAACCAGATGTTGAGGACGCTGTTGGTGTTTTCAATAATACAGATGTACTGCAGCTCCTGAGAGCAGAAACTGCTCTTTATAAGGTTTTTGTTTTGGTGTCTGTATCTCATGTCCTCGTTTGGACGTCCTGCTTCGTGCAGATGTCTCCGGCCCTTGTCCAGATGTTTCTATCAGGGTTTTAGTGACATCAATATTTCATTTTCCAATACAGGCAGAAGAACACATCCTTGTGAATGTTGTTGAAAGTATCTGTACAGGACAGTTTCTCTAAAAAGATCTAAAACTGTCCTCAGTTCTGATGGAGGTCTCGAGTCCAGGACTTGAAGGCTGCTGTCGTGGACTCGGAGTTGATCCGGATATCAGACGAGTCATCGCCAGATTGGTGTTTTACATAATGATATCTTTATATTAAATCCAAAATTAATGTCATGCAAGTTGCACGTTTAGATCATGTGATGTTTAGGAACCAACGAACCCAAATCACTTTGAACCAAAACTGCTAAGAACTTTTACGTAAACGTCTAATCGTGGCTGCTAATCCAGCTACCAGGTAATCGGATAAGAGTTGCTACACGAGGGCGAGTGGATGGAGTAGGGGTGAGTGTTGGCAAGGATACCTCGCAATATGATATGTATCGTGATACTTGGGTCACAATATGATATTATTGCGATATCACGATATATTGCGATATTCTACCCAGTTAATAGCAAAATTAAAAGAGAGTAGAGATGAGTAGAGATGAAAAATCAAGTTGCTGTATATGTTCATCAGATGATATTGATCATTCAGAGGACAAATTGAGTCAAAACTATTTACTTTAAAACAACCTATTTATTGTTTATTATTAGTGTTTTTGCACATTTAAGTGAATGAATAAATTTTCCTTAAAAAATAGATATTATATCGGGTGGCCAAATATCGCGACATATCGCCAAATTGATTTTTTTTTCAGACCCCGAGTAGTATCGAGACGCTGAAAATGTGATTTTAATACTGCGTGTCATTTGGCTCGACTCAGATTTCTCTTTCAGGACTCAGTTTTACTGCGACGCTGCTTAATGTCTGCTTTTAAAACCATATTATTTACTTTTAAGATACTGAAAAATAAACCTTAAAACACTGATCAAACAAGACTGGAGGATCAGACGTCTGCACAGAAATGTTCATGAACTCGGGACCAATGAACCCGTCCAGATGTCTCTGATAAACAATAAAGGGTTAAAGTGAAGAGTTTCCCTGCAAACACTCGAGTGTCTGAGTCTCGACTGAACTGAAATCCGTCCGTCTGGGATTCAGGCTCGAAAAACGGTGGGAATTCAGCGCAAAGATTTAAATTCTGCCTCCGCGCACGTGAACGTCTGCACGGGAGACCCAGCTGCTCCCCATCAGCAGGGAGGTAATGAACTGAACAAAATGCAGTCTGGGTAAAATTATTACACGCTTTTTGTTCTACTGAGCGGCAGAAATAACGGGACGCGTCTCTCTGTTTGACATTAAACTTCCTGACGCTCTTCCTGAGGACTGAAGGGACGGACGAGGACCTGAGGACTGAAGGGAGGGACGGGGATCTCAGGACTGAAGGGAGGGACGAGGACCTGAGGACTGAAGGGAGGGACGGGGACCTGAGGACTGAAGGGAGGGACGGGGCCCTGAGGACTGAAGGGACGGATAGGGACCTGAGGACTGAAGGGATGGACGGGGACCTCGAGGACTGAAGGGAGGGACGAGGACCTGAGGACTGAAGGGAGGGACGGGGACCTGAGGACTGAAGGGAGGGACGAGGACCTGAGGACTGAAGGGAGGGACGAGGACCTGAGGACTGAAGGGAGGACGAGGATCTGAGGACTGAAGGGAAGGACGAGGACCTGAGGACTGAAGGGACGGACGGGGACCTGAGGACTGAAGGGAGGGACAAGGACCTGAGGACTGAAGGGAGGGACGAGGACCTGAGGACCTGGATTCAGATGTCATGGTAATTTTCCTAAAAGTAAAAGCTAAAAATTGAACTTTAATGCGTTAAGTGCTCAACCCTCCTCTGAATCCTCATCTAATGTGTGTTTTTGTTTTATTTAATTGCATTAACTTGTAATTATAAAACCAGGTGTTTGTAAAACAATTTGCTGGTTGTTTGTCTAATTTCAGACTGATGCACTTGGTCAAAGTCTGCTGTCATTTTCATTTTTTTTTTTTTCCTTTTTCTTGTTTCCCTCTTTTAAGGAGTGAAAAACACTTCCTTGGACTCATCTATCCAGTATATATATAATAAAGTTACAGTCGTAGTTTTTTTTTAAAAAAAACTCTCGTTTTTATTTTATTTCAGTTAACAAAAATGTTTTTTCAATTCTTGTTTTTGTTATTTCGTTCGTTTTCGTTAACGATAACAACTTTGCACTGCAGGAACTTGTAACATCACACTACACTTTTCATCAAACCCCGTTTTCATTCTACCATCCCACGACACACACACTACATTACCCATAAGGCCACCTTCTTAAAGGGACCAGGCTGACTCACAGCACTGTGAGAGAACGCGCACAACATCCTGTGATGTTTCCGCGATTTTCAGAATTTTTTTAAAATTATATTATATATTTCTGAAAAATCTGCGAAAAACTAAAACCGCGGAACTTAAACCGCGACTTGGCGAGGGATCACTGTAAGTTAAGCTGTCAAATCTGGATTTTTAATCATTTAATTTATTGCTGGAAGATTCCTGGAAAACTACCGGCTTGTAAAGTCAGATTCACAGAGGCTCTCGGTTCGTCGCCACAAAGATGCTCGAAATTAGCTCGGTGCCAACGAGGGCCCTTCACGAGCAAAAACACACACACACAAACACACACACAAACACACACACATGCATGTCATGCGGCCCCTCGCACACGTCCCCCCAAGAGTGTGATGCACGGCGCATGTGATGGATGCAGCATATGTAGCAGGCATCACAGAAAACACAGGTCTCCATTGTAATTTCTGCACAAAGGAATGCTGCAAAGGCTCACCGGGGGCGGAGCCAAGCGGTGCTGACAAGCAGCACATGCATTATTTAAAAACAAAAGTAAAAAATGCCCATTAAAGTGTCAGCGGTGCTTTCGGCAGCGCTGGCCTGGGCGCGGTGTGCGTATTACTGTTATTAATGGGCCAGGCGTGGGGGGCATTGCTTCGGTGTGATTGCTCTGCTGCTGTTGCTATCTGCAGTTCAACCCCCCCACCCCTTCACCCCCCACACACCCCCCCATCTCCCTTTCTCTTCTGTGTGAGCGAGGGAGGAAGAGAAACAGATAAGGAGCGCGATACAGACGGAGAAAGAGACACGGCGAGACCCCGAGTGCACAGTCAATGAGCTCCTACAGCTAATATCATTTCACATTATTGAATGCATATTAAGGCGGAGAAACCTTGTCAGATGAGCGGGAGCACCAGCGCTTATATCAAATTCTGATCTGCCTTCATGGCCACGTCTAAAAAAAAAAAAAAAAAGCAGAGAATGTAGTCAGCATATTGAGAATAAGTGCGTAGCGTTTTTCTTTGCGGTTGAACATGAAGGGTTATACGTTACTGCGACTGACACAGCAGAATGAGGTCATCGTGCACGTTGTAATTACAGCTGGGTAAAAACACTGCTGCAAAAAAAAAAAAAAACAGAGGAGGATGTAAACCTTTCACCTCTGAGCCCGGCGCCGACCGTATTGGAAAATATTTAACACACAACAACGATCACGGGTGTTTTGATCAATCCCAGAATTGTGTAATAGATTGAGATCAATCACGGCGGAGGTTCGAACAGCCAGGACTCGTCTCTGACCCGCTCGTCTACATCCGGTTTGTTATGCTTATTATTAATGGTGTTTACATGCAGCGGGTAGAGCACATAATCAAAATCTTTCCGTATTTGCATGTAGAAAAGTGTCACATAAAAGAGATAGCTTAATTTTCCCCCTCACAAACTCTGCAGAACCGCGGAGCCGGTAGGGCCTTTTATTTATTTTTATTTATTTACTCCCGGTTATTAAAAATGCATCCGGCTCCGTGTGTGTGTGTCTTTGCACCACTCGAGCGTCTGTATTTTTTCTCCCATTTAATAAAAATCGAGTGCAATCGGTGACATGTTGCTCAGCGGTTCCCGATGAGCGCTTGATAATGCTCCTTTTGGCTGTTAATTCACCTCTTTTATGGCTCCTGGTAGCAGTTGGGTGTTCGCTCATCTGCAGACCTGACAGCATTGAGCCCAGCCTCTGATTAATTATTAATTGTGTGATTAAAGTGTGTGTTTCTGGGAGGGTGTGTGTGTGTGTATATGTGTGTGTGTGGGGGGGGTAGAGGAATGCAACCTGGCCTGTATACTTTGCATTATCTAAACCTCTGAGTTTTTCCATCTCTCACATTTCGGATCAGGACATTTAACCGCAGGCATCAAGTTATTTAAAACCCAAATGACAGTCTGCACGCAACCTGCAGCAGCAGAAAAGAGGAAGGAGAAGCTATTGTTTTATTAAGTGACTGACGCCTAGTTGAGTCTGGTTCAATTTTCTTTTGGCAGCACGTCAAGGCTACTTTTATTTTATTTTTTTTATTTTTTTTTTTCCAGCGCAGATGTGTAGTAGAGAGTTTGGATTCATACTTCAAGGATGTTGCTCCAACCTGAATCTGTTTATGAATTATTCTAAATGCTTCAAATTTAAACTTTTCCAAAAAAAATAAAAAAATTAAATAAATAAGGAGCGAAAGAAAGAAATTATAAAGTCACACATGGAGAAAATGGGATTCACTAGTAAAAGTGGAGTCGGTTGCAAGTATTTATTACTTCTGCCTCACGCATGCAATCAAGAAAATGCATCACATCCAATACGTCAGCGATGGAGCATCGATCGCTGCGAAAGTCTTGATCTCACAGAAGAGACCCTGAAAAATACTCTGTAGTTTGTATCAATCTGCTTCAAACCAACATGGTCGGAGCCTCAAGACTTCCTTCCAACCCACATTTGAAACTATATTTTATTTTTTAACCTGTTTTTGTGATTCAGAGACCACAGACAGAACGAGGAGGAGGTTTCCAGCGACCTTTACCACACTTATTGTTTATCAGCTACATTTAATTAATCGGTAAAAAGCTGAAAGGCTTCGGGTGCATTCGCTTGAAAAAAAAAAAAAGAATTGATTCATGTGGAAATACTAAGTATCAGAGCTGAAATAATGAAATAACAACTCATTACTCAACACTAAAACAGTCGTCACCTGCTCTGATGATACTCCGTTTCACTTCCTGCCTCTTAAACGTGAGGAAATGCTCGACAGGTACGGCGGAGTATTAGCGGCACACTGAGAAAATAAGAACTGCGGGCAATGATTTTTTTTTTCATTCCTCAGTTACGAGAATAAAGTTGAAATGTCGAGAATAAAGTCGAAATGCAGTTTCCAGAATAAAGTTGTCTTCAAGATTATTCAAACCAGCTTTACTCTACCAACATAATGTCTGTGTCTATCTGCTTTTATCACATAGACACAGTTTTATAATAAGTATTCGTACTTTGAAGAGATTGTGTCAGAAATTGCGCCTATTCAGAAAAAGAAACTATAACGATTCTGGAATTCTGGAAACTGCTTTTCGTCTTTATTCCCGACATTTCGACTTTATTCTGGAAACTGCATTTTAACTTTATTCCCGACATTTCGTCTTTATTCCCGACATTTCAACTTTATTCTGGAAACTGCATTTCAACTTTATTCTCGACATTTCGTCTTTATTCCCGACATTTCATCTTTATTCCCGACATTTGTCTTTATTCCCGACATTTCAACTTTATTCTGGAAACTGCATTTCAACTTTATTCTCGACATTTCGACTTTATTCTGGAAACTGCATTTCAACTTTATTCCCGACATTTTGTCTTTATTCCCGACATTTCGTCTTTATGAAAATATGAAAATAATTGCCCTCATTTTTTTTTTCTCCGTGTGGCTCTAATACTCCATCGTACTTCAGCACGGCAACGTCACAGAATTATCATGGGCAATTTTCCTCGTTTTAATTTTTCTTTTTTTAATTTAAACCATCCTTTTAGATTTTACAGTCAGGGGGAAATGATGGAAATGATGGTTTCCAGCAGCCGTAGAACATCCGAGACAGGAAATGGGAAAATAAAACCAAACACCTGAGTGTGGCGTGGACGTCAGCAGTGACTGTGGTCATTTAAAGCTGTGCGTGTGTGCGCGCGTGCACGTGTGTGTGCTAGCTCTCCTGGCTTTGCCGCCGGAGGTTGGTCGCTTTAAGCGTTCCAGCCCCAGAAATGCAGCAGCTCATTTCTAGCAAAGAGGCACATTGCTGCAATGCAATAAGGGAAAACAACACTTTTAATAATTCAGGGGCTGAGACCGTGATGGGGCTGGGGGGGGCCCGGGGGGGGTGGAGGGTTAGGGTGGCGAAGGGAAGGGGTGGGTGGAGGGAAGACGTCTTAAAGTACCGCAGAATGGCTCATTTAGCTCCTGCTACGCATTATTAAAGTTGTATCGAACCCCCCCCTGGGTCTTTCCCAAAGTTTTTTTTTTTTCATTTTCCTTTCCTCTTTCCTCCTAAGCCTGCGAGGTAACCAATAACAGCTAGCAACATTTATAAACGACAGAGTATCCTGCACCTTAGAGGGGAGGTAAACAATGGTGTAGCTCTTAATCTCTCTTTCCCCCTGTCCTCCTCGCTCACCAGTCCTCCGGACCGAGATTTGTCAGAGCTTTTATCCTGTTTGAGCCGTAACACAGAGCCCTTCGCCGTCCAGATTATTTTCTGCCTGAGCTGAACCCACAACGCATAAAAAATGCGGGGAATGAACCTCGTATGGAATCAAATTGAGTAATAAAATTGTGCTCACTGTGGCGCTGATGGACGCATGATGGTACTGCTCAGGACGTGTTCAGAGGTACCGTAAAACGCCGCCGTGCCCGATGGCGGCTCCCAGAGCAAAGACAGTGAATATGAATGAAACACAAAAGCAGTTTCTGGAGAGATGGTTTTAACTCTTTAGCATCCCGCCGCCCCCTTTATGAACGCTCCAGAGTCATAACGCTCATTTCTGACCTTGTCTGAGTTCTGGCAAGCATTTAACTATGAAAAACTGCCATGTTTTAACTTCTTCTTAATTAGCTCCTTCAGTACCAGCAGGATCAACAACAATACTCAGCAACATAAAAAAACAAAAATCTACTTCACTCTCTGAGGCCCAACTTTGGGTGTTTCATCATTAGGGTTGGACATCGTTTGTATTTTAACGATTCCGATTCCGATTCTCTGTTTCGATTCCTGTTCAAAACGATTCTCGATTCCGATTCTTTGATGTGTAGGTCAACAGATCACGACTTATCTAACAGTAGAATTTTTTCATTAAAAAAAATTGTGACACATTTACACAGGCGACAGGCCATTTTTAATATTTACACATGCTTGCGTGCACATATGCACACACAGAATTCACTTACAGCCTAAATGTTAAACAACTTACAGTTGGCAGTTGGACTCCAAAATACATTTTGCCCAACAAAAAACTAAATCAACAGTTTTTGTTTAGGAAGATGATCATATCTGCTCTTTCAGAAACAGACAGATAAACGCAGACAAAAACATAACCTCCTTGACGGAATAAAAATTGTTTGTTTATCTGGGTTGCTGGGTTACGCTCATACAGACAAGGGGCCCTCCTAGCCAATGGGATGCCAGGAAGATGCTAGCCGATAGCCAATGGCAGAGCAGCTACAAGTATGTTTAAGTTCGGTAAAGTAGTAGCAAGTAGCAGCGTGTACTGTATTTTTGCCTTTCGTATCCTGAAATTTCTTTCGTAACTAGAGGCAATATTTTCCCGTTGTTGCGTTTCGTAACCTGAAAACTTCGTACGTAGAAACGTTCGTAAGTAGAGGAACCACTGTATATGAGAAGGCAAGAGTTTCTGGATGAAGACAGACTCTGTTGCAGTCGAAGAAGCGACGGGAGCAACGCAGTGAATTAAATACGCTACACTCGTTTATTTTTGTGATGCCATGCAGGTGAAGGTGTTTTGCCATATTAGTCGCGCACCCTCCTTTGGCAGTAACACGCTACCTGCGCCAGGTAGCCGTCATTTCCCGGACTGAAATGCAGCCAAACTCGAGAGCGGCGTCTCTTGGGATCCATGTTGTGGCGAGTGAAGTCCCGTCGGGGAAGGACGTGACGTCGACGCTAGCACGGAGTCGAGAACGCCGGGCGAAGTAACATCAACAAACTAGTGCAGTAAATAAAAAACAATAAAAAAAATAGCGCGGACATTTAGAAACCGAAATTCAAAAATCTTCTAAACGATTCCAGAACCAGACGTTTGGAACTGATTCCTACTTGGAATCGTTTTTTGGTGCCCAAACCTATTTCGTCATCATAAATCATATTTCCGTGGAAAACTCCACTCCATTCTTGTTCTCCCAGATCTTTGTGTCAAATCTAAATCATTTCTGCTCTTTGTTTATTTTTGTTACTGGGAGAAATAAACTAAAGCCAAAGGAAACGTGCAGTCTTTCCTTTCTACTGCCTGAATGGTAATAACACTTATATAGCGCTTTCTAGAAGGGTTGCCAGGGTTCAGGACACTTTGACATGTGGACGGCTGGATCCGGGATCGAACTGCCAACCTCCCAATGACTGGACGACCCGCTCTACCAACTGAGCTACAGCCAGTTGGATTCCAGGAACCGTCCAGCGACTCCCGACTGAGATATTGCCTCGCGCACAAACCTCCAACACCGTCCTACAGTAGGGACAAACCGCATTAGCTTAGCCACGTTAGCTTAGCCACGTTAGCTGGCTGGAAGAAGAAAACTTCCACCTGAACTACAACAGCCTCTTTATGTCATACACAGACAAAAAAATAAAATAAAATCATGTTAATCCTCTTTGACTGTCTGATAGCATCACAGACGTTCTGCTTCATCCCTTAATAGCTTTATAATGTTGATGCTGAATAAAATATTCAAGGCTGCCACACTCATTCTTTTATGCCTCCATCATTCCATCAAATAAAACTATTCACAATCTGTTGTACTTTTTTTTTTAGCCTGACACATGTTTCATCTCTGGACATTTCTGGACTTCCACCTGGCTGCACAGCACAGCTGACTGTCATCCGGCTCATTTTAATTTCCGACATGAAGGTGTGCGTGATTCAGCCGGGGTCGAGATAAAAACCTAAATCCTCCCAGATCTTCTCTCACGCAGCGCCGAGCCTCCAAAGAAAGCTGTTTTTCTTTGTGAAAACTTGACATTTCTGAGATACTGTGCAGGGTTTCCAGCCCGCAGCAACAAATTATAATTATTATAATTTATGATTTCTGCTTACGTTGCACAATACAATGAAAAAAAGTAAAAGCCTATTAAAATGTCCATTTGGGATATATACACCATAAACTGCTGCAGAGATCTTAAATCAAAGGCCACTGTGCTGGAAGAGACCGGCGACAGGAGGTCAGTGGGAAGAGGAAGGCTGTGGAAATCAGATGTGTCATGATTGGCTGATATATCGGCCCGTTATGAGGAATAAGTGCGGCCGAGTCGCTGTTGTTCACCTGCGGTGAGACGGGCGTGAAAAGGTCACGTGACTGGTTTCACGGGGAGGAATCCAACACTTCCTGTTCCACGTAACTGATATATCAGACGGGCGACGGCTTCAGAGATTCCAGTTTTGCAGTTCGTCTATTTGAGAAGTCCAGATTTTTATTTTTCTAACAAGAGGAAGGCGCTAACGCGAGCTCTGACCAGTTCTAATGCACTTTATTGACATTATATCAGATAATATCTATAATTACAACGCCAACTGTCTCCCGTTCTCTTCAGATCACTTAATGCAGAGAGCTGAAATGGCCCACAGTGTGCAGTTAAATCAGAAACAGTAAGGCGATAAATATTAACTCACTATAAAAACTTATCCGAAGCCATAATTACGGTCCGTCGAGAAGTGTTAAAAGTATCTCGACACTCTGTGAAAACTGTATTTTGGTAATAATGGTCAGTAATGGTCACGAACCAGACAAACCGATGAACGAACGTCCAGCAGCTGGTCCAAGACATGTCAATCAAGACATGTCAATCAAGACATGTCAATCAAGCTAGCCACACCTCCAAGTAACAGATCATTGAGAACAAAGGAATCGTGCTATTGTCCAGAAAGACCACCAGCACAGTGGTCCGAAGAGTTTGCTTGTGGGGGGGGGGAATGATCGTTGCGTGATTAGATAAGTTCTCTAAGTCTACTAGTCTACTAGCCTAGCGGAGCCAAAGCATTAGCGGTATTGCGTTTCTGTACTGGCTTCCCTCCTCTCACAGTTTGATTAAGACTATTTGTAATATGAGGTCTTTAACATTCTGTGATTTTCATTACAAAAACTTCCAGTCCCATAAATGATTACGGAGATAAGGAGACGGAAAACCTCCGAACGAGGAATCACGCGTTCCTATGATGAATTTCACCTGACTTGGATACCTGCGTCTCTCACCGGGAGGAGATTGATGTAAGGGAGTTAGCCGTTTCCTCCATTTTCCAAAAGAAATCAATACTTGGGAATTAGATTTGTTTTTAAGAGGATCCTGTGACAAAGAGCTGCTAAACACAATTTTAGGTTTCACTGCATTTTTAACCAACCGGAGGAAGTCGAGGACTGGGCGAAGCCTCTGTAGCTGCAGGGGTTAGCTTCAGACTACTCGTAGTTTCTTGCAAGAAAAACAGGCAGGGAAGCTTTATATATCTGTAGAAGCTAAAATAAAGCCAAAAGATGATGGAAAATTAATAGAAAAGTAATAACGTCAGTATTCACAGCCATTCTAGTCAACGGATGGTTTAGCATTTCTAACATAGCTATGCTGCTGTAGGTCTACGCTGCAGGGAGACACCAACATGGTGTCCTCATCCCTCTACTCTCACCTCCTTTACCTCTTCTTCTTCAGCTGTTTCCTCAGCTTTTAATCAGAACACCTCACAGAACTGGAATCCATCAAGGATCAAGTCATGGATGAATATCAAACATTAGATGGACCTGAAACTTGACATTGTTTTGCGTGGCTGCTTTGTTCTGGAGGATTTTAAAGCATTAAGTGTTTTAATCTAACGTGCAATGGTATTTTTAAGTACTCCACGGTAGAAAGATGGAAGCAATAGATGGAAAAGAAAACATGAAAATGCACTGATGAGTTTTGTTATCCACTTGACCTACATTTTTGATTTCCTCCAACCTTGTCACACTTAATGGCCTGAAAGCCAGTTCGGATATTTTTCCAGTCCTGACAGAACTGCAGTAAGAGGCAGATCCTTCTTATTTATTTATTTATTTATTTTCTATTCTTTTTTTTTTTTCGAGGCGCTTTTTTAAATTCACAAAATCTGACAGCTCCTGCTTCGGCGGGGTTCACCAACCAAAGTATATCCCGTGCACCTTCATAAACACAGTTTTGATGAGGCGCCTTGTACATCAAAGCGGCGCCGGTGCAGCCGGGCCCGTCATCCAGCCGGGCCTGTCATCCAGCCGGGCCCGTCATCCAGCCGGGCCGTCATCCAGCCGGCCCGAACCAACGAACGTCAGACAAACCGGTCCGTCAGCTGCTTTGTCTCCCGCCGAGTGTCAGACTCTGACGTTCTGCTGCCATCTAAGCTGACTAAACGCAGACCCCGTTTTCTTCAAAGCTATGCAAATTAGCCACGTTGCTAAGTGGATTCCTCTCTTTTTTTTTTTGTTGGAAGAGCCACAGGCCTGATTAAGGCCTAATTTCTATCTAAAGAATGTATACACAGTCGCTGCCGTCGGGGTTTCATGGTGGTCTTCTCATAACGCAGCCCCGCTTTAACGGATCAGTTGTTGAATTTAAGGTGAAAATAATGTGCGTATCTCTGCTGAAAATGAAATTAAAACGGGCTAAAAATAGAGGGAGGGAGGAAGCTAATAAAGATCAAAACCCGGCTCAGACACACAGTGGCTGTAATCTTTGACTGCGAAGAACGCGACTGCTCTTTGATTGCATTATGTACACAGCATGGCTGGAAATACGGCATAATTTTTCCATCATTTGGAGTCTAATGAAGAGGAAGCCTGATGTTACGGCGTATTATATTCTACAGCAGCCGTCTGCAGCCTGAGAGACCAACAAAGGGGTCACGAGTTACATTCGAGCTTTTAACGGGGTGAGAACCAGAAACGCGAACGGTGTTGTAATGCATCTTTATTCCCAAGATTTATTTCATCTAACCCTGAAGGCCATAACTGAACTGAAAAAAAAAAAGGGTGTTAAAATATGCTACTTCATCTACAAAAACTGCCTGAATCTTGGAGAGCTGCTTTCTTGAAATAAATTCAGAGAAGTTTGAAGAAAACTGTCTGACCTGTGATGAATGTGCTGACGCATCACACTCATGGGTTTGGTTTTTAGTTTAGATGTTTATGAGCGCTGATGTATCTGTGGCTCGGTCTTCACCGATACTTTAATTTATGTACATTGTTGTGTTTGCTGTTTGTAATAACTGCTGATGGAGCTGATGCCTGTCCGGACCAGAACATTGTTGGAAAGGAAATGCATTTTCCAGGTAAAAAAAAAAGAAAAAATCATAATCAAGTTACTGTTGGGGTGTAATATCTGATCGTCCTTTAAGTGCACTGACACTGATTTCTCTGGTTGACCCTGTAATAACAATAGTAATAATAATTTTGTTTGCAATCTCGGTCTAGAAGTCAGCGATGTTACGGTGGCGAAGGTGGGAAGCAACGATTTCAGGTCGCTGACGGGCTGAAACCGGGCCAATCAATGCCTCTGTTTACCGGAGTGACAGCCCTTTAAAGGAGCTTTAAACTCATTGGTGGTTATGGCGGTAAGTTAAAACCCTTTTTCACTCACTCTTGTTATTGAAACATGTTTCATTTAAATGCGTAAATAATTTCTTCCATCTGGATTGTTCTTGGAAGGACTTCCACCAGAGAAGAAAACAGCTTTGTTTTTATGTCGTGACTTTGAATGGAAATGTTATTATTTCTTAGTTGAGTTTTTAATCAACATTTCAAAAACAACGCTGAATTTTTAAACCACAACAGTGACAGACAGCAGTCTTTCACATTTGTAGTTTTATTGTAGCGTTGGCTGCAACTGTTCTGCGGTGGTCCTGCCAACCCTCTTCAACTGAGAAAAGCCAACATATTGTGGACAAAGTTGTAAACTGACAAACATGGATGGAAAGTGGGGGTATGATGAATGAGGTGAAGTACCAGGATTAAAGGGACACCACTAGACTGGTTTAAATCATATCTGACAGGTTCCAGTTGGTTTAAGTTAATGATGTTCCTTCCTCACAGACAAAACTCTGCTACGGTGTCCCACAGGGTTCAGTGTTAGGACCGCCCCTCTTCACTCTATACATGCTGCCCCTGGGAACTATTATCCAGACCCACGACATAAACGTTAATATTGTTGTTTTACTGCTGTATTTATCCATGTAACCAGACAAAACAGGACAGTTAGACAAACTTCAGGTGTGTATGAAGGACAGTTAAACCTGGATGGATTTAAATTCTGATAAAACAGAGGTTATTGTTTTTGGTCCCAAACACCTGATGACCAGATTATCTGATTTTAAGTTGGCCTCCAGTTATTTTAGATCAGGATATGTCATTCAAACATTATATTAATCAGGTTTGTAAAACAGCATTATTTCACCTCCGTAATATCTCCAAGATCAGGAACATCCTCTCCCAGGGTGAATCTGAAAAACTAAACCACACGTTTGTCACTTATGGACTGGATTATTGTAATGTGTTATTAGCGGGATGTCCCAGTAATTCTCTGAACAGCCTCCAACTGATCCAAAATGCAGCAGTGATTGACAGGAATCAGCTGTGTTAGCTTCCCTCCATTAGCTTCCAGGTTATCTACCAGACCTGATAACTCCCGATGCTCCTACTAGAGCTCTCTGCTCTCAGAGTGCAGGTTTTCTAGTTCCTAGAAGATCCAAAAGTTGATTTGGAGGACGGGCCTTCTGCTATCAACACTAGACTAGAACAAGACCAGAGCCAGCTGGTCTAAAACAAAGCCTCGCCATAGCGATGCTGCTATAGGTCGACGCTGCAGGGAGACACCAACATGATTCACTCGATAGTGTCCTCGTTCCTCTTCTCCCTTCAGCTGGATCCATAGTTTGGCTTAAAGATTTTTTTTTTTTAAACTTGCCATCGTTTCTTTCATTAAGATTTAATAATGTTACTAAAAGTTAATATTATTTGCTCGGAGGTCATGATCTGGGTCTCTGAAAAGCGCCTAGAAATTATTTGTATTGTAATACACACTTTACTTCCATGGCTCTACAGGGGAAAAAGATTATCTATCGATTTAAAGTGTATTGTCTGCATTTACACCATGTAAACTTTAGATATACCTAAAAAAGTCTGGCTGCTCAGCCCTGGGAGAAAATTCATTGAAATGGTTTATAACCAGTGATGTGCTGCATTATTTGATGTGATTACAGGCCAGTAGTTTGGTGCAGGGCTGGAGGGGAAACTGGTACGATGACCCTTCTGTCTCTAATGGGGACCAGTTCAGATGAAAGAAGAGGAGGAGCATTCATTATGGACCCTTCATTATCATAATAACAGTAATTTTTTTTAATTTTTATTGCTGAGTGATGTTGTTGTTGAGGAGTCCTACTAAAAACAGAAACCCTGTTTGCTGGAGTCGTTTCCATCCTTTCTTATCGTTATCTCTTCATTATCATCATCGCCATTACGATTGGTCACGGCATTTTTATCTTAATTGTCCTCGGCATCATCAGAACATACTGGAGCTAATGACAACCTCCAGGACGGGGGGGGGGGGGGGGGGGGGGGGGAAAGGGGGTTCGTTAATGCGCAAATAAATAATGCAAGAACAAAACAGCCCATGAAAAAAAAAAAAGAGAAAGAAAAGCCTGAACTGCCCATCTGGTTTGAAATGTTCTGGAGACACAAGTGAGAAACCAAAAGCTGTTTTGATGTCTCAGTCTGGATGCGCGTTGCCAACAGGCGAGGGCCTCGGGATTCCATCAGACTATTGATCGTAGCAACGCTCCAGTCCTGCTTTACCACCCTGATAAACAAGCTCTCTGTCAAGCACACTATAGGGCAACAAATGATTTTATTTCATAGATTTTTGGATTTGACTGATGAATTATTCACTCATGTTCTATCCGTGATGCAGGAGGGGGGGGGGGGGGGTGTTGTGAAAAGGAAAAAGACAAAGAAATTTCACCAGATATCACACAAGCCTGCGTGCATCAACAGTTTATCTTCCATGTTGTTTTTTTTTTTGTTGGTATTATTCCTTTTCTCTGACTCACATCGTCTCAGCTTTGAGAGCATCAGCTGAGCCAAAACTCTCAGGAGGCTGACAAATCTCCTGTAATCTGCCCCCCCCCCCCCCCCCCCTTCATGTCCGGTGCTGTTGTTTTCCTGCATCCTTCTAAGTGTTATTGAGTGTGCGATCTCTGAATAAATTGTTATCAATTTGGATCCGGTCCAGCACCTGTGAAGCTGTTTTTGTCTTTCGTTATTCAGTTTTGTTTTTTTTTTTGGGGGGGGGGGGGGGGGGGGGGTTTGTTGAATTATGCAGCTCCAGTACGACACTCTCTCCGCCCAGATGTTCGGGATAATGTGACAGTAAAAACCGCAGAGGAAGATGGTTAGAGGTGGTAAAAATTTCACTGTTTATATTTTCTGATGTTTGTTAGATGTTTTACTGTGGAGGTCAATTGCTGCTCCCTGATTTGTTAGCGGGAGTCGGGATGAGCGTGCGCTGCAGCCCCCCCCCCCCCGCCGCCGCCGATGACGTCCGTCCCTCTGAGATCTCAGGAGGCCTCATCATTGATCCTGCACTGGGGAAATACTGGGCAGAGGCCGCTCATACTGGTGGAACCTGAGTGGAGTGTGTAAAATATCAAAGCAGATCGATCGGCCACCTCGTAGCGTATCTGCGCTCGGCAGCCGGGCCGGGTTAAACCCAGTCAAGAGAGGGAAAACAAACACTTCACAGCGCCGATTCGCTGATTCCCCGACCCCTTTTCCTCGCCTCTTATAAGAGGAGTACATAACGACGTGGCATCTTTTTTTTTTTTGTGTGCGCGACGGCACAGCTGGAGCCGCGCTGAAATTAACTTTAATGTCATTCTCTCTTGTGCGAGAGGCTGAATAATGTAGCGGCGGTAGCTCGCTTCCTGAAAAAAAAAAATCGCCAAAAAATCACAGGGGATAATGATTGTTGCATTGCGCCTGGCATTTGTGTTGCATCCAGTATCTGACCAAGGCGCCGCTCTCAATTGCACCCCAGAGGCTGGAGCTCGCTAACTGAAGGGAAACCAGGTCAACTGATATGGGAATAGCGCCGTTATCTTTATATGTGTGCGCCGCAGAGACGGTGGCACAGCTCTTGCTCACAGCTTGCAACATTTTTACAAAGCAATCAGGGCCTGTTATCGATGCGCGGGTAGCGCGGCTAAACTACAGTAATCCACTCCATGTTTACTAATGAAGCGCCATTTAGGGACGCAGATCAGTTCTGGATCGGGCCGGGGGGCGGGGCCAACGCCTGGGCAAATCCACATTTGAGGCAAGTGGCAGCCTCCCAGACTTGACATCCCATCATGATGTGGAAAGGGGGGGGGGGGGTGGGGGGGGGGCACTGGCTGGGCGGTTTGCTGGCAATGCAGAGTCTGTTTGTTGTGCATCCATCAACCCCGGTGTCCTGCCTGGGAGCCGATCGATAGCCAACACAAAAGCTCATTGATGACAGACAGCTCTTGACAAACATATAGCATTTTTTCTGTCTAGTATAGCAATAATCTCCAAGGTCACCGCGAGTCGTCCGGGATGCGGCGGGCTCGCGCCGAGCCTTTCCCGTGTCTTTTCCGCACGTGGGAACAAAAAAAGCTCCGGCGCATTTTAAGTCGGCGCTGAAAGCTCTTGGCACATCGTTAGGCGGCCGTACACGGGAAGAATGAAAGCGCACGTACTTGACGGGCGGCGAAGCTCCGCCGCTGACGGACAGCGAACTCCCCAAGGACACGAGCTGTGATGTGCGAAAGTTAGTGATCCCTCTTTAAATCCCGCATTAAACTGCATAAAAAACAACTAAATGTTTAAATATATGATCATAAAATATACAAAAATCATTGATCGCAGCGGATCTTAGTATCAAATAACTTCAGCAACAACATTATGTAATTTTGTTTTTTACAGAGCTGCTATTTATTTGATAAAAAGCGAAGGGAATACTAAGTACCCCCGTCATTCAACAGTTCTAGATCCAGCAGTAATAACCTTATTTTGTGAAGACGTTGCTTCGTTTCATTGAGGTTTTTAGAGCGTCCAGTTCTCTTCAGGTGCTGCATCTCAACTGGACTTGGATCCGGCCTTTCCAAAACCTTTGTTCTGTCTTTGTTCTGATGTAGATTTGCTGCTGTGCTTCAGGTCATTGTCCCGTTTCAAAACCCGATTTCGATCAAGCCTTGGCTGTCGGACAGATGGGCTCATATTTGCCTCAAGAACCCTCCGGTATCAGACGGGTTCACTACGAGGTGAGGTGGATCATCGCCCCTCCACTAGCGGGGAATATTGGCAAGGACCTCGCAATATGATATGTATTGTGATACTTGGGTCAACCCAAAAACCCGAGGTTCCGACCCGACCCGAATTGGGTCTCAGATCCATTCAAAAGACGTGACTCCGGGTTCGGATCGGAATCGGTAGTTAGTCTCGGGTCCGGTCGGTGCTCTCTGACAGGCTGGGTCCACGTTTACTTGAGAGAGTTAAAGATATTGGCGGTGGCAGCTAATGTCAGGACTCGGGGCAGTTTAATTCATTATTAATTAACGTGGCGTGTTTGTCATGAAACAATCGTGTTGCTGTAGCGTGTTATTAGCGTGTTATTAGTGTGTTATTAGCGGTTTGCCCGGCAGCTGTAAAGCACAACGGATCGCCAACATGACAACGTTGGATGATAGAACATATTCACGACACGTCCTGACCGGTGTAGGCTATTAGCGTTAGCAGTTGCTACCAATAGCATCTGTATCCACAAAGAAAATAACGACGTTTATTGTTGTTTACATCACGTAGCCTATGTATCAACTGAACCGGGTAGAAGAAGACAACTTTAGGTAAGAAAATCAAGTTTTATTCAACGCTAGACAACTTTAACATGAGCAACTATGGGCTGGATTGTCTCGGTTCTATTCGAGTAACTCGGTTCGGTTCGTGGTCAGAAACTAAAGACTCGGGTTGGGTCGGTTCCAGGTCCAAATATTGAGGGTCCATTCGGGTTCGGACTCCCGGACTTATGATAATAGCTCGGGTCGGGTCAGTTTCGGGTCGAATTTTCATGGGATCATTCGGGTCCATGAAAGTGGACCCGTGAAGACCTCTAGTCACGGTACGATATTATCACGATATTGCGATATCATGATATATTGCGATAGTTGGCAAGTGGTATATTGCGACGTTAAGGCCAAATATGGCGACTGTCAATGAGGCCAAGCAGCTCGACGTTGCTCTCGTTACTCCAGAAGTCTTCTAGTTTGTTCAGACGTAGGCCCCGATCTTCAGCCAGGTTTGCTATAGCCGCTATTTAGGGATAGCATGTGGCGGGAGAGGCGTTCCCTGGTATGTCCTTGGAATATACTTTTTCCCTCCCTTCGCTACCCGCTACATTATGCATAGGCGTGGTTAGGGCGTTTCACTTGTTAAACCAAATGGACACGCATTGAAGCCATTTGGGCGCGCTCTTGTATGAGCCGACGTGGGTTGCGGGAACCACCCGAAATGCTTTTTCTAAACCTGCGATGGTACGATACCAAGTTTGAGAAAAGGCCAAAAGAGACGCCACACCTACAAAGTGAGTCAAAGAGTCGGCTAAATGCGTAGCGGCTATAGTGGGCGGAAGATTGCATTAGCGGTTAGCGGAGGTTTCCAGCGGCTGGTGCTAACGGGTAAGGGGAAGGGTACAATCAGGGCCTTAGTCTTTTTAGACAAAAAAGGTTTTCTTCTTATAAACCATTCAAACAAACGTGATCAGTCTTCTTCCAGTTGTGCTGTCATGGACTTTAACATGCTACATGCTCAGCGAGAATAATCCTACGGTAGGATGTTTGGCTTGGAAATGACTTCATAGCAACTTCCAGACTAACGTGCTGCAACAACTGCTTCTCTACCACCAGTAATAATGTCTTTCCCTCTTGGCATTGTGTTTACCATGAATGATCAGATGGGAATGAAAGAGGAGGTTTTAGCTTTTGCGCGACCGCGGCTAACCAGATGTTTCTCAGCTTCACCAGAAATCTCGGCGCTCTGCTTGTTACTCGTTTGGTTTGTTTGGCAGCCGAGACTACAGGTGCGTTAGGGCAACGGGCTTGGAGTTAAAATAGGAGGGCCGGCCCCCCCACCACCACCCCCCACCCCCCCACACCCTCGGGCCATCCTGCCAGCTGGCCGGACGGAGCGTGAGTGATTGCCCGAGCGAGGCAGCCCCATTAGGGAAGTGCTGGTGGTGAGTGCAGGATAGCTCAGGTAATTAAAGCCGAACCGATGCAGGCAGGCGAGGTGGGGGGGGGGGGGGAGGTGGGGGGGCTCCCAGATTTATGTGGCTGAGTAATGCACACACTGAAGTCTGCTCGCCATCCAACGGCCTCCCTCCCTTACAAACAGTCTCGAGAGGCATCAGCTTCCTCACCACTCTGATGCAGACTATTACTCTCCAGCTCTCCATCTCCGTCCTCGTTGCTCCTCATCCTGATAAAACCTCCAGATCTTTGACACTCCACACTGGATTTGGATTTTTTTTTTAATCCTTTGATATTCTTGATCAGCTGCTGAATGATTAACTGCCGTCCGGTGACCGGCATATTGGGTTTGAAGGTTTGAATGCCACAGTAAAATAAAATAAACGAGGACGCGTAAAGAGTAATAAAGGGAATAATAAATAGGTACATTTACATATGAAACAAAAGAAATAGTTATGAGGTTAATACTGAACATTTATTGCATACAAAATACTCTCTAAGAGATAAATGTCCGTTTACATGTGCTGCTTGATAACCTAAACTGAATCATAGCACCGTGCATGTAACAGACTATTTCAAATCCTGCTGGCTAGAGCTCAGCGATTTTATCGATTCTGCGATATATATCGATATTTTATTTCCCCAGAGAGTATCAATGTTTCAGCCGCGGGTATCGATATTCTAAGCTTCTTCCAAAACCCCCGTGTCCCACCTTTAAAAGCTTGCAAGCAACAATTTGCACTGTTTAAATAAATGAAACTATTTTTCTCAACACATCTTTTATTCATTTTGTCCAGCATTTGCAAGCTGCCTGTCAGCCATATAATGTGGAATTGATGCTTATCAGTTCAATTAATTCAAAGCAAAGTCATTGGAACACTCACAAGATGTCACCAAAATCACTTTGTCCCTTTAAAATCTTTCGGAAAATGATGTAAATGTATTGTAAGATGAATATCGATATATATCGTATCTGTGAGCCGAATATTGTGTATTGTATCGTGAGATTAGTGTATCGCTACAGCCCTGACCATAATTAGGGGTGAGTATTGGCAAGGACCTCACAATACGATATGTATCATGATACGATATTAACATGATATCGCGATATCACGATATATTGCGATATCACGATATATTGCAATATTCTACCCAGTTAATATCAAAATTAAAAGTAGAGATGAAAAATCAAGTTGTTGTATATGTTCATCAGATGATTTTGATCATTCAAAGGACAAATTGAGTCGAAACTATTTGCTTCAAAACAACCTATTTATTTTTTATTACTAGTGTTTTTGCACATTTAAGTATTTTCCTAAAAAAATTGATATTAGGAGCTGAAAAATCGATATATAGGGTGGCCGAACAGTCACAAGATGTCACCAAAATCACTTTGTCCCTTTAAAATCTTTCGGAAAATGATGTAAATGTATTGTAAGATGAATATCGATATATATAGTATTGTGAGCCGAATATCGTGTATCGTATCGCGACATTAGTGTATCCCAGAAACCAGACAATTGATCAACAAATAACGTGCCCTGAGAAGGAACACTGACTGTTACTGATTTTGAATAGTGACTCTTGGATGCTCCTGTATAAAGGCTTTTCCATAAAACCTGCCCTGGTCTGTTGTAATTGGTTTGGTACGTTTTGTACCAACTGCAATGGCTTTATTTGGGAGGGTCAGGTAGGGAAGCTAAATGATTCTCTGTCGGTTCTGTGATGTCACGGCGCCTTGTAGCTCTGAAATAGCATATTGAAGGATAAATTATTAGGTAAATGCATTGTAAGATGAATATCGATATATATATCGTATCGTGAGTCAAATATTGTGTATTGTATCACGAGATTAGTGTATCGCTATCACTGTGAGCTTCGCAAGACCCAGTTTGATCCTTGCTCTTTCTAATTGAGACAAAAATTCAAAGCGCAGCAAGTTTAAGGGCGGCTGTGATGTTTGCCGCACCTCGTCAAAATCCCCCCGACCCCCGCTAATGCGATGGTGAACATTTTAGAAAAATTATAACGGCCCGCTTGAGCGGTAGATGCGGTTCTGAGGATGATGCTGTCAAGGAACTGTCAGGGAAGAATTTCAAAGATGCAGCTCTTAGAAGAAAGAAACCGCACTCCGCGTTGAGGTTTTGGGTCGATCGCACCCGTCAGCCTTCAGATCAGTTGCTGATGCGGGTCCTTGTCAGCTGACTGATGATGTGAATAGCCACGGGCTACCTGCCGGCGCGCATCGGCTCATTTCTGACCAGAACTTAACCCGGCCTCGCTAATCAAATATGCCGCGCGAATGGATCGGCTCGAGAGCGGCGCGCCGAGATCGAGGGGCGGCGTACAGTAAATCCAACCTCGTGTCAGATCACATTTCATTCCCATCTCCGCAGATGGAAAGATAGCGGCGGACACACAGACGTATCAGATGGTCAATGCTCAGATTGTCAAACAGAAAAACAGATCAGTGGGGGAGAATGAGAGACGGGCAGGCGAGGCCTCTGGAGGGAGGAGGGGAAAAAAAAAAAAAAAAAAAAAAAAAGCCAGATGGGCAGACAAGCAAAAAGTAAATCACTGAGAAGCTCCTCAATACCGGGCCGGTATGAAGAATGGCAGCGCGGGTTGGGAAGAGTTAGCTGCAGCGTGCATCAGCTGGCATTATCAATGCTGACAGGCAGACAACCCGTTTATAGGGAAAAAGGAAAAAAAGCATCAAGGAAACCCTGCTCTTGTCTATCCCCAATTGAATTACCGCCGTGATCCAAAAGATGGGGAGGAGTGGAGGTTGGGCCGAGGAGGGGCGGGATAATATTCTTTGACGAGAGGGGGGCCCGCTCCAAATGCGCACAGAAAATGTATATCCGTACGGTGCGTCCCTCAGGGCTCACATCTCACAACTTTGCCCATCTATTTTTATTTGTTCCCCGTGCTTCTTGTAAAGCAGTGCTGCAGCCCACAAAATGGAGAAAGAGGAGGGAAAAAGGGGGGGGTGGAGGGGGAGGGTGCAATGAGACGCACTGCTGGGAGGGAGGGGGCGGAGATCGCGTGACCCCCGCAACGCCGCCAGAATACTAATGTCACGCAAAAGTTGTCTCGCAAAAGATACGGAGCAACAAACTGCATCGGGGGAAGCGCGTAAAAAAATGGGCGGAGCTTATGGGGATCACGCCCACCGGACGAGCCCCTCCAGGTGACAGTAACTCAATCCTCACCCAAAACTAACAACACGACTTCTGGGTCTCACTGGACGATTCCGATCCGTTCAAAACAAAAAAAAAACAAACGGACCTGAAGTTTTATAGTTTGGACAATTAAAAAGTCCAAAATGAACAAAGTCAAAGCGAGCAGGAAACCTGAGTTGAGCCACGGCTTTAAAGCACTTTATTTGGAGGTGAAACGCACCTGGGAGAAGTTCACCTTTGGAAAGCTATCGAGCGGAAAGGCCGCGGGAAGCTTGATGAGGTAGCGCGTAGAGCGACAAACCCGACAAACCGTCACGTCCTGCGGCGTCGCGGCGAGCTCCTGGCGCTAGAGGGAGACCGCCGGTGTCGAGTTTTAAACGTGGAGGTTAATGCAACAGGAGAAACGACAGGAAGCTGCAACCGACCAAACTTTGGGGGCATGATAGAGGTCCACTTTCATGGACCCGGAACCGACCCGACCCGAGTCTTTAGTTTCCGACCACGAACCGAACCGAGTTACCCGAATAGAACCGAGACAATCCAGCCTAAAGTTGCTCATATTAAAGTTGTCTAGCGTTGAATAAAACTTGATTTTCTTACCTAAAGTTGTCTTCTTCTACCGGTTCAGTTGCTACATAGGCTACGTGATGTAAACAACAATAAATCCACGTCGTTATTTTCTTTGTGGATACAGATGCTATTGGTAGCAACTGCTAACGCTAATAGCCTACACCGGTCAGGACGTGTCGTAAATATGTTCTCTCATCCAGCGTTGTCATGTTGGTGATCCGTTGTGCTTTACAGCTGCCGGGCAAACCGCTAATAACACGCTAATAACACGCTACGGCAACACGATTGTTTTCTTGACAAATACGCCACGTTAATGAATAATTAATTAAACTGCCCCGAGTCCTGACATTAGCTGCAACCGCCAATATCTTTACCTCTCCAGTAAACGTGGACCCAGCCTGTCAGAGAGCACCTGGAGTCACGTCTTTTGAATGGACCCGAGACCCGATTCGGGATCGGAACCTCGGGTTTTTTAGGTTTTCGGGTTGTTCCGAAGACCTCTAGAGCATGAACGAAATCGCGGTTGACCCTGAGAAACGGTTTGCAAGCGGCCAAATCGAACCTGAGAACTTTCTTTCCGTTTTCTGCCACTGACTGGTTAGGTTTAGGGAATCGAAGTACTTGGTTAAAAAAAAACGTTCCTAGACACAAAAGCTCTGGAGTCAAAAGTCTGGTCAGTGTACAGTCATGGAAAAAATGATTAGACCACCCTTGTTTTCTTCAGTTTCTTGTTCATTTTAATGCCTGGTACAACTAAAGGTACATTTGTTTGGACAAACATAACGATAACCACAAAGATTGCTCATAAGAGTTTTATTTAAGAGCTGATATCTTACCATTTTCCATGGTTTTCTTGATTATAACCTAAATCACTTAAGTTTTTACATCAATAGCTATGGCGTTGTACTGCCAAAAACACTGCTTTTATGCATTCAGTGTTTTCTTTTCTGTCTGTTTTAGTCACATGATGACGTTTAGTGGTACCAGGTATTAAAATGAACAAGAAAGTGAAGAAAAAATGGTGGCTAATAATTTTTTCCATGACTGTATGTGAAGCTAGACGTAAAAGCAGCTTTAGCTCCTCCCATTCCTGATCAACACGACGTGTCTCCATCTTTGCAGCTAGAACAGCTTCAGGCCGTCCACCAGGTTTAGGAGTGCGTTTATGGGGATTTTTGTTCGACCTAAACCCTTTGTAACCCTTTGTATCAACCAAAAATCAATTTTGGGTTGATACACAACTTTCTCAGATTGACCTCAGACGACGCCGCGCTCTACAGCTTTCCTCCAAGAAAGCGTCGTCCTTGGAAACGTGAACAAACCTCCACAACGTTAGCGAAGCCAACGCCGCGGCGGCGGCGGCGGCCCTGCAGGCAGTTCCAGTGTTTTCTCTTCCAGAGAGACGGATGCTCCGGCTGAAACTGTTGTATTACCGGCGATACGTTTCCTCAGTCATCAATGAGCGGGAAATAGGAAATGATGCATAAGTATCCAGGATTACTGTCACACGCGATACGGCCGCCATCACTCTGAGGCGCATCGCGATGATGTACGCCTCCGATCCTCCGTTTCTCGCCAGCGTCTTTATAACTCTGCATTAACCCAAATCCCCGGCTGGAACTGGAACATGTCAGTGGGGGTTTGGAGGTGGAGGTGCTCCCTCAGTCACACCTGCCCATTACGCCTGCTACTCAACTTAATGGCACCTGGAAGCACCACGAGTGTCTCCACCAAGATCATTTTCTTGACGAAATACTCAACTCTGGAAGCCGCTGCGCCGTATTTTCAGATCACCTGCAGTCTAAGCGGATGTTCCTGGTTGGAAAAATGATGCAAGCAAAAAAGAATCTCATTATGATCTATTTTCTCTCACTCAGCCACCAATTTAAAACGTATAACAATAACTAGACTGTTTTTGAATTGTGATGGAGCCTTATTGAAACGGGGAGGAAGCGAAGCTCGCGGTCACATTAATTTATAGTTCACATTTCCTTAGATGAGATAAAAGCTCGCGGCCACCTTCGAGATGTGACAACAGCCATTAACGCGAAGCGACTAACTCGTTAATTTGGACGGACCCCGTTTGGAACGAGCCAATTGAGCACATGCTGCTTAGCCAATCCCACACATTCCTGCGTGCCATTGATTTCATTTGACCATTATCATCCGAGGTTGCGACCAAAATTAGATGCAGCCTGGCTAATTATCTGACAGTCGGCAGCTAATTATCTGGCTGTAGTGAGACGCAGAGACGAGGGTGAGAGGGAGGGAGAACCCCCCCTTCCCTCCTCCTTCTTCCCCCCCCCGCTCCCTCCTCCAACCACCACCTTGCAAACTAGTCATCTGCAAGACTTATGATAGAGATCACAGCGAGCGTGGAGATCAGGCTGAATGATTCCACTTAAGATCTGAGGCGGCTTCTTGGAATGAAACGGAGCAAAAATGAAGATGAATGCAAAACCGAGGCCGACTCCACAAAACTCTGTCAGAAAAGAGGAAAACATGAAAACAGGAGCCGCGATGCTACCCTGATATTTTTTTTTTTTCCTGGTGAAAATGATTTCCATCATTCACCTGCCGGCGGGAGGAAGTCGGCAGACCGAGCCGGCGGACCAGAACACACACTGTGCAGTCAGTCAGCCAAACAAATGAGTGGAAGATCCCGCATAATAGCAAATTAGCACCGCTCCTACAACTCGGGATTAATCGCCGTTTTGGTCCGTCGTCTGGCAGAGATTCACGAGGAGACGCCGCGGTTTCCTCTCCTTCACGAGATCAACCCCGGCGCTGAAGGACGGCTCCCGAGGTCGGAGGTCAGGGAGATGGACTCGCCTCCGATACACTAATTACCCAAGAGGCTTAGCCCGGCCCGCCGCTCGCACGCAGGGATGAACTCCGCTGAACAAATAGGGCAAGCGTACACGAGGACACAAACTTCCTGAACGCCGCCCCGCTACGAGCTAACGCTCTCCCGCCTCGTGACATGCAGCAGAATCCGGGGAAAGTCAGAGGTGCTTATCGATCCAGAGCGGAAGATGATTTAAGTTTCAAGCTCCTCACATTAAAAAGAGTCGCTGCTTTACTCCCATGCCTTCATCCTTGAGGCGCGTATAATTATATATATAAAACACAAGCGGGAGTGTGTGCCATTAATTAGTAAAGAGGAAGCGCCGGGTGCAGGAGCATCCGCAGGGATCAAGGGAGTAAGTAGCGGCCAGGTGCTGCTGATCAAGTGCACTTGATTAGCAGATTATTAGCAAGTGTGAGCACCTCTCATAAAAGCAGCAATTTTTTTGGCAGTGCATTAACACAATGCAAAGGAGGAAAGAAATCAGTAATGATCTTGGCAAATCAACTGTTCAGTCCGTAAAGAGCTATGAAACCGTCTCCGAGCATTTCACGGCGGGAAGAGAGCGTGGAGTGTACCGGGACCGGTCCAGTCCGTCACTCAGCGCTTCTTCACGAGCGGAAAAACATCTGCGCTAAGTATCGGCTGGAAGTCCCAAAGTCAAGATGGGAGACGTCTCAAAAGCCAAGATCCTGTGGGACATCCACGTCCAGACTGGTGAACTGGTGATGGATCACCGAGCGGGGGACGGCGGCGCAGAAGGAGGCGGCGGCGACGGATACGGTAATCCCAGCGGCATCAACGTCAAGGAGGACGAACGCGAGGAAAAAATATCAAGGTAGCTAAAAAAAGGAAACGTAAAGTTAAGCAAACAGCGGTGACGGAGTCGAGGTCCAGAAGACTCCAAACCCAACATCAGGAATTCGTTACGAAGTGACTTTTAAAACAGATACATTAAAATGTTTTTATTTTTGTTCTTGTGTGTGCTGCTGCTCAACTTCAACAATCTCTGAGCACCTTTGCTCAATAATTCAGAGCGAAAACATCACATCGAACACCCGACACGCCCTTTCTGAAACTGTACTTTAGTAAATATACATTAGTTCTTTAACATAAATATTAAAAAGGCAGCTCCCGGCGTAGCTCATCATCAGTTCGACTTATCGACTGTGAAAATAAACAAGACAATAAAAAGTATGTTACCTGACATTCCAGAAACTTTTATGCAAAATTGATATTTCTCCCTCCGTCTCTTTATCTAATATTGATGCACGAGTCACTTTTGAACTTATTCTATATGCTTAATTTCTGCTTGCATTTTTAAAATAATTGCATCAGAAACTTGACACGAATAAGATAACAGGATATCAAATAAACACATGAAACAAACTGATTTAAAAAGAGAGATATATATATGTTTTCGCAGCCTCGTTCACAACGAAGACCAAAGAGCATCTCGACATAACGACGCAACGGTTTTGGCACCAGAACGTTAAAAAGAACAACATGGCTGACATGAAAGCTGCCGCTGAGCTGCCAGCTCCACAACGCCGCCTCCTCTTAACCGTGACCACAAACGACGCCCGGGTCGACTCCCGAGCGCCGGGCGAGGCCCCGGCAAACCAGACCAGCAGTAAAAAAGGCGATGCTGTGATTTTACGCTGTCGATAAATAATCATTTGTTACAATTTTTTTGATGGCGCTGATAAACAAAGTCCTGCTGATGGCGAGCAGCGAGCCTAAAAATGCTTAGCTCCATAGAGCCGTAATGCACCGATGAATAATTAATGTCCTGCTGCACACTTACATTTTATTTCTGCTATCTTATATAAATTTATCTGAGACCTCACTGAGGATTGGTCCTCTTGCCCCCCCCCACCCCCTCCCCCCCACCCCACCCCCCTACTTCTGTTTTTATTGCTACAAAAAGTAATACTTGCCTTTTTCCTCTTTTGGTTGCAGTAAGCAGAAAAGACAACGCAGCCAGGTACCTTACCTGTTCGTGACCCCGGAAGTGCATTGACACCCCCCCCCCCCCCCCCCCAGCGGGTGCGGCGTGCCAACGGGCTCGCCCGTCTGGCCCTCAGTAAACAACCTGCACATTTGCGTGAGCGATGGGCACGTCGTTTGTTTTGCTAATGGGGTGTTTTTCTCCTTCACACTCCGCGGGGAGCGCCATCTAATGAGCCGCCCACCCTCCCGCGGCGCCCCCCCCCCGTGCCCCCGACGCACGGCTTTAACCCCGGCGCAGAGGAGGATGGATCACGGAGGCCGCGGCAACCATGAACCCGGGAAGACCGACTGAAAAACACGCTCCCTGGCACACGTTACACGCGTTTAAATATTGATGAACGCGCCCACGCGGACATACGGAGTATCTGTTCCCGAGCAAACGCGCGGCGTCCGCGCTAACACGTGTGGACGTTTGTGAACCGACAGGAACGCTGCTCCCTAATGCACCGGAGAGGACGTTAAATATACATGTGAACCCGTGAAGCCGGGGCAGCGCCTCCTTTGTAACACATCACACCGGGGATGTCACGCGAGTCTGCTGGTGATCAAGCTAGCGCGGCGATCAAAGGTTCGGCACACGCGTGCTGGAAGCATGTTTATGTCGGCTATCTGGTGCGAGCGGCGGGATTGGAGTCTGGATGTGGCTCCGAGTACATTTCAGGTTAAGGGAAACTACATTTCAGGCTATTATTCCCGTCAGCGGGTCTGTCGGCGCCGGCGCACTTCCTCAAAACCGGCTTTTGCAACAGTCATCTTCACGTAATGACACAAATATTTAGCGATTCCATTAAAACGGTGTGTTATTCCAAATTTACACCTGTCTCTGGTATTCAAGAGCTACGGCGATCAGGCTGGAAGCTCAGACACTATCAAACTATCAAGGTGTGAAGCTAGCATGGGAAAAACACCTTAGCATACCTGTTGACTGGGAGGTTTGGGAGGAAAAAATCCGGTCCTGGTCAAGGTTAATATTGTTAACGAAAACGAACAAAATAACAAAAATTTTCGTTTTTTAAAAAAACGATAACTAACTGAAACTGTATTTTGTGTTTATAAAACAAACTAAAATTAACTATAATAATGTCAAGAACGTCCTTTATTTTCGTGTTTGTAATTTTTTTCCTCATAACTCTATTAACTTCACTCCGCCGTACAACAACAACAACCGCGAAAAAAAAAAACAAAAAAAACTAAAGTGATCAGCAGTGATGGCTGCGGCAAAAGTTGGTAGAAAGCGTCTCAGTCCTATTTGGGATTTCTTTGACTATGACTGTGTTAATGATAAAAATAAGAGCCTTGTTGTAGAAGCAGGTGATACAATGTGTGGAATACTTCTGAAGGAGAAAAAAACCCACGAATCTGAAAGTCCATTTGAAAAGCTCACACAAGAAGGCTAACCAAGACTAGCTGGATAAGCTAGCCTAAGCTAGCCCCCTGGAAAGAAGGCTAACCAAGACTAGCTGGATAAGCTAGCCTAAGCTAGCCCCCTGGAAAGAAGCTACAGCTGCAGGCCAGTCAGCGTTGGGAAGGAACGGGAGAAAACAGCAACTATAATGGACTGTTTCCATGGAGACCAGATAGCTGCTGGTCAGTAAATACGCAGGAACACCACAAGAGGGAAGACGCATTGATAAATATGTTTACTGAGACCAGAATGTAAACACGACTATGTGATTCGATAGCCTTCAAAAAGTTCAGTGCTTCACTCCAACCAAAATTACAACCCTAATTTACAAAATAAAACTAAAACTAACACTGAAACTAATAAAAACTAAACTAAAACTAAGTATTTCAAAACAAAAACAAATAAAAACTAGCAAAACTGCTCTAAAAACGAATTAAAACTAACAGAATTTGGAAAAACTAAATAAAAACTAAAACTAATGGAAAATCCAAAACTATTATAACCCTGGTCCTGGTACACTTTAGTACACGACTGATTTCATTCAGAATATTGAACAGGAACTACTGGACCCCTGCAAAAATGTCTTAGTTGGGACTAAATGTTGGAGATGTGAGAAGGAAATCGGAACACTGGTACAAATGTTCCATGAATGTGAGATGGTGCACAACCTCTGTTATCCAATGTATCAAGAGGGAGGGGCCAGCTTTAGGAATTCTGGGTATTTTGTACTCAAATGTGCATACGGGTGAAACTAGCTCTCGCAACAGCAAACAGGGTAGTAAAAGAAAAGATCAGCTTTAAGGAATGAAGAGATGAACTAACCAAAATAGCTTCTTTTGAACAACTTATTTATAAGATTAATAATAAGTTAGATCTCTTCTTGAAAGTATGGACTCCTTATTTGGAAATGATTGGAAAGTCGTGATCATATTGGCTAATATATCTTTGTAGGTCGAAGGAATAGACGTGTCATGTTACACTGTGGTGTGATGAATTCAACTGTCAGGAATGGGCAGTTGATTAATTTATTTATCTATTTTTTCTTCTTGCTTCTTTTAAGTTTCTTTTACTCCTTTTGGTTGTTATTGTCAGGTTTGTTTTATGTTTCTTAAAATGTTGACTTAATTTTGTTTGTAATAATTATATTTACACTCTGATTTCATATTTGCATTTCTAAGGAAAAGTCAATAAAGAAGTTAAATAACAAAAAAAACATTATTATATTTTTACATTATAAAAAAACAGTGTGTTATTCACAGACCAGCAGAGTAATCAGATTACACACATCTGACACTCGTTTGTGATTATAACAGTAACTCTGATTATTCAACTCTGGCCTGAATAACGTTGGGACGCTGTAAACTGAAAACGTGTTCAAAGCATTTACAAACTAAATTTAACTGGGGTTATGTTGGCTTTTGGAAAGTGTGCTCATTTAAATGAGGTTCTGGCAAAAAAAAAAAAAAAAAAAAAGAAGCCTTTTAAGAGCAGTAAATAAACATTTGGTAGCTGAGAAAACAAACTGCTGACCTGATGTTCCAGCGAATGTTTTCTACGAGGCTCCAACTAATCAACAGCTCTGGGCTTTTTTTTTCTTTTAATGACGCTCCAAAAGGTTTTTTTAGGAGGGCGACGGTTCTGGACTGCTGGCGTCCGGATCCTTTCACTGACAGGTACAAGCTGCTGGGTGGTTTTTATTAAAGGAACAAAAGACCTCTGAAGCGTTTCAGAGCTTTTTTGGTTCCACCAAGACGCGACGTCCTCAGAGAGATTTTCAAACTGTTGCCACGTGGATTAAATGAATCAGTTAGTTTATTTATCCAGCCCTTATATAACCAGGAAAACGAGATCCGCCAGGCTTGAAACTTGTTTTGCGCGAGCGTCCCTGCCAACGTGCGCGCCGGTGTAAACAACAGCACACATACATTAAGTACATGATGTCAAGAGTCGTGCACGTCAAGCTGGGAAGCATCAGGATTGCTCATCATCACATTAATCAGGTCAGAGCTGGGGCAACAGCCAGTCATAATATCTGCAGTCAGACGTGCCAACTTCCAAGTCATTTCGGATTTCCTTGATCTCACTCCGAGGAACCAGCTGAGTCTGAGCTGTCACGTCCATGAGGAAACTTACGTAACCTTACATTTACAAATATGGGTCTTCCAAAGTTACGCATTCACTGAAATGGTATCCCTCCTTTAAAGAAATGAAAAAAAAAAGAGATGAAACGTCTGATTTGTTTCCTCGTCAGCCGTGTGTTTTCACCTCTGTTGATAGCAGCTGGTTTAAGGGGGCGGAGTCAGTGTCCTGACTCCACTCGATCCCCTCTTTTAGGGGGTGTGTCCTCTTAAGAGATCGGTCCTACAGCTTTGCACTTCAGCGGAAGGAAGACTAGAGTAGCTCATCTTAATTACAGCTTCGTCATAGCGATGCTGCTATAGGCCGACGCTGCAGGGAGACGCCAACATGATCTGCTCAACTCGGGGGTCATGATCTGGGTTTTCTGTAAAGATCTGGAGACAACTGACATTGTAACAGACACTATACAAATAAAACTGAAGTGAACTGAAGGATGAGTGGGTGGATGGATGGGTGGGTCATAATAAAGATGGGGGAAGCTGGATGATTCTACTCTGATCTGGGTCTGTGATGTCACAGTTACCTGCAAAGCCGATCAGCTCACCTGAGTAGGCATTTGCCGATTGTGCTAGTAAAAGTGGCATATTATGCTAGTGGCAGTGCTCGTTTTTTGCCTAAATTATGCTCAAATTATGCTCGCTTTTCTAAATTATGCTACTTTTTAAAAAAAAATTATTCTGTGCACAAACTTCACAACTCACAAGACAAGTTTGAAAATGTATTTTATTAACCCTGGCCTGACGTTCTGGGCCCGGTTGTTCAAAACCTGGGTAACTTTATCCGGTGGTTAGGCCTATACGGCGGATAAATCTGCTATCCAGCTAACAAAAATAGGTTGCACAAAGCCTGGATAGTGTGGTGGATAACTATCTGCGGATAGTTTGCTAACCATCGCGTGTAGCAGAGCGTGACACAGTTTGCGCAAGGTTTTGCACTCAAATGGCCTCCAGTTACCATGGTAAAGTATGCTAATTTCGAGTAAACAACGAACTGTGCATGCTAGCAGCGTGCACAGTTCTTCCGGCTTGACTTCTCTAGTTCGTTCTCTAACAGTTAATTAGCGCTTGGGAGAAAGACTAAGGAGTCTGGGACCGAGACACAGAGTTCCGGTTCCCTTTCATCGAATTCCAGCGGTATCTCAACACAACTAAAAAGCAATCGCAAAATAGGAGTGGAACCAACTGTTAATAGTAATCTATCGTTTTTAGCAGCTGAGATCTTCGTTTTCTTTAATTATTCTAAAATTGTGCTATTGAGACAAGAAAATATACGGATTATGCTAGCAGTGCTACTTTTGGAAAAGGGCAAAAATTATGCTCAATTCCTCAGATTATGCCAAAAATTACGCTAGCACAATCGGCAAGAGCCTACACCTGAGCGGCCTCAAACAGCGTGACGGGATTGTGTCACTCAGACGCCGATATTACTGGGACTAAAGAGACAATTTAGTCGTTTTTAAATGAGATAAAAGATGTGGTGACATCACAGCGGCTTCACTAGAAAGAATAGCTGGTTATTTTTAGGAAGCGTCATCGAGCTTCCTGTTAGATAATCTCTAATCTGTACTCCAGATGAAATAACTCTGGGACTTCGCGTCTCCACGTCTCACACCAACAACATTGAACGTGTCCCACAGAGATGTGGCAGATATCCTGAGAAAACGAGAGGCTGAAGTTCCTTGGTGGCTCTTTAAACATCGGCGACAGGAACTTTAATGAAATGACTGCTGAATTAATCTGAGAACAAACGCTGGTAAATATAGTTTCCTCCACGTGTCGCCTGTTTGTTTGAATCTTACAACGTAATAAATTACTGGAAGTGCAACATTTGGGTCCTGAGAGAGAAAAAAAAAACATCCATAAAGGCGGAAAATGCTCACGGTACTAAACACGGCGATGCGTTAAAGCCAAGAACAACAACTGCTGAAACCGCTGCTTAATAAAAACAAATTAAAACAAAGTCAAAGAAATCCAAACACCGGTGATGAAATGATGGAGAACAATGCGTGAAATCTCGTTTGCGAAAGTCTCCACAGACCGAAAATTGCAACGAAATAACATAATTGTGAACATGTTTCATGCATGGCGGCATATGGGCGCCGCCATCTCCACCTAAGGCGCGGGGTTTGATGTGCGGGCCGTGTTATATTCAGATTAGTGTGACATCATATAAAATGCATTTAGATTTGCTAACCATCTGGAGGGAGGCTGAAACAGGTGTTCCTCCGGAGTGGAGGTGCTCCCTCAACCCAAATCTCTGTATCAATGAGAAAACACATCAATAGCGAGCGGCGGTGGCGGCGGTGGAGAGCAGCAACCTGAAAACCTCGCATGCAGAAGTAATCCGTCCTCTTCCTGCTCCCGCCGAACTGTTACGGAGGGAAATCCTCTCTGAGCGGGAATCTGGTGTTTTCTAATTCAGCCACAATGCATTCACACCTTATTTTTTATTTTTTTTTTGAAGTGGGAGGGGCTGGATAATCTCCACAGAATACGGTGAATTATAAATTCAAGTCAGAGCTCTTTTATGAGCTCAGTTCGCCTCCCAGATGATGTCAGATGATGAGCGCCACCGAAGCAGCCCGGGCAGACGGGGGCAAAGCGCCGCCGGTAAGACGAATAAGGAACAGCTTTCCTGGGAGTATACGAGGCCTCCGTAAAACACTGGCACAAAGGAGGGAACTTTGCTTTTTTATTTTTTTATTTTTTAACACCATATGCTCCTGTTCCGCACAGGAGCTCGCCTGAATGGGATGTGAGGTCCAGAGACAGAACCGGTCCAAGCCGAGCAGGTGCGGCGCCGAGGTTTTCAATCACGAGGGTGCACACAGACATATAAATAAATATATATATATATATATATATATATATATATATATAGATATATATATATATATATATACAGTCATGGAAAAAACTTATTTAGACCACCATTTTTTCTTCACTTTCTTGTTCATTTTAATACCTGGTACCACTAAACGTCATCATGGCGACTAAAACAGACAGAAAAAGAAAACACTGAATGCATAAAAGCAGTGTTTTTGGCAGTACAACGCCATAGCTATTGATGTAAAAACTTAAGTGATTTAGGTTATAATCAAGAAAACCATGGAAAATGGTAAGATATCAGCTCTTAAATAAAACTCTTATGAGCAATCTTTGTGGTTATCGTTATGTTTGTCCAAACAAATGTACCTTTAGTTGTACCAGGCATTAAAATGAACAAGAAACTGAAGAAAACAAGGATGGTCTAATCATTTTTTCCATGACTGTATATATATATATATATATATATATATATATTACACAAACACACACACTGCTGTTTACGCTGCAGAGCCATAATGCAACAGCTCTTAATGTAGCAGCTGCCCACATCGGCCATCTCAGCTGCCGCATACTGACACGGTTAAGCATTTTTTCAGTCAGTAAAATTAAAGTTTTATGACGGAGGACTCTGAGGTGGCTGTCGGCTCTGCGGTCCGAAGGCCTTAAAAGGCCCGGCGACCGTGATGTACGCCGGTCATTCGGCCTCCGTCTCCATCCCCTGTTTTTGTCAGATGTCCGTTTAATGCGCCGTAGATGTTTTTTAGCGACGCCCCGACGTTCTGTTGGACACCGGCAGCGGCTCTAAATCTCCAGCTGTGCACGATAAGTGCCTCCATAATGGTCGCGCAGTAAACTTTCCTTTTAGGAGACTTCGGGTGAAATCTTCCCAAGTTCTCAACAAGGATGATGTGCCTGCGAGGGCAGAAATGTTTGCTGAGTTTATTCTTTTTGTTCCCGAGAGAAACGACCCTCTGATTTTGACAAATCAACTTTCACTTTCATGAGAAGCAGGTAACAATCCTTATTCACCTTTTTTTTTTGTTTAGGCGTCTACCAGGTTTTAACCAACACAGCCGGGAGAGGCGAGCGCTGTCATTTGTGTTTATACAACGTGCTCTGGCGACATGCGTGCGACCGAACCACACACCTGGATGGGAGCTGAGAGGAGGAGAAAGTAGTACCTTTTAATCTCGTGTAGGCAAATATTAATAATGAAGATGAATGCAGAGTGTTTGGTGGTTGCAGATCTAAACGGATCTTAAAGGATAGAAGATGATGATAAGACCCCCCCCCCCCCCCCCCCCCCCCCCCCCCCAACACTGTAATGGTTTGGCCCACCGTCTGGTTCTGAGGCCTCACACAGATCTGGTAGATAGCTAGAGCTGGGCGATACTGGGATACTGGTTATGGGTATTGCCAATACCAATATCGATACGTTTTTCATATTAAAGCTTAATCTATCGTGAAAATTTAGCCGTTTTGTGATTTTTGTTCTTGGATTATTTTGTTAAAACCCAGGGATAAAATTATAGGTGACAGAAAAATACTTTATTATCACGATTAACATTTTTCTGTAAATATTCCTTGGAGTTGAATCGTTCCGTTCGTAATGTTTTTTCTGAGTGGACCTGGGGGGAGGGGCCAGATTGCGTCTACAGTGATCCCTCGCTGACTCGCTTTAAATTCTGTGGTTTTAGTTATTCGCAGATTTTTTTCTGAAATATATAATATAAAAAAAAAAAAATCAAGACAAAAATGCGGAAACATCACAGGATGTTGTGCGCGTTCTCTCGCAGTAAAGAAATGTTAAAGTAAAGTATCTGGCCCCTTTAAGAAGGTGGCCTTATGGGTAATGTAGTGTGTGTGTCGTGGGACGGCAGAATGAAAAGGAGGTTAGATGAAAGAGCGGTTTTTTACAGACTTGAATGAATTCTTAGCGTTGTGGGAGACAAAAAAAAAGCTTGAGTATCGATCTTTTTACACGAGTATCATTCGATATCAATATCCAGAATTGGTATTGATATTGATATTTGGATGGATCCGCCCACCTCTAGTAGATATCTCCATATCTTTGTTACCGACTGAGAAGGTGTTTTAAAGTTTAATTCTGTTTAATTCTACTCAACAGAATAATATGAGCTTCTGTTTGTTCCGTTACGTCATTTATGGTTAAAGTTTCGTTGTCGGGATTATCGTCCGTACACGACGAAGAGCGGCGGTACGTTGGTGTCTGAAAGACGTGGATGTGCTGCGCGTGCACTAGGGGCGAGTATTGGCAAGGACCTCGCAATACGATATGTATCATGAGACTTGGGTCACGATACGATATTATCACGATATTGCGATATCATGATATATTGCGATATTCTACCCAGTTAATATCAAAATTAAAAGTAGAGATAAAAAATTTAATTGAGTCAAAACTATTTGCTTCAAAACAACCTATTTTTGTTGTTTATTATTAGTGTTTTTGCACATTTAAGTAACAATTACAACATACTGATGATATTCGATATTAGGAGCTGAAAAATCGATATCATATTCGGGCGGCCGAAAGTCGTGATATATTACCAAATTGATTTTTTTTCAGGAGGCCAAACGTGACTCACGCAGATCGGCTCGTTAGGCTTTTCACTGAGGAAACCGCAGTTTTTAATTACAGCATGCCTCGCATCTCATATCTCTCAGAGACGTTCAGGTGACGTAGCGGTTTGGTTTGGAGAGGCGGAAAATGGAAATGCTTTTCTCAGGCAGCGGGACCGATTTTAGCCTCCACATACATTTATTTTATACGGCCCACTGGAATATTTATGGGGCTCTTATTTTTAGCGTAACCCACAAACTACAGGTCCGACTTCAAGAACCGGCGCCGGACAACACTCACCAGCGTATATACCCCATTTCCTTAATATCAAACTTCATACCAAGACATTGCGCCTCTAACTCACTTAGCGTCGAGCAGAAATCCAGAATTGAATCGAATGAAGCAGTTTTATCAACCCCATTGACTTTTATGATGAAATTAACACAATATTAAGCAGTGAAGATTCATCCGAGTGCGGCTACGCGAAGCCTCGGTGCGCCGTACAGTTTTCCTGAAATACCCACGGCTGAAGGCGCACACACATGCACGCACACGTGCACAGCCATTAATGCATTCCTCCCTTATTTCTGGAGCGGCTCCGGTATTAGTGAAACCCAGTCCGCTGGCAGGCCGATCCATCATCGCTGCGAGGCAGACAGACAACAGAGCGAACCCTCACGCATCCCACAGCCTCACATTTGCATTTGCCCACCTTCTTAAATTCAGCAAAGGTAAGACTAATTCACACGCTCAAGGCGACTCCATCTATCCATCAAAACTTTCTTTTTTTCACCCCCCAAACAACGCCCTCTAATAGAAGTTAAGTTAAAGGTGCACAGAACTGTATTAGCTTGCTAATTGAGTTGGCTGCTTTATCTCCACTGGTCTGCAAAAGGTTTGACTCGGACATGTTTTTAGCCACTGTTTGGTAAAATTACAATTTAGAAAATTGACCGACCCAACGAGCCAACAGTGGCGACGACATGCACACCTGCAGTTGATCGTTTCAGATGACATCACGACCAGGTGCTTTCCTTCCCTTTAACTGTGATATCTGCTCTGATAAATATTAAAAGAGAAAAGAGTCTCGTCTTAGGAGCGCTCGAGTAAATGTCATCGACTTGTGCTCATCGTTCCGTTTGTCTTCCTCTCAATTTTGAATCCCAGCAAAGCTGATGTGGGTGGAGCCAGATGGAAGTGACCAATCAGAGCTCACTGGGCCTTTCATGACGTGCATTACTTCATTTTCAATTTTTATTTTTTTTTACGACACACAGACAAAAGCAAAAAGCATGTTTTTCTCTATTATGGCTAAAATGTAATCTGTTTCAACACATCTCTTTCTCGGCAGCTCAATCTCACAGAGAAACCCGATACAGGTACCTGTAGCAGGTACCTGTTACCTGTTACAGGTACCTGCATGCTCGTCTTAAAAAATAAAACAGCTGTTAAGACGCTGAACCTCCGTCCTCCCTCCTGATGAGCTTTTAAGAAACACAATATGACTTTTATAACATTTTTACTAGGGCTGGGCAACGATTAAAATTTTTAATCACGATTAATCGCATGATTTCCCTGATTAATCACGATCAATCGCATTATATACGCAAAATCAAATAAATTCAAAAGTAATGTAGAATACACTTTTAACTTTTAACAGGAGTTCAACTTGTCAGTTGTTACAAATAACCTTGTTTCTGTTGAATCCTCCGTCTGGGAGAACTTTAAAATGAAAACGTCCATGTTAAAGTTCAGTAGCTTTATCAATCCGTGTATCATTCATTCTTTACATTTTCAATTGTCAATCAATAGTTTAAAAAAATTAAAAAGTGACATTTTATTACGTTTTTCGTTTTTTAATCTAACACAAAAAAACAAAAAAAATGCCTTTTTTTAAATATTTCAATTTTAGACAAAATCAAAAATATGACATTAAAAAACGGGCCACAGAACTGAATTTGTTTTATAATGGAGGACTGGACTTTCTGTTGTTATTACACATCTGAGCCACTAGATGGAGCCACACTGCAGTAACCAGCTAGAGAACAGCAGGACAGTGAACACATGGAGCAGATCTGATGGAACATGGAGGAATGATGGGAAAGTTTTGTTGCAGTCCAGAATTTTTTTTTTTTTTTTTAGACAGAATTATTAATATTGCTACCTGAGTTGCTACCTGAACTGTAAAGTTCACTGATTTTTACCGTTCTCCATGTCTGTTTTAGCTTTTCTGCATGTTTACCTGCTAATTGTTTTCTGGTTCTAACAGACTTTTTAAAACAAAAGCATGTGAGCAACATGCGTTAACGCGCGATAAAATGAATGTCGGCATTAATAAATTAATGCGTTAATGCGATAATAACGCGTTAACTTGCCTAGCCCAAATTTTTAGATATTGTGAAACTTTTTTTTTTTTTTTTTTAACTGATTAAATGAGAAGTTGAATGGAATAAGCGCCGGCCCATCACTGTAATATCCCTCTAAAGTTGAATCTATTGAAATAAAACAAGTAAAAGACCAACAACATGACCAAGTGTCTCTGCTCAGGACGAACTTTGAAACCGCTGCTTTATAAAAACCATCTGAATCAAACTGTCACCGTGACGGAGACTTCCATGTCGTCATAATTCGGGTAAAAACAACAACAGTTCCTGTTGGTTTTATCAGAACCATCTGGAGAGGGTGCGCCGACTCTCCGGTGACCCGGTGAACTCTCTGTGCATCGAGCGGCAGCCTCCGCCGTCGTTTATAATACATGGAGGCGCCGGCGCTGCCCCGGGCGTTCACGCACACACACCTGCACGTGCGCTCGCCGGGACGAATAAGATCTCCTTTCACGGGTCCACCTGCGTTTGCACGGTGATGCTGCGATCCGGGTATTTGTGTTATCGCCTTATTAACCGCACCAACGGCGACGCTTCATCACCAAGGTGGCGTTGGCCGTGCACGGACGACAAATGAGGAAAACGGGATGATAAATGTAAAATAACCCAGAATCAGGAAAAAGCGAAGGGAAGGATTACAGTAAAGTAGGAGGGCGTGCTGTAAAGCAAAGACAGACTGGACCAGGTCCACCAGCCCGGACCAGGTCCACCAGCCCGGACCAGGCTGGTGGACCAGGACCGGCTCCATGGCGGTCTGGGGTCGACTGAGCTCCTCTCCACGTCTGCAGCGCCATCAATGCAGGAAAGTACATCATTAGATATCAAAGCAGCTTGAAGACCACATCCGTACAGGTACGGGTAACGGACCGCGGCCCTGACTCCGCCCCCCCAGGGGGGGTAGGTGTGGGGAATTTCATAATGAAAGACGTTACGTCACAATGGCGAAAGGAATGATGAAAAAGACTAAATTAATTAAATATATATCGTCATGCAAGTTAAAAAAAAAAAAAAGGAATATCTCTCGTGGCCGTTGCAAAGCATTAAAAAAAAAAAAAAAAACCAGGAAAACGTGCGTACTATAGGCCGCGTCAATCACACAGCTTACTGAGCGCAGAAATAATTTCATTTCCATTCCTCGGGGGAAACAGAAATCAAGTTGCCTGCTGACAGTGAGCACCGACTCAAGCTGTTCAATAACGGTGAACGGGTGCGCCCGGCTGCGGGGTTTTTCACCGGCGCTCCCGCGACTCTCAAAAACCCACCGGAGGCCGTTAAAAACGACAATCAGATGAAGGAGCCAAACTTCCTCCGAGTGGTAAAAGTCGCCGTTAGGGGGGCGCGCCGCTCGAGTGGCGTCCCCTCCCCCCGTGTCTGGCTGCGGGGGGGGTCGCGCCTCCATCCTGGACCGGACGCCGCGGCGCTGTTTTACTGAGATCTCTTGTTGATTAAGTCTCACTTTCCGTTGATGTACTTGGACGTTGTTGCCAGTGAGGTTAAATAATAAATTTGTCTTCTATTTACGAGCGGAAAGTCTGAGCTACATCCTCAGGCGTCTGCCCCCCCCCCCCCCCCCCCCCCCCCCCCCCCCCCCCCTTATTCAAGCATCAGTCTTTTTTTTTTTACTAATTTACTTTTTGGAGACCAATACCTGAGATTAAAACGACTTTGTTTCCATTTTGTAGCTCAATAAATCCAGCTTGTGTTTGTTTTACGCCGGTGAATGAAATAATGATGAGGACGCCTGTAACCCGGCAGCCAATCAGCTGCTCAGACGCTCACCTGCGCCGTTGAAACCCAACACATCACATCTGAGACGAGCGAGCCAGCGGGCCCGGATCAATGAACCAGGTAATTTGGTTCACTGCATTATTTTTTCATTTTGCTTATTTATAAGTAATATTGCTAAGAGGTTTTTTTTTTTCTTCTTCTTTTAAATCCAAATAAACCTTTTTCTGTTTGTACTGTATTCCACGTTGATGCCTCGTTCTGATTTTGATCAAATTATCTTCCACTCTTTATTGGCGTTGCTCCACCGCCGTAGAAACGCAGAGTAATGAGACGCTACGTTGAACGCCGCTTTGGGGGAATGGCGGCGCGGCGAGAATCGGCGGCGGCCCGATGTAGAAGAGGGTAAAGCGCCAGCGCCGAGTTTGAGGTGAACTTGTGTGGTTGAGCAGCCCCCCCTCCCCCCATCATTGCTGCACATCATCCCCGCTCATTTCAATGCGTTCGCCATAAAAAGGCAGGAATATACGGTACTTGGGTTATAGGGGCAGCTGGTTCCGCCGCAGAAGTGCACACCTCGGCTGATTTTTCAGTCCCGTCCTGGGGGTTGCTCGTTGCTCTCCTGGGGGTGCTAATGACCGGCAGAAGCAGAAGTATAGTCACTTTCTTATCTCCCCGGTATCGGCCTCCTGGTTACCGCCGGTCGTATCAGTCGCTGGCTCACAGCAGTGATATATATATATTTATACATATATATATATATATATAAATATATAAATATACTGCACGGCCAAGAAAGAAAAGTCTCCAACTGGATTTGACTAAGCAAATAAGTGAGAGCCTCGGCTTCAGCAGAATATTGCAACCCGCCGCGGCGAGGAGCTTCTCGTTGCTTCGGCGGCCACGTCAAAGACAAATAAAAGAAGCTCCGCAAGAGCGATGGGAGGACGTCATGTGGTCCGATGAGTCCAGATTCGTCCTGGTCCAGAGCGATGAGGTCATCGGGCCGAGAGCCTACAAGCTTACAAACCACGACCACCGTATGAAGGTGTGGTGGTAGTATCATGATTAGGGTTGGGCATCGTTGGGATTTTAACAATTCTGATTCCGATTTCGATTCTCTGTTTCGATTCCTGTTCAAAACGATTCTCGATTCCGATTCTTTGATGTGTAGGTCAACAGATCGCGACTTATCTAACAGTAGAATTTTTTCGTAAAAAAAAAACTGAGAAGGGGAGGAGCCTTTTCACCACATAGGCTGTTACTTTTCTGTGTTGTGGCGAGTGAAGTCCCGTCGGCGACGGACGTGACGTCGACACTAGCGTGGAGTTGAGTACGCCGGGCGGAGTAAGATCAACAAACTAATGCACCAAAAAAAATAAAAAAATAGCGCGGACATTTAGGAACCTAAAAAAGGAATCGAAATTCAAAAATGTTCTAAACGATTCCAGAACCGGACGTTAGGAACCCAACCCTAATCATGATCTGGGGTTGTTCCAGTTGGTCGGGTCGAGGTTCGGTAACGAACCTCTTCCACCAACGTCCTCCTCTGATGGAGCAGACGTATCCCAAGATGACGATCATCGGGGTCACAGCGGTTCATGAAGGTCAACGTATCGTTTTCAGGGTCCAGACTGAAACCCCACCGATGTTCAGGACGGACCGGTCGAGACCCGATGCAGTGATCCGAAGTTTTTCATCATCAGTTAAAGCAGTTAAAGTTAAAGCAATAATCGAAGCTACAGGTGCATCGGCCAAACATTCAGGTGACTGACAGGTTTTTCTTCTTCAGGTTTTTATTTTCTTGGACCAGGCTGAGGACACGCAGCCCCCCCGCTGGCTCCCATATGTTGCGCCATCGTGACGAAAAACTTGTTTGCTTGATTTCGTTTCTCAGTGGTCTTATCTCAGTTTTCCTCTGCTAGTTCATTTTTCTCTTCTTTTGTCTCTTCTATGTTTGACTTTACCTGCGTTCAATTAATAAACCCAATTCCTTTATTTAATTAGTACTTGCCCGACCGATCCGGCGGTCGTCTCGGCGCCTCGGTGCAGCTGTTGTTTCAGTTTAGTTTCGGCGGACGGTGACAACACAACGGCGCTCTCGTATTTAAATGGAAGAACGGAAAGCAAAAGAGAATAAGACAAGGTCGCCGGCTGACTTATCACTCGTCTCATTACTCGAAACAGCGACTGTCAGCAACTGGCATCTTCCCGCCGGTCCGCTACCTATCTGCGCTCCGGCTGAGAGGGAATCAGTGGAGCAGCGACTCGCAATGCTTGTAGTTATTCCTTAACGCAGCAATACGCCCGTGGATGAGCTCATTTAGCAATTAGAAATCAGAATACGGGCGACTGAGTTTATGCAACGATAAAAATATGGATGTGAATTTGAAGGGACTCGCAATAAATACTTTTACGCGTGCCTTTTTAATTTTTTTTTTTCGGATGATACCGAGGACATGAAGCGCATTAACTCGCAGTTAGGGCGCAGCGGGGTTCGCGCTAGCTCAGCCAATGAGCGGTCGGTGCTTCGGAAAGTTCTGTCAAGGTTAAACAACAACATCCCAACCTTTAGTATGCTGAAAGAGTGAGTTCAACAGGGACGTACACAATGCCAACGACGGAGGGAAAAAAAAAATGTGTGTGCAACAAATAAAACAAATGTGAGGGAAGGAGAAAGATGAGGGAGGGAGAGACAGACAGGAGAGGGAGAAACACAAAAGTGTGGCCCTCCTGGGTTGGATGCTGACACCGGTGAGGGATTACTGAGGGGAGGAGCGGGGCCATATGGCTGCATGGCAGAGCGGAGCCCGCGGGGAGGCGGCGGGCGCATTAGCTTGCGCGGGGGCCTCCATCGCTTCCTCTGCAGTGCGGTTTGCGGGACGCGCAGGAACATCGACAATGACATCAGGCTCTCCCACCTCCGTGATGGCTCCTGGATCCCACATGACACGGCTGGCGAAAGGCCAAAATCACCCCCCCCCCCCGCGCTAGCAAAGAGTTACTTACGCCACTCGATAACGACCACGAAAGACGGGGGAGGGAGGGAAAAAAAAAATAACAACACAACAAGGAAGGAGCGCGATGGTCGCGGCGGTAACCCTTTCAAACAACAGAGGAGAGAGTCATAATAGCGCCACGTTTCACACCAAAAGCGCCACTGTCGTTAAATCAATAAGTCATTACCTTTAATGGGATAAGCACTTTGAAAACTAATTGAAAACAGCTCCATTTACTCCAGCCAGGCCCCTTAATGCAAACAATACTGTTGTTGCAGCGAAAAAAATAAAGGGGGGAAAAAAAACACACACAAAACAAAACAAAACAAAAAACCTGAAGGAAAAGATGGAGCGCCGCGGCCGCCGATCCGGCCGCTTCAACTGTTTTACTCCGTAACGTTCTCTTTTCTAAAGCCGATACCTCCATTTAACCCACATCACATTTCAGACACAACAGGGAACGTAGAGGATCAATGAGCGACACAATGAGACTGCGCACATACGAGCCGTTCCTTAAATTTAGGGAAGATACTTCATACTTATCGAGTTAATAATGATTAAAGCTTCCAAAGATTTCACAAACAGACTAATCCTGGTGCTTAAATATATACATAAAGAAAGAAGAAGGTGTGAGGCGTCCGACTGCTGGACCGCTGCTCTGGGCTGCACATAGTGAGCATCAAAACTGTGTAGTGGCAGGTTTGGAGAGTATTGATTTATATTAGAGAAAATGACTGTGCATTCAATTCCAATCAAAAGCCTCGGTGGCGGGCTGCCAGCTCTGTTACCGGGTGAAAGACACTGTATTAAATGTAAGGCAAATTGAATGCGCAAAGCCAAATATAAACCTTGGCATGTGCTGCTCAATCAGAAATGGATTCGTATCAACGCGGCCGCTAAGTGGGACACGTCACATGTTGAAAAAGGCTTTTGTTCGTCCCAAAAACATCAGACGCATCGACTTAATAGCCACGGCTAAATGCTTCATGGAGTCCTGAAGCGCGGTGACGGTCTGGTCGCCAACTTTAAAGATTTCTGGAAGCCGGAACTTCTTCCGGCATCGACGCCCGCCAGAGGAGCCTGCGTGCTAACCGGGTTAGCCATTAGCCAGCGGGAGGGAGGGAGGTGATCGTGCTGATACACGGAGCCCAAAGATTAGTTAACAGGTGGGAGTCCGGAGGCTCCGCCCCCACCCGCCACAGACAACAAACATTTATTCCACCTCATGCACTTTGTTGTTTCTTTTTTTTTCTATCACTTGGGAGAATGACACGCCCACATAAATGGGTGAATAAAAGACCGGGGGGCACCATCTGGTTGATCCCGGTGCTAATGGAGCGGCTCAATTACGCTTTGACTTTCAGTGGACTGACCGGGACGGCGCTCTGATGTCACGGCGGGACGTGTTTGCTTCAAACTTAAGACGCGACGTGGACATTCCCGGTTGTTGGAGGGAGAGAGGAAGCTAAAGCACGGGTAGCACTTTCATGGAGACCCCCGGGACGGAGGGAAGGCGGTCCGCGGACAGGAAGTGGCGGTCGACGCCTGCTCTATCCTTGAACGGAGGTGCTCGAGTTAAACTGGCAGCGCAAATGGCTAATGTGTATAATGGAATTGGGAGTTGCCCTGCATGAGGACGTCTGCTAAGCAAATAAATAATTTAATGCAAATCCCAGCATCGCGCCTCCTGCCAATTAAGCTAACCCGTTTTAGCTGTAAGTGATTTTATTACATTAGCATGCCGTAGCTCTGACTGCATTAGGGAGGGTTTAATCAGTCCGTAATCAAATTAGAGCGCCAGACAGAAGGAGGAAGTGCCACACTTCCACAAAGCACCTTGCTGCCGCACCTGCAGGTATCATCCGAGACAAAAAAGGAAAAAAAAATCTGCATTTGAAACCCTTTTTATACAAATGTTGTGCAGCAAACGCCGGAGCGAGTCCGGAGCGGCGGCTGCTCGCGGGCGGTTGGTTATGACGCTCGGGACAAGAGACAAGCGGGATCGTCAAGACGGCATCTTCCTTTTTTTGTTTTTGCAACATCTGGTTAACGACACGTCACCGCGTCCCCGTTGATGTTCAGCTGTCACATTCGATGAGGCCTCGCCGTCGCACAAACCGCATTACCGGCCTGATTAACGCCTGATTAACATATCATTTGTGTTGCTTAATCAAGCTGACCGGGAAAAATAAATAAATAAAAACATAAATAAATAAATAAATCAGACCTGTGATCTATGGCTACTTTGCACGTAATGTTTCAGAAAATTCGCAGGGAGGTCGGTGGTGCGCTGAAGCTGTCAGGCAGCAGCCACTCAAACGCCTGACAAATCTACCTCCGTTAGCTCCGGAGAAGCAGCCAAAACTCAGACTTACACACTCTTGTTTTCCAGCTTCTGTTTTCCTTTTGCTTGTGGGGGAGATTGGGTTTAGTTATGTTGGGGGGGGGGGCTTTAAACATGAGAAATGTGTTTGCCCCGCAGCTAAAGTGGAGGGAAGAGTCTTTAAAGATCCTTCGTGATGACAGATGGTAGCGACGGCTGACAGACAGCGACTCACACGAGGCCGATCAGCTGGAGACGCGTTCAGACGTGATCGCCGTCATCCTCTCATCGAGACAAATAAATAAGAGAATGTATTGCGTCCCCGGCCGGCCGACTAGGGGTGCACGATAACTATCGGGCCGATAACAGGAAATTATGACGTCATTCCAATAAGTCCGATATCACGATAAATAGCCTGGAAACATATATATTTTTGTCCACACAGCAGTGTCTCGCTCCCTCTGAGCCTTAAATGAGCGGCAGTGAATGTTATGTTCAAGTAACGTCGGCATTATCAGAAAAACGATTTCTCGTTCAGGAAAATCAAGAATACCCCCTCATGCCAGAAAACAACTCGTTAACTCGGTCATAATTTTAGTAGTTGCTAACTTGAATCAATATTCGCAGTATTTTCCCTCCTTTTACACATAAAAAAGAAAAAAATAGAAAAGGCTGAAAGAACGACTAACAAACGAGGGAACGTGGGAATTTACGTTACACCTTGAATGCAGCCTGCAGCACAGCGCTGATCACAACAAACATGGTGGCGTGGAACTTGGTTAAAGTTTCAGAAGAAGATAGTTTGGTGGTTATTTGTGACGAATCCTCCGAGTGAATTCTACGAGGAGGGAAGCACAAGCTTTAATACGTCAAACCTGATCAGCCACCTACAACATAACAATCACTTCCATGGAGTTTTGAAATCGCGCTAACGCGAGCTAATGCTAACGTGCGCAAGCCAGCAGCAGTTTCCCCTCTCCCTCATTCCTCTCATCTAAAGCTTCCATGAGATTAAAAAAAAACAAAAAAAATCACTGAACCTTATTTACTTTAATTAAAGGTATTAATTTAAATGGAATCACAGTATTAAATTAAATGGAGTCCAAACTACAGTCATGGAAAAAATTATTAGACCACCTTGTTTTCTTCAGTTTCTTGTTCATTTTATTGCCTGGTACAACTAAAGGTACATTTGTTTGGACAAACATAACGATAACCACAAAGATTGCTCATAAGAGTTTTATTTAAGAGCTGATATCTTACCATTTTCCATGGTTTTCTTGATTATAACCTAAATCATTTAAGTTTTTACATCAATAGCTATGGCGTTGTACTGCCAAAAACACTGCTTTTATGCATTCAGTGTTTTCTTTTCCGTCTGTTTTAGTCACATGATGACGTTTAGTGGTACCAGGTATTAAAATGAACAAGAAAGTGAAGAAAAAATGGTGGTCTAATAATTTTTCCATGACTATATTTGATTTTGTTCATAGTATTGATGTAATGATCTCAGGTATATGTGTGTGTTATCGGTTATCGGTATCGGCCTTTAGGAGCTGAAAGTTATCAGTTACCGGTATTGGATTTAAAAAACAGTTATCGTGCATCCCTAGCAGTGCGCGCGGCGGTGGGTTTTTCGTCGGCCCGCCTCCTCCTTTCATGTACCTCGGGCTGAAGGGAAGGTCGGGGGATGACTCGTTGCATCTTGATGTGCTTATCATCCGGTACCAGGGATGTGCGAGTAAAGTTCATCCTTTTGGCCCAATTAACTGATGCCTCGTCTGTCAGCTTGCAACAGAACGGCCACTAATGAGGATCATTACAGGTGGGACAATAGAGAGGATTTCCTCACCCAGACACGTCTTATGACATTTCCTGCGCCGGCAGCGGTGATGATGTAACGACGGGAAGATAAAAAGCATTAGATGTGAACCCTGCCCCCCCGATCTGAGTCACGACAGCGACGTGACGGCGTCCAGGCTGATAACATTCATAATTTCATGCGTCTTTCCTGAACACACCGGTTAACTGCTCAGGTGGAAAAACCAGCTGAAGCTCCAAACCAGTCACTTCAATGACAGCTACTGAGTCAGGCGTTTGAACACCTGCAGTCCAGGTAATGAGGGGAGTTTTTAGGAAAGGTTGAGAGCCGCTTTGATAGATAACAGACACTCAAAAATGTGAAGTTTGCTGTTCAGAGGAGGCATCTGATCTTTGAAGACACGCGAACAGGAGCAGCTGATCTTCACAAGGCTTGATTGAAAGCGTTTAATCGTTCGGCACCAGAAAGGACCCAGCTCACCGACATCAGAGCAGCATCACCAACGGTGACGGGCGTCGTGGAGGGAGGAGCATCACGATTAGAGCGATTTTATCGATTCTGCAATATATATTATATATTATCGATATTTTATTTCCCCAGAGAGTTTCGATTTTTCAGCCACGGTTATCGATATTCTAAGCTTTTTTCTAAACCCCCGTGTCCCACCTTTAAAAGCCTGCAAGCAAGAATTTGCACTGTTTAAATAAATGAAACTATTTTTCTCAACACATCTTTTATTCATTTTGTCCAGCATTTGCAAGCTGCCTGTCAGCCATATAATGTGTAATTGATGCTTTCAGTTTAATTAATTCAAACAAAGTCATTGGAACACTCACAAGATGTCACCAAAATCACTTTGTCCCTTTAAAATCTTTCAGAAAATTATGTAAATGTACCGTAAGATGAATATCATATATATATATATATATATATATATATATATATATATATATATATATATATCATATCGCGAGCCAAATATTGTGTATCGTATCGTGAGATTAGTGTATCGCTACAGCCCTAACTATGAGCAGGGGTGAGTATTGGCAAGGACCTTGCAATACGATATCTATCATGATACTTGGGTCATGATACGATATTAACACGATATCGTGATATCGCAATATAATGCGATATTCTACCCAGTTAAACAAAGTCATTGGAACACTCACAAGATGTCACCAAAATCACTTTGTCCCTTTAAAATCTTTCGGAAAATGATGTAAATGTATTTTAAGATGAATATCGATATATATCGCATCACGAGCTGAATATTGTGTATTGTATTGTATTGTATCACAAGATTAGTGTATCGCTACAGCCCTAACCATGATTAGGAATGAGTATTGGCAAGGACTGTGCAATACGATATGTATTGTGATACTTGGGTCACGATACAATATTAACACGATATTGTGATATCACCATATATTGCGATATTCTACCCAGTTAATATCAAAATTAAAAGTAGAGATGAAAAATCAAGTTGCTGTATATGTTCATCAGATGATATTGATCATTCAAAGGACAAATTGAGTCGAAACTATTTGCTTCAAAACAACCTATTTATTGTTTATTATTAGTGTTTTTGCACATTTAAGTATTTTCCTAAAAAAATCGATATTAGGAGCTGAAAAATCGATATTATATTGGAGGGCCGAAAATCACAATATATTGCCAAATCGATTTTTTTTTCCCACCCCTAATCGTGATATGGGCTCGCTTCGCATGTTTTTGTGCCATCAGCTGAAGCACGTTGTATTGCGACTTTAATTGCCACCTGAATGAAGATCGGATCGCATTTCATGGCAAACTAAATCAAAAAACCGGTTTGTTTTCTTGCCACTGTACGCATACGGTAGAACATAGACATGGACCTCTGACTGGCAGAGAAAGGAAAGTGAAAGAAATGCTACAGAGCAGCTTCGCAGAAGTGTGTCAAGCTAAAAATACCCGTCGTCTCCAACAGTCAGACGGAGTCAACATTTTTTTTGTGGTCCAGGTAGGCGGCGAGGTAACGTGATGTCATTCGATTTCATGCATGCATTAGTGACCATCCGTCACCACGGCCCTGCAGCTCTACCTCCTGAGTTATGGTCCTGTAGTTTGAGAAGTCATTGATAGCAATGCAGGGCAGGAGTGGAGGAGGAGGAGGAGGAGGGATGGGGGGAAAAAAAAAGAAGAAGAAGAAGAAAATCAATCGGAAGCATCTCAATTAATCTGGCGAGAGGCGGATTGATTGCGGCCCTAAACTGGGTAAACAGGATTGTCTATTTAAGGGCCGTGATCCCTTAATCATCACTTTAGCTCAAATAGACCCGGATCGCCACATCTGCTGGCCCGGCGCAGACGCCAGGACCTTCTCTCAACTTCAACCTCTTTCCCTCCACCTGTGGATGGACGGACAAGCGCAGGTGAACGGGGGGGAGGGGCCTCATGGCTCAGCTCGCCATGAGGACCGTAATATGACGGTGGAGGAGGGGGGGTGTATTAATTTGTGAGTCTGTACCAAAGCCCAGGCTTTTGTGGCATAACATGAATTACAATGTGTGTGGGGGGGTGGGGGGGGGTGGGGGGGGGGGGGGTGAGTGTGAGAGGACCTGAGGGCTCAGAAATGCAGCTGTAAGAAGATGGCCGGGTCCAGATGAATGGTACACCTCACTCTGAGCACAGTCATCACCATACAGGGATATCACTGTACCCCCCCCCCCCCCACCTCCCCCACCTCCCCCCCAGTCCCTCTTATTGTCTGGAGTGGCAGAGTTGCCCGGGCTCCATTCTCTAGAGCCTGATTGAAGAGGCTCTCCTCCTCACCGGTTTGATTTACTTAGGCCATCTGTGGGAATTGGGCTGGAAGCTTCCTTATTAAGAGGAGACTGTCTGAAGGGTTCCACTGACTGATTGGGCAATTGAAAGGACGGCACGTGTGCGGAGATACAACAGCCGACGCCACGCACACACGAGCGCGTGCAAACGCCGTGGTGGTTTATGTGCGAGGTCTGGCGGGCACGTGTCCTGGTAGCCAGATCCGGCTCAGTAAACCGGACGGTTCCATCTCTATAGAGGGTTTTCAGTGACCCGGATGAGCGGCCATCTTGGAGGTACTCAGATGTAAACACACCGCTGGATCAATGCCAACGACCGTGGATAAAGGATGGATAAACCACAGAAAAGCTCTTCAAAAGGCGTTACAGACGCAAAAACATACAGAGAAGGACTTTATTTATTCTGAAAAGTTACAGTTTGTCGGTGGTGCCGATCCGTACGAGTTAGCTCCCTCGTCTTGGAGCAATGACGAGCCGGAAAGCCTCCCTTCGATTGGATACCCCGACATCGTAAACTACCTGGTTTTCCCGCCAAGCCCATGCACAGCAGAAGATCTTAAATCTTACAAAAGTTTGGAGGCCGATAACCAGATGGTCTGATGTGTTGACAGATGTGTTGTGAAGGCCAAAGTAAGTAACGCCATAACGTCTTTAATTAATCTAATCTTAACTGTATGATATCCAGGGGTGGAAGTAATTAATTACAAATACTCAAATTACTGTAATTAAGCAGGTTTTTAGGGTACTTGTACTTTTATGAGTAGATTTTCAAGTCTGTACTTTTTTACTTGTGCTCAAGTACTCATTATGCCATGTAATCTACTTAGTTACTTTTAAAATCATGGTTGAGTACTGAGTACAATTTTCATTAATATCCAAACCTTTTATCTGTATTTTTGATAAAGGTCAGACCTTTTACCTGGAATACAGTGAGAAATATAGCACATTGTAGCTCTACATTTTAAGAACTGTATTGCTAGTGTAGCTAGGTGGTAGCTTGATATTATCATTAGACTAGAAATTAAGAGCTTTTTTTCTTGATAATTGTTCATGTGTAAAATTAAGAGCTAACAACATTTCACTTAACTTACCTGACACGAAACGGGCCGAACAAATTCTGATGTTGTCCAGGTTTTTGCCACGCAGGTCTAGGTTTAGCTTTGCTAACCACAAGCGCCTCCTTTCCTCTGACAACTTCTGGTATTGTTCTCCCTGATTTTTAATAACCTTTGGAAGTCTATAAAACTCCAAGCATCTCTCGTGGTCTGTCCGGTTGGTACAACCGAAAACACGGCAATAATTTACCATTTTCAATAAAGACGTCCGATTTACTCCAGTGTGTGCGCTTTGTTTACGTTGCCGCGTGCCTCCAAGATGGCGACTTCCGGTTGGATGACGTGCCATGAAAACCAACTATAAAAAAGGCCCTTAAACCGCCCCCAGTGGTGACCGCCCTACATGCAGCGGTCGCACCCACGCACGCCGAACACGCACCGGCACGTTTGAGAGGGCGAAGCTAAACGGAGCTGAGATCACGTGCCGCGACCGCGGACAGAGAAATTCCAGTCCAACGCCGGCCTGGAGAGATGGATCATCATTTGCATTTTGGGCGCCGCCAGATTCATCTGTGCGCTGGCGTTACACGGATGTTACACCAGGGCATAAAATTAGAGTTTTTACCAAGTAGCCCCTGGCTACCAGGTTTTTGAAGTTGCTAGCCAGCTAGCAATTTTGTTCGCCAGTGTTTTTCGTCGCCCCCATAAGCCCCTCCCAGTGTGTTCAGCAACTTCAGCCAGCTCTTTTGTTTCCTGGGTGCCATTATTGGACAAACTGATCAATCCAGGTGTGTCCGACCATTGCTGTGAGGTCAGACACACCTGGATTAATCAGTTTGTTAATTAATGGTACACAGGAAACAAAGCAGCTGAAGTTCAGGAAGTAGAGCAGCTGTGATTAAAGCCACATTAACAGCCTAAATGAAAACACTAAAAGGGTATATATGAAGAGTATTTATTTGAAGGGATTTGCATATTTTTTGTTCATTTAACGTTGCTTGTATTTACATTTACATTTGATTTTCATTCCACACATCGTTTTCATTTCATATTGCTCTTCTTTTACAGTTTTTCATCTCATTTCACGTGACTTTTCTTTACTCTTTTAATGACTTGTTGTTCTCATTTGTTGCAGACTTTGAATTCTTTATGACTGTTTTGGAAGGAGTGTATTAGTGGACTGGTCCAAAGTAGTTTATTTTACATGAGAGAAGAGCGCAAACAGTTCATCCTATTTTCTGTAACAATCTTTTTTTTTCTTCCCGCACTGTCACTTATCTGATGTCACACACTAACCTGGCGACATCAACACCTACAGCACCTGTACAGCACCTGTAGTAGCTGCTGCTGTGGCAGTTATCACGAGGCAAGTAACAGATCTCAGATTGGGAATGTTTTATTTTTATTTTACTCGGCCCGATGCTGTATTATTATTTTTTAATAACGCAGGTTAAAATACAGGAGATTTACGGGAAAAATACTAATACGGGAGGACGGCGGGAGAGAAGAGTAAAATACGGGACTTTCCCGCCAAAACGGGATACTTGACAGGTCTGATTTACAAGCATTAAAGTGCATTTTATTCTGTTTCCATGATGCTTACTATGAAAACTAATATCATTTTCTTTCTTGTTAACTTGTGTATTTTTATGAGATTATTTACCAAAACGATCCATTTGCTGTGGAGTAGATTCACTGATAGGGTTTTTGCATTCGTCCGTCTTCAGTTTTGTCCATCTGTCCATCGCTGGGTTGGACGCATGTGTAGTTATGACTTCCAGCAAACGATGTGCACCCAAAACATGGCCACTTTTTGCCAAATAAACGTTGTTTCTAAATTATTTAGACATGTTTGCCTTGGTGACACATGACAAATGTGCAGAAATCATAGAAAATATATTTTTTTTTCCCTAAGTTGATGGTGGATTTTGTGGCAGAAAAAAACGGTCGAAATGGTCAAATTTTGGTCTCATTTGGCGACCATTTAGTCGCCATTTTATGCCCCCTGCACGCGGTGGGCAACAAAGAGAGAGAGAGAGGGAAGACCGTCGGTTTACCCTGAAGTCTCCAGGAGACGGATATCAAGCCAGAAAACGCGGAATATGGAGGAAGAGGTGTCGGGGTGGGGGTGGGGTGGGCATCCTCTCCCACACGAACTGAACTTATTTGCAACAAAGGCATCCCTTTAAACAAAACTTCCCGCTCTACCCCGACGCGTGACGCCTTGAACGCACGATTCACGAGACCTGCTCGATGACCTCAATTTGCTTCCGTCTCCGTATCTGTAATAGCTCATCTGCTTCGTCCTGCTCATAAGCAAATCGCCGCCGTGCCAGTCGAACGCTGCACTTATTTTAGGCGCTACAGATGGATGTGGATTCCAGTTGTAACTCTGATTGGGTTTAGAAACGTAATGGAGCCGTAAATAAAGATTTGAAGTGGCTCAGAGTTGATACTTCTGGCAGATAATGAGATGACGCCGTCGTGAGAGGAGACGGCGTTCCCGGACGGTGTCTTCCTGTGATCCCATGATGCTTTGCTCAGGGAGAGAGCAGCCTATCATCCATCTGTGGTGCATATTCAGCCATACATGTCGGGTAAAGATTAGCCTTCATCTTAATCAATTCTGTAAATTATTTCATCATTCCCGGGAAAAAAAAAAAGAAAAAAAAAAACGCATCAATACAGCCCAGATGTGTTTTTCCACATGTAGCTTGCGACTCTGTGCGGAGAGCGTGCAAGTGGCATAAATATTTATGCTATCTGCTGATGAATAATGTCTGTTTATCCCAATGAAAGGACAGTAATGATCAAACAAAATTACCATTTATGACAGTTATGATTCCCTCCTAAGACCGTGTGAATTATTAATGAGAGCCATTGATTGCTCGGCCGAAAGAAGGTGAAGCGGGTAATTCCATAAGTGCCATAGTGTAGATTGGTCTGTTAGCTCCGGCTCTGCCTCTCCTCCTCACTCCATCTCATCCTCCATTTGTGCTTTTTGTCAGTGCGACCAGGGCAGGGTCTTTCCTGTAATTCCATTACTGCCGCTACTATGGCATCCCATCATCCCGCAGGACAACTTAGGGACCACTTAGAGACTAGTGCACGTTTAGCCGCGTTACAGTAATGCTGCCAACTGGGCAACAAGCGCTATCTATCACTATCTAACAAACAGCAGCTCCCGCTCCACGGTGCAGACGGATCAGTTTAAAAGACACTAGTGGGAGAAAATGGAAGGGAAAATACATCAGGACAGAAGAAAGCGTAAGAGGAGGATAAAAAAAAAGAAGGGAACATTAGATTAGCAGCTGGCGCTACCATGACGGATCACTGAGATGATAATAATGACGATGATGTCGCGTGATGACACGAAAAGATGACGTAAAAGCATATGGAACGCTAATAAACGTTTGGAAGAGCAGAAAGAAGCAGCTCTGAAGTGATCGTGTGATAATCATCTGAGACGGAGCGTCGGAAAACTGAAAACAATCAAGACCTGCGTCTGGACTGCAGGTATGAAACACGGTCGGGACTTAACGCTGCAAATTAAAAGAAACTAATCAGAGACGTGGTGCAGATACAGCTGACTTCTAAAATAAAAAAAAATCATTATCAACGTTAGATGAATTTAAATCTGGCTGATTCAAATGTCTTGTAAATGTCTAAATGTATTGTAAGATGAATATCAATATATATCGTATCGCGAGCTGAATATTATGTATTGTATAGTATCACAAGATTAGTGTGTCGCTACAGCCCTAACCATGATTAGGAATGAGTATTGGCAAGGACTTTGCAATACGATATGTATTGTGATACTTGCGTCACGATACAATATTAACACGATATCGCAATATCACGATATATTGCGATATTCTACCCAGTTAATATCAAAATTAAAAGTAGAGATGAAAAATCAAGTAGCTGTATATGTTCATCAGATGATATTGATCATTCAAAGGACAAATTGAGTTAAAAGTATTTGCTTCAAAACAACCTATTTATTGTTTATTACTATTGTTTTTGCACATTTAAGTATTTTCCTAAAAAAATTGATATTAGGAGCTGAAAAATCGATATATTGGGTGGCCGAACACTCACAAGATGTCACCAAAATCACTTTGTCCCTTTAAAATCTTTCAGAAAATGATGTAAATGTATTGTAAGATGAATATCGATATATATCGTATCGTGAGCCGAATATTGTGTATCGTATCGTGAGCCGAATATCGTGTATCGCTACAGCCCTAGTTCTGAAAATGAATGAACTGGCAGCATTACGCTGACGGCAAAACCAACGACACGAACGCAACCAAACGCATATAAACATCCACATCATGTAAGCTAGAGCTGCGAGGATCCCACTGATTGATCAGTGATCCAACAGAATATGAACCGATAAGAACCTGGAATTGCTGATTTGCTGCACAACACATTTTTTTTTTTTCTTTCCTGTTTTCTTTTTTTTTCTTTGAGTCGTGGCAAGCGAAGGAAAAATAGTCGGCGTTATGAACAGTTATGTGTATGATTACTCTATCACAGAGCGCTTGACCCAGAACTGGGCCGGGAGCAGTAATTTATCAAATCAACAGGAACCGCAGAAGAAGTGCAGATTTTGAAATCAATACTGGCTCACAACAACGTGATTGTGTATTTTTTATTTTTAGGGAACTGGTCCTTTATTCCATCACCACAAGAAAACTGGACCAGCTTCTCTGTGGGAAGTGGTTTCTCTCATCAGCCGGTCTCCAGACCCGACAGATCGGTAGCAGCCCTGATTAACTTCCTGCTCAGGCGATGACATCACTCAGCTGCCTAACGTCTGCTTTGCGTACAAGCTGTCTTTTCCCTTTCAACGCCGCCATCGTGCATCAGATTTTTTGATCCAGATCAGCCCCAAAACCTCTTCAAATCCCGATCCAACAACTTCCCGGATCTCAGACGAACGGTTTCTGAATTACTGCGCCAACAAACACCTCCGGCTCAGCTCTTTACACAACAGAGACAAACATTCAGTTCAGAAAAAAATGGCACAAAATGAAGCCAAGTACCGCAAAACTAATCTGGGTGATTAAAACTTGAGAAGTACATCCAACGTTGCATTTCAATATAACACATGCTTAAATATTAGAGCTGAGCGATTTTATCGATTTTGCGATATATATCGATATTTTATTTCCCCAGAGAGTATCGATTTTTCAACCACCAGTATCGATATTCTAAGCTTCTTTCAAAACCCCCGTGTCCCACCTTTAAAATCTTGCACGCAACAATTTGCACTGTTTAAATAAATGAAACTATTTTTCTCAACAAATCTTTTATTCATTTTGTCCAGCATTTGCAAGCTGCCTGTCAGCCATATAATGTGTAATTGATGCTTTCAGTTCAATTAATTCAAACAAAGTCACTGGAACACTCACAAGATGTCACCAAAATCACTTTGTCCCTTTAAAATCTCTCAGAAAATGATGTAAATGTATTGTAAGATGAATATCGATATATATCGTATCGCGAGCTGAATATTGTGTATTGTATTGTATCACGAGATTAATGTATCGCTACAGCCCTAACCATGATTAGGATTGAGTATTGGCAAGGACTTTGCAATACGATATGTATTGTGATACTTGGGTCACGATGCAATATTAACACAATATTGCGATATCACGATATATTGCGATATTCTACCCAGTTAATATCAAAATTAAAAGTAGAAATGAAAAATCAAGTTGCTGTATATGTTCATCAGATGATATTGATCATTCAGAGGACAAATTGAGTCAAAACTATTTGCTTCAAAACAACCTATTTATTGTTTATTACTAGTGTTTTTGCACATTTAAGTTTTTTCCTAAAAAATTGATATCAGGAGCTGAAAAATCGATATATTGGGTGGCCGAATATTGCAATATATTTCCCAAAAGTCCTCCGGAAAATTATATAAATGTATTGTAAGATAAATATAGATATATATATTGTAACGTGAGCCAAATATTGTGTATCGTATCGTATTGTGAGATTAGTGTATCACTACAGCCCTATTAAACATAAACTGGCACTTTACGTTTGAAGTATTTCGTTTGCATCTACAGCGGTACCTCAACTTACGAAATTAATTTGTTCTGAAAGTCGTTTCCTAAACGGAAAACTTTGTGATTAGAAACGCATTCTAACCTATAAATGGCCTAATCTGTTCCAAGGTGCCCAAAAGTTGGACATAATTTTTTATAAAACTATAAATGATACATTAAATGACAAAAACCTGTAAGAAACACGTTAGAATTAGATTATTGCACAACTATACTAATGTAAAGAATAAAGAACAAAGAATAAAGTACATTATTTAACCCTAACACTAAGAATAAAAATTGTTAGTTTACCTGGGTTGCTGGGTTACGCTCACACAGACAAGGGGTCCTCCTAGCCAATGGGATGCCAGGAAGATGTTGAGCAATAGCCAATGGCAGAGCAGCTCGGACGCACCGCTTTCAAACCGAGATACAGAGCCGACGAATATCTTTACGCTCGGTGGAGCTGCGACTAGCAACCCGTATTTTGAAATTTTTCGCCTTCGTAACCTGGAATTTCTTTCGTATATGGATGCAATATTTTTCCAAAGAGGCCGTTCGTTAGCTGGACAGTTCGGTAATAGATACGTTGGTAAGTAGAGGTACCACTGTACTTGAGATTTTCTACATCAGTTCACATGCTGAAATTATTTCCTCTGGCAGTTTTTTTTTTAAAATCTGTTATGATAAACAACCAAAGAGGTTCATACCACTTCCCTCCGATGATTCAATATTAATAACGGGGGATGTTACATCACTGGTAACATGTAACAGACCCAGGCAGCTCTCAAAGCTCACCAAGACCGCAGGAGTGGTGAAAGGAGGAGCCGTGGACGCTGTTACCTGGACAGGTGCGTCTCTGCGCCTGGATACCGAACCGCCGCGCTGCGTTACCTGCGACGTCATCGGTTCAGCCGCCACAAAAACACGACCCCAACGCATTCATGGATTCCAACCTCATTCTCTGTTACACCGTTGGTCACTTATGTTTTTTCTTCCACAGTTTGTACTGCGACCTCCTTATTTCCCTCCGCGGTCTGATAAAGTTCAGTTCTGGTCAACAGCATTCGGTTAAATGAATCCTCCATCAGCACCTGCTGCATCTGAAGCTAACCTCTATAGTAATGTTGGATCATTGTAAAAAAAAAAAAGAAAAAAAAAAAAACCCAATGGTTTGTAGCTTTGTTTTTTTTTCTTGATTTAAATGGTTTGATCTGAACATTTGAACTACGGGTGTCTGTTTTCTGTCGGCGCTGCTCCATAACGGCGGCGGCGGCGGCGAGCCACAGAGCAGAGCAGCAGTCCTATCAGAGCGTAATGGTTTATTTTAGCGCTGTGATGGCTCAGTGGATTAGAGTGTGACCACAGTGGACTGTGTGATGGGCTGGGGAAGTATCCCCCCCCCTCCCCCCCACCTCACTGCTGTACTCAACAGATTAGCAGCCTTTGTTACACGAGTGGTGTTTTCAGAGAAAGGACGGGCGTCTGAGAGGCTCAGAGGAGCCGTTGCAGATCTCATCGCCGGCCCACTTTAGAGCTCTCGTTTCTCCTTCCATCTTAAAGCGCCGAGTCGCTCCTCGCCGCCGCCGATGGGTGAACCGAGGCTGGAGGAGGGGTCAAGCGTTGGCTACCCCAATAAACCAGCCTCTCCCCTAATCAACCCCCCCCCCCCCCCCACCACCACCACCACCCCACTTCATCCCTCCATCTCCAAGCCAGAGTGCATAAATCTGCCCCTCTTGACAGTTGCAATCAACAAGGGCCGTAGTGAACCATGCGTAATGGGCGGTTAAGACAGGGGCGTCGGGGAGCGGCAGAATTTACAGCAACAATTATAGCCCCCATACAACGAGATGCCTGGGGGCGGGAAGCTGCTCGGGAAGGGGAAGGGGGTTTGAGCGAGAGGCAGGTACGTCCCCCGTGCAGCCGGCAGCCTCGCAGTAATACATTCGGATCTGTAGCAGAAGCAGAGCAATAAATTCCCCCGCTATGCATGAGAGAAATTGCCTCGCAGCAAAGCAGGGATCTTCTAGAACCGGAGCGGCACAAAAATAATATGTAAGAGATAAATGATGACAAATGAGGGGAGAATACGTGGATAATCCTTTTTCAGCATGTGTTAAGGCTGCACGTCTCTCTTCATCTGCTTGTTTCCCTTCTTCAGCTTCTGAACCGAGTATTTAAAAACTCACATCAAGTGAAACAAGAAAAAAAAAAGTGACAGCGTTTTAAGAGCGTGGCACCTACTCTATTAATCCGTGTATCCGTGCCCCCCCCTCCCCCCCGCTGCATCCATCCGTTGCAAATGGCAGCACACGCCACTGGACGTGCACGGACTCAGTTGGGCTCGATTCAATTTAGGAGATGCATTTAATGATCAGTCATTTTAATCAACACATGCGACCTTTTAAAAGCTATTATGACAAACAGTTCGGCCATGAGAGCCGGTGACCCGGCTGTGTGGCCCCCGGACACGGGGCCCCTGCAGCCCAACAAGCGCACGCACACATGCACATGCATGCATCCACACAGAGGGGTCCACAAAACCTACGACGCTGGAGTTTACCGCCGCACCGACCGAGTCGGTTTATTGCACGGGCGTCAGCTCGAGGTGAAGTGAAATAAAATACCTTCTAATTAGCGATTCTGTGCGAAAATTCATTTAGTTTTGAATGAGTGGAGAAACTAACAATATCAAGGCTCAATTTCAAATCTAATTTTTTTTTCTGCGCAACATATTGAATTAGCGAAGTGCGCGGCGGGGCGGATTAGGAGGTGGAGGTGATGGCGGGGAGATAAACACTCGGTCATTAGCGCTAAACAAGGAATGCGCTTCATTAGGATTCATCGAGGGGGAAACAAAAAAAAAAAAAAAATGAGAGAGAGAAAAAGGGAAAAAGAAAAAGTTTAGATGAACTTTAGGGGAGAAAAGAGAAATTGTAATTAGACATGAAAAATATTCCCAATAATCAAATCACATTTTGTACTCGGGGCTTTGAAATTAAATTAACTGAGTTCATATACTGGTATATCTCTCAGCCACTTTCTTCACTCTGAGATGTGATGCCGGAACAGCGGTCCCCCGAGTCCAGATAGGAATCTAATTAACTAAGATCAATATTACTCTGAATTTTCTCTGTCTTTCCAGCTGTCCAGATACCAGCGTCTCTTTTGTCTGCCGGTTTGAGGCCTGGCTGTTTGTTTCTTCTTTTATGGTTTTTAAATATCTCTAAATGTCCTCAGTGGGGGGGGACACAGGAACCCAAAACAAGTCCAGAGAAGTCAAGCCTGCAGAACCATCCATCCATCTGGGTCATCATTAAACACTCAGAGCCACCAGTTAACCAATCAGACACGTCCACGTGAATCTGTGAACCAGCTGGCGCCTGAAGGGGATAAAGGTGTGAAAAAAAAATTGGCAATATATCGCCATTTTCGGCCGCCCAATATAATATCGATATCATCAGTATGTTGTAATGGTTACTTAAACGTGCAAAAACACTAATAACAAGCAATAAATAGGTTGTTTTGAAGCAAATAGTTTTGATTCAATTTGTCCTCTGAATGATCAATATCGTCTGATGAACATATACAGTGATCCCTCGCCAATTCGCGCTTTAAGATCTGCGGTTTTAGTTATTAGTGGATTTTTTTCAGAAATATATAATATTAAAAAAAAATCAAGAAAAAAAAATTGCGGAAACATCACAGGATGTTGTGCGCGTTCTCTCGCAGCAAAGAAATGTTGTGAGCCAGCCTGGCCCCTTTAAGAAGGTGGTCTTATGGGTAATGGTGTGGCCTTATGGGTAATGTAGTGTGTGTGTCGTGCGACGGCAGAGTGAAAACGAGGTTAGATGAAAGAGCGGTTTTGTTTACTACGGTTCAGAGACCAGAGGCTGTGAAGGTAACAGAAAGACCACAGTTGAGCCTTTGTCTTGTTTCGCTACTTTTTTGCGGTTTTTAAACATATTTTAAACACATTATTTTCGGCTCAGGGGCTCCGGCTCCAGTCAGTCCCCATTAACTGTGAAAAATAAGGGATTACTGTATACAGCAACTTGAATTTTCATCTCTACTTTTAATTTTGATGTTAACTGGGTAGAATATCGCAATGTATCGTGATATCGCGATATCATAATAATATCATATTGCGACACAAGTATCATGATACATATCGTATTGAGAGGTCCTTGCCAATACTCACTAGAAGGGGAAGAGGCTGTTGCTTCATACATTTTAAATTGACTCATTTTGAATGAAATGGATAATAAATGGATAACAGCTTCATATATATATAAATGAATGGGATCTAATTGGACCGGGCTGGACTGGATTTAATTGGGTTACGCTGAACTTTCTGTGTAAATCGCTTGGACATGACTCTTGTTGTAAACTGGTGCCTTATAAATAAACGGAGCTGTTTCCAGCCAAATATTCTCCCAGGTTTGTTTAATAAAGAAAAAAAAAAAGGAAAGGTAAGACATGCACGTGAGACTTGTCCCTCATCAACCCCTCAAGCATTTAAAAAGGAATTTATCCTTAAAACCAACATTAATGAACCCATTAAAGAAATATAGAGACATAATAAAGACTGGAAATGTGTGGCGTAAATACATAAACAAAAAAACTATAAAACCACATCAAAGACAAAGTAAGAACCGCAGTAAAAGTTTATCGATGGAGAAGTCTTCTTCCACGCCTCCAGTAAATAAACTTTTAGGGTTAAAAACCCAAAACGCCTCTCTTTCTACTAATAAACGTGATCATTAGCAGCTTTTTGGGCCGAGACGGATAAACCAACCGCCTTTACGCGCTCCCGCCTGATCGATTCCCTTCTGTTTCATAAAAACGGCGGTTGCCGAACGGTTGACCCTGAGGAACGCCACAAATCCGAGTCCATGTGAGCTGCCGGCGCTGCTGCAGTCCCGACCTCTGAGGACTTCTGATGCCCTCCTCCATGGGTGAAGTCGTGCCAGAAACCTTCTGAATAAAAAGAAACCTACTTCCCCGCCGAATACCGAACAGAGAAAGAAATTACAAACTGAATCCAGAAGCCTTTTCCCCGTCTTCCAAGGACCGACGGAACGGATGCAGCGGCTCCTGAAGGTTTTGGGGATCACACCTATTTAACCAGATGTCTAAAGAGGCAGATATGATAAAGAGTGATGACTGGAATCTGGCAGAGCAGCCTTGCATAGAGAAGCCAAACATGCTGATTCAGGTGAAAGCGGTGCAGTTGGGCGCAGGGAGAATAAGATCCCTCAGCCATATGCCGAGTATAGATCAGCGGTTGGCCTTTTCCTCTCACAACGCTTCAGATTAATTACGATCATCACGTCTCGAGTCTGGCCCTCATAAATCATGCTGACTTTAAAATAATGTAGTATGAAAAAAAAAAGAGGAAGAAAAAGAAAAGACAGTGTTCCATACGTGGCATCGCAGGCAATTCAACACCATTATCGCAGTATTTTCCACATGTTACACATAAAAATTGAAAAAAATAGAAAAGGCCGAAAGAACGAGGAGTAAATGAGGGAATTTACGTTACACTTTGAATGCAGCATTGCGGAACAGTACGCTGAAACAAAAAAAAAAAACATGGCGGCGATGGTGTAGAACTTCGTTAAAGTTTCAGAGGAAGATAGTTGGTTATTTGTGACAAATGCTCCAAGTGAAGGAGGGAAAATAGCACAAGTTTTAATACATCAAACCAGATCAGCCACCTGAAACATAACCATCGCTTCCATGGAGTTTTGAAATTGCGCTAACGTGAGCTAACGTGAGCAAGCCAGAACCAAGTCAACCCCTCCGCTCTTCTCATCGCCATCATGTCTCTCATCTAAAGCTTCCATGACATTAAAAAAAACCCAAAAACTACTAAAAGTAATTTACTTTAATTAAAAGCATTCATTTGAATGGAGCCACAAGCCAAAATCCTTTAAACATAATTTTATGTTACTATGGTGTGCACTTTTTCAGCTTATTTACACAGACAAGTCTAACTTGTGTCAGTACATTATGACCTGTACATTATTTTTTATTGTCATTTAGGAATGAATTGTTTCAGTTAGTAATTCTGATGCATGTATTTCCATCAGTTCAAGGAGCCTTTATTTTTTATATCAGTCAGTAATGAACCTTATTTAAGTTAATGTGAGATATCAAATAGGTTTGTTTGATAGCTTTACGAAAATGTTTGAGAGGCTTGACAATAGTTTTTCACTGTAAAAAATAAATATCTGTTCATTTAAAGAGTCAAAACAGTTTTTGGTTTTGTTCATAGTATTGATGTAATGATCTTAGGTATATGTGTGTGTTATCGGTTATCGGTATCGGCCTTTAGGAGCTGAAAGTTATCGGTTATCGGTATCGGTTATTGTGCAATCCTAGTGGAAATGCAAAAATTCAAGCCACGTGTGAAGCGGGGGCACGCGGGGACATGTGGGGACATGCGGGGACATGTGGGGACATGTGGGGGCGCCACCCCCAACCACGCTCGGCTCCTGCAGGACATAAATCTGGAAATCTGAAGGGCTGTCTATCAGTAAGATAAGTTTGAGCTGCCTGAGCCCTAACTGGACACAAATCCTCTCTGCTGTAAATCTGCAGAGGGGGGAGGGGGGCGGCCCCTCAATCAGGGCTCAGCTCGTGTCAACGTGCACACACACACACACCCACACACCCAGGTGAATGCAGGGCGTACACGTGTGCTCATGAATATTACCGCCCCTGCAGGCGCCGCCAGGACGTCGGGCTGTTTCACCCCACGGCCGGCGTCCGGGCGCGCCGGTCCGCTGTGATGCGCTTTACCGGGGGATACAGTATTAATGCTGACATTTTATTGACATCACGCGTTGTTCTTTCTAAATTACAAAGCCCCGGAAGTCCCAAAAGACGGCCCGGATCTATACGAAAGCCGGGTCTCCTCTTCTTTTGAGCGCTGCGAGAAGCAGTCCAATAATTAATGTGGGAGAAAATTTTGTTTACTGCAAAATGTCTAAAAAGACGGTAGGAGCCCTCTAGAAACTCATTTTATTTTCATTTGCCTAATCAATTCTATCTTTTGTCTTCTATTGTGTTGTTCATCAACTTGTTATGAATTGATTCGTGATCCACTTTCACTCATTTACTCGTTCATCACCTTTTCAGCTGAAAAGCTTTTGAAGGACCGCCGCTCGGCTCCAATAAATACCGTTTTCCACCAATAAGAGCCGGTTTTCTCATCAATGCCGTCATGTGAATAAAGGCTCGATCTGGATGTTTTAATTTGATAAAACGCATCTCTCGCGGACGCGAACCTGACTGCAATTTATTAAATTTCCATAAACCGGCTGACTTGCAGTCGGGAACGTTTAGCACCTCCAAACGGAAAAACCACCGCCACGAGGGAGCGTTTCGGCGCTGCCGGCACATCACGTGGCATCCGGGAGCAGCGACGGGTGCTCGTCTGGGCTCCAACCCATGCTGCACGTGCATGCTCAGCTTCCAGAAGTGAGACTTTAATTCCCTTCATGACAACTAGGGGTATGAAAAAAAACTCAAGTTGACGATATATCGTGATTTTTGACCGCCCAATGTAAAATCGATTTTTCAACTCCAAATATCGATATCGTCAGTATGTTTTAATGGTTACTTAAATGTGCAAAAACACTAATAATAAACAATAATTAGGTTGTTTTTAGGGGTGAACGATAACTATCGGGCCGATAACAGGAAATTATGACGTCATCCCGATAACTCCGATATCATGACGAATAGCCCCGATAACATTTATATTTCTGTCAACACAGCAGTGCCTCGCTCCCTCTGAGTCTTGAATGACCGGCAGTGAATGTTATGTTCAAGTAACGTCAGCATAATCAGAAAAACGATTTCTCAATCAGGAAAATCAAGAATACCCCCTCATGCCAGAAAACAACTCGTTAACTCGGTCATAATTTTAGTAGTTGCTGACTTGAATCGATATTCGCAGTATTTTCCCACATGTTACACATAAAAAATAGAAAAAAATACATAAGGCCGAAAGAACGACGAGCAAACGAGGGAACGTGAGGGAATTTACGTTACACCTTGAATGCAGCCTGCAGCACAGCGTACTGATCAAAACAAACATGGCGGCGTGGAACTTCGTTAAAGTTTCAGAAGAAGATAGTTTATTTATGGTTATTTGTGACGAATCCTCCGAGTGAATTCTACGAGGAGGGAAGCACAAGCTTTAATACGTAAAACCTGATCATCCACCTACAACATAACAATCGCTTCCATGGAGTTTTGAAATCACGCTAGCATGAGCTAACGGAAGCTAATGCTAACGTGCGCAATCCAGTAGGAGTCTCCCCTCTCCCTCATTCCTCTCATCTAAAGCTTCCAAGAGATTAAAAAGTAAAAAATAAAAACTACTGAACCTCATTTACTTTAATTAAAGGTATTAATTTAAATGGAACCACAAGTCAAAATCCTTTAAATGTTAATCTTTTTCAGTTAGTAATTCTGACGCATGTATTTCCATCAATTCAAGGAGCCTTTATTTTTTTTATATCAGTCAGTAATGAACCTTATTTAAGTAATGTGATATTTAAAATAGGTTTGTTTGATAGCTTTAAGAAAATGTTTGAGAGGCTTGCCAATAGTTTTATATTGGAAAAAATAAATATCTGTTCATTTAAAGAGTCAAAATTATTTTTGTTTTGTTCATAGTATTGATGTAATGATCTCAGGTATATGCTGTGTCTTATTAGTTATCGGAATCGGCCTTTAGGAGCTAAAAGTTATCGGTTATCGGTATTGGTTTTATTACTTATTGCATAATTACATCTTGTAATTCTAATTTTTGCTTGATCACACGGCCGTTGGAACGCGTCGACCGTTTCGGTCGTACATCGTCGTGGTCACTCTGACCGACCAGGGATTCGCCCACCTGGTGTGGAAAAAGTGTCCATGCTTGCTGACAAAACTGCACAGAAGGCAACAAATATGTAAATCCTGAACTTAAGGCTTCACAGCAGCTGATGGATGATGTCAGAGTTGGATCACATGGTCTTGGCTCAGAAACGTCAAACGCCTCTAAAAGGCAGAACCGGCGTAACGGCAGAGCTCTGATCTCACAGACATATTTTTCGGTATTTATTTAATTTCTCCCTCACATCGTTTACAAAGCTTAGATCTGATTTATGTGAGGGAAAGTAATCAGGCTTGAAGCAGCCGCTCGGATTACGGGATTGTCTGTCTCTTATTTGCCTCCAGTGGCGTTCGGGCGCCGAACGCACGAGACCTCCAGCGCAACAAACAGGAAATGTTTGCTGTCTGCTTCATTTTAGAGACAACAATGTCATCTGGGGAGAACAAAACGCGAGCCGTGTCTGTTTGTGTTTGCCTGAGCGGCGAACACGGGGCCCAACACGGCACCGCGCGCCTCCCTCGCAAATAACCCCGTTTGAAATGTGATCCGCGCGTCGCGGCGTGCATAAAAGTCCCACGCGGGGGAGGAGTTTTATTCCTCTGTCCACTGTAAAGTAGCACAAAGTTGTAATTGCTCTTTGTTGGGCCGTCACTTTCAGGAGCGGATTGATGCCTGTGGATTACTCATGAAAGCATCCGTCACGACAGTTGTTCGTGTCATCTCACGCGGCGCGCCGACCCGGGCGAGGGCGGGTGAAGCGGGAGGCTCGGGCGGGTGAAGCGGGAGGCTCGCCCGCGTCCCAGGACTGCTGTACCAGAGCGGCTGCAAAAGACTGATCAGTCATCGTTTTCCTCCTGATGAGATTCCCACTAGGGCTGTAGCGATACACTAACATCGTGATACGATACACGGTATTCGGCTCACAATACGATATATGTCGATATTCATCTTACAACAGGTTTTTATGTTATTAATGTATGATTTATAATTTATAAATATATATAAATATGTCCGACTTTTGGACGCCTTGGAACGGATTAGGCCATTTATAAGGTAAAATATGTTTCTAATCACAAAGTTTTCTGTTTCCGTTGTTCTGAAACGACTTTTAGAACAAATTTATTTCGTAAGTTGAGGTACCGCTGTAGATGCAAACGAAAGACGTCAAACGTAACGTGCCGGTTTATGTTTAATAGGGCTGTAGCGATACACAAATCTCAAAATAAGATACGATATTGGGCTCACAATACGATATATATACATATATATATATCAATAATCATCCTACACTACATTTACGTCATTTTCTGAAAAATTTTTAAGTGATTTTGGTGACATCTTGTGAGTGTTTCAATTACTTTGTTTGAATTAATTGAACTGAAAGCATCAATTCCACATTATATGGCTGACAGGCAGCTTGCAAATGCTGGACAAAATGAATAAAAGATTTGTTGAGAAAAAATCTGGACCTTCAATATTTGGACACTGAACCGACCCAACCCGAGTCTTTAGTTTCCGACCGTGAACTGAACCGAGTTACCCGAATAGAACCGAGACAATCCAGCCTATAGTTCATTCATGTTAAAGGTGTCTAGCGTTGAATAAAACTTGATTTTCTTACCTAAAGTTGTCTTCTTCTACCAGTTCAGTTGCTACATAGGCTACGTGATGGAAACAACAATAAATCCACGTCGCTATTCTCTTTGTGAATACAGATGCTATTGGTAGCAACTGCTAGCCTACACCGGTCAGGACGTGTCGTGAATATGTTCATTCATCCACCGTTGTCATGTTGGTGATCCGATGTGTTTTATAGCTTCCAGTCAAACCGCTAATAACACGCTAATAACACGCTACGGCAACACGGTTGTTTCATGACAAATACGCCACGTTAATGAATAATTAATTAAACTGCCCCAAGTCCTGACATTGGCTGCCACCGCCAATATCTTTACCTCTCTGGAGTAAACGTGGACCCAGCCTGTCAGAGAGCACCAACCGGACCTTAGACTAACTACCGATTCCGACCTGAACCCGGACTCATGTCTTCTGAATGGACCCGAGACCCGATTCGGGTCGGGTTGGAACCTCGGGTTCTCGGGTTGTCGGGTTGTTCCGAAGACCTCTATAGCAAGCTTTTAAAGGTGGGACACAGGGGTTTTGAAAAATCGATACTCTCTGGGAAAATAAAATATCGATATATATCGCAGAAGCGATAAAATCGCTCAGCTCTAATTCCTACACTTCATTTAAAGGGAGAGACGGTTAAAAAAAACAAAAAAAAAAATCAAGCCAAGTAGATTCCTGCCCTCCTTTCTGCAGCAGCTCCCCCCCCCCCCTTTCATCCTCCTGGGATCACAGTCTGGATTCCTGATCTTTAAAAAAGAGAGAGAGAAAAAAAAGATGTAATTCCGGCTCAACGTATCACCCACATTTTCTCACCGTCTCTAATTCTCCTAAGCATCTCAAACAACAGATAAAAGCGCAGGAGCATCAAACATCCCGTCAAGGAGCCCCGTGGCCACGCAGGGGTTTGTTTGAGGCCATTGTTCTGAGAAAGAAAGAAACTATTTCTGGAGAACAATCCCCCCCCCCCCCCCCCCCCCCCCCCCCCCCCCACCACCTCCTAACCAACTCCCCCTCTTCACAGGGAGTCTGAGCGGTTCTGTGCGTTCAGCACATTTCTGCGCGGCGGATATTTGAAATGTCAGGACATTTACTCTGCTTATGTGCGGTAGATCTGAACCTCCACACCACCGGGCGCAGCCTCCAAAACGGCCGCATGTATTATTCATCCGGGGACGTATGCGGCGCCGGGCGCGCTTGACTTTGTCAACGTTGTGTAAACACGCGCGCTAAATTATTGAGGTGTCCAGAGGATGGCCTGTACCCCCCCCCCTCGGCCCGGCGGGTTCCGGTGGCCGGATGGGCCGGACGGGCAGAGACAGCTATTAAAAATGCACCAATCACGTTACAGCAGCCGGTAAGAAGCCACACCTGCCACTTCACTCGTCACCTGTCAGCTCTGACAGGTGAGCTGCCGGTCAGCTGGTAATCACCGTTAACTTCCTGTCAAGTGTTTGTGGAAACGATCCTCGATGCGATTTTGTTTATTTATTTATTTAATTTTTTTCCTAATGGTACACAATCCAATAGATAGTAATTTCCTGATGGTCTAATTGGTCCCGGGGGGAGTTTTGTCTTCATCTGTTCTGAGGAGACCCGCAAGACCTGAGCTTTATTAGATTTATGACAGCGCAGAGAGAAAAGATACTAAAGGTATAATTTATGAACGGCTTCTTTTAATTGAGCTGTGCACTGTTGCTGCTTCCTCGAGGTTTCCCGTCTCCTCCGTCGAGAGGCGGGCCGAGGTGGGCCTAGGCAGAAACAAGCGCAACAAATATTAAAGATGACAGTCGGGCCAATTATGGCGGTGAATTACAGGACCCCGTTGGGTTACGTCCACGTTGGCGTCGTGTATATATCTCCTTCAAATCTTCTGAAGACCACTTGATGAGCCTCCCCCGTGGAACGCCGTCCTCCATGCAGGACCTCACAAACTTGGCGGCGAAGCCTTCTGGAGGTCCAGTTGCCCTGAAGATAATCGCACCGATGCCAGTTTGAGGTTCAGGTGTGTCCTGTCGGACTTCATCAGGGCCGATGACGACGCCGGCGATAATTCTGCGCTTCGAAACTAAAGTCACTGGCCACGGTTACATGATGTTTTTTAATTCGGAATCAATTATTCCGAATAAAATAATTCAGAATTAAACTATTTTCCTTCGAGTTTACATGGAAATAGTAATTTCGAATTGAGGTTTACATGGAAAACACATTTGATCGGCTTTATCCACTTAAGGTCTGGGGGTTGGGAAGGGTTCTAATTGGATAGTGGGCGCGGACGTCTTTACGTATTTACGTCTACCAGAAGAAAACAAACTTACACGATTAGCAACAACATTAGCAACTACATTATTAGCATCCTTTTTGGATTTGTTTTGATTTTATTTTTGAAGCAGCAGCATGACAACATCATGTCGATGATTTTCGATTTTCGAGCGTCATCGTGAGACACGGGCAAGGGAACTAGCATGAACAGAAAGACAGGAATTAATTTAAAGTGGAATGAGTGTATACATGACCGCGGAATTATTGTATTCGGATTTAAAATCAGAATAAACCAGCCACTTACTTCGGAATTAAGTTTAATTCGGAATGGACATTTTCATTCGGAATTAGGTGTTTACGTGGTAATTTTTAATCATTTTAAATCAGATTTAATTTTGATTTTGAATTAAGGAGGAATTAAACTTCCCACGTAAATGCACTAAGTGATTCAAAAAGTGCTGAGCGACTTCTCCTTCCTTATTTCTTTGGCGGTCGGCAAATAAAACTTCAGATTCAGACGATCAGATTGGAGCGATGCGTTACTGTGCCAACGGCGACAGCTCTAGATGTGCCGTAAAAATGTTTTCCAGATTCCTCCATGAAAAACTATCCTGCCACCGTGTCACGCAGGCTGTCGCCGATGTGCCGTTCTTGCATCGCCACGTTTCCGAATGACAACTTAGACGTGATTTTAAAGTGATGCAGACGAAGGAGCGAGTGACTAACTCTAATAAAACCGGGACCTGGATCCGGTAATATCCGTCCCCACCGGTGAAGAGACGTCTAGAACGCGAAGCTCCCGGCATGAAACCGGGGCTTGTGTTCAACCTTATAAATAAAACAGCAGCTTTACTAGGGTTGGGAATCGAGAACCAGTTCCTGTAGAGAGTCCTGGAACCGGTTCCTGTAGAGAACCAGTTCCGTGTGTTTCAATTCCATGGAATCGTTTGGCAGTTTATCCAGCGATCCTCTTATCGATTCCAACCAGCACGAATCTCACGTAATTTACGCAAGTTACGCGCAGTCAATTCCAGAAAGCACTTACGCGATTAAGTTACGTCGGTTTAGCACGTTAGCATTGCAGTTGTAAACAACAATGGCGCCCACCAGGTTCAAACGCTCCAAAGTTTGGCTTCACTTCACCAAAGAAAGATGGCAACAAGGCAACTAGCAGTCATTGTAAAGTGGAGATAACAGCGTCGGGAGGGAACACGGCTAACACGCAGAAACATTTGAACACACACACGATAATGTGATAACGAGTGTCGTGTTTTTGACGCTTCGGACTGATGGATCTCAACCCAGCAGCAGTAGCCAAGCTAAGATCACCTCTGGTAACTCTGGTTAGTAGCTATCCCGCTGCCTATGTGCTTCTTTGTAAAACACGCTATAACATTAACGCTATGCTATTAAACGAAATGCCTTCTGCATTACATTTAGAAGATGACCGTGACGAGAGAGAGAGTCTGGCTGGTTCAGAGGCTGGAAGACATGATTATTTTACTGCTAAAGAATTGTTAATTCTTCATGGTATTTGCAGATTTGTACTATGTACTGTTCTGTTGTTTTTGATAGTATTTATCTTTCTTTATTATTAATTTTGAGTGCTTAGTGAGCTCATATATCCTTTTAAAAGGGAGATTTTTTCATTTCTATAAGGAAAAATCTGTTAGTAAAATGTTCACACATTCTTGTGTATTTGCACAGTTACATATTACAACAGTTAACACGTTATCCAGGCTTTGGGCCTCTTTTGACCTCGCTGTTGAGTTTGTAAGGTCGTGACTTCTAAGTTAAAAAAAAAATTGATGCTAATAAATCTGTTTGTTCTCCTTTCCACCCAAATTAGAATCGATAAGAGAATTGATAAAGAATCAAATCATTGAACAGTATCGATAATGGAATCGTAATCGGACAGTCAAACGGCAACGGCCCTCCTGAAGAGCCAGGTGAATCTGCAGCGCCGCCGTCGCTGCCTCAGGTGGGCCGTTTGAGCCCGACACCACTAGGCTCCCCCCTCAGCCTGCTGTGTAAAGAGATGACCATCATAATCTATCTGTTTTTGAGCCGCACTTGAGCACTTTTCCACATCCATCCTGAGCGCATTAGAATTTCAGCAGCATATGTGAATCAGGGCTGGAGCCGGGCTGAGATGATTGCAGTGGTTTTCTATAGTCTCCTGTGGCGCCCTCCCTGACCCCACGTCTGTAATCTATATTTTCAGAATAATACAGAGAATCAGGGATGTTCAAGGGCATAACCCTCTAATCTAGTCCACTTGCCATGTTCTGCGAACGTCCACAATCACTCTGGAGCTTTGAGAAATGAAAGCCTGCTCATTATAACCGGCTTCAGTTTACTTCGCCACTTCAGGCGTCAAATCAAAATAATGTGATTGCAGAAAAAAAAAAAAAAAAAAAAAAAAACATGACAGGTGCAAATATGCTCACGCGTGCATTCACGTGACGTCGGAGGCAGACAAACGGCGAGCATATGCTCCTTCCGCAATGATCAGTGACCTCCCAGGCTCACGACACAGTGCTAAATGAGCAACTTTCCTCCGCGGAGTAGTCAATAACCACACAGCCACAACGATCGTGTCAGCGTCCAGCCCGGCCAACATCCCCCGTAATTAATTAGTCCATGTCTCCTCCGCTCAGAGAGAGGGAGACGGCGCCGAGCATATGTACTCATCCATTACCCGTGCTATCCGGGGGTCAGCGGCCTCCGGCAGTCGCCGCATTTCAAACCATTTTTTGCAAAAATTGCCTTTTGGGTTAAGAAATCGCGGCTCCGGGCCGCCGGTGTCAGTCAATTTGATTAATATCAATCAGTATTAGGAGACGGCAGATCTATACGCTCGAGGACCGCCTGTCCAGAAGCAAACGGCGGGCCGGGGCAACCGGAGGGGAGGAGTCTCTGGGCGCCGGGGCGGTTGAAATGAGGCGAGCGCCGCGATCCCCTTCAGTCTCGAGGAGCGGGGGCCTCTGCTTTTCCATCTCTGTCTCGGTTTTTCACTTCTTTCTCAACTCCAATCAGGCCTGCCTATCCCCACATCACCACGCTGTCATCTCCACCAATACCAACCCCCCCCCCCCCACAACCCCCCCCCCAACCCCCACAACCCCCCACTCCATCCAGACTCTTTCTGAGAGTCTCATATAACCCTCTGTGAGAAAACAAGCCCTATATCTCTTGGTGGGGAGAGAATCAATCTCTGCTCGCTCCGAGGAATCCCTGACGGTCAGATAGGGAGGGGAGGAGAGGGGGGGGGGGTGGTGGTGGTGGTGGGGGGGGGGGCGTTCGGCACATCAGTCTTCCTTTCGGTCACATGCTGCCTTTTTGACTTTCTGCTGAGTCAGGATAAACACTAAAGACAAAAGCCGACCCCCTCAATCACGGAGCGTTCCCTTTTATCGATTTCCCACGCCGCCGCTACCCCCCCCCCCCCCCCCCCCCCCCCCCCCCCCCCGTTGCGTCCGGACGGGGCAGAGCGGCGCATCACATCTGTATCAATCTGTAAACTCCCGTAAGCCCGCGCCACGAGCATATGCGCCGTCTGTGTGGGGCGGCGTTTTAATCAAGGCCTCCGCAACATCAGATTAATGGAGGAATTTGATAAACGCCCCCCCCCTCCCCCCCTCCCCCCCACATCCAGCGACGGAAATTTTTTGCAAACTAAGGACTTCGGGCCTCGAGCGATCGGGAAAATGAAGAATTAGAGCGGAGATTAGAGGAAGTGAGATGTTTGAGGTCATCTCTTTAAAAAATGACTTCGTCAGAATTAAAACCGTCCGCGGTATCCGGGTGATGGTTTCATTAGCGGGGGAATCGAGATGTCATCCATTCTGAGGACGGGACGTCGCAAGTTTTTTTTTGGATCGCTGGAAGAATCGCAAAAAAAAAGGAAAAAAGAAGTACCAGCTGCTCGAGCAGAAGTAGTCACAGTCATCAAGACAGACAAGAAAGGTCTCATAAAATATGCATGTTTTAATTTTTTTTTCCTCCTCCGCAAAGTGAGCTATCATTCATTTAATTTTTAATGAGGATTAGATATCTCCAACTAAAACTAAGTGACACCCCTTTAACTGTCAGGGTTAAATTTATACGAAGCAATCGAGTCCACCTGGAGCACCCGGGGACGAAACCTCCGACGGTACGCCGCCGCGACAAAAGCAGCGCTACGAAAACACGGAACCATTAAGAAACATTTCCTCTGTGTACAAAGACACATCTCCATTTTTCATTAAGGCGGGCGCGCCGAGGGGGGCGGCCAACTCTCATAACGGACGCAGATTGGATGTTTTCTTGCTCTCTTTTGACACCGTCCAGAAAAGCCGGCGCCACGTTGATGGCGAAATTATTCTATTTATTAAGTAATCTCTGCGAGGCAGCGTTTCATCCGCGCGCCGGTTCCCCCGCGCCGCCGCAGTGGCACTTTGCGGGCACGTTTGAACCGTGTTGCCGCTAAGCGGGGCTGACACGCCGGGAGATGAAAGTCCTGTCATTCATTTGCCACTGACAACCCGCGTATGCTAATGTCCGGGGCGTCCTCGGCTCCGGGGGGGGGGGGGGGGGGGGGGGGGGGGGGGGGGACAGTTCTGCTCGTGTCGGCACACAATCAGGCCTGCGGGGAGATCTGCGGCGGCGCGGCCCCGCCGCGGGCCGGGGAACAATGGAAGACGCTGATGCAGCTCACGGGTCATAACGGTAATGTATGTTGCACTGCATCAGGGTTTTTAACGGAGCCGGAGCGGCCGCCGATTGCTGCGTAGCATTTAATTTTCCTTCCTGCTAGTTTTATTGTCTTTGTTTCCAGGTCTTTTGTCTTTTTATTTTGTTTGTTCAAGGATGAGAGGGATGCTAGGAAAAGTGCTAATTCAACAGTCCCCGCCTTTCCGCGGGTCCGTTTTTACGGTAGCTGGGAGAGCTCAATGTACTGTAACTGAGAGTCTCTCTCCGGGCATTGATTAAACCTTTAAAGAAATAATAAAAAATATAAATACCTATATATCTCTGATTGCCAAATGTAAACATTAAAACAACAGAAAGAAAGCGTCTGCTTCGGATTTAACTCGATAGTTCCCGCCTCGTTAACTGTGGGAAGACGGAGACTCGCGATCGAAACCTGAACTTTTTGCGGACGCAAACTAACAGATACAAAAACTTCCAGCTAAGCACGGCCACTAAACTAAACGAAATAAATAAATAAAAAAGCAAACAAATAAAAACTGAACACTTCACATGACTGACTTCCACTGCCGCCGACTGTATATATTTAGATAATTACGAGCATAATATGGAGATAAAAACGCCACCGTTTAAGAGTAACAGGTGAGTTTTAATGCAGAACAGGTTTAAAGGGAATTTATGTAGTTTGGTTTACTTCAAACTGACCCGTCTGACTGAGAATGTCACTTCCTGTCCATGAAGTCCATGAAGTTAGAGTCGCCTCATGCTTAAAAACAAAACCAAGCTATGACAAAGTTGTAAGGTACGTGAGAGAAGAGTGAGGACATCGTTGATGTTAAACTGTTCACTGATTGGAGTATGAGGGTACGCTAGCGTACCTCTCAATTATTAAAAAAAGACTAAAAGAGCAAAGGAAGCTTTGAGCCACGTAATTGGCCCAAAAGTCAATCAGCTCGAGCGAACGAGGTCACAACGGAGTCTTGATCCAGAGATCCAGAAGGTCTGACAGAACAACCGGACCAGGATCAAGCTGCTGTTTAAACTGAACTACTGAATCTAAACCGGCAGCCAATCAGAGAGGAGAATACAGCTGGATCCATGACTCTGCAGCCGTCGCGGTGGAGGAGACGCACCACAGGGGTGCTTCTGTGTGGAGGGGCGAAGCAAACCGGGCTTAAGCTACTGTTAAGTACAAAAAGTACAAATGCAAACACGCCGTAAATACTCCAGAAAGAAGAGCAAACCAGCGCTATGGACTTTCGCTCTGAGCTCAAGTGTCCACGGGCGCTTTATTAAATGTACGTGCATCGGTACGATAAGAAAAACCTGCAGGAGTCGACTGACTCATGCTGAGCAGGAAGGGACGCATATTTGCATGTTTTGTGTGATTATGTTGCATCTTCTGCAGCCCTGGACACGTCTCTGCTATCACAGGTTCTGTTAACAGCAGTTTTCTAAATTTGCTCTTTGTTTGTTGGGTGTTTTTTTTTTTTTTTTTCCTCCATCCTCTCAGCCTGAACCTGAGGCACCGTTGATGCCGTCTATTGCTTCAACCGTCTATCGGCGTGTTTTGTTGAGAGCCGCCGTGCTTCGAGCTCTCACGGCCAAGCCAAGCGGGTAATGCGAGCCGGTTCTGAAGGCAGATGTTAATCTGCAGGTATTACAGTGATCCCTCGCCAATTTGCACTTTAAATTCCGCGGTTTTAGTTAATTCGCGGATTTTTCAGAAATATATAATATAAATATATAAAAAAAAAAAAAAAAATCAAGAGAAAAATTGCGGAAACATCACAGGATGTTGTGCGCGTTCTCTTACAGCTAAGAAATGTTGTGGGAATTGTTAATTCCCACAAGGGGCCCAGCCTGGCCCCTTTAAGAAGGTGGCCTTATGGGTAATGGTGTGGCCTTATGGGTAATGTAGTGTGTGTGTGTCGTGGGACGGCAGAATGAAAACGGGGTTAGATGAAAAGTGTAGTGAGCATCAGCAGCAGCCCAGCGTGTATAGATTTACATTCTCTGTTAACCGACAGGAGCCCAACAATACAACCTGTGTGATGTTACAAGTTCCTGCAGTGGCAGAATAAAGTTCCCATTCCATGCAGAGAAAACCGGACTGTTTCTATTGTTGTTGTTAGCGTGTTAGCCGCTAATTACGAGCTAAAAATAGCAGCGGTTTCTTTACTACAGTTCAGAGACCAGAGGCTGTGAAGGAAACAGAAAGACCACAGTTGAGCCTTTGTCTTGTTTCACTGCAGTGCTTCGCTACTTTTTTGCGGTTTTTAAACGTATTTTAAACACATTATTTAGGCTCGGGGGGCTCCAGCTCCAGTTCGCGGATTTTGATTTTCGCTGGGGGGGGGCGGCGGTCCCCATTAACAGCGAAAAATAAGGGATCACTGTATAATTTAATGCTTTTTGCACCTGCAAACACATCCGCTGTAAACATCCTCCGGCTGCGCGGTGCCGGCACGTCGATGCAGACTGCAGAACCGCCGCGGTATTGACGATCCCAACTCCAAGCGAGCGCCGCGTGCAGGGATCTAACGCCTGAGATCAGGCGACGCTGAGATCACTCTGCACCGCCGAAGCCCCGGTGATGAGAAACATTCGATCCAGGCGCCTCCAGCCCGGGTCTGGTCCAGCGGCCGTCACCTGACAGCCGAGCCAAATACTAAATTCTTCAAATGCCGCGCGTCAATAGAATCCGCCTTTAAGCAGTATCGACATACAGTTAGCTTTTCAAGTATTCACAGTGGCTATTTAGAGGGCAATAATTACACAGTATGGATCTCATTTTGTTCGATGAATTCATCGAGTGGATTGATACGTTCAATGGGTGGATGCTGCATTCAGTGATTAATGCAAAATCTATGACATCTGCTATCTGGGAGTCTGGGGACTTTTTTCTTTTTTTATTGCACTGAGCAAAAAAAAAAAAAAAAAAAAAAAAAAGACTTTGATTTTGTGTTGATCATCAGAATTGTCGTAAGTCCAACAGGCGGACGGAGGAAGAATGAAAGAGTTTTCTATCGATTGGACGCGTCTGTTGACGTAGTGATGAGTCAGGCGACCATTTCTGCTGAAGACGACGGCTGTTTTCCCGCTCGCACCTGCAGCTCGTATCTCAGCTGCAGGTGGGAGGAAGGTGAACCCGAGGATGCGCACCTTTCGCACCGACACGTACCGCCCTGCAATTACCGGCTCGGCCGGACCCGGCTGATAAAAAGAGTCCATTTGATCTGGGCGAGGCGGCTCGCGCTTTGGCTCCGGGGCTGCGGCGCGGCGCGGCGCCGGCGCCGTGATCAGATGTATCGAGGCGGACACCTGACATGCTGCTGTTACTTTCACAGCAGCTGTCACTGCGGCCCGTCAGTGATTGACTCGCACCAGATTTGCTTTTAGATTAATATTTCATCCCTCACTTAATAGAAAAACAGATGTTCTGCAGCCGTGTACGCTGGGAAATAAGCCGGTGGTAATGCATGCATTACTTACAGCCGGCTAACTAAATTTAGAATGAAATATGCATCTGACAGATGCCTCACAATCAAGTTCCAAAAGCCTATAATGGGATATCGACAGATTTCATTTAAGCCGGGCGGACTGACCTCATCGGGGGAACTAATAAAACTTTTGGTACATTCAACCGGAAACATGCCCTGGCTGTATTTCAGTCTTAGGCAGCTCTCTGGGTGCCCTTTAAAGCATTGACCTCTTCACAGAGTGAGGGCTCCTGTGTGATTAATACTGCTAGGCATTTATTGGCACGCAAGGCACTTTTACCAATAGGTCACCTGTTTGACCCCGGCGCCGGCTCGGAGATCGAAACCGAGTGGACAGGAAACTATAGGGCTTAAGGTGGTAACAAGAGGCAAAATGCTAAAAAAGATTCTCCAACTCTTAACCATACCGCTCATATGAAGCTATTGGATGCATCCACGCACACACACACACAAACATGTGCGCACACACACACACAAATCCTTAGTCTCTATCACATTCTCCAAGACCCACCCACACAACACACACAGCCCGGGGCATAAAAGGTTTCTGCGGCCAGAACACAAACAAACTCATTTGTAACCTGCCACGACACACTCCAACACACACACGCACGTGCACGTGCGCGCCCGCACACGCAGACACGCGTGCGCGCACACACAGCAGAAAAGCCAAGTAACATTATCCATCTGTGCAGCTCGATGGATCAGACTGTTTATCAGAGGCTCTCCAGCAGCAACACTGCGAGAGAGATCATAATGTCACCGATCGATCCGATCGCAATCAATACAGATACCTATTCAGATATCAATTGATGCAATTTAACGGGGATATTAGTCCGCGCTCAGGTAAATGTCAGGAGTGCTGCTAAATAGTGTTTCCAGGTCAAAATTGAACAGACATGGAACGGATATTAGTGAGTTAAAATGGCGCTCTGCTAGTGCTGGGCGGTAAACCGGTTCATTCCAGTTCATACCGGATACCGGTGTTTATTTTTCATATACCGTAATACCGGTGAGTATATACTGTAGCGTACACAACGTTGGGAACGTCGCGCTCCGGAACTTAAGTGCCGCAGATCATTGTTTGACAGGGGACTGTTTTGCAGTTGCACCGGAGGCACAACTGCTACTAGCTTATGGCTAAACAAACAGCGAAAGTCCCGAAGTGGAAGCTCCAGAACGGCAACATGAGACTGAGGAACTTCTTCCTGAATGAGGAGCCGTGTCTGTCGTGTGGAAGTTCTTTGGATTTAAAAAAGACGACCTCCAACAAACTACAATAATCTGCAAATGTTGCCGAGCTAAAGTTGTAGCCGCGGTAGGCAACGCCAGGCTGGTGTTTCCTCCCGCGGCTACAACTTTAGAAAGTTGTTTACATTGTGTAGTTAATGTTGATTTTTTACAAAATATGTTTTTTCAAGTTGTTTGCAAAATTTGAAAAATAAAAGGGTTCTGTATTTTAACTGCAACTATCATACATTCTGATTCCTTCACTTAATTAAAATCAAGAGTGCCACCTCTTTGTAAATACCGTATTTTCTGGACTATAAGCCGCACCTGAATATAAGCCGCACCCATTAAAATATAAACGAAATATATATTTTGTCACATATAAGCTGCACTGGACTATAAGCAGATAATAACAGGTATTGATGCTAACAAAATGAATGTAGAGTAGCATAGCCAACATAGGCTACTGAACAAAAACAGAATAGCCTTTAACTACTTGGTTTGTTTTTTGGTTTTTGCACTTCCTGCTAGAGCGCCCCCTGAGGGCTGAAGAAAAATTCATAGAAAAGACGCATTTCTGTATAAACCTCATGGTTTAAAGCGTGGGACAAAAGTAGCGGCTTATAGTCCGGAAAATACGGTAGTATCATTTTGTGAGGCCATGCAAACCTGTATTAATACTAGTGTAGATATTAATGTTTTTCTACAATATTCACTCCTTGTGACAGTAAAATAGGTCATTATAAGCCAATTTACTGCAGCAACTCTCTAAATGATTAGAAAATGTGGTTAACACCCAGTTGTGCCTTCAAAATAAATACCGTGATATACCGTGAAACCGATGATATAAATTTTTGGTCATACCGCCCAACACTACGCTCTGTGATAGTTTCTTTTTTTTTTTCCTGTATCAGGTCAACAAGCTGCTTAAAATAGGACACGATTTGTCTTACATAAAGCAGGATGGATGAAGCAACGGAATAAAAGACTAACAAGCGTCCAGGAAACGGCGACGCAACGCAGCAACAAATGCACACTGTGGTTTATCAGCAGTAAATAGCCAGTACCATGATTCCATGCTCCTTAATCATACTGATGCATGCGCGCAAACACAATGCGATGCACGGGCGCACTCATCCTCTCCCCCCCCCCCCACGCCGCCCCCGCCCCCCTATCTTCCGCGAGCAGTCGAACCGACGCACGCGCGGCGAGCGCGCGCTCTCATTCACACGCGTTTTCCGGAGACCAAAGGAAGAGCTGACTGCAACATTTTTCTCCACTTCAAAAAAGTAGCCGGTGTCAAAATGATAAATGAAGGATCATGAGGGAGAGCGTGCATGCTTACATTAGACTGCACGAGAGCTTCGAGGAGCGCCGCGAGCCGGCTTCCCGCTTCCAGGCTGCTGTCGCTGCTGCACGTGAGCAAATTACGAGCCGTGACAGTGATTAGCAACGTGAAATTACTATCAAGGTAACGGAAAACATCTCCGACACAACTGGGTGTGTGACCTGACATTACGAGCTGCTGGATGGGGGGGGGTGGTGGGGGGGGGGGGGGTTGTGTTCCTGGTACAGGTGTCGGCTGGTAAAAGGTTGATTGCTAATTTCCCGGAGGTGAGTACAGCTCACAGATGTGTGCGGAGCAGCCGCTAGGCCGTCGGGCCGCCGACGCGGGGCGGCGCCGGGATATTTTTCAAACATCATTTGTAACATCAAGCCCGGCGTCGGCAAACAAAAATGGCGGCGGGGAGATTGACGCGCGGCCGGGGCTGGTTAATATGCGTGATCGGAGCGATGCGCGGCGCGTTGTTGTGAGGGTGACGGCACAGAAAATGAAATAACAAGCTCGGAGATTAACGGGGATCAACGCTAATTCCGACGCGGCGCAGACGGACCTGAGAGGAGATTTCACTTCTGCGTCTGCTGTTTCTTTTGTTTCGAGGCTGAGATTTTCATGCAGGTTTTTCCTTGTGAGGCCCTTTGCAAAGTTACTGCACAGGCACTGCAGAGCACCCCCCCCCACCTCACCTCACCCGCCCCCAGATCAATTACAATGTAATTACAATAGCAGACAGAAATACAACCTGGGCCTGTGCTCTGTTTGCACTGATAACTGATAGATAAGCACCTGAGGAATGGCTGAGAGGACCAGAGACACATCTCAGAGCTGTCGATAAATAACCCTGCCGGGGGCCGCGCTCCATATTTTTCACGTGAACAGCAGGGGGCGTGAACGAGTTCATTTGGGCAACTGTGAAGCGACGCTCTTTCAAAGTTCACGTACGGTCAAAACCGTTCCAGGTTTCCAGCGAACCCCATTTAAAATCCACCACAAACGAGTCTGATATGTATCTGAGGAAATCAATCAAACATGGCGACACGGCTGTCGCTGCTGTCACGCTAACAATTACGTCATCAAACGTTTAAAACGATCACGAAGGAAGATGAGAGCTACAGTTACCCAGAGCTGGAGGAGACCCCCCCCTTTGCTGCCTTAAGGACCTGTTTTTGTCTGATAATAAAGACCATTTGGCAGCAAGTTTTTCCTCATATTTTTAATCTACTGTCGAGCAGTGATTTCCAAAGTGTGGGCCGCGGCCCCCTGGTGGGCCGTCGTGGGACTGCAGGTGAGAGGTCATTAAAATTAAACAAATGTTTTTTAAATATGTTTTCAATCACTGTAAAATATTCATGACATTACAGTAATCCCCCACACTTTGCGGTCTCAGTACATCGCTGTCTCAGTACATCGCGAAAGTTTCAATAATATTCATAGGAAAAAAAAATATTCGAAAAAAAAAAAACAAAGCGCGAGAGGCTGAAGCTAAACCCATCACATCAAGAACGAGTCTCGGGAAACAACAAGAGCTGACAGCGGAGGCCCCATGAACGAATATCAAACCTGTGATTGGCTGCTATGACGGGCATTACTGTGTCGTTGGTTATCTGTACGCTGATTGGCTGATACGCGTCCCCGCGTCTCCCATCTCTTGCTCTCGTCAGCTACGCACAGATGAGCGATCGCCAAAGTGAGTGTACCTTCTGTAGATTTTGCGTATGCGCGCACACTAGGGATGCACATTTTGGATTTTTTTTTATGACCGTTAACTGACGCCCTTTAACGATTAATAACCGTTAACCGATAAGTCCGGGGTGGTTGGCTGCCGCGATGTTGCGCGCGATGTCGTGGACGCATGCGGACACTTTCCCGTGTATACTCTCGCGGCAATGTGTCGCCCTCAGCTTGTCACAGAGATGCCGCCGTCACTTTTGATTTATACTAGCGCGGTCTACGCTATGTTACTCCACGCCACAACGCACAAGCGACAATCACGAACTAGCTAAACTTACTAAACTTATCTCTTGCCTTTTTCCACTTCCTCACCGTCTCGGCCGTATCCAGACCCACATTCATCGCTATCTCCCTCCATGAATTACTAGAATATGTGCTGTCTTTGTAGTGTGGAGAACCAGAATCGTACAGATGTGGGTACTTCCTCATTTTTTCGATGACGTGCTCTTTTCTACGCGGATGTAGAATTGACCAATCAGAGGCCTGTTGCACCTGTCGACACGCCCCCATGAGTTGATTGAATTACGTAGCTTAAAAACTAAATTGACCGTTAGTATTAATCGGTTAGAGTTAATGTTATCGGTTAACGGTTAAACGGTTAACCATGTGCATCCCTAGCGCACACGTATACAGTACTGTATGTACATATACAGTCATGGAAAAAATTATTAGACCACCATTTTTTCTTCACTTTCTTGTTCATTTTAATACCTGGTACCACTAAACGTCATCATGTGACTAAAACAGACAGAAAAGAAAACACTGAATGCATAAAAGCAGTGTTTTTGGCAGTACAACGCCATAGCTATTGATGTAAAAACTTAAGTGATTTAGGTTATAATCAAGAAAACCATGGAAAATGGTAAGATATCAGCTCTTAAATAAAACTCTTATGAGCAATCTTTGTGGTTATCGTTATGTTTGTCCAAACAAATGTACCTTTAGTTGTACCAGGCATTAAAATGAACAAGAAACTGAAGAAAACAAGGGTGGTTGAATAAATTTTGTAAATTTCCCCATTGTGGGACAAATACAGGATTATCTTATCTTAATTTTTTCCATGACTACATGTACATCCACATCGCGGTTTTCACCATTCGCGGGGGGGGGTCACAGCCCCCATTAACCGCGAAATGTGGGGGATTATTGTATAAAAAAAACATTAAGAAGTAACAAAACAAACCAGTTAAGTGTTATTCTACTGTCATCTGAATAACAAGTGTCACCTTATTTGTTGACCCCTCACATTAATATCGGATCATAGTTCCTGGTCCTGTATGTTGATCACAGTTGTGATTAAAGGTTTCGGTGGGCTGCAGAGATTTTTTTACATCGGTTAACAATCGATGGGAATTACTTTTCAAATTCGAATTCAAATTGGGCCTTGGTATCCTGAAGTTTGGGAACGGCTGCTGTAGAGAGAAGCTGAAATGGAAATGACAGTTTTACATGGGCTGTCCCTTCAATGCTAATGTGAACCCTGGTTGGTTAGGATTCAGAATTTTCGACAGTTTTCAACAGATAAAATGGATAAAATAACTGCCGTTTGTGTTGGGGTAGTATATGGGCAGTGGTAATCATTTGTATGAACTATGAACTTAACTAGTTCGTGTAGAAAGTGAACCCGCCCAACACTGCGCCCGCTCCGCAATTTCAAAAACTCCGACAGGCTCTCGACTTTTCGAGGCCCGGAGCAAAAGCGTGCGACACCGACGCAGACGTGCCAGCGATCCGGAGTCAAAAGGATGAGTGGGAGAGCAAATTTCACTGCAGAGAGCGAACAAAGACAAAGAGATCAGCGATAAGACAGAGAAGTGCACCCATATCGACTGCTGTCAGTTAGGAGCATGTTAAAGAGTGTATTAAGGATTAGAGGGGATTAGTCATATCAGATCACTAGAGGGTTATCGGCGGTCGCAGCTCCACAACGAGGAGCTCCTGGCCACTTTGAAACAAGCACCTCACCCGACCTCGTATAAGTCTTAATATTAACCCATTAAGCTTGACGATTTATGAGTTTGGAAAAACAATTAAGCCTGTGATTTTTATTAGGAGCCTGATTGAGTGCCTCCTCCCCGGTGTCTTGACACCGCCAAAGTTTACCCCCTCCAGAGAGCCAAGGGAAGGGGGGGGGGCTGCTCCAAATATTACCGTGATTTAAGATGCAAAACCAGCGCACATTAAAACAGCTCAGAGCTTTATTCCACGCGCGCTTCCACACAAAACCAATTTAGTTTCCATTGATCGCTTTTCAAGCAATTAGATTTCCATTGATGGAAAAAGTAGAGGCTGCTTGTATGAGACGGGGAGGGTCAGCGGTTGGGCGCTGTGATTTGCACGTTTATTCAGGCCGCTTGACCACCTCCCCTAACCCCTGACAGATCCCTGGCCCCCCCCCCCCCCCCCACCCCCCTTCCCCGACCCCACCCTCCAGACAGCACATAATTCACCGAGCATGAAAAAATGCCTGGCGTCAGATTATATATCCGTCTTTATTTCCGATATTGCCTCTTTGTTTCTGCAAACTTGGCTGATTTTCTAAATTGTGGAGTATTGACTGTTTCGGAGCCTGACCAAGCGAGTCTGATGTAACACATCGGGGGTAATGATATCCCGGCGACGGGCAGAGGCAGCGGCCGGGGCGGCGCTGGACGGCGGCCAGGCCCTGTAACCATCAGTCTCCCCGGGAGTCTGTTCTGTTCCGGCGCGGCGGCGGCGGCGGCGGAGGGGGGGGGGCTCGCCATCAGCACAAACGGTAACCCGACTCAACCGGTGAAACCGCCAGAACCCCCTCCCGAGTGCCCGCCGCCGATGGAAGCGCCACCGGGCGCCACCTCCGTCCAGCGGGCCAAGGTCACTCCTCCTGAATTGACAATTACATATTCAAAAGGTGAAAAAGGGGTGAAACGTATATTCTGGGGGTGCATGCCATTAATGTGAAAGCAGGGAGTAATTCCCAGCATTCTCCCAGAGGAAATCCACCTTTCGCCAAAGCCCAGGGATTTTGACAAATGCCTTTCTCAACACCAGCAAAGGAGACAAATGTTACATTTAAACAGAAATACTTAATTTCCGCTTTTGGTGACTCGCAGCAGATATCATTAATCAACGGAGGCCTACCACGCTCAGTGAGCCCGCTAAGAACCAGATGATCGCCTTCCTCCACTCAATCCATCAACTATGATTGGAGAAAGAAAAGGTTCAAAAATTTTGAGTTGCACCCACGCAGGAAGAGTAATTACCCTTGTGCCAGACGCTGAGGTGTTCCCGTGACACCCCGACCCTCTGTTTATCATGCGCCGGATTACTCATGGGGGTGTCGGCCCGACGTGACAGAACCAGCACCTCCACCTGTGCTCCCCCTTCGCTCGCCGCACCGGAGGGAGACGAATATGACAGACGACGTCCGGAACTTTTCGGTCCGGAAAACTTATTTCAGGGCGGAGGAAGCGCGGCGCCCTTTTTCGGGAAACCGCGAGGTCAGTGGGGGTCCGGGGGTTTGAAGGATGGTCCGTCTTCAAAGACCAATCTGTTGATTTCTGTCTCATCAACCGATTGTCGGACCTCGGGGATATTACTCACCGTCTCCTTCGCGATTATTTCGCGCTGAAGCCGCTTCTTAAAAGGTGCTGCGTGCTGCACTTTGAGCGTTAATTCGTCATTGTCAACGTAATTGTGATACATTTGTTTACAGCGCTCGTGAACAAATGAGACCGTCGCGGGAGCGTTCGTGGCAGAGGTTCTGAGAGTCGTGAGCCGCCGGGACGTTTTCCGCCGTTGATTGGAGGACGCGTTTCCTCCCCGAATGAAAATGAGAAATAAGTAAAAAGGTTACTGATGAACCAAACGCTGTGAGATGGATTGCGTTTTTAAAAATTCAACAAGTGAGAGCATTAAAACGGCGGGTGTAGCGCTGCGACGGCTCCGCTGCTACGCTGAGCAGGATGGATCTGAACCATTAAAGGAGAGCAAAATTACAGGATTGTTTCTTTTTTGTGTGTTGACCTACAGCGAAGGAAGCGCCACGCTAACGCCCAAGTTACCCTGACGGGGCCACGACTGATATAAAACCTTTTCCTGCTTCCTCACCAAAACAAAATCTGCAAGTTTGAAAGAAAACTTGGGAGATCAGTGAACTTTTTGGCCTTAATAAGCACGACTACCGTTTAGGTAGAAGAAAACCTCCTCAGCTGTGAAGCACGGCGGTGGAAGGATCATGCACTGGGTTTGCGTTGCAGCAGGGGGGACGGGGAACGCCTGGATTCAATTTATGCGTTCGAAACTTCTGCAGGCGAGCCATCTGTAAAGAAGGCCGAAGACGATCGCAGTAGGTCTGTAGCGATACACTAATTTCACGATACGATACGATACACGATACTTAGCTCACGATACGATCTATATCGATATTCATCTTAAGATACATTTACATCATTTTCTGAAAGATTTTAACGGGACATCTTGTGAGTGTTCCAATTACTTTGTTTGAATTAATTGAACTAAAAGGTAGGTGACCGCAGACAGTGTCGCAGGAGGAGAGAAAGGAGGCCTCTGATTGGTCAATTCTACATCCGCATAGAAAAGAGCGCGTCATCGAAGAAATGAGGAAGTACCCACATCTGTACGATTCTGGTTCTCCACGCTACAAAGACAGCACATATTCTAGTAATTCATGGAGGGAGATAGCGATGAATGTGGGTCTGGATACGGCCGAGATGGTGAGGAAGTGGAAAAACACAAGAGATAAGTTTAGTAAGTTTAGCTAGTTCGTGATTGTCGCTCTTGCGTTGTGGCGTAACATAGCGGAGACCGCGCTTGTATAAATCAAAAGTGACGGCGGCATCTCTGCGACAAGCTGACGGCGACACGTTGCCGCCAGAGTATGTACGGCCCTTTATGGGTAATGGTGTGGCCTTATGGGTAATGTAGTGTGTGTGTCGTGGGACGGCAGAATGAAAACGGGGTTAGATGAAAAGTGTAGTGAGCATCAACAGCAGCCCAGCGTGTATAGATTTACATTCTCTGTTAACTGACAGGAGCCCAACAATACAACCTGTGTGATTGTTACAAGTTCCTGCAGTGCCAGAATAAAGTTCCCGTTCCATGCAGAGAAAAACCAGACTGTTTCTTTTGTTGTTGTTAGCGTGTTAGCCGCTAATTACGAGCCAAAAATAGCACAATACCAGCGGTTTCTTTACTACGGTTCAAAGACCAGAGGCTGTGAAGGAAACAGAAAGACCACAGTTGAGCATTTGTCTTGTTTAGCTACTTTTTTACGGTTTTAAACATATTTCAAACACATTATTTAGGCTTGGGGGGCTCCGGCTGGGGACCCCAGTCCTCATTAACCACGAAAAAAATAAGGGATCACTGTACCTCCTCAGCTGGGAAGCACGGAGGAGGAAGGATCATGTATTGGGTTTGCTTTGCAGCGGGGGGGGGGGGGGGGGGGGGGGGGGGGGGGGGGGGGGGGCAGGGTGGTGGGGGCCATTGGATTGAAATGGTTCGAACACTTCTGCCGTCTGTAAAGAAGGCCGATCCAGGAAGTCCAGTGAACCCAGAGAGGTCCCTGACCCTGATTGACACACAGTCCACTAAAACCCTTCGCCGTGAACCCCACCCACATGTCCACACCCGTTAAACAAAGAACATTCATCAAAATCTGTGAAGCAACGCAGGCGGAGCTGTTCTCCTCCAGAAGACTTTTAAAGGAAGAATAGAAAGTCTAAAAGAAAGAGTCCTTTTATTTTGAAGTTTTAGTGAATGACGCTACAGAAACACGCTGTCTCTGGGTTTTTAAGTCTTTCAGAAATTAATGCACGCAGATAAAAATCTGAATAACCGCCCGTCTCCGAAGGCCTCGTTCTCTGTGCTTGAGGTAAATAAAGGAAACTAATGATATTAGTATTTACGCCGAACAGACGGTTCCGACGTCAGGAGGAACGTCGTTAAGGCTGATGATGATGTCATTTAACGAGTTCAAGTCAAACTCCGACGAGGAGATGGTTTACTCCACAAATGAGTGAAATCCTCCTGAAGTGAAGTTTTAAAACATTTCCTGATATTTTCAGCGGTAATAATAATAACGATGATGAGCTCGTTTTGGATTACGAAACCAAAAAAATAATAATAATAAGACACGTTGTATCCGACTCGGACGCAGCTCATCATTTTCTCAGCGATGTTCTCCTGCTCTCGTGGTAATCATAATTATTTCTTAGATATTAAGGTTGTAAATTACGTTGATGGTAAAATGCTTCATGCGGCGCCGCTAATGGATTTCGACCAAAAAAAAAAAAAAAAAAAAAAAAACAAAACATGATGAGAAGCGATTTCCTTTGGAACAGGAAGGATCGTTTGAAAACTTAAAAAAAAAAAAAAAACAAAGGTGCAGAAACACAGTGTTGCATTTAAAATGTCGGAGGACGAGGCGAGTCAGATGAGGATGGACACGCGGAGGCAATAACAGTAAAGCAAACAGGCTAGTGCCTCTGCTCCGCTGCTTCCAGCCTCCCCGGTGATACATGCGAGAGATAACAGCTTAATTTCAACCTCAGCACTTTTACTGCACTGTCCAAGGCGTTCACTGCATCAATGTATCAATGTACCGCCATGCTAGTCACTCTCCACTGCGACAACTCACAATTTTTCTATGATGGAGGCTTTCAGAGAGGTGCCGCGATTTGGCTCACACATAAGCCGCCCTCCTCTGATGGCTTTGGTCTTCGGAGACTCTGCTGGCTGTTTGTTTCTCGGAGAACAGGTCACAGGGCAGACTTTTGATTGAATCCCCCACACTGTGACCAGTGAAGGAGGGGTGCAATAGTTCTTGATTCTGCTGCAGAAGCTCTTCCCCCCCTGCAAAACACTTCCTCCTTCACTTTGAAAGGCAGGTGCCGGAGCGACTTCCAGCGCCCAGGGAAGAGAAAATAAAAATATACGTATAAATATATATATATATATATATACACACGAGGAGACAGAGGTTGTTCATCTGAAGAGCTAAAGTGAGTTCAGCAAAGGAGGCTGCAGTTGTTTTTCACGTTTAATGAGCAGGATCAGATGTGCAACATGATATATGATGACCTTTAAACTAAAAAACAATGAAGGATGCACTCAAAATAAATAAAGAATTCAAGTATGTGAGTTTTTTAGGTTTTTTTCAGGATTTAATTTTGATCAATACTGTCCGAAAAAAAAAAAAAAAAAAAAAATCAAATTAAACAACAAAAGACTGAAAGAAGAAAGTCTCCAAAACTAATATTTGTGTTTTTCATTTGCAGCTCCTCGCAGCCATAAGAGGGGATTTATAAAGAGATTAAACCGACATGACTCTGCAGAGAGCTCACATGTCAGCTCCCAAATCACATGTATCATAAGCATGAGGCCTTTTTTTTTTCCTTTCTCTTTTTTTTACTAAACTTAATTGCTAAATTGTTTATGTTGTAAAGCTGTAGCTTTTACAAACAGCGTATTCCCAGAGCAAATAACGGTTAAATTTAAAATGTGCTAAAATAGATTACATTCACAGCAAATCCTCTGCAAATGCGCCTTCATTGTGATGCGCCGGACGTGTCGGGAGACTGCAGCGCGCCGGCTGGGATTTCCTCGCAAAGCCCGAATCTGCGGGGCGCTGACCCCGAGTGGCGCCGGTGGCGCGCCGCGCATGCTGGCCTTTTATTAGCGGTGACGTAAGGAGGGGGCCCGGGGGCCCGGAGGCCCGCCGAGGACCGCGGGCTCCAGGAGAGATCCACCTCATCAGGCTGATCGCTCCCCACCTGTGAGGGGGGTGGGGTGGTGGGGGGGGGCACGAAGGCCGGCGTTTAATAAGGGAAACATGAATTGATTAAAGAGTCTGCTTTGCAGCAAAACAAAAAAGAGAAAGAGATAGAGGGTTTTCACGGCGCGTCATCCAACCGGAAGTCGCCATCTTGGAGGCACACGGCAACGTAAACAAAGCGCACACACTGGAGTAAATCGGACGTCTTCATTGAAAATGGTAAATTATTTCCATTTTTTTTTTGGTTGTACCAACCGGACAGACCGCGAGAGACACTTGGAGTTTTATAGACTTCCAAAGGTTATTAAAAATCAGGGAGAACAATGCCAGAAGTTGTCAGAGGAAAGGAGGCGCTTGTGGTTAGCAAAGCTAAACCAAGACCTGCGTGGCAAAAATCTGGACAACATCCGAAATAGTTCGGCCCATTTCGTGTCAGTTAAGTTAAGTGAAATGTTGTTAGCTCTTAATTTCACACATGAACAATTATCAAGAAAAAAATCTCTTAATTTCTAGTCTAATGATAATATCAAGCTACCACCTAGCTACACTAGCAACGCAGTTCTTAAAATGTAGAGCTACAATGTGCTATATTTCTGATTGTATTCCAGGTAAAAGGTCTGACCTTTATCAAAAGGATGACCCAGATTGGGTCCATCTGTTGGACTGACGGGTAGAAACCAGCTAGTTTACGATGTTGGGGTTTGCAATCGAAGGGAGGCTCTCCGGCTCGTCATTGCTCCAAGACGAGGGAGCTAACTCGTACGACAAACTGTAACTTTTCAGAATATCGTTCCCTTTCCCGTGGACCAAGTCCTTCTCTGGATGTTTTTGCGTCTGTAACGCCTTTTGAAGAGCTTTTCTGTGGTTTATCCATCCTTTATCTACGGTCGTTAGCATTGATCCAGCGGTGTGTTTACATCCGGGTACCTCCAAGATGGCCGCTCATCCGGGTCGCTGACCAAAAAGGTGACGTAGGTGAAAACCCTCTATAAAACATTTCCTTACAGCTGCTGGATTGTTGAAATGTGTCGCCACAGAAGTGCATTTCAAAGACAAGACGACGCTTTTTTTTTATTTCCTTAACACGACCACGTCTGACGCGCCGTTCCCGCCGTCGTGACAGCGGATCCTTTCGCCCGCGCGCCTCCACGTGAGTAATGATCCCGCGGCTTTAAAATAGCACCGCTATCCCAACACCTTGGCGTGGAGGAGCTCTCCGCAGGCGCGTCTCCCGTTATCCGTGGAGATGGCGAAATGAAATGTGCTTTTTATCATGTGTCATCAACACTCCTCATGCCCCCCCTCCCCCCCTCCCCCCGCCGTTCATTCATATCCATGTTGAACCTCCCGTCACAAAAATATTGGCAAATGTTGTAATTACGTGCCGAGTATCTGCGGCTCACATGGCTGGAGGCTCCCGGGCCTGATATTTCAGCTTTATCATATTTTAGTTTTATTTGAGGACGGTGGCAGCGCCGCGCCTCCAGTCAGCCATAATTGAAATGAGGGAAGGAAGATGTAGAGGCTGTGCGCCCCGCTCCTTGTAATCAAACCCTTAGTCCTGTGCGCTCCGCCATTTCTCAAAGTGAAATATCTTCACAATCTGTACAGTAATACGCGGCGGGCCCTCCTCACGCCGTAGCCCGTGGGTAATTAGGCATGAGGAAGTGCGGTTTTTTACATACAGGAGCCATGCATTAAGCATGTTGGAGCCTCAGAAACGGGGATCCGGAAGCTCCGGAGCCGCTGGAAGTATTCAATTAACTTCATGATCACATGCGGCACACGGCTGCTTTCCATGGCTAATTTATTTATTTATTTTTCTGTTTTTTTTTATTTTTATTTTATTTTTTCCTCGTAGCAGCAGGCGCGATATCAGTATTCAGCGGGCGACGCTATCTGTTTTCCACATCCGCTGCGGCGTGGGGCTGCGAGTGAGAGGCGAGCGTCGGGAGGCGAGCGGTGAAAAAGTGAGGCCGGGGGGACTGATGGAGGAGTTGATGTATGATCCCTGGTGGCTGAGCTTGTTTGAAGCATGGAGCCGGGCAGGTGATTCGGAGGCGCCGGCTCTTTAAACAGCGTAATGAGCCAGAGAGGACGCCCCCCCCCCCCCCACCTCCCCCCTCCCTTCCCCACCACCACCACCACCAGCGTAACCAGAACTCCCTCCCAGTAACTTGGGAATGTTGTCGACATACTTTCGCTGAATCGATACACATACCATTCATTCGAGAGGACGGTTTCCACCATAAAACAGATATTTGTTGCCGTTTTTTCGCTGATATTTACTGTTTCTCCACCAAAAACGTCTTCTGACGAGGCCGAACTGAATCATGGGAACTCAGATTCATCCGTGATTTGGCCTGATTTCATTCAGAGAGCGAATGTTTTGCAGGATAAATCAACGGGTTAGGGTTTAGGGTTTAGGGTTAGGGGTAAGGGGTTAGGGGTTAGGGCAGTGCTTCTCAATTATTTTCTGCTGCGCCCCCCCCAGGAAGAAGAAAACTATTTCACGCCCCCCCTCCTCCCCACCGCGACTATAAATAGTATAATTTGTCTATAAAATCATTGTAAGTACACCTCTGCATAACAGCGTATCCTTATTAACATTAAGGGAAACAAAAAAAAAAGAAATATAGATCAACTGATAACAAAGATTAACTTTATTAAAATAGTTTTTTAGTCTGTAAAGATTTAAAGTGCATCAGTGAAGCCAAGCGCTACATCAGCATCGTCATATTTCCTCGTCTTAACTTTCTGGTGACTTTCGTTTGTCTCTTTCGTTTATCTCCATCTTTGTTTTCATCTCTGTTAAATATTTTTCCTCTGGTGTCTCTTGAGTGGTGTCACTTCATGTCCGTACAAAAAACCCAACACAATTTCGCTAATACTCCCTGAACCCACTGGGACAATGAGAGCACCACTGCCACCTACTGGAGCATGTGTGCAATTACACTTTATTCCAGTATGGCAAAAAAAGTAAAAATAAAAAAAAATATTACCAGAGGACTGATTTAATTACCGGCGTGGGTGAGGATTCGTTAAAGAAACACCTGTACAGATGTGTACAGATGTGAAACTCTCACTGTTGTCGTCTTCCTTCTCCCTCTGATTAATCATTAATGTGTTGGAGTTCGTCACGGAGCATCTGGATGGAATTTAAAAACCCAGTTATACTTAAAACAAAGAACAAAACTTGGGTCTGAAACTATTTTCTGAAATAGCAACAAGTTCTAAGAAGTTTAACGTCTTTTTCTTTTGGTCTGCAGCGAGGTTGTAACTTTGAGTTTAACGTGGGGGGGGGGGGGTTGAGTGACAACGGCTGCAGGTAGAGAAACAGATCAATAGTGAAAATATAGCATAAATCACATTTACAACTAGGTTTAGGTTTATTTGTCAAAAGATCACACAGAATAATAAAGTATCAAAGGTTTTAACTTTACAATCCAACAGGATTGTATATTTTTTTGAACTTGCTAACTACATTTTATATTTTTGCATTATTTGCTTTACTGATGTGTGTTTTATCTCACTGCCCACCAAAAGCACCAAAAGTGCTTTGTTTTTTTGTTTTTTTTTTACTGCCATTGAGAAAATGGACCGCATTGTTGTGTTTACAATAGCTAACATTCATTTTAAATAATTATATGATAATGGGGGGGTTGTGGTGCCTGGTTTAAATTATTGGGTTAATTAAATTAAATTACACCTATGGTCTGCAGCCTTTAATGTTTATGCGTGCGTCTCTCAGGTTACTGGGAACTTTTTAGGAACCAGAAGTTCCCGATCATCGGAAACACCTGAGTTCAGGTGAGTTTAGCGCATCTATCGGTGTGATATCTGTTTTCTGCACCGCAGGTGTTGCAGAGTCATGCAGCTCTGTTGTCAGCGGCGACGACGCTGCAGCTCCACCACACCGTCTGTCCACGCCAACAGGTACGTCCAGGTACGAGTCTGCGTGACTAAATGTAAGTTTGCACGCGTGCTGAATGTTTGTGTGAGGCACAAAAATAAAATAAAATAAAATAAAAGTTTAGCTGGGACACCGGCCCTGATGAACAATTTACAGCATGTCTGCTCGGAGACGTTTTTTTTTTTTTTTTTTTTTCTTGCAACATAAAAGCAGCGGCGGCTGGAGGAGGAAACAAAGACGAGGGGGCACGTGGAGGGAAAAGATGGGCCACAAGCCCTCGATGCAGCGTTTCATCGCCGCTGATAATATATAAATGCATGCACACATGGATGCTGCTCGTAAATGAATAAACACATACATCAATTTCAAAATCCAACACATTTGAATTTCAAATGCAGCTGCGCCTTTTTTCCCCTCTTTTTTTTTTTTTTTTTTTTACGATATGTCTCATTTCTCTTGTGGAGATATAAAAAAAAAAAAAGAAAAAAGAGAGAGAGAGAGAGAGAGAGAGATGGCTGAGAGGAGAAATTAGAGAGGTGGGAGAACAAATGCTGTATGGAATTTGAGATTATGTATTTGGTTTGTGCGTTTCCCTCCTCTTTAAATCAAGCGTGGGGGCCGTGCAGCCCTCGGCTTGTTGCCGGTGACAGTTTCAGTGTTTCTAGAATTCTCTCCTCCCCCCTTTTTTTTTTTTTTTCAACGACAGTCCTGAAATGAGAAGCGGGGTGGAACGGGGGGGGGGGGGCTTTCTGGTGGGGGGTGAATTAAATAGTCACTCTCTCTCTCTCTCTCCCGCTCTCCCTCTCTCCCTTGCACTTTTCTCTTTTTTTCAGTGGCGTTTAAAATCAATTCATTCAGTGGACTGCTGACACAGCCCGGCCCAGAGAGCCCAGGATTTATGGCTCCCTCTAATGGGCATGCTCTGAACCAAAGCCCTGCCGTCAGCACAATCCTGCCAGCCACTCATCCACCCGCTCCCTCACTCCATCTAGCTTTTAAAGATGCAGGCATCCTTCCCCCCACCTCCTCCTCCTCCTCCCTCCTGCTGCCGTTTTCCTCATCACCCCTGCGCTGCCAGCAGAGGGGGGGGGGTGATGGACGTAACAATGTGAAGCTATTGTATTTACCGGAGCGCCGTTAAAAAGAAAGCCAAACTACGCGGTGCTTTGCATTTTTCGTTCTTTGTGTTAAACGCTTTCTTTTTTTGTGTCGCTGCAGAGATTGATATCTCAAGAATTCCTCCGGCCTTATTCTCATATATCATTTGGAACAAGCGGTGGCTGCCAGAGCGCTGACATCTATTCGATCTGCAGCATCTACCACAGAAGCGTTGGCCTTTTTTTTTTTTTTTTTTTTTACATACTCGTCCGTGTGGGCAAGACTTCCTCAGTCGTCTTTACTTTTCAAATGCAAAAGTACGTTTCCGGTAATGTGCACAGAAACAGGAGACAACGCGTTCATGTTTAAGTCTGTGTGAGCGCAACATTGCATTAAAAGAAAAGAAAAAAAAAATGGCGGTGCTTCCTGCAGCTCTGGAGATGCTGCTGGTCCTCTCTGCAGCCCCACGATGCATCTGCGACGGCTCAGAGGGATGAAACCAATCAGAGGCTGTAGAGATCAGCCGCTGTCCTCGTCTTCACAGCCTCAGGAACTCAGAGAGGTTTTAACTTGGCTGCAGTCTGCAGCTTTGCCACTAGATGTCTCAATGCTGCCTTTTTAAAGTCCCCGCAAAAATCTAATTCGGCGTGGAAGACGGCACAAAGGAGACAGATCCAAGATTCACCCTCTTGCTTGTCGGCGCTCCCGTTAGCTCCGTGAGCTCGTTGCATCTCCACCGTAAAGTGAGACGACAGGAGCTTCTTGCTGATCGGAGGAACCGGAAACCATAAGAACCGGATAACACTTTCCTAAAAAAAAAAAAAATTACCCAACATTCCTGTTGTGCTGCTTCACATCTTTTCATTTATCTTGGAGCGTATGTGCATCACCTACATGTCATCATACAGTGATCCCTCGCCACTTCGCGGTTTAAGTTCCACGGTTTTAGTTATTCTCGGATTTTTTCTGAATTATATAATATAATTTTAAAAAATTAAGAAAACCGCGCACAACATCCTGTGATGTTTGCGCGTTCTCTCACAGTGAAGAAATGTTGTGAGCCAGCCTGGCCCCTTTAAGAAGGTGGCCTTATGGGTACAGGTGTGGCCTTATGGGTAATGTAGTGTGTCTGTTGTGGGACGGCAGAATGAAAACGGGGTTAGATGAAAAGTCACGAACAGTTTTACAAGTTCCTGCAGTGCCAGAATAAAGTGCTCATTCCATGCAGAGAAAACCGGACTTTTTGTTTTGTTGTTGTTAGCATGTTAGCTGCTAATTACGAGCCAAAAATAGCAGAATACCAGCGGTTTGTTTACTACGGTTCAGAGACCAGAGGCTGTGAAGGAAACAGAAAGACCACAGTTGAGCCTTTGTCTTGTTTCGCTACTTTTTTGGGGTTTTTAAACATATTTTAAACACATTATTTAGGCTCGGGGGGCTCCGGCTCCAGTTTGTGGATTTTCAGTTACACGGGGGGCGCCGGTCCCCATTAACCGCAAAAAGTAAGGATCACTGTACTCGGCAATGACCAAACAAAAGAAAAAACTAGACCAGCACAGTCAACTTTGATGGTGTTGAGACCAGAATCAAGGCTCAGTTCCTGCCTCTGCCTGGCCTCTAATATTTCATTGTACCACCTTTAGCTTTAATTACAGCACACATTCGCTGTGACGTTGTTTTAATAAGCTTCTGCAGTGTCACCAGATTTATTTCCATCCAGTGTTGCATTAATTTTTCACTAAGATCTGTCATTGATGATGGTAGAGTCTGAGTCTCCAGAACATCCCAAAGATCCTCAATGGGGTTCAGGTCTGGACTCTGTGGTGGTCAATCCATGTGTTAAATTATGTCTCCTGCTCCCTGAACCAGTCTTTCACAGTTTGAGCCCAATGAATGCTATCATTGTCATCTTGGAATATGGCCGTGCCATCAGTGAAGAAAAACTCCATTGATAGAATAACCTGGTCATTCAGTTTATTCAGGTAGTCAGCTGACCTCATTCTTTGAGCTCAGACTGTTGCTGAACCTGGACCTGACCAACTGCAGCAACCCCAGATCAGAACACTGCCCCCACAGGCTACAGTAGGTGCTAGGCATGATGGGAGCATCACTTCTGACCCTGATGCTCCCATCACTCTGGAACAGGGTCAATCTGGACTCATCGGACCACATGACCTTCTTCCATTGATCCAGAGTCCAATCTTTATGCTCCCTACATTAACTCCCTACAGTTGTTCAGTCCCAATACCTGGAGTTCCCTTAGCATTGTGGGTGTGGAAATGCTCTTAGTTTCACTATTAAACAGCCCTGAGTTCCACTGTTGTTTTTCTACAATTTGATCTCACCAAACCATTGGGGATTTTTTTCCGGCCACATTTCCTCCAGGAAGACGATGGGTCCCCACTATCCTTCCAGTTTTTAATAACGCGTTGGATGGTTCTGAACCCAGTTTTGATAGTTTCTGCAATCTCCTTTTTCTGCCTGATGCCAATGATTTGACCCTTCTCAAACAGACTAACATCTTTTCCACGACTACAGGATGTGTCTTTGACATGGTTGTTTAGGAAATGAGAAGCAGCTCATTGTACCAGTTGGGTTTAAATAACTTCAGACCTGGTTAGTTAAATCCAGGTGACGACTTCTATCACCAATGAAAGAAATAACTTTTCGTTCTGTTGTGTGGCCTTACTTTGAAATATGAGTAATATTTGTGCTCTTGAATTGTTTCTTTCGTCCAGTATGTCCATTTTAAGATTTCAGAACTTTGAATAACGGTAGAACAAGGCTGATCCCACAGACTGGTGGATCAGATAATGAGTCTCATCAGCTGGTGATAATTCACTCCACCAAGTCCGGCCTCATCTCCACAAAACCGCTTTATAATTTTATAACGAGATTCAACCTATTCTAAACGTAAATACGCAGTTTGCTCTCGAACAAACCGGACTGCAGCTTTGGACTTTTTTAACACTAAATCAGTAAAAGCGGTGGTTCCCAACAGCGGGGTAACACGTAAGGTGATGTCTCTCTATCCATTACCTCGTGTGACTCGTGGCACTTCCTGAGGTCTTCAGAGCGCGTATATATATATTCATGTATTCATAACCGAGTCTGGTGTCACAGGATCTGAAACAATTTATGGCACAAGAAGAAGAAAGAGAGAAAAAAAAAAGTGATTGAAAACACTCGCCTATGAACCCAGCCAGCGCAAAGTTGTATGAAGAGGATCATGGCCTGAATGGCAATGACGACGTGGAGTCACTGCTGCGCAACGCTCAGACAGAGAGACCCCCCCCCACCACCACCACCGTCTTGTATTTATATCTGCTACGGTGTTTGTGAACACAAAATATGCCGCGCTACACTTGACCCTGTTATATCCTCAGGCAACCTGGTAATTTGCAGACAAATACAGACCTTAAAGTCTCCGGCTTCCACCCTTCTCCATATTCCAGCTGTGCTCTGCAGACCTGTCAAGGCGGACCGGGCCCTGAATTAGCCTCCCATTACAGCAAGGCTCCGGTTCCCCCTAAAGTTAACCATTACTGACCATTTGGCATGGCTTCATTATAAAGCCATGCATGTAAAATCAAGACGTGGTCCCAGGCCGTCACATCCAATTTCAAAATACAACCTCCGCACACACACCAGAATCTCAATCTTTCTCTCTTACTTAAGTTCAACCTTCTCCTTGTTTCATAAAATATGATCTGATTAGAAATAGATTACACACCTTGTTAGCGGAGCGTTTCATATTTGATGCGGCGGCGCTTTAAGACGGGCAACCTCCTTCATGATTCAAAGAGATTTCGGCCTTGTTCTCCGGCCTATTTGTTTAATAAGCTCTGATACATCGGCGGGCCTTTTAAGCGAACACATTCCCCTGCAGCAAAGGCGAAAAGATCAATACCCACACCTGTACGAAATAAAAAATAAATAAATAAAAAAAAGATGAAAAAGAGAGATTTTCTCCTTCCTTCCACGGAACAAGAGGTAATCAGTAACAATTGTAGCGCGAGAGAGGAAAAACCCACAACAGGAAGCAGCTTTTTATGTGCCGACCTGTAGGGAGAGCTACAGGTCAGCTGTGAAATATTCAGCACCGATTAGTCCGGCGCAAAGCTTTCAGGTTTTTATCCGATCACACGAGACTCCGGTATGCAAATAGACATAAACAGGAAAGAAAAAAATTTAAAAAAAGAGGCTTTGAGGGCAGTCCTGACCTCCTCTGCTCACTGATGGAGGACCTCTAATGTAATCGCTGATGGGGGGGGTTGAAGGAGCTCAGACGTGGGAATAATACTGAGTCATATCGCCTTAAAATGAAACTAATACTCCCCCCGTTTACCGTGAATAAAGTCCATGAAAGAGGGTAAAATGTAATGGAGTGCTTGAGGAATGCAATTATCATTTAGAGTCTGTGAGCTGTGTTTGACAAGGCCTGAGCTGCGTGAAATACTCTTTCCTATTTTTCTCATTACATCAAGATTATATAAACACTCTTAACCAGTGGCCACCGCCGCAGCAAATTATTGAAAATTAGCCCCATAATTCCAGTTTTTTTTTTAATATAAACAAAGACCTAAAAGCCGGGCTGTTCCCTCCGCCGGCGAGCTGAACGCCGCACCTGTTGAGAATGAACCGTATTTTCTGGACTATAAGCCGCACCTGAATATAAGCCGCACCCATTAAAATATAAACGAAGTGTAGATTTTGTACCATAAGTGTTTATTCATGTACCTGAACTGATTTTTCCTCCTCCTGTGAACTGAAACCCCCCCACACAGCAAAGACATCCGTAACAGACCCGTGAAATGGACCCGTATCAGGGTCCACTTGCACTCAGTGCCGGATCCGCTTTGGAGCTGGATCGCGGACCTGCTGGCTCCGGTCCGCATCTGCGATTAGAACCTTACCTCTGCGGCAGGTCCGCTCAGAACCCTGAAATCCGCTGGGGAACCAACAAACTGACTAATCCAGGTGTGTCCGAGTAGCTACATTGGTCAGACACACCTGGATTATTCAGTTTGTCCAATAATAATAGGCAGTGATTCCCAAAGTGTGGGCCGCGGCCCCCTGGTTGGCCGTTGCGGTACTGCGGGTGGGCCGTGAGAGATCATTAAAATTAAACAAATGTGTTTTAAATCCTTGATCTTTTTTAAATATGTTTTTAATTACTGTAAAATATTAACAACATGATTTAAAAACATTAAGAGGTAACAAAACAAACCAGTTAAGTGTTATTCTATATGACAAGTGTCACCTTATTTGTTGACCCCGTACATTAATGTCAGAACGTAGCTTCCAGTCCTGTATGTTGATCACAGTTGTGAGATTTTTCACATTTCAAATTGGGCCTTGGTATTTTGAAGTTTGGGAATGGCTGATAATAGGTATTGATGCTCACAAAATGAATGTAGAGTAGCATAGCCAACATAGGCTACTTAACAACAACAGAATAGCCTTTAACTACTTGGTTTGTTTTAGGATTTGCACTTCCTGCTAGAGCGCCCCCTGAGGGCTGAAGAAAAACTCATAGAAAAGACACATCTCTGTATAAGCCTCATGGTTTAAAGCGTGGAACAAAAGTAGCGGTTTATAGTCCGGAAAATACGGTGTTTCACCCCCGACGCACTCACATTTCCCCGCGCAGATTGCTCTCACGTTCATTTTAGCTGCTTCCAGGGTAAATCTGTCAAAGGAAGCAGCTACGCTAGCTTCTCTGGATACTTAACTAGTTTGAGATCACTCCGTATTTTCCTGAGCGTATTCCGAAGTATCCAAATGTCCAGAAAAGTCAGCCGGACAAAAGTAGCCACTTATAATCCGGAAAAACACGGTAAACAGCTGAGGTTATTTGATTAAACTTGTACATCAAAAACACTTAAAGGAGGCCGTCTTTCCTCCTTTTTTCCGTCGGCTGTTTATCCCTCGGCGGTAAGTTCAGTACCGCCGCTCACACCCACTGCAGTATCAATGGGCGGTGACGGGGGGGATATAACACCCACCAGCTATACGCGGGGGTCACGGGAGGTCCGTCATTATGAAGCCACAGTGGTGATCACGGCAATAATATAGAACTATAACCGAGCAATTAGACTAATGGAAAACGTCCCTCTTCCTCCTGGTGTGATGCATGCGAGACACGCCGCATGCCCTGCGGGCCCCCCCCCGGAGACGAGGCTGGAGATGCGGAGTGGAGAGGAGGTAATGGCGGGGGCCCATTGATCCTCGCCGCCACCTGCTATATGGCCCCGCAGAGGATGGGCGGGGAGGCAGAGGGCCTCATCTGGGGAGACATCACGTTGACACCCGGGCTCTCAGGCATATGGATAAGAGTCTTTTTCTAGTCTTGCGCTACTTAACCAGCACACATTAGCACAATATGGCCGGATGGGGGAGCGTAACGCGCGCGTACATGCAGGCTTTATCACAGCGAGAGCACTTCCACGCCGCGAGGGCGTGAAGCCGTTAACTCGGATTCTTTGGGGGGGGGGGGGGGGGGGGGGGGGGGGTAGGTCGGGTGAGGAAGAGGACCACTCAGACACTAAATAGGTGAAAGCATCACAAAACAGTCCATATAACCGAGAGCAGCTCGCTCGCTTTAAACCGACAACGTCGCGCATCAGTGAAGCAAGCGTTACAACTTCTTAACCGGACAACTTTGCACTCGCCACCTCGGTAAGTGCGATAAATCCACGGACGGCCTCACACGTAAACCCGGATGTGCCGTGCGGCGAAACACAATGGCAGCTCGGGGCGCTTTCTCCGTTCGCCTTCGGTTGAATTCAGAGACAACATGATTCATGCAGAAAATTCATGCCTCTTCGGAGAGATCACGCTAGCCTTCCAGATATAGCTCTCTGTCGTCTTCGGTTCTCACAAAGAGGCGGTGAGCGCCAGGCTGGCGTGACCCAGAGCGCCATGTCTGCTGCATGTGAGGCAGTGGAGGGTTACCGTGGAAACACGAGGCGTTGGATACGAGGCCTCGCTGGAACGTCTCACTTGGCTCGAGTTCATCACACGACTCACCTGCATCAAATCATGCACAGGTGCATCACAGGTGCATCACATGACTCACCTGTAGTGATGCACAGGTGTATTGCAGGTGCATCCCAGGTGCATCACATGACTTAGCTGCAGTGATACACAGGTGCATCACAGGTGCATCACATGTAGTGATTCACCTGTAGTGATACACAGGTGCATCGCAGGTGCATCACATGACTCACCTGTAGTGATACACAGGTGCATCACAGGTGTATCACAGGTGCATCACTTGACTCACCTGCAGTGATACACAGGTGCATCACAGGTGCATCGCAGGTGCATCACATGACTCACCTGTAGTGATACACAGGTGCATCGCAGGTGTATCACAGGTGCATCACATGACTCACCTGCAGTTATACACAGGTGCATCACAGGTGCATCACATGACTCACCTGTAGTGATACACAGGTGCATCGCAGGTGCATCACATGACTCACCTGTAGTGACACACAGGTGCATCGCAGGTGTATCACAGGTGCATCATATGACTCACCTGCAGTGATACACAGGTGCATCACAGGTGTATTGCAGGTGCATTGCAGGTGCATCCCAGGTGCATCGCAGGTTCATCACATGACTCACCTGCAGTGATGCACAGGTGCATCACAGGTGCATCACATGACTCACCTGCAGTGATGCACAGGTGCATCGCAGGTGCATCACAGGTGCATCGCTGCAGGCGTGTGTAAGAGTTTAAACCTCTGGAGGTCAGAAGACCTGGACTTACTTCCTTATTATCACCCTGTTTTTATCCTTTTCTATTCATCTTTCCTTTACCTAATGTGTGCAATTCTTTTGTGTCTGAAACTGAACCATAAGACGAACAAAAAAAATAAAAAAAAATGGTAACGGTCATGGAGAGAATACAGAGGATGAGAAGAGACAGCAGTTGTATTGATCCATTTGTTCATTTAGTTTTGGAGGACGTGGAGCTGTTGGAAACAAAGTATACATAAAAAATGATTACAATTTCAGGACCGGCTCAGATAAATTACCACAACGTAAGCTGTACAACACTGACATCTATCTTCTGTGCTTAATACAGTTAAAGCTCCTCTAAAATTAAAAGAAAGGAAGAGAGAAAGAAAGAAAGGAAAAGTAAACATGACAGGATTTTTTTCTTTTCCTTTCTTGCTATTTCACAGACTGAGCAGAAAGTTGAAACGCCGTTGACTCCGGCTCATCAGATCAGCCGACTGAAACGCTTCTCCTTCACAATAGATGTCATTTTAAGTACAGTCTCCTCCTAATTGTCATTATCACGTCGTGTTTGGTTTCCAGCAATCTCCTCGTTGCTAGAAACCAATTCTACTGTAAGACAAGTGCAATTTCACATATTCATTAGCGCCAGGCATTCCTGCCCTTATCGTAGCGCTAACGCTGATGGCCGGATTTAATCTCAGAAGTCTGGCTTCGCTTATTTTTTGGCATTTTGAGGAACGCTTACTGCAGCAGGTCGTCTACACCTGCTCTCAGCAGATGTCAGGTGAGTCGTTACGACGACTGTCTGCCCAACGAGAAGTGGGCGTGGCTTTAAGGACGGCAGCTGGAGAGGCACAAGACACAACCAGACGAGGGAGCTTACCTGCCCAGCTGGGGGTCTCCATGTACAGGTGAAGCCGGTCGGCCTGGAGCTGGATCACTGGACTCGCTGGTGCTGCCACAGGTGCTGAAGAACCCTGCGAGACAAATACAGACATGTTACAGCATTATATTTATGTTTTATTTCCCATCCAGACCTTGTTGTGGTCATCATTTACAATCAGATCACAGCTAAAGATGACATGAAGGAAGACGAATGATGCGTCGTAACTGGGAGGAGCTTACATGGACTGGTACTGGTACTGGTTTGAGTTTTCACCAGGCCGTCAACGTTTCTTTATTTGTTTTCTTGTCACTTGATGTTTTTCAGAAGCTTGACCTCTCTTGTCATCAGAGGTGTTAGCCTGTGTGATGTCACTAGTTCCTGCAGTACCACAATAAAGTTCCTGTTCCATGCAGAGAAAACCGGACTGTTTCTTTTGTTGTTGTTAGCGTGTTAGCCGCTAATTACGAGCCAAAAATAGCACAACACCAGCAGTTTCTTTACTACGGTTCAGAGACCAGAGGCTGTGAAGGAAACAGAAAGACCACAGTTGAGCCTTTGTCTTGTTTCACTACTTTTTTTGCGGTTTTTAAACATATTTTAAACACATTATTTAGGCTCGGGGGGCTCCGGCTCCAGTTCGCGGATTTTGAGTTTCGTGGAGGGGCGCCGGTCCCCATTAACCGTGAAAAACTATTTACTCCCGCCAGCAGGTGGCAGCAGTGAGCTCACCTGACTGGTGCTGGCAACCTTTTTACGACAAAAGCAGCGACTTAGCCTTCATCAGCGTCAACGTCCCAGTGGGAGACGGTGTTTGACGCTGCCTCGATGTTCAAGACTCAAAGGCTGGAATCAAGGAAACTGAAAAAGGAAAAGTAAGTTGACAGATGACCGCTTTGATTAAAGCCTTTGAGAGTTACGCTGACCGGGATGACGGAGAGTCGACACAAAGTTGGACAGGACACGAGTTAACTGATTTTATCGTTGTTGCCGACTTGGTGCTTTGACACCGCGGGGGCGTCTTCATGGTTCTGGTAACTACCTGAGGAAGAAACTCCTCTTTTCTTTTTGTTGTTTCACTGCAGGATCTTCAGACGACTTTTTACTTCACAGAAGGGAACGCTTTTTAAACACGCCCCTTCCCTCCCCTTTGCCGCCCAGAAACCTGAAGGTGGGAAGTCAGAACTCTGGATTGTGTCATTGGCGTGGAAGCAGGAAGATCCAACTATTTTGCAAAAAGGCATGCTTGCAATTTTAACGTACATAAGACGAAAAAAAAAAAAAAACAATTAAGCAATCAGTTCAGTTACATAATGACGATAGCGTCAAAGTAATATCTCATTTATTCCCGTTCTGCTGCTGCTGCATACGTACTAGGGATGAAACGGTACTCTGTAAAATACCGGACCGTTCGGTACGACCTTATTCAAATCGCCGCTGTGGGAGCATTTTGGTTTTGCTGTTGAATACACCGACGAGGGAGTGGAAACCTTTAACAGAAACTTCACAGTCTGTAAACGCTGCTTGAAACGTGTCTCATACTCAAACGGAAACACAAGAGTCATCATCCTGATATTACGCTTTCGGTTCACCCCGGAAAGGTAACGGCAGCAGAACAACCACTGTCCACAGAGAAGGCTTTTCAACAAACCTACCGTTCTACCTCGGATAAATACAAGAACATAACCCGATCAGTGGGAGCGTTTAGAAGCCATGTCAGAGCCTTTTTATGGATTCATTATGTACGTATATGTGTTAATAATATGTTATATGTTCATAATATGTTATATAATATGTTCATTTGAAATAGGCAAAGCAGGAGGTATTTCTGAATCTCTGAATTAATGTTTCCCCAATTTGTCAGAGATAAATTGCACTTTTTCTTTTGCAACTGCTTACCTCTCTTTTTATACTACTACTTAGTGTGGACTAAAACTAAAGAACAAAATGGACTTTAACAGTGTTTCTTGTTCACATTTTTGTGTGTTTTAATTTCTTTATATGTATTTTATGCTAAGATGTAATAGTAATAGGCAAGGAAACAAAGGTAAGTGTTTTTTTTGGTAACTAACTGTTTTACTTGAAGTATTAAATTATTCAGCACTGAAATTGTTTAGAACTTGTTCTGAGAAGCAAAATAAATAAATCATTTTAGAGAAATGAATCGTCACTTTATGCACAAAACACATCGAGACTGAACTGAATCAGTACCGAAACCAAGGTACGGACCGTACGGTGAACCACCTGTACCGTTGCAGCCCTAATACGTACGCAGACGCGTCTTTCATGATAGAAGCTAAGCTAAAAACAAGATGTACTCGGTGTTTTAAACCTGCACTGTCGCCTGATTAGACAGACTTCCTTTTCAGCAGAAGCAGCAAGTTGAAACTCGGTAACAACTGTGTTTTATGTTGCGGAAAGTAAATGTGAGGGGGGGAGCGGCAATCATCAGATCTGTAACAAACACACATCTGAGAGCGGCGCTGATCTAATAAGAATATTCAACCTGGAAGAACCGTGTTTACAAAAGTACACTTTGATGGTTTATGTACTTTTATTCTTCTTGAGTAAATCCACAAAGGCAAAACTCTGCTTGGAAATCAATGTTTCCTAACGCTATCAGAGGCTTTTTAAATGAAGCTTGGGGACAGAATAACGGCGGGAAGAGCGCCGTCACGGGTTATTAAAAGACACAGCTACTAATATTCAAATATATGATGGATCTGATTTGTTTAATCTGTGCGCGGAACAGCAGCGCAGACACTGAAAAATGCAGCGACGTAATTGCAGGCCTTTGTTTTGGACTCTTTACATCAGGGGGGTCGGACTCATTTTCACTGAGGGCTACATTAGCATCATGGCGGCCCTCGAAGGGCCAGATTGATAACATGAATGTAACAAAATGCAATGTAAATCAAAATAAATTAAAATACACCTTGTTAAATAACGGTTTCTGTACTTATTATGTATTAAAATTTCAAATATTTAACTCATTATTATATTAAACTCAGGGTTTGTGGTTGTAAAAGCATCCATTAGCTTGGTTTCAGAAGCGGAAGCGATTCTTTGTTTTTCTTGTAGGCTAAATTTAGCATACTTAGCTCCGTGTTTGCTGTTAAAACGCCGACGTAGATTAAACTCTTTCACGACTGACACCCGCCTCATAACACAAAAGACAGGCCTACTGTTTCTTCACCTTGAGGTATACAAACCGTTTTCCTGTCATTCATGAAACTGCCTTCCTTGTGCATCAAATTTTCTTTTCTTGGACATGTTGGGGTTAGTTTCTAGAGGTTTTTCTTAAGTTCGTCAGTTCTGAAAATCGTCTTGATGTCTTGTTCATGGTTATGTACTATTATTGTTGTGGGTAACAACGAAATGCATTATGGGACATGTAGTTTATTGTCCATATGTGCTTTAAAAGCGGTGTAAGCTTATTTTAAGTCTTAAAATATTGGTTCAAAATTTAAGCCAATAATGCCCAAGCTCTCGAGGGCCACATAAAATGACGGGGCGGGCCACGTTTGGCCCACGGACCTTGTGTTTGACACATGTGCTCACGGCAACAACAAAACCAATCCTGTAGCTGCTGCTCGGGAGACAACAGCTGAGATTAAAACTCCCTCAAGTCAACGCCGCTGTTATTAACCGGTAAAGACCGGGAGCCGTACCGGACCGCGGTTTAAAGACGTAAAATGACGTCTATTTCATTTCGTGTGTGTTCAGAGCGCCGCCGCTACAGTTGAGCTGCAGTATCGGTAACTGATGCTCGCGTCCGAGCGTCCGCCGGGTCGTCAGCCACACAGCGCTTATATAAAGCACATATATCTGAGCGTTACAGCATGTTTTTGCCTCCGTGTGTGACTGTTCCCATAAAGCAGGACCTTTTCTGCTGACTGGAGGATCTTCGCGGGCCTCGGGTTGGCTGGAGCCCAGAAGCCCAGCCGCTGAACCGCAGAGAGCAGCGCATTGATTTCATCCCGGCAGAAATCCCTTCTCCCGGTTCCCGCCTCCCCCCCCCCCCGTCCCTCCCCCCCCGCCGCCCCGCCCGGCACCTGATTAAGCATTTGCAAGAGAGAGCCGTGCCAACGCAATTTGTCATTTATCAAAAGTAATTAAAGGCAATTTCTTTTCTCTTGTTGATTGGGAATTGACTAATTGTTGGGTCGGTGAAAACGGGGGAATAAATAAAACAGGGGGGGATGAATTTTACATAAACTCAGAGGAAAACATAAACGCTGTAAAACGAGGGCCAGACATCTGGCTCTGTGATTTTTCCACCACATGATTATGACTGCAAAAAAAAAAAAAAAAAAAAAAAAAAAAACCCGAAACAGTTGTTGAGCACATTCTGATATACAGCCCATAGGCAGTAAATAATATATTAGAAACAGCATATTGACGAGCAGACTTAAAAGGATGCTCTCGCTTCATGTTGTGTGAACACGGGAGTGGGAGGAAAGCACAAACTCTGGTTGGTTACTTGTTAAGAGAAAATGCAGCTCGCTCGCTCCTCGTTGCAGAAAAGAGACGTTTGAGGCCGTAAACGCCGACGTCTCGGCGTCGGAGGGAAAACGGGAACGCGGAGGAAGGTGGCGGGGAAGGCAGGGGAGTCATCCTGCAGCGTGGGGTTACAGTATGTCTATCCAATGAAACCAAGCGCTACCATTTCAAACAATATCGGTAACAACCTCTGAATGCACCATTACCTTCTATAAGGGCAGAATGAAATGTCAGAATTGATTCTGGAGGGGAGGGTTGAGCTATAAGTGGGCAGCCGAGGTGGCCATTTTGTTTCAGCGGCCCTTTATTTGGCGTCCCTGCATCATTAGCAGGCGACAAAAAAAAAAAAAAAAGAGAGAAGAAAGAAAGAGAGCAGCGGAGGAGGTGTGGGCAGCCATCTCACCAAAGAAAAGGAAGAAGAGGCGACGTGGAAACGTATTTATCACCTGTTTGATGATCTGAGCGACACGGACGGACCGGTGGTCCGACGAGAGCTCGGAGACGGTCTGGATATGTTTAATTGAACCTCTTATTCTCCTTCCCTTTTGTTTACATTCCCATTCATCATCGGGAAAAAAAAAAAAAAAACCTCACTTATGCTCTCTAACATGGATGGTTATTAATGTTCTAATTATGATTTTTCTATGCAGTCCTTCGCCGCGCAATTTGGGTGATGTATGTTTGAACAACGGCGCCGGTCCCCCTGGAAATGAATGCAATAGCACACCTTCTCCTGGGAGCCATCTGATGGAGAGGGAAAGCTTGTCACAGTTTGTCTATACACGGGGATTTATGCCAGCTCAGTGAGCATGTGCGATTATCTCACAACCCCCCCCTTTGTTCGACATGCAGGAAGTTCTCGCTGGCAGCAAAAACAGATGCAGGTTCGTCAGCTGAAGAGAGTTGCCAAAAAAAAAAAAAAAAGAAAAGAAAAAGAGGCTCCAGGTACGACGGCTTCAGAGGAGTGAAATAATATCGGCGGCGGCCTGGAGGAGCTCCTGCCGAGAGGCTGAGAGGGTCCTGAACCGCCTCCAGCTACGACGGCTCTTCAAGGCTTTTTTTTTTTTTTTTTTTTCCACTCAGAGCGGCAAATTGGGTGTAAGGGACGCCGGCGTCGACGGCGCGCCACCCGGCCGGCGCACAAAAGACGAGAGAATTAAAAAGTGAATGGAAAGATAAAAAAAAAAAAAAAAGAAAAGGGGGGGCAGAAACTCGGATGACAGTGAAGAAACGGAGGGCGTCATAAAAGTGCGGAAAATAAGCTCTCACTTTCAAACGTTTACAGCGGCTCAAATATCTGATGATACCTCTCATAGCTTTTAATCTTTAATGTGAAAAATTAATCATCCCATTCATTATTTTAATAGCTGTCATTTTTCTCTCCCCAAAGTGATGATTTATAACCATTAAGTCGTGCGTAGGCTTGTGTGAGAGGGATTTATCGTAATGTTTGCACCAGGTAGCCTCCAACCATATTTCATTACTCTGACAAGCCATTAAAATGCCCTGGTGATTAAACAACAGCTCTGAGGTCAGTGTGTAAAGCTGTTTCTTTACCCATGCAGGAGCACGGCGGTGCAGGCGGGGACCGCTAGCCTAACAGAGCCCCCCCCCCCCACCCCCCTCCAGACTGGCAGTCGTAGTTATAGATCTCTATCTGCGGTGGTGTGTGAGGCCGACGGGGGCAGCAGAGAATAATGGACGTCCACGGAGGCCGGTTTCTTCTGCGGTTTGAGACCGTGGTAGCCGTGCAGTTTTGGGAAAAAGTCCACACTTGGACGCTCGTATCCGTCCGTCTGTCGTCTGGTCACGTGTTTCTCGCGCTGCTGTTTCAGGTATCCTTTCCTCCCGCCGAGCTCAGAGGTTTTACCTGCAGCACCTGCAGGCCGCCAGCTGCTGGACCTCCGTTACTGGGTTTCTAAAAAAATGTTTTTTTGACCTGACAAACTCCAACAAGTTGCAGAATATTCTCAAAACAGGTGGGCTTTGATCACAGTCGGGGAGAAACCTTTAACAGTTCTGACTCTTCTAACCAAAAGAGTCACGGCAGCATTTGCAAATAGAGGGAAAAGACAAACTAGGGCTGGGCAAGTTAACACTTTATAATCGCATAATTTACTAACGCCAACATTTATTTTAATGCGCGTTAATGCATGTTGCTCACATGCTTTTGTTTTGAAAAGTCTGTTACTGGCTGCTATGAAACCGGAAAAATAATTGGCAGGTAAACATGCAGAAAAACTAAAACAGACATGGAGAACGGTAAAAATCCGAATTACAGTTCAGGTAGCAACTCAGGTAGCAATATTACCAATTCTGTCTGAAAGAAAACTTTTAAACCCCTTTTGTTAAAGACGATGGCGCCATTCCTCCATGTTCCATCAGATCTGCTCCATGTGTTCACTGTCCTGCTGTTCTCTAGCTGGTTACTGCAGTGCGGCTCCATCTAGTGGCACAGATGTGTAATGACAACAGAAAGTCTGTTCCTTGATTATAAAACAAAGCCATTTCTGGGTCACGTCCGTCTACTGGCCTGTTTGCTAAAATTGAAATATAAAAAAAAACAGGATTTTTTTTTGTTATTTTTTTGTGTTAGATTAAAAAACAGAAAAAAAAATATCACTTTTTAACTTTTTAATTTTTGATTGACAATTGAAAATAGAGAAAAACAAATGATACACAGATAATTACGAATTGATAAAGTAACAGAACTTTAACATGGACATTTTCATTTTAAAGTTCTCCCAGGGGAGAACTTTAATTTTCTGCTGCTACTTTAGAAATTATCTGTTTTAATGTTCTGATTGTGGCCTCTAGATTGTTGGATGACATTAATGCCCTGGCAGTGGCAATAAGCTTTACTTTATTTGACATTTTTTAAGATGAGATTTACACTAAATATGTGTTACTGACAAGTGCTGATGTTAAAAGTGTTTGAACAACAAATGTTATGGCACTTTAGTTCATATGGCAGCAGAACATTTAAATAAAAGTGACCTTTACACTACTTTTGAATTCATTATTTGATTTTCTGTATACAATGTGATTAATCGTGATTAATCAGGAAAATCATGTGATTAATCGCGATTAAAAAATGTAATCGTTGCCCAGCCCTAGACGAAAAAAAAAAAAAAAAACTTCCTGGGTTTCTATGTTTATTGGAATTTCATGTGAGTTAATTCAAAGCAGCACAGAGGAACCTCTGCACTCTGGCTCCCTCAGTAGGCGGTGGAGGTCAAATGCTTTTACGACGCTAAGATTTACCTTTGTCATCGCTCCGTAATCCTCCTGTTTAGAGTTGTTTTGAGTCTTTTAGGGATGGAGGGATCCTTTCAGCTCGACAATGCTTCATATATTCTTTTAAATTCGTTTGGAACTGATATTTTAAAACGAAGAGAAGTCCTCCGTGCCTCCTTGACCGACTGCGCTGCGTCTATCTTTGCTCTCACACGAGTTACGCAATAACACGAACCTGTGAAGCGACCATTTCAATCGAGATGTTTTGTCAACTTTCTTCTGCGCCAACTAGAAAATGAGCAGACACAATCCCACCGTCTTCAGAGATGAACCACAACTCCTCATTTAACGATTATAAAAGCCAATTTTATATACCAAGTGGTTGCGTTAATCATTTATGTTTGACTGGGTGATTAATGACAGATTTTTTGGCTTTGGCGTGAAAAAAAAAAAGAATTTGGGGCAAGTGTTCATCAATGATTCATGCAGACCATAAGAAGCTTCACATCTATTCGGGTTAATTCTAGGTTTATTTGATCTCAGATCTGATAGGGGTTGAATCTATAAATGAGAGTTCAATACGTTAATGTGGCCCGATCTTTGTTACAGAAGCAAAGAAACTGAGCTTAGTAAGTGTAAAATATTGTAAAATAAAGCCAACTAAGTACAGCAACCATCTCGAAAGCAACGTTTGCCTTGCAGTGTTTTATTTTCTGTGATTATAAACCGCATGTTTGAAAGAAAAAGCATCTCGCGCCGAGGTCCAGACCTTTGAATGTTTGTGTACGAGCTGCATCTCCGCGTCGCCTTCCTTTATCGACGCTGATCGCTATTTATTCTTCAGTTAATTATATCAAAGTGTAGCGTTACATGATTTATACGGCTTAATCTAAGTGCGTTCGGTCCACGGGAGTGCTTTGGCTTTGTCCTTCTTTTTGGTTGATTGTTGCGCGGCTGCACTGTGGAAGGAGGTTTCATATTCATAATTGATAATCAGTTATTTGCACAAGCAGCACAGAGCTTGTTTGCGGAGGAAGGATTTACTGTTGTTTGGGATGCATTAGCTGAGTGTCGTTCATCCAGAAGGCACAGATGATGTACCGCGAGAACACATGCTCATGTTTGACTGCACTTTACTGACTTTAACAATGCTCTTCCAGCTCCCAGTTGAGCTAAAAGTAACTGTTACAGCTGTAAAGTTCATTATATATTTATAAATGTATTCATTCTAAAAGAAATAGGAGGATCTGCAGCTGCAGATCTGCAGTATCTGGTCCAGATACTTTGGGTTGGCCAACGAGGAAAGGCTCCGGTACTTATCTCAGGGAAGCAGGACACCTCCAGAACATTCACAAGTGGAAAATGTCTTACCAGGAGTTCACACTGAGGTCGGATTCATGCGGCGCTCAGAGGAACTGCAACCCAAACTCTACCAATCTGAGTTGGCAGGGAGTCGAGTTAGAAGCAGTCTGATGGAATAAGACTTGACTGGTTACCAGGAACAAACACTGGACCGAACAAATGACTGCAAACCTCTAAGAACTGGACCGATGCCGGGTCAAAGGTCATCCACGGGGATGGAAATAAAGAAGGGCTGGGCAACGATTAAAAATTTTAATCGTGATTAATCAATTGATTTCCCTGATTATTCGCGATTAATTGCATCATATATGCAAAATCAAATAATGAATTCAAAAGTAGTGTAAAGGTCACTTTTATTTAAATGTTCTGCTGCCATATGAACTAAAGTGCCATAACATTTGTTGTTCAAACACTTTTAACATCAGCACTTGCCAGTAACACATATTTAGTGTAAATCTCATCTTAAAAAAATGTAAAATAAAATAAAGCTTATTGCCACTGCCAGGGCATTAAAGTCATCCTGTTTTTATGAAAAATAAAAATAAAACGTCTACAAACAAAATCCAACAAAATGTTTGTGTCTCAGCACAATCAGAACATTAAAACAGGTAATTTCTGAGGTAACAGCAGAAACTTTTAACGGGGAGTTCAACTTGTCAGTTGTTACAAATAACCTTGTTTCTGTTGAATCCTCCGTCTGGGAGAACTTTAAAATGAAAATGTCCATGTTAAAGTTCAGTAACTTTACCAATCCGTGTATCAATCATTCTTTCCATTTTCAATTGTCAATCAAAAATTTAAATTTTTAAAAAGTGACATTTTATTACGTTTTTTAATCTAACACAAAAAAACAAAAAAAATGCCTGTTTTTTTTTATTTTTCAATTTTAAACTTGGATCAAAAATATGAAATTAAAGAACAGGCCACAGAACTCAATTTGTTTTATAATGGAGGACTGGACTTTCTGTTGTCGTTACACATCTGAGCCACTAGATGGAGCCGCACTGCAGTAACCAGCTAGAGAACAGCAGGACAGTGAACACATGGAGCAGATCTGATGGAACATGGAGGAATGACCACAAAGTTGGTTGCGGTCCAGAATTTTCTTTTCAGACAGAATTGTTAATATTGCTACCTGAGTTGCTACCTGAACTGTAAAGTTCACGGATTTTTACCGTTCTCCATGTCTGTTTTAGCTTTTCCTTATGTTTCCTGTATACAGCCGGTAACAGACTTTTCAAAACAAAAGCATGTGAGCAACATGCGTTAACGCGCGATAAAATAAATGTTGGCGTTAATGAATTAATGCGTTAATGCGATAATAACACGTTAACTTGCATAATATAAAGATGACATCAACGTACTGATTCAACAGCTCCTGCAGGCGACTGAATCAAGAGGATATTACATTTCGTTGAACGTCTTAGCTTGCTTCTACCTACATGATTTTATCTTCTTTATTTTTTTAATCATCTGCCGTACGGTAGAGATATTAACTGATGACAACCAAGAACACACAACGACGACGATTGTTGTGCGCCGCACGGGTTTTAGATGTCATGCAGATGGATGACGAGTCTCAGTTTGAACGTGCAGACGTCGCTACCAGAGAGGGAAGCTGAATGAACAGCAGGTGGGGGGGGGGGGGGGGGGGGGTTAACTCCCTTCATATATGTTCATGTCTAATGTCTTGAGCCCAATGAGCTGGATTGATCACTGATGCCGCGTCTGACAGTGACTGACGGCGCCTGTAATTGCTGCGTTTGCTTTGGGAGACGAGCAAACAGCCGCGGCGGGACCGAAACACACGCCGGCGTTTCTCAATTACCCACAAATCCACCTCTGGATATTGCATCGTCGTACACGGCCAGTTGACTAACAGATGATGTCATGACCAAAAAAGAAGAACCAAACAACAAACACCTGCTTGGATTCCACCGTGCCGTTTGTGCAACCGACGCTCGCAACCGATATTCAACACTCAATTATTACTGTTTTTATTACTCAACAAGTTAATTAGCTAATTATCTCACATCTCAACTTCGCTCTTTGTGTTACTCGGGACGAGTTCTTTGTTCAACAGCAAATAATTTGGCACAAACGCAGTGCGGTCAGCAGCAGCAGCAGCACAATGCAACCTGGTGGAGAGTGCTGGATAAGCAGAAGTCTTGTGTAAAAAATTATAGTTGGGTAAAAGTGGATTTGAATCAGCAGAAAAAGTCGACCAGTATCAACAGCGTAAGTACTTACTGTGCAAACCCACAGTATTATTTTACACCACACCCAAGGATGAATAATTACTGTTTCTCTGTGTTGGCTCGAACTTTCCGATTTCTTATGTTTAATGCAGTGATTTGAAAGCTTTAAGAGATTAATCATGCGGACTGTAGCATCCTCACGAGCACGCGTTACTGCGAAACCTCAACAGAAATGCTCAACAACTCACGTAAAAGTATATTCAACGCTGAATCGCATGTTTCCTCCGTCACCAGAGTGGAAAACGTTCAAACGTTGCCAAATTTTCTGTTTCTTCGTCAACATTTTCCAACTAACGCTTTACAGCGTTTTAACCTTATGGTTTCTGTCGTTCTGTGGCAGTAAAAGCTCCCCATGTTGTTATTTTTAACCTTAAAAATCGATTACCTATTTACTTATTTATAACGGTTGCAAACTCACAGCTGAAAAACATTCAGCCTTGTTTTCCAGATCCGAGACCGTCGGCTGAATCGTGGAAGACAATGATACGCCGACCGCGATCCGCCCCCGATCGATCAACCGGCCCCGGTCTATCGATCAAGGCTGGATCACAGCCTTCAGATGAACGTTGGGGGGTTGGTGCAGAAACTCCTGACATGAGGGAAACTCTTTTTTTTTTCTGCTCCAGGTGAGGAGATAACTTGGACCGAAGGAGAGCGTTGATTCAAGCCTGTTTCAGAAACCAAGGCCACTAATACCCGGACTCTACGGAGAGGTTGCACCTGTTAGCACCTCCGTGATTTCTGCACAGCTCCATCGTCCACATCCATCATCACTCGGATCAGCCGTCACGTGTCCATCACACCAAATACTTTGGGTTGTTTTATTCATTTAGCTATTTATCTGTTTTCAAATATGAGTTTTCTTTATTGAGAAATGGACTGAAGCTTCTGATTTTTTTTTTTCACTCATCCCACAATAAAACTGCTTAATATTTCCTTTCTTTATTATATTATATTATATTATAATTTTCTTGTGGTGCAAATTGCAACTATAAATTATAATTAAACCTTATGATGATTTTTTTTTTTATATTGGCCTCTACAGGCTTCCATACTTCCATAACTGATATATTCATTCATTCATTTATTGATTCATTCCAGTAATGTCAAAACAGTCTTTTAAAGCAGAGACAATTTTAACACTATCATGAATCTATGTATCTGAAAATAAATATAATATATTTATAAAATAAAATATATTATAATATTATTGTTGACATAATCTTATTTTCTCCAGTTTTCCAGTAAACGTAGGAAATGTTTAGAAAATTTACTCCAACAAAAGAGCAAGGTAGTAAGTTTTCAAAAGTTCCTCAAATATGTCTGAGGAGCGACGGCGGCGTGGCCGCCATCCCTGCTCGTCACGACGGGTTAAAGCATATTAAAGAGCAGAAACATATAAAGGCAGATAGATAAGATTTCAGTCTGTGCTGTTAACATTTACAGCGCCTGTTCCTGGGGGAGAGAAGTGATCATCAGTGAAATCACCCTCATACATTCGAATGCCCGGACTAAAAATTGGAACATAAACTACAGGCAGTGATTTCTGCCATTTTATTACTTTTCCACCGCCTGAAACTTGGATCTGCCGTGCGTGAATGTTAGAACATCCCGCGTCCGCTCGCCGCGACAGGCCCCGCCCCCTGTGACGGAGACAAAGAGGGGGGGGGGTTAGCAGTGTGATGCGTCAGACGCAAAAACAATGCTAATTTGTAATAAATATCAGAATTCCCAGCATTAAAAAGTTAATTACCGCAGCAAATACAGCGGTGATAAACGGCACATATTTCCATTTCTGCAGATGACTGTCGCCTCCGCCAAACCGGAAAAGTGAAATTTAGTATCCAGCTGTACTTCTGGATGCATGTGGAGGAGGGGGAGGGGGGGGGGGAGGGGGGGGAGCAGAGGGGGTACTTGTAATTCAGATTTTTTTTTTTTTTTTTTTTTCTGCAACTTAGCAAGTTTTCATCTCTCAGCAAGGCACATTAAATCCCAGCTGGTCAGATTCTCGACTCCTGATGCTCTGCTTTAGACATGAAACAAACCGCCGCTGAAATGAAAGCAGCTCTCGGAGCTGTGGAGACTCCACTCCTACAAGAGTCCATTAAAAATACATGCTCAAATAAATCTTGGTGGTGATGACAAGTTTTACCATATTTTTCTTGAACTTTTTAATGTACCCAGCCACAACTTCAAAGGGGAAAATTAAATATTAAGACTATTATCTAAGCTGTTCCCAATATTATTCAGACTTAGGTTATTTATATAGCGCGGTGATAATTACGTTATATAAGCCGGTTTTGGACTGCTGGACCGAGATTATGATCAAGAGGTGGCCGGTTTTGTGGTTTACGCAACCAAAAAAACGAGTAACCTAATTCATATATTTTCTGCAGTAAACCCAAACGAGAACGTGCAGATTTATTACAGCAGTCCTAGTTGGAAATGTAAATATATCTATGATTTATGACTGCAGGGAAATAGATCATGTTTAATACAGCGGGTGTAAGGAGCAGCTCAACTTTTGGCAGAGAACCGTGCATACTCAACATAATTTGGTTCGTTGGTATAAAAAAAACAAAAAAAAACAACAACAAACAAACAAACAGTGAGTTATTATGTGCTCTGATTGAGAAGAATCCCAGTAAATCTGGTCCACCTAATGTGGATCACCACTGTTTACCCACCAGCGAGACAGTAAATACTCTGGCTGACATTTCGGGGAGGTTTGTGTGCTCAGAGAGCAAAACGGAAGTGGAGGCTCAGATGAATTTGTCTGACAAATGCTCCTGGAGTATATGTTGTCGACTGCGCTTCGCCGCGGCCCTGGACTGGGATTTGAGCGCGACTGAAGCCAAGCAAAGCGTGCCAGATCACTAATTGCACAATTTAAAACCAAAGTCCCTGGCAGCCTGTCGTTTGAAACGGAGAGAAGAGCCGCTGCTTAATCACCGAGCTCAACATAGATCTGCACGGCTCTCCGTCGACGAGCCCCAGACGCACACGGCTGAAGTTCAGTGTCAACAGCCGACGCCGGGGCGAACGCCATTGGCTGCTTTCTGCCGCAGCTGTAATTGAGACGGTTTTACGGTGGGACGCGCGCCTGCGATTGGAAGGTTTCGGCCCGTTTTAAAACGCCGGTGCATTGGCAGCGGCTTCGCCCTCGTTTTAATCGCTCATGTGAGCGTCGCAACTATCGCTCGCGGTTGGCGGTGCAGAGCGGTTCGTCTGGTGAGTCGGTTATCTCTCAGAAGCGCCGGACAACTGTGTAGCTATTACGCAATTAAACTTTACGTCCACTCGGCTTCCGGGCGCATTTATCCGAACCGACGCACTTCCTAGCCACATTAGGCGCGTCCGCGGACGCCCACTTCACGTTATGCCCACTTCACCGAGGAAATGTGACAAGAGGGAGGAGATCTGCTTCTGGAGGACCAGCTGTGTGGACGAAATACGGAAGACGGCGTTTTAATTTAGTGGACGGCGTCCCTCTTATGACCCTGAGCAGATAGAGCGGTTTCTGATGTGTCAAACACAAGGCCCGCGGGCCAAATGTGGCCCGCCACGTCATTTTATGTGGCCCTCGAGAGCTTGTGCATTATTGGCTTACATTTTAAATCAATATGTTCAGAATTAAAATAGGTTTACGCTGCTTTAAAGCGCATATTGACAATAAACTGCATCTCCCATAATGCATTTCGTCGTCACCCACAACGATAACTGAGACTGAGACATCAAGACGATTTTCAGAATTGATGGGACTTCAGAAAAACCTCTACAAACTAACTCCAACATGTCCAACATGAGCAAACAGCTCATGAACATGTGAGCGGGAAAAATAAAACGATATAAGCCGATAATTTAGTGTCTGAACTGAAGCTGAGGAGGTGAAGTGCTCACTCTGACAATAGAAAGGTGTCAGATTGATGCTCGTCCTCCAGGTGTGCTCCTCACCTGTGGGTCCTTTTAGATGAGAGAAAGGGGGAAAAAAAGTTGCTAAAGTCATGGTTTTATTTTTTTCTTTTATCTCAGCAAAGAGACGCAACATCTCCAACTCCTCTAAAAAAAAAAAATACTTTCAAGTTTTTTCCGGTTTTGTGACATTTACCACAAAATCATGGAAACTACATCCTTTATATGGAGCCCGGTTTGGGTCATAATTCAATAAATAAATAAGTCTATTATTATGAAATACAGGCGTTTATTATTATGAAATATTTCCCATTATTATAATAATGGTTTCGTTTTTCATAAGAATGATTTGTGTGTCAATCACAGCAGAGAGGGCGGAGCCATTAATGTGATTGGCTGCTCTTTCATTCAGGCATAAGCAACAGAACAGTGAATATCGATAGTGGGCGAGAGGTGCAATGTATATTCTCCAGGCCAGTAGGTGGCAGAATGCACCTCAGTTTACGGTTAAAAGTTGACATCGACTAAGAAATGTAGCGCGAAATGTAGAGAAAACTTGATTTTGACGGCATGGCGGCAGGAGAAAGATCCTTTTCTGACTTACTCCGAGAGGTAGCCAACTAGCCGATGTCAGAGCGTAGAATCGAGGAGGATCAGCCAATGAGAGTGCAGGTCAACCACTGGTCCCGCCCACTGGCAAAATGTCTTTATTATGTAAAAGCTCATTCTTATGAAAAACGAAGCAACTATGTAAAAGCTCATTCTTAGATAAAAAAGCCATTCTGAAATAAACTATTATGCATTAAACTAAGATAAAATAATAATACAAATATATTTCAAAATAATAAACATGTATTTCATAATAATGGGAAATATTTCATAATAATGGATACGTATTTCATAATAATAAACGCCTGTATTTCATAATAATAGACTAATTTATTCATTGAATTATGACCCAAATGGGGCTCCATACCTATAAGTTTCATTTTGGTGCAAAATGAAAGAAAAAAAAAGGAAAAAAAAAAGATCTAATGGGTCTCAGTCCAGCAGTCTTGCGAAATTATCTGTTTACTTGTGTCATTGAGCTTCTCAGCGATCAACTGCTGCCACCCCCCCTCACCCCCCCACCATGTTGGCAGAGCTGCACCGGAGGAGCCGAGCGCCCGACCTCCCCGTGGGGCGGCTAATTACTTGTGCACGAGCGCTGGAGCAGGAAGAGGAGTTTCTGATTTTACATTAATATATACAGCCGCTCTAACGTTCCAGAAGCTTCTTGTTGGTCGCACACAGCCGCACTTCAGGTAACACAGTTATCACACTTTTTTTTTTTTTTAAAGAAATATTAAATGTGATGAAACTCTTAAGTTGTCTTTAAACGCGTATTTTGTAAGTGATTCGTCACGGGTCACGCTAACTGATGAGCGTATAAACGGTACTTCCTGACAAACAGGCCCCGCCCACTCTCACTCACGGGCAACACGAGCGTCGTGGGACTCTGTATTGATGATGATCATCACTGTCACACGGACCGGTTCGTATAAATTGGTGGTTTCGTCTCGAGGGAAATCAGGATTGAGGAGGAAAAGAGAACTTAGTTCTTGAGAGACTCGTCTTCAAACATAAGAAATAACTATTCATCATTTTCTGTAACGTGTGTTATCGATGTCACAACTTTCACATACTTTGTTCCAAAAAGGCAGCTCTAAAGCTGTTAACATCACTGGAAAACAACCGGCTCACCTGCAGTCGTTTTACGCTGATATTCTTTATAAAGTGGCAGCGCCACGGAGGCTTTTCAAAGAAAAACTCGCCGGAGCGATGTTTATCACCGACCCAACAAAATATCTAAGTGATTATGGTGTTTATGTGACGCACCGAGGCTCCAAATCTGTTGTAACTGATTGAAAAGAGGATAAAAATCCCTGAAAATCGATGCTTAAATGCCGGTGAGTGGCCACTTGTGTCTGCCAGCTGCAGCCGCCGCAGCTTCACATGATGCAGAAGCAGGAAATCGAACCGGTCCGGCGTTGACGCTCCCCCGTACAACGGCGACATTAAATCAGACGTATGACGCTTCTTTTCCTTCTTCTTCTTCTCCTAAAGCTCACGCAGGACCTTCCCAAGGCCCCGATTAAACGTCCGTGATGATATTTTTGTTAGAATACCGCAGCAGGTCCGATCAGGTGATGCGTCTCGGCCCCGCCCCCCTTTCTGCGCACCTCTTTTGAAATTAGTGGCGAAGCTTTGCACGTCCCACATCCAACGTGTGACAGACGTGAAAACTGGATGGAGATAAAATACAGGAAGATGAGACTATTTCACTCTGGTCCATAGGGCTGTATCGATACGCTAATCTCACGATACGATACACGATATTCAGCTCACAATACGATACATATCGACATTTGCATCATTTTCTGAAAGACTTTAAAGGGACAAAGTGATTTTGGTGACATCTTGTGACTTTGTTTGAATTTATTGAACTAAAAGCATCAATTACACAATTAATCAATCAATTAATCAGTTACACAGTGCAAATTGTTGCTTGCCAGCTTTTAAATCTGGGACATGGGGGTTTAGAAAGAAGCTTAGAATATCGATATATATCGCAGAATCAATTTTAAAAAAAAAAAAAATATATATATATATATTTATATATATATAGATATATATACATATATATATGTACATATATATATATATATATATATATATATATATATATATATGTAAATATACATTGTAAATATACATATATATATATAATTCAATTCAATTTTATTTATATAGCGTCTGTTACAATGACAATTGTCTCTAGGCGCTTTACAGAGACCCAGAGCATGACCCCCCGAGCAAATATCATCAACTAAGATTATATAATTAAATCCAATCAATGATAATGGCAGGTAAAAAACTCCCACGTAGGGAGAAAAAAAAACCTTTATACCAAACAGTGGCAAGGAAAAACTCCACTTTAAGAGGAAGAAACCTTGAGCAGGACCTGGCTCATATGGGGGGACCTTCCTGCCGAAGGCCAGCCGGGTAGAGAAAGAAAAGAGGGGAGACAGGACAGAGAGAGGATGTAGGACAGAGAGAAGATGGAGGACAGAAAGAGGATGTAGGACAGAGAGAGGAGAGCACAGAAAAAGTAAAAAATAATAATAAAGAAGTAGTGGAATTGTTGTAGGGTGAATGCAAGCGAGCTATGGAGGGCCCTTGGGCGTGTGGTCAGCGTAATGAGCCATGATAGGCTCTTGAGTATCAGTAATGTGCGGGTGGGGTGTAGGTGAGGTGTGTGAGAGAAGGGGGAGGAGGGGGGGGGGGTTTAAGAAAAGAGAAGGGTAGGATTTCAAGCAAAAGGATGCAATATATAAACATAAACAGATGGAGGCAGCAGCACTGGGATGAGATGAGATGGCCAGAGGACCAGGTCGCCGATCACCACGCCAGTCGGTACCCAAACACAATATACATATATATATGTATGTATTAGAGCTCATCGATTTTATCGATATAATATTCATGTATATATGTAAATATACATATATATACACACACACACATATATATATATACACACCACACACATATATATATATATATATATATATATATATATATATATATATATAGATTTATAGATATATATATTAGAGCTCATCGATTTTGTCGATTCTGCGATATATATTGATATTTTTTCGGGTATCGATTTTTCAGCCACGGGTATCAATATTCTAAGCTTCTTTCAAAACCTCCATGTCCCACATTTAAAAGCTTGCAAGCAACAATTTGCACTGTGTAATTGATTAATTGATTGATTAATTGTGTAATTGATGCTTTTAGTTCAATATATTGATATCGATATAAATCGCAGTATCGATAAAATCGCTCATCTCTACTGATCTGGGTCTGTGATGTCACAGCACCCTCTACATTTAAAAAAGGCTCAAGCACAAAGAAAGTGATTTTTTTTTTCATTTCTTTTTACAGAATATACTCAAACTGTCCTGACTAAAACTAAAAAACCCTCTGCCTTGGATGTTTTCTCTATTATTACTTCTTTCTAAAATCAAACATTTACACAACGCGTCAGTTTCGTTGTAAAGCTTCTTCTGGGACCAAAAAAAAAGGAGAATTAAACGCAGAAGAAAACAACTTCAACCCTCCAAGAAATGGACGTGTAAAAGCAGAAGAGCTGAAATAACCACAACGCTATTCTGTCTTCATAATATGTATTAAAAAAAATAAGAAAATACATGTTTTAGTGCTGTTAGGACGCAGCTCTACGGGGCATTAAACTCTCATTTCCTGTTATAGCAGTGTTACAGGTTCAGGCAATTCTCCGCTGGCTACTGGGAGGAGCTGTAAACATTATTACTATCGAGGCCAGATTGTGCTTCGCTGAGAACATTAGCAAAGAGCCAACTTAGTCATCGCCCTAGTGAAATGAAACTAGCTTTTTTCCTTTCTTTTCTTTTGGACCTAACAAGAGATTGCAAACACCATCAGGGACACGGCAGCTGAGAGGGAGGCGCACACACAGAAACACACTCGCTCCAGCAGCGCCGCCAAGTAAGACGACAGAAAGAAAGAAAGAAAATAAAAAAATAAAACAAAACACTGCCCTGAAGTCAATTCCACACTCAAGGAACATCCGTCTCTGATCTGGGAGCGTTCCTGCAGCGCCGGCACAACAAGAGTGATGCAGCACTGAGGGCCATGAATTAAAAAGTCAATATGTAAAACCATAGATGGATGCCATTTTGAAAAAGCGTTCCATCAATGGAAATCATATTAACATGATAAAGGGCAGATTGGGAGACAAGGGCATTGATTCAGATGCTGCTCCGCGGCCCGCCACGTCCACCTCAAACATGTTAATGAATCGCACCGCAGGAACGCGAGCGGGGGGGGGGGGGGGGGGGTGAGGAGAGAGGGGGGCACATAGAAGTTATCTCTGAAGCAACAGGAGGGGCGTCTCTCTGGAGAGCTGAAGCTTTTCAGGGTCACATCAGACGTCGTCTCCATCTCGCCCCGAGTTGTAAGTTGGGACAGGTGGGCGACTTACAGACTTTAAAAAAAAAAAAGAAAACTTTATTTATTTATTTTCCTTTGACAACACGGGAGTGGATCCAATTAGAAAGAAGCTCCAGAAAGAAAGATGAAGTGGCGTAACGGCGCCCAGAGATCCAACGCCCCCCCGTTGACCACGACTACAGACACTCAGCCCGGGGAGGGGGGGGGGCATCCAAGGCCTCGCGTCCACGCAGAGAGGGGGGGGGGGGGCATGAAAGCAGCGAGGCACTGCCACCAGGCCAAACAGATGAATTACTTATCAAAGACGACTCCGTCTTATCAGTCCACCTTAAATGTGTCGCCGCCGCCGCCGCCGCCGCCGCCGCCGCCGCGGCCAGCTGACGGGACCTCCAGCGTGAGGACGCTCGCCGCGCCTGAGCTCGTTCGAGGATCAGGTGGGGCTCTTTTGAGGAATTCAATTAAAACAGCGATGAAAAAAAAAAAATAAAAAGGACGGCACACAGACGCAATTTCCACAAAAGGATAAAAGCAAAGGGATTATTTTCAATGCCATAGGAGGCAAAGAAGAAATGAAAAGGGAGGAGGGAGGGGGGGGGGAGAGAAAGCACTTCCTGGGAGTCTGATGGCACAGCACCTTTGTTAAATATGAACTAATTAAGTGGAAAAATGAAAGTGTTTCATCTTCATTAGTATCAGACAATAGGAGTATGAAACATAATTGAGAGTAGTTCCACTTTAATAGAATGAACAGAAGTCATTTGGTATTGAAATGTGCGGGGCGATTTAGCCAAAAGAAAGTGTATTATTAGATTTAATAGAATACCTGCACATGATCAATGCTCAGAGCACAGGTGGTAGTTTGTCTCGGCTTCTCGGAATAATTAGGCCGACGGAATAATGGCCAGCCGGATCCACGTTGCTGCCGCATTGATTACGGGGAGCGGTCCATTTTTCACCGGTCGGCGCTCCACAAATCATTTATTAAGCCTTCTGCACGTGTGACATCACAACCGGGAGGGAGTGGATCTGGCGCCGCGGCGAGGCCCGACGGTGATGGCGACTGTTCAGGTGTCGTGACGTCTCCAGGTTTGTTTTTTTTTTTATGTTTTATTGTTTAAGAAAACCAAACGTAATGGAATGAACTTTTTTCATTCAAAGTCAAAGTTTAAGAAAATGAATTAACTGTTGACTATAACTTCCACAAAGGACCTTATTTTCTTTCTTTTAAAACAGAAAGTGAAACATTCTCAAATGTCAGAGCGTCTCTCAGCGCGGCGGCCCAGACGTAACGGTAAATAAGCCTTACCTTTTCCAGAACACAGCTTCCTGGACTCTGTGCATTCAGAGTCGTGATTAAATCCTCCAAATGTATTCCCCTGACGAGTTTGGACTGGACGGCCGGCGGGGAGCGAGCAGACGGCTACTTCTGTCACCGCTGTCCTAGATTTATTCTTCGCTCTTTTAAAGTTGACAGGAGGATCTCTGACGGCGGCGGGAGACTGAACACAATCTGAAGTCATCTGTTGCTCGTTTTTACTCTGAACTCTCAGCATCTTTTTTCCTTCAAGTTTGAATTTGTCACGTATGACAGATCGTCTGCACTGCGTCATTCTAGACGTTTCTAACAGATCTTTGATTGAGACGTTACCTGGTTACTTTTGCACGAGCAGATAAGACATATCTATACATAGTAGGGCTGTAGCGATACACTTATCTCACGATACGATACACGGTATTTGGCTTATGATACGATATATATCAATATTCATCTTACGATACATTAACATCATTTTCCAAAAGATTTTAAAGGGACAAAGTGATTTTGGTGACAGACGTGAAAACTGGATGGAGATAAAATACAGGAAGATGAGACCATTTCTGTAGCGATATGCTAATCTCACGATACGATACGATACACGATATTCGGCTCACGATATGATATATGTATATCGAGACAATTGCATCATTTTCCGAAAGATTTTAAAGGGACAAAGTGATTTTGGTGACATCTTGTGAGTGTTCCAATGACTTTGTTTGAATTAATTTAACTGAAAGCATCAATTAAACGTCATCATGTGACTAAAACAGACAGAAAACACTGAATGCATAAAAGCAGTGTTTTTGGCAGCACAACGCCATAGCTATTGATGTAAAAACTTAAGTGATTTAGGTTATAATCAAGAAAACCATGGAAAATGGTAAGATATCAGCTCTTAAATAAAACTCTTATGAGCAATCTTTGTGGTTATCGTTATGTTTGTCCAAACAAATGTACCTTTAGTTGTACCAGGCATTAAAATGAACAAGAAACTGAAGAAAACAAGGGTGGTCTAAAATTTTTTTCCATGACTGTATATATATGTATATATAAATGGTTAATGTCACCTGACACAGCTGATCTAATGTGGGAATAATCCAGATTCACCACAGACCAGTTAACAGGAAGTGAACGTAACCACCACGAAATCAACGTGTTGTTTTTGTTGCAGGATCGAACACTGGGGTTGATGTTTGAGCTCTGACAGCTGAGACGTCTTTCATGACTTCCTAACGTCTGTGGGAATACTGGGAGTCAGACTGGGCTGAGGAGTCGTCTCGGTGTGATGAATTTATCATCGCAGCATCTACATACATTCTGTCGTTCATAATTCATCATGTGTGATTTCAACGCAACACTAAACGCACTGATGCTGAACAAACTGAACTGTCCGGTACAGCGCGACGCTTTTGTACCGTCGGACTAAAACAGCCCAGTCTGTGTCACGTGCAGCGTTGCTGGGAGTTTACTGCTAACTGTGTTAGCAGTTAGCCGCTCAGTTCGCTGTCACAACTACCTGCTTAGTTGATTGCATTGATTTAATGAAGGATGAACTGATAAGCCGCTGATTTTTTCACGCCAGCGCGCCACCACGGCGGACCAGACTGCAACTGCACATTTGGCGGACTGCCTTCGTCCTGGCATTGCCCACGTGTTGCCACACAGCTGAGGTTGTGGGCGTGTTCACGTCGCCTTCCTTGAAACGACCAATGGGAGCCGAGTCTCTGCGGCTGGTGACCAAGTCACGGTGGGTTTTCCAGGTCCACTGTGTTGGGCGTTGAGCTAGCAGAGATGTGACCGATGCAATCCAACATCCAGATCAGCGGTGGAAAGAGACATCATTCAAAAACCTTAACTGTTTTACTGTTATTACAGCTCCACCTGATCTATCCAGTCCAGATACTGAACCGAACGATGGCTGTCAAACCTTCAGGCTGCCTCCAGAAGCGCAACTTCTGAAACCGTGACGAATCTCCTGCACTAGAGGTGGGCGGATCGATCCAAATATCGATACCAACGCTGGTATTGATATCAAACGATACTCATGTAAAAAGATGGATCCTCAATCTTTTTTCCTTTCCTTTTTTTTTTTCTTTCCAACAAAAAGGATTCAGATAGATCAGAATGGTCATCTTCAGCATCAACTCATATTAACTTTCAAAGAACATGTCAAATGTTACTGGAGCCAACTCAAAAAAATATAGTTAAGACCTTGAAATAACCCAGTACATGTCATTTATTGAAAGGTGTTATCTAAGATAAAATAACATTAGATAATCCTTTATTTATCCTACAACGGGAAATTTAGAGTTAAAGCAACAGGAAAGTTCCCACAGGGCAAAAAAATTACACAAGTATTAAAAGATATACAGTGATCCCTTGCCAATTCGTGCTTTAAGTTCGTGGTTTTAGTTATTCGTGGATTTTTCAGAAATGTAATTGCGGAAACATCACAGGATGTTGTGCGTGTTCTCTCACAGCGAAGAAATGTTGTGAGCCAGCCTGGCCACTTTAAGAAGGTGGCCTTATGGGTAATGGTGTTTGTGTGACGGCAGAATGAAAACGGGGTTAGCTGAAAAGCGTAGTGATCATCAACAGCAGCCCAGCGTGTATAGATTTACATTCTCTGTTAACCGACAGGAGCCCAACAATACAACCTGTGTGATGTTACAAGTTCCTGCAGTGCCAGAATAAAGTTCCCGTTCCATGCAGAGAAAACCAGACTGTTTCTTTTGTTGTTGTTAGCGTGTTAGCTGCTAATTACTAGCCAAAATAGCACAATACCAGCGGTTTGTTTACTACGGTTCAGAGACCAGAGGCTGTGAAGGACACAGAAAGACCACAGTTGAGCCTTTGTCTTGTTTTGCTACTTTTTTGTGGTTTTTAAACATATTTTAAACACATTATCGATTCTCGTGGGGCTCCGGCTCCAGTTCGCGGATTTTGATTTACGCGGGGGGGTGCTGGCCCCCATTAACCGCGAAAAATAAGGGATCACTGTAATGTAAAAGGTGGGCTAAAAAAAAACATTATGAAGAGAAATCCAACTCCAAGGAATATTTACACAAAAACGTTAAAGACATAAAGTTTGACAAAATTCTATTCTTAGCTTTAACAAAAATCCCAGAGGTTTGTGATAGATTAAGCTTAATATAAAAAAGTATCGATATTGGTATCGGTATCGGCGATACCGGCCCTGTATTTACTTGGTACTGGGTCGATACCAGTATTCCCAGTATCGCCCAGCTCTATCCTGCACCACCTGTTCTCATGGACTCGTTCTTCAAAAGGAAGCTTTTTACCCAAATCTAGTTTTAGGGCCAAATTCATTTGACTCCAAACCGCATTCACAGCACTTCCAAATTAAGTTATGTACAACAAATTAATTCTCATGCAGAGCACCCCCACACTGTATTTGATGAGGATTCAGAGGCAGCGGCACAAAGCGCTGAGGCTGGGAGATGTGTGGGTGGGGGCCTCAGCGGGGCCAACTGCACATTTCCGCCTCGGGTCCCTGGAAGAGGTTAATCCATCTGGAGTTGGACCGGGCTAATGTCTTTTGCTTTTTTTTGCAACATTCTCCACGCGCATCTGGGAAAACCACTCATGCATCGGGCCGGATTTGTGCGCCGGGGCATCGTCTTGACAAAAACAAAAACTCACAAACTCGGGCACAGATGGTGAAAAGCGGGCCGTCGCGCACTTAACGGCCATAAAGCGGGGGCCACACCGGGCTCTTCCGACTTACGAGAAATTGTTTAGATCCTTCCATAATGCACAGAAGCAACATGGTCACTTAAAAAAAAAAACATGAGCGCGGCCACATTGAGACGGCTGTCTGGAGGAACAGTGGGTCTTTATCACTTCAAAGGCTGACATCCCCCCCCCCCCCCCCCCCCCCCCCCCCCCCCCCCCGGCGTCTCGGGGAAGCCGTGACTGGCACCCGCGCAGCCCTCTTTCTGCTGCATTTGTCCAATCTTAGAAAGCCCAGAGTCAGGAAACACAAGGTCTTTTCAAAGTTAGTCAACAGGCCTTTGAAGCGCAGCCAACGGAGTCAGCAACCCAGCGACAAGGTGCCGAGCCATTATCATTCAATAGACAGCCGGGATTTTGCATATTTAACAGGAAATTTCACTTTGCTTTTTTGACACGGGGCATTATGCATCCTCTGTACATAAAATCCATCAGCACCTTGCCAATTTGTTTGTGCTTTTTTTCTCTCCCCCCCCCCCATTTCGCTTGGGAAATGTCTTTCTCCTGCCGTGCACGCCACATTCAGAACATGCACTGGAATTAAACGATGCGTCTGTTTGGACGGACTAATTGGACCGTAGGTTCAAGGTAAACTGTTTGACTCGTTTGTTTTCATTTCGTTAGTTTGTTTATGTGGCTTCAAGGGTGGAAAAACCCTTAAACTGTGACGCTGGACGCATATTGTTAAGTTCAATGAGGCCGAACAACCGGAAACAACTTCAGAGATATTTTGGCTTCTAACGTGCGTGAAGCTATTTTTTAAAATTTAAGTACAGCCGATCCAGTTTGAGAATGCTGGAGAAGAGGTTCAGTTCAATTAATTTCAATTTTATTTGTATAGCGTCTCTTATAATGTCGACCCTCGAGCAAATATCATTAACTAAAAATATAATATTGAATCCTAAACAAGGATAATGACTGGTAGAAAACGGGAAACAGGGGGAAAAAAAAACTTTAAAACAAACAGTGGCAAGAAAAAACTCCTCTTTAAGAGGAAGAAACCTGGATCATATGGAGGGACCTTCCTGATGAAGACCAGCCGGGTAAAGAAAGAAAAGAGGGGAGACAGGACAGAGAGAGGCTACATAATAGGGATGGAACGGTTAGCGGTATTACGGTAAAGCGCGGTAAAATCTTACGCGATTATGTTTGACTTCATCTCATTATCGAGGTCGATTAGCGGGATATGTAACATCAGCCTCATTCAAGTCTGCAAACGACTTGCAACTGTGTCTTGCGTGAATATGTAGCTTGTAACATCGGCATCGTAACGTTAGCATGGCGGAAAGTGGTGATAGCACGCAGGACATTTAGGAAGAAGTTCCTCAGTCTCATGTTGCCGTTCTGGAGCTTCCACTTCGGGATTTTCTCTGTTAGCAGCCATCACCGTTTAACCAGAAACTAGTAGCGTGTTGTGCCTCCGGTGCAACTGCAAAACAGTCCCCTGTCAAAAAACGTTCTGCGGCACTTACGTTCTGCCGTGCGGCGTCCCAACGTTGTGTACGCTACAGTACATACTCACCGGTATCACGGTATATGAAACATTCATATCATAAGAAAAATAAACACTGGTGTAAACCGGTATACCGTCCAGTACTAGCCTCCGTATACGATCACAAACCCACCAGCTAGCCAGCTGAGGAGAAAGCTGTCTAGACGTTGCGGTGACCCAGTCTAAGTCCAGACCCGACTGAAACGCTGCGGTGGGACCTTCAGGAAGCTGTTTCAGAGATGGATACCTGCAAATCTAGACGAACTGGGTCAATGCTGCACAGAGGGACGGGCCGAGATCACTCAACGATGATCTGAGACTGATTATGTCATAAATAACATCATTACTTTCACTTTTTTTGTAGCTGAAGGTTGTTCTCAGAGCTACTGAGTCGTCCCTATTTTAAGATCTGGTAAACAAACAACCAACAAACAAACAAACAAACAGAGCTGGAAGAGTTTGAAGTTTGTCTTTCACCTGCTTTTATTTAACCGTCTGGTTTAAAACCACATGTGTGCGTACGTCACCTAAAGTTTACACTTAAAGAAGAGCGTAGGATGTTAATTTTATCGTACAAGTTTGCACGTGTATTTAAATCTTCCAGTTTCAACTGAGACGTAACCGAAGTACCCAAGTTTGACCCTTTTCTCCTAAAACTAACAATTTTAAAAGAGCCCGGAGATGCTGATAATGAGCAGACCCGGCTTTCAAACACGCTTTTTAGCTCTTCGTAATTACCGAGCTCGAGCTTATTTCCAGACCCACCATCCGCCGCCGCTGCGCGCCGAAACACATGTGACCTAGTTAGGTAGCGTGGCTTTTAATTAGCGGGGCTTTAAATAGGCAGACAAAATCTCTATGATATTATAATTTCTTCCGAAAAGAGGGAAGTGGCCACATTAAAGCACCAGAGGACTGAGGGATTACGACAATAACACGAGGCAGACAATGAAAAGCAGACGGAGATATTAGCAGGCACAGCAACCAAAAACATCCCTGAGTTCGGTCCGACAGAATCAACTGGCCGAATGTCCGTGTACATCAGCGAAAACTTAATTTTCACTGATGTATAACTGTAATAAGAAAAGTCAATTGCAGAAAGAAACAGCGTCTCGGCCGGTGTAACATACGGCGGGTCTTAAAGCGAGCCGGCGCTCAGAGGAAGGGATAAAGAGACCCCTGGACAAGCCTGAGCACTCGTGGGTTTGTTATCTAGCAACACGCCAGAGCTGCGGGGACACGAGACGCTGATGTCTCTCCTGTGGGACGTTTCTAAGCCTCGAAAATGCACTCAACGCCGCTGATTGAACGGCATCTGTTTAAGAGTGAGGAATCTTCCTTTTTATGAGCAATTCGTTACTTTAACTCTCGAGTCTGACTCCGGCAGTAAAATCTGTCCACGAAGACAGAGTCCCGGTGTTTTTATCGTTGGGACTTGAGGGCACCATCTCGCCTCGTCTCTGGTGTCTTCGCGAGCGTCGGTGCTTCTCGGCAGGCGAGCGGTTACAGTAATGGCGGCGTTTTTTTTTTTTTTTTGTTTTTTTTTTGGGCCCGTCGGGATTTGCTCTGACAAACCGGCTCCGGCGCATCCAGTCCTAATGAGCGGCAGCCGGCGACCGCCCTCTCCTCCGGGCTGTCAGCCGTCCGTCCCCCCGGTACGCCGGGGAAAGGAGGGAGATCACCCAGCGAACCCGCCTCGGCTCGCCCCAGAAGGGCAACTTCACAGGTCGGGGTCCCAGCGGTGAGCCGCTAATGATCCGTATGATGGCGCGGGGCGGCCATTGTTTGGGCTACATTACCCAGAGTGGGACAAACAATCGTTCGCAGTGTCACTTGATAATGGCCCCAAAAAGCAAATCTCACAGACCTTCATTCTTCAAAAGGGTAATTAATTCGCTGGTACGCCGGGATGCTTCGTCTCCTCCAGCTCCTCTCATGCTGCACCCACTATACTCTCCCAAAGATTTCCAATTGTTTTGCAGACAATGGTTTCAGAAGGCAGTAAAAGACCATTGATCTGAGGACTATTTGCAAATACCCGTCTCCATACGGAGAAATGCATCTTACTGTGTTACGTTAAGCAATTCCACATTTTAATGGGCGCACTATTGATGGTTGATGCCAAAAGAGTATGGTATTGATGCACTCGAAGACATCCACAATGAGGTCTGGAGGGGATAACACCAGCTCAGCACAATAAATAAAGGAAGGGGGCATCAAACTGAGGGGGAGGGATTGCATACGGTTGCAGAGTCCTCATAAAAAAGTTACTATAATGTGTGTCATGATTGAATTTTATGATCAATGCTGCGGCGCTTCTAAAAGTCCGTGGCAGCAGAACTCCCAATAAGCGGGCCGGATCCATACTCCTCAAGCCGGACGGCGTCGTAATTACAATTGCTGATTAGCTACACGGGCATTATTGGATGTAATTAGGTGTTGATCAAAATTGGAGCATCACTTCCAGCGGTTTAAAATAAGAGCGATGAAAGCAGCGGGGGCCAAAGGTTAGACCGTTCATCATTTATAAAATATACAAGACGCATATAAAAAATAAAAATAAAAAAAATGCATGTTCTGTACCGCCAATAAATCCCACGCACTGAGAGAAATGAATGATCTTTCGACAAAACACGGACAGCACCAGACAAGACGAATGTCTGGTGCTCGCATCAAACGTTCCCAGATACGAAACAATCCAACCACACCAATAAAGCAATCAATGCTAACTTAATCCCCGCGGCCTCAGCGGCACTTGCTCGCCATTTCTTAGCCCCAAAATGAAGAGGAAAAGAGAGCCTGAGAGGCATAAATAAATAAACCTCAAACCGCTTGTTCTGCTGCTGGCGCCGAGGAAGAAAGAAGCCATCGCACATCTACAGTGTATAAAGCTCATTTTGGATCAGAGCGCAGCTTTATTCAAGTGCAGAGGTGGATTACAAACAGTCACTTTCAAATTTGGTTAAAGGGGGGACGGACGAGGATGAGTCATCGGGGTGCCCACACTTCTGCGGGGGCCGACGGGGGCGCCGAGCACTTTGTTTCTGGAGGGGGGAGGAGGGCAGAAGCTGGACCAGTCAAAGGTGCTTTGGGGGTGGTGGGGGGGGGGGGGGGGGGGGGGGGGGTAAGCTGGGCGCTGTGTCTCAAACGGGGACACTCGAGTGGGTAAAGCTGCCTTAAAGAGAGCGGCGCCTCCTTCCTCCCACTGTGACTCTTTACACCTTCATCCATGCAGAACTAAGGGCGCCGCTCACCAACATACAAAAGGGGGGAGAAATCACTCTTTCATACTTCCATCTCTGCATAGCCCTGCGTGTGCATGAGTGTACATACTGTACTGTACTCACACACACACACACACACACACACACACACACACACTCGCAGGCACAAGACTGCTCCCTCCTGGTCACACCGTGCGGTTACATCTTCATATCGAAAGGAAAGTGGCTGGATTTAGTTCAGATGTAGTTATAATTTCACTAATGCTCACTCAAATGTCAATGGGGTCTGGTTGCGACGGATTCCTAATCCCTCATGTGAATTTAGAGCCCAGAGGCAGACAGGAGGCCCCCCCCCCCCCCCCCCCCCCCCCCAAGTGAGATGATGCAGTTTCACTCTATTTGCCCAAATTATACGCCGCCGCCGCCGCATGGGCTGCCTCATCCTCTGGAAGTGATGAATTAAAAGAGCGAAAGGCAAAAAACTGCCGCTATTGGGCTGTTCACCCCCCCCCCCCCCCCCCCCCCCCCCGCGGCCATTAAAACCTGGGAAAAGTCGAAACCTGCACTGTTTCACTGCAGATTTGTGTCTGTGCTCATTGTTCTACAAAATCTATTAAAAAAAAAAATAAGGAAAAAAAAGGGATGCGGCCACAAATGTAATCAGGGGTGGTTTTTGCTGTGGTCAATGTGGGCGACCGCCCAGGGCACAATGTATTTGGGGGCGCCCTCAAAAAAAAAAAAAAAAAAACATTGCTAGTTTTCTAGACTAATACCACTCATTTCCATGTCAAGTTAGTAGAGTACTACTATCTTGTCAACTTGCTGCTGAGAGTAATAAATACAGAGGTACAGAGGTGGTGAGCAGGTTGAGTGGAAAAGCAAGGAAGGGGGCGGGGCTTAGACTGACCTCTCATGAACCCAGGCCACACAACACAAACTGCTACTTCCAAATAAATTGTATTTCATTCATTAAAATTAACATAGATATTATTAAATGTATAGGGTTATGACATAACTGAATAAATATCTATGTAAAATGTAAAAAAAAAAAAAAAAAAACAGCCAAACCAAGCCTGCATCAGTGTATTTGTTTACATCACGTCAATCTTGACTCTGGGTGATTGACGGACAGAAAAGGTGATGATGTCGAGTCAAGTCATGGGTGCTGCATCATGGACAAACGACCAAAAAAAAAACCCATCAGGTGCCCAGTTCAGGAAGAGAAGGAAAGAAGAAGAGGAGAAACTTTCAAAAGTCAAAGGTATACAGGTCTCTATGAGTGATGTTAATGTTGCATGTAATGAAACAGTAGCCTATACGCTATGTATTATCCTCTTGCTAATATGTTGCTACTTAGCCACAGAAGACGACTCTATTTGTTTTTTAGCTTTGCTGAACTAGCAGCTAGCATTTCACCAGTCAGCTAGTTTGTGTTTACAACACAAGTGCAAGTTCACACAGGCTTATTAGTCTGGGAATTTGGTAAACAATAGTACACACTGACTGTGGAACTTTTAATGCTATACGTGGGTCTATGCTACCGTATTTTCTGGACTATAAGCCGCACCTGAATATAAGCCGCATCTCTGTATAAGTCTCATGGTTTAAAGCTTGGGACAAAAGTAGCGGCTTATAGTCCGGAAACTACGGTAACTTAACTTAAATAACATTCATGTCAATATACACTGACATGACGTTTTGTAAGCTTTATGTGATATAATAAACACCGGTCGGAGCGGCGACTGTTTTCCTTATATGGGCGGCGGGTTATTTTCCCCTCTTTTCTAAAGATGGTGATCATCTCACAGCTGACTGTCGGTCTGACTGGTGTCATCTTCTGAAGTCTTGGCATATTGAAACGCTTCGCTTATTTGTTAGAGCACATTTACGAGCACAATGACTGCTGTTTAAAATCAAATCAAATCAAATCAAAATGCCTTTTTTTAATTGGGGGGGGGGTGTCACAGGAATTCTGGGTATTAAAGCTCCATCTGGAGTCCTTTAGGACTGTAAGTGTGAATATTTCCTCAGATCTAGTCGGGTCTAAAGGATCACTTCGGTAAAACGACTGCTGGTGTTTCCTTCTTTAATTTCTTTGGGATATAAAACACCTTCACGCTCACACTTGTCACAGATCCTGCACGCTCACGCTCGCGCTCACGCTCGCGCTCACCGGGACCATTGTTTCCCTGCAGCAGTGGCCCTCATCAGAAGGGACAGCTCCTGCAGTTTCGGCACCAATAATTACTTGACTTGGTGTCATAATCAAATCCCTTTAATAATGGGAACAATTCAGCGATTGCCTGGTGTAATCAAATTAGCCCGAGTCTTTTTGGATTTTCAATTATCTCCAGTCGGCGGAGCACTTTATCCAGGGCGCCGGCTGCAGCTCTGCGCTGCACCGGGGCTGACAGCGGCAGCCTCGCAATTACAATGAGGCCAGGCTAATGTGATGACAAGATCGCCGGCCCGCCGCACTTAGCCTTTTATTTGTGCCGGGTCTCCTCAGCGTCCCCGGGCCTTATCGTCGAGTCCGTGTACCTGCTCTGCGCCGAGCATACCCAGAATGCTCTGTTTACCTGGTCTTTATACGGCGGCTGACCAGCGCCGGAGCTACAGGGCTCGGCCCTGGCTCCGGGCTCAATCCTCGCTCCGGAGAAAGACGACGGAGAGAGATACGAGGGTCCACACGGCGGCTCACATTCGTGCTTTTATCGTACCTCCATCCGGGACGCTCGGCACCACGATCATCCGTAACCACGGCTACAACTTGTTCAGGCGCTGTTTACTTTATTTCTTCTCCTTTTTCAGGTCACTGAAGTGTGAAACAGCTTTCGTACTGTAATTACAGACATTTCGTTTAATGAGGTATTTGGAAGGCAGGAAAACAAAGAAATTAGGCCTGTATAGTACTGTTGGGGGGGGGGGGGGGGGGGGGGGGGGGGCATTACAGTATCTCTGTGTGGTAAATAACGCGATATGAAAAACACTGATAGGGTTTAAGGAGGTCCATCTGGAAAAGATCTCTTCATTAAAAAATTAGAAGGTTAAAAATAGAATAAAAAAAAACTTTTTCACTTCTGAAATGGCCTTTCATGTTGCTTTCAGCGCCAACAGACGATCGCTGCGGCGTCTGGCGTTGGATGGAAACTGGGTGGTTTCTGGTGTTCGTGTATCAGGTCTTTCTTTCGTACCGTCACGCTGAGCTGAAAACGGCCCAGAAAAAGCCCGTTTTCAGTCACGGGCTCATTTAGTTTCTCCTTCTCCATGACGTGTTCGTCGCAACACGTACAAATGCTTTTCTACCCAACGTCCGTGGGCTTTTCAGATGTCGAGACGACGAGTTTTCACTTGGTGTGAAAAAAAATATTGATTTTTCAATACCTGCGATTTTTCGGCCGCCCAATATAATATCGATTTTTCAGCTCCTAATATTGATTTTTTTCAATTTTTGACCTTCATGCAATTGAGCCCTCATAACCTCAAAACCTTAACTGTAACATATATTTTAAAAAGTATATATATTCCACATGTAGTCAGAAATATATTATGAATTGGTGGTTTTTACACAGTTATGTACGTTAGTATGTGGTTTATGGTAATACCAAAAACTAGTTGAAAATTTAAAAATGGCAAATCTGTGATTATTTTAACTCAAACTGATGAAAAATACCAACATGTAAAGGAAAAAGTACCTATTGTCTCAGAATATCATTTTGGTTACCATGTGTTTATTTGGAGTCTCCAAAGGCCTTTTTGGAGCTGCGCCTAGATTTTTTAATGAAAAGACCACTGTAAAATGGTCATATGTTGTGCTATCTTCTTCAAATTTGAAACACATGTTCAGTTATAGTGTGCCTACAGCCTCATACTGTCATTTACCATTTCAGATGAATATTTAGACTATTATTCATCCTGAAAGTCATTTTTTATCTCAGGCGGAACAAAATTTTAAATTTTTTACTGATTTCAGAGTTCCATTACTCTGTCTCTGTATCACCTAGAGTGTTCCTGACAGTTTTATAAGAAACTACAGAGTGTCTTCTTTATGGAACACTTTAACGCATCCATGTGGACAGAACAGTTTAGAAGTTACAATCATTTTAATTTGGGTATGTCATTTTAGGCGTTTTGCTAAAAAAAGGGGGTCAGGGTTTATCAAATTAAATGTGCAAAAACACTAATAATAAACAATAAATAGGTTGTTTTAAAGCAAATAGTTTTGACTCATTTGTCTTCTGAATGATCAATATCATCTAATGAACATATACAAGAATTTGATTTTTCATCTCTACTTTTAATTTTGATATTAACTGGGTAGAATATCGCAATATATTGTGATATCACAATAGTATTGTATTGTGACCCAAGTATCATGATACACATCGTATTGCGAGGTCTCACCCCTACTTCTACCTGCTACATTTTAACACATTTCTTGCTTCTTTACATTTTAAAGTACTATAACGGTGTCATATAAATAAAAAGAGAGAGAGGCTGAGATGGCTGGGACGCATTAAAGGGGGGATGGAGCTGCCAGGCAGGGGAAAAGGAAGACCAAAGGGAACATTTGTGGATGATAGAAACGAGTGATGCAGAAGCCAAGAGAAGACAACATTGAGGTGATACCATTCATTATATCACTCATGATTACCACCAATTCTACGTTTCTCCTAATAAAACCGGGGCGTCCCGGTTTGAGTCCCGGTCACGTCAGGAAGGACGTCCGGACCGCATGCGCATGACACACAAACTTACATTGACACAATGTATAAACATCCTAAAAAAAAAGGAGCATCGAAAGCTGAAAAAAAAAAAAAAAAAAAAATAAAAATGGAGATTTAATGGGCCGGTCACGGCTGGGCAGACGGGGCCAGAACAGTCAATCATATTATTTACATGCAGAAACCTTTGGCCCCAGTTTGTTTAAAACTGGCTGATTTGAAGCAGCAGATGGAAATGCTTTTTTACCCCCATAAGTTCACTGCTGGCGTTTGGGGATGAATGAGGTTAATTCTCTGGAACAAAGACAACTCGACTCCACGAGGACGGAGACTCGTAACACGTTTGCTTCTGGAGTTTGGTGCTTTCCAGCCTCTGGCGTGCATTAAAAAAAGAAAAACTTAAATATTTCAAATGACAAAGAGGAACTCGTTCCATCTCCCTCCAGGGTGTAGATCAAGTCTTTTTTTTACTCCTGTCGTTACTTTCTTGAGTCTCTTGGTTGCTTCTGCCGTGATCTTCTCTGCAGCTCCATCGTTGATCTACCGGGCGGCTAAACTTACTTGAGGTGGCAACTGCACATCACTCGCTAAATGTGATCAAACGTTGCTTCAAATTAAACTGAGACTAATGCAGAACTTTAACATTAAAAACAAACTCCTTTTTGTTGCTTTGACATCTGCAGACAGAGGAGATGAAGCTGTCCAGATTTCATTTTAGACCAAGCAGAGAGGAAGTTCGTGTTAGCTGCGCAGATTTCCACAACAATGAGACGATATACAGTCATGGAAAACATTATTAGACCACCCTTGTTTTCTTCAGTTTCTTGTTCATTTTAATACCTGGTACAACTAAACGTCATCATGTGACTAAAACAGACAGAAAAGAAAACACTGAATGCATAAAAGCAGTGTTTTTGGCAGTACAACGCCATAGCTATTGATGTAAAAACTTAAGTGATTTAGGTTATAATCAAGAAAACCATGGAAAATGGTAAGATATCAGCTCTTAAATAAAACTCTTATGAGCAATCTTTGTGGTTATCGTTATGTTTGTCCAAACAAATGTACCTTTAGTTGTACCAGGCATTAAAATGAACAAGAAACTGAAGAAAACAAGGGTGGTCTAATCATTTTTTCCATGACTGTATATTGTCACAACTACAACTCTTTGAAGTTGTGCTACGTGAAATATTATTTTCTTAATTTATTAAGTTTTTTTGTTATTTATTTTTTAATTCTTATTTTATTTTATTTATTTATTTATTTTTCTTATTTCTTTCCCTCCCTTTTTCATCTTTATTATATGCATTCTTATTATATTGATAATTTGCTAAGGACCTCATGATTTTTACTTTGCCTTTACATATTTGTAAACCTTCTTACTGTCGCTACACAACCTGAACTGGAATGGCTGATTATAATTTGTTTGTATGTTTTTGTATTTTGTATACTTTAAATGAATTAAAAAAAAAAAAACACACAAAAAAAAAGACTATATATTGTGCTGTCGTGAAAAGAAACACTTCAAAACACTTCTGACTGGTCTCGGATCCTCTCAGATCCAGGTGTACGTTTTAAATCGATGCTCGCCGCTGCTCGATGCTAACGCTCGCATCACGCTCTTTGATGCTCGGGCCTCTGGAGCGGCGGGGAGGAGGACGACGCACCTGAAAACAGCCGACCGGGCGACGCCCCTCCCGTCTGATCCGACTCTGATTACGTTAATTAAAAGGAGATGCCTTCAGAGGACTCAGAACGGCGCCAATTAGCCGCCGTTCAGACGCTCACGTGTGACGCGACCTCCGACCCCCCCTCCCTGATTTGTCATTAACCGTTAAGCTGAGGCGCTGAGAGGACGCCGCCGCCTTTCTTCTACCTGCCGCTCAGAGTTCACGTGCGCACGCACGTTCATTAGTTTTAGCCGAGTGATGAATTGAAAGAGACGCCCTTGAAAATAACATATTGATGAGCTTAATTTCAGAATGTAATCAGAGGATAAATCCCTTAATCATCTCATTTTTGAGGGGGAGCTCAGATAAATAACACTTATAAATAAGGTCTGATCATTCATCTCAGAGCCTCTGACATGATTTACAAGTTTATCCAAGTTTTTGTCGATGAGACAATTATTTTCAGTTATTGCAGCCTTTCTGAAAGCTCGACCGCTTTAAAACCTCATCAACTTCTTTTCCCAGGGATAATCTGCCATGTTTTCCTGAGACAAGATGTGCATTTCGCTTGATGAAGAGTGGCAGCAACAGACGCTCTTCTCGGAAATCCACGGCAGCAGCAGCTTCGCCATCAGATTATTCAGTTTACGCCGGGACAGATGTTGGATCAGATCGAATTACAAACACCTCGGGTTTTCTGCAAAGAACAAAAGACGCGCTGAACTCGCGCCGTCAAATACAAAAGCTCAAACCGGTGGTGGAAGATGCAGATCAAGATGGCTGTCAGATGATCTCACGAGTGGTTGACTTCATTTGTTGTTCTAGTTGATGTTTCCCATAACTGACGCCATCCGGGCTGCGGTCGGGTCTGACCCGTCAGGGGCGGGAACCGGCACACCGGTGCAGCTGGTTGGTCCATGTTCCTACCAGGGTTATAATAGTTTTGGATTTTCAATTAGTTTTAGTTTAGTTTTTCAAATTCAGTTAGTTTTAATTCGTTTTTAGAGCAGTTTTACTAGTTTTTATTCGATTTGTTTTGAAATACTTAGTTTTAGTTTAGTTTTTATTAGTTTCAGTGTTAGTTTCAGTTTTATTTTGTAAATTAGGGCTGTAATTTTGGTTGGACTGAAGCACTGAATTTTTTGAAGGCTATCGAATCACACATTCGTGTTTACATTCTGGTCTCAATAAACATATTTATCAATGCATCTTCCCTCTTGTGGTGTTCCTGCGTATTTACTGACCAGCAGCTATCTGGTCTCCATGGAAACAGTCCATTATAGTTGCTGTTTTCTCCCGTTCCTTCCCAACGCTGACTGGCCTGCAGCTGTAGCTTCTCTTTCCAGGGGGCTAGCTTAGGCTAGCTTATCCAGCTAGTCTTGGTTAGCGTCTCTTTCCAGGGGGCTAGCTTAGGCTAGTTTATCCAGCTAGTCTTGGTTAGCCTTCTTCCAGGGGGCTAGCTTAGGCTAGTTTATCCAGCTAGTCTTGGTTAGCCTTCTTGTGTGAGCTTTTCAAATGGACTTTCAGATTCGTGGGTTTTTTCTCCTTCAGAAGTATTCCACACATTGTATCACCTGCTTCTACAACAAGACACTTATTTTTATCGTTAACACAGTCATAGTCAAAGAAATCCCAAATAGGACTGAGACGCTTTCTCCCAACTTTTGCCGCAGCCATCACTGCTGATCACTTTTTTTTTCTTTTTTTTTAATAGATTTCAAACGTTTATGAGGAAAAAAATTACAAACACGAAAACGAAGGACGTTCTTGACATTATTATAGTTAATTTCAGTTCGTTTTATAAACACATAATACAGTTTTAGTTAGTTATCATTTTATTTCAGTTAACGAAAATGTTTTTTTAATTCTAGTTTTCGTTATTTTGTTCGTTTTCGTTAACGATAATAACCTTGGTTCCTACCCTCACCTGTGCAGGTGAGTCTGGACTTCAGTCATCCGGGACGGACAGACTCGGAGGGCAGGACTCCTCAGTGAACAGAACCATTAGAGGGGGGCTGGGACGCCCTCTGGACGCCTCCCCAGGGAAGGTATTTCGTGTCCATGTAACTGGTAGAAGTCTCCCAGGTGCTCTAGAGTGATTATGTCTCAGATCTGACCAGGTAAAGCCGTGGCCTCCACCTGGAGCTGCTGGAGGAGGTGGCCGGGGGCCGATGGAGGTCCGGGGCTCTCGCCTTAATCTGCCGCCGTCCCCGAGATCCAAACATGGATAAACGGAAGTGAATGGAAGGATTGAAGGGGCTCACTGGGTTATTTACGGCATTAACTGGTGAGTTTAATCCTCCCCCTGTTGTTCTGTTGAGTTTCTGGAGTGTAGGTGGGAACGCCTGCTCGCTCTCTCTCTCTTTGAGAGACCTCTAAATGCTGCTTTTTTTTTTTTACCTCTTTATGAAGTTAAGTTTCAGTCGTCAGTGTTATGTAAATCTCAGAAGGCTATCCTTTCAACAAATTCCAAAATAAATTCCCTTTTTTTTCTCCTCTGTGGATACCACCTCTGCAGCATAAATGAAAGAATCAAAAGGTGCACGACTTTCATTAAAACAGATACTGAAAGTTCTTAAAACAGCTGGACCCCCCCCCCCCCCCCCCCTCCAAAAAAAAACAAAAAAACAAACCGGCAGAAAAGCTTTGCTGCATTTCCTGGGAACAATTTGCAGCAGCAGGTTTTCTGTAATGAGCAGCAGAGCAGTGAAATAACGGAGGAATAACATACATTAAACACATATTATAATAGGAGTCCAGGCAGCCACGCTGCTGGGACCCTGTTGTGTTTGTTCCAATTATCATCACTATTATGAATATTATTATAATTAATATTATCACGGGTCCAAGCGGTAAAACGCAGGAGGCCTGCTGTTCTGTTCACAATCTCTTCTTTGTTTGTTTTTGTTTGGAGAGCAGAAAACCGCCGGAGCGCTGAGAGAGCGATTCCCGCCGCCAAGGACGACGGCGCGTTTTCTGCAATTTCAACAGAAAAAACACGATCCCGCAGAAATTATCACGGTGAAGTTTTAAAGGCTCTTTCTTACCCGTCCGATACGCTTCACGACGTTTTACTCCGTCCTGCTAAAAATAAACCAAAACTAATTCAATCACACATCTCACATTAGTTTGTTATTTTAGTCTGCTAATTTATCTTTACTCGTCTTGTTCTTTTCCAACATCTTGTAGAGAACTGCTCTACTGATCAGACTTAATTTTAATCTTTAAACAGAAAAAAGAAAAAAATGAAGTCAATAGTATTAAACTGACCCTGTTGTTTCAGTTAAAAACTATTATACAGACAGAATTTAAACCTTAGTTTACCATTAAAGCATCATAAAAACCTCTGACTATAACACTCATCCAGGCTCTGAGGACCCCGTTCTCAATATCGGCGTGACATCACGCACCATGTGATCGGCCATCGTTACACTTCCGGTTTTAGCGTCAAACAAAACTGCAGATTTCAAAGCGTCAGGTGTTTTTCACTCAGTTCCTTCAGTTATTTCCATTTTAGCATCTTTATTGTATCTTAACTTAGTTTGGCGATCGTCACTGGTGCCTGTGGTGGCGAGCATGGCTGACCAATATCAGGATGAGTTGAAGCCAGAGGCTTTAGCGAGGTATAAAGCTAAATTGGACATAGTCGGTCTAGATCTGTGTCCATACAAGCACACAGCCGATTCTTGGACGAATAACCCCAAACAATGGCCTCGTTTGGGGTACCCAGATGTGTACCATTATCTCATAAAAACTCATCCTAAGTATACGTTTTTAGAAAGTGTTTTAAATATTTATACACCAATACACAGCCCCCAATACATAAAGAAGTAAATTTGAGTTTATTACATTGTTTCAGGCTAGGGCCATGGCCTCAGCCCCTTGGGTACGCAATACAAACTGACAATAGAGGGTCTAAATAGATCTATTGATTTTATTTTATTATTTTTTTGTTTTGTTTTGTTTATTAGGTGTATACAACCAAGAGTTGATGGAAAACGACAGGTCTCTCTTAGCCCATGGAGTATTTTCGTCTGTTCTGTTAATAGCGAGCAGCCATTTTCTTCTTCTTTCAGGCTCAGTAGCCTCGCTAGGAATCATATAAAATGACAAATGTGGCTGGCGAGCAACATTGTTGGTGCAGTTGAACACACAACAGTTCTTCACCATCTTTCCCCCTATCGTAAACTGCACACATTTTTTAGATATCACCAGAAAAATACGACGAAATCAGACAGAACAGGCACACGTGTAAAATGCATCGGCTTCGCTAGCAATAGTGAGCATTTGTTTTCCCCTTTGGCCTGGTTGCTATGGCCTGGTTGCTATGGCCCACGCATGCCCGGATGTGTTTAGTGTTCGTGGTCGAGAATGTCTTCCTCCCATCATTCCAGTAGAACAGACAAGTACGTAACTGTCGACGTGAATACGTTAATATGCTTACGTACTGAACTGGCGGGAACGAGGCCTGGAACTCTTTATAACGTTCATCTCGTCGGTATCCTCCCCCGTTTTGTCAATAACCTCACGTTAAATCGCCGCTTTCCGAGTCGGTGGGAGTTCAGACTGGCTTCAAAACCGGATGTTTACAAGACGAGCAAAAGCCCCGAACGCAGCAGCGGCGACAACCGTCTCGACCGCTGCTGCCACCTAGTGGACCCCCATTTTTCCAAGGTACTCATGTTTCTAATGTCAACTTAACATTTATCATTACTCTTCATCGTGATCAGAGTATTTGAAAAAACAACAACAAGTATTTCATCAAATGCGTTAAAACTGATGAAAAAAATGCTATTTTTAAAGAAAAAATATTTCTGGTCACTGCAAAAAGCTTGTTCCAGAACATAAATGTTAACCTGTAAGAGATAAATGAATTATAAAACATCTGAAAACTGCTCACACATAAACATGAAATAAAAATAAAACATTTTCACCTTCAGAATTACATGCACATTAAAAATAACGAAGCCTGAACACAAAAACATCATATAAAACAAATAAAAATATGTCCAACACGTTGCATCCCTGCACCACTTGTTGTGAAGTGATCAGGAAACGTTCGCAGCGTTTTCATACCCCGTAATTAGCTTCTTGGATCTGCACAAAGTTGGGTTGATGCAAACGCTCGGTTTGAAAACACATTTGTAGTAATTAACTGCAGCAGCTGTGGCTCGTTTTTCTACACATTTCATCAAATATTTATAGAAATGCAACAAAGACGGACGTAAATGTCGGATACTTGACGTCACGTGTTGTTTAAGGAAAATCAGTCGTCGTCCACCAGATGTTCGGTAAAATCTACATGTATGTCACAAATGTTCGACTGTCTGAAAGCTTTCAGGTTAAGGTTCTGGTTTCAGGTGTGACCCGGGCCGACCCGCCATCGCCAGGGAGCCTCAGCGGCGCCCGCTGAGAGCAAAGCGCCTCACCTGAAGGCACAACAAAGGCAGCGCGTTCACTCCTCGCCACATAATGCGTCTGTTGGACGTCACCGGCCGGCGGAGGAAAATAACGCAGGGATCAAACATTTCCATAATTTAAACATTACATTTTAATGATGCTGCCTTGTGAGAGGACAAGTGGATAAGTACAGTCATTTCTCTGTTTTCTGCAACGTTCCTCCTCTCCTTTTACTCATCCGCAGCTTCGCTTTTTTTCATCTATTTGAATATTATTCCATAATCAACGGAACATGTTGCTGCTTGTCTGTGTTTACATCACTGATTTGCATTCAAATCATATTTCCTCTTCCTCTCCCAGCATGCTCAAGTGCAGATGCTCCAGAGGTAGCTGGGAAAGGTTGTGCGTCTGCCAAATATACTGTAGGAATAAATAAACACTTTATCAAGCCAGGGAGGAGAGAGGAGGAAAAGAAAAAAAGAACCTATGTCGGGGGGAGGAGCGGGACCGAAAAAAGGAGGGAAAAGACTCCATTGTCCTCCTTGGAACGAGCAGTGTGAGAAGTGATAATTAACCGGTAATTAATTTGGTGGTCTTTATCTCAGAGCAGTGTGTGCTCTGCGAAAGATTAGCAGGGCTTTTTAATAAGCGGCGTACAGTTTGATTCTGCGCTATTTCCGCCTGCAACAAACAAGCGCGTGTGTTTGTTTATTCCAGACAGGCGGCTGGCAGCGAGCTGCTGATACGTTCACACGGAGGCTTTCCCAGTTTATTCTCAGGCTGCTGCTGCTGCTGGTGCTGCTGGTGCTGTGCTGCTGGTGGGGGGATGGGGGGGGGGGGGGCTCGGAGCCCCGCATGGGCTCTGTACCTGACATCAGAACACCGCTGATAATTACACATGAATGAGTTTCCTCCTTCACTCCCAGTGTGCTGTTATTTCAGGGGTTTAAAAAAGCAAAAATACCGTCGTTGCTGGAAAGAAAATCAAGCTTTTCATTAAACTGAATAAACTCGGACCACCTTAAAAAGAAAACTGCGGTGGGTAATATTTATTGCTTGTCTAATGATTACTGGTAAAAACTGGAAAACTCATGTTTGTATCATCAAAGACATGTTTGTGTTTGTGTTTTCGTCCAAACAATGAAACTCTTTAATTGGGTAAATAATAATGTGATCAACGGTTAAGTTGTCACATCCTTGTAAATCAACAACCGGGGAGTCATTTCCTGGTGAAAATCTCCCGCTCGTGCTCATCATTGATACGGGAGGAAGACAAATAACGGAGGATAAGAGAGTAATTTCATCGGGAGAATTATTTCCTTTTCTGTTTGCAACACGATGAATTATTTACAGAAATCTGAATGTTTAATTCCAACACACATGAAGAGGAACTGGAGAAGCCCCGGAGTTTACGGGTAATCAAACCCGGAGCACTGCTGCCATCTACTGGCCCCGGACAGTAACAGGGCAGCTCGGTGCATTACACAACACCAGAGTATAAAGATGAATGAAAAACATTCATTACTGACCAGATTCAACATTCAAGGTGCTTTAATGTTAAGCAACATTTATATTGTTTTGTCACAGAAGACGGTTTATCTCAATTATCCTGAGAACAGAAGCATCTTCTCTGAAAGCGGATTTTTTTTCTAACTGAACATTCAGAGAGGCAGAAATACATCTCCAGGTATGTGCTTCAGTACTGTGCTGCAGTTCCACCTGCGTCCACCAGATGTCCCCGTGCAGACAGAAATGCCTCACACCGGAGCCTCTCTGTCCTCGTCCAACCTCTTTCTGAAGCAGAACCCTCCCGCCCCTCCACCCTTCAAAAGGAAAAAGGAAAAAAAAAAACAAAACAAAACTCAATCTCCCTCAACTCCTGCCTGTACCCATCAGCCCCTGCGTCCTCGTGGAGGAGAGGCGCCCGTCACCTCCCCGAACCCCGCCGAGGAAACAGATTCGGCCGGTTAAACGGGAGTCAAATCCCCCTGAGGGACACAAAACTGTCCCCCGGTTTATATTTAGCCTGCGCGAGCTCGGAGGAGGGGGGGGGGGACTCAGCGAGAGGCCATGTCCAAAATGTCACACAAACCCACACGGCGTCCCGCTGTACGTCCTTCACACGATGACCTAAATCAATTGTCAGCCCACGCGACAGGGTGAGTGAGCCCCCTACTGGAGCTTGACCTTAACACTCCGGCGTCCTGTTCAGAAGGCCCGATAAGAGGGGGGGGGGGGGGGGGCAAAATAAAAAGATTAAATGAGCCTGCGCACACACACACACACACACACACACACACTCACAGCCAGCCTGTGAATAATGAATAGGACATGAACGCCGCTCTAAACAATGGAAACCCCAGCGGCCCTTCTGCAGCTGTTCAGATTCGCTCCCAGCAAGCAGTTCACTCCTGGGCAGTTAGCGCCTTTATACCTGCGACTACAGGAGCGCACGGAGGCCACACCTGCCGTCCCCGCGGTCGCCCCGGGCCCCTCCGACGCCAACGCAACACATCCAATAAAAGAAATATGAGCAGGAGGGCGCACACACACACACAAACGACACACCAACGACACACCAACGACACACCCGTTCTCTGTGTGAAGGAAGGATGGGGATATATGAGGACACAAAACCCAACTCTATTTGTCTCTACGACCCCCCCCCCCCCCCCCCTCCTCCATTTTCATCCTTTCCCTCCATACTCTCTCCATCTCCCCACGGCAGAAGCGACTAAAAGTAATTATACATGTTTAATAACTTCAAGGACTATAAAAACCGCTGTCGGGGGGCGAGGAGGTCCGGTTTAACGACGGTGATAAAAAATGAGGGTAAGGAAGAGGGGATGGGGGGGGGGGGTAGTAGAGAGAGAGGGAGTGAGCCTGTGAGAGGAATCAAGGTCTTGGAAATATCCCGGGAATCACGCAGCATCAATAGTAGGCTTGGGCAAAAAAAAAAAAAAATTGATTTTTATATTAATCGCGATTTTTTTCTGGGAATTAAAAAAAAAAAAAAATCGATTCTAGTACAAGAATCGATTTTTATTTATTTAATGGTTGGGTAAAGAGTTCGGGAGGCTCCGCCAGTCTATTTTGTCATCTACACGTGCTTCTAAATAGAAGCACGTGTGTCACCATAGTAACCCGAATGCGGGCAAATTCACGCAACGAAATGGCGGGCTGGGTCCGCATTTACTCGAAAGTTAAAGATATTCACGGTGGCAGCCTCGGGACAGTTTAATTAATTATTCATTAACGTGGCGTATTTGTCATGAAACAACCGTGTTGCCGTAGCGTGTTATTAGCGGTTTGCGGATCGCCAACATGACAACGCTGGATGAGAGAACATATTTACGACACGTCCTGACCGGTGTAGACTATTAGCGTTAGCAGTTGCTACCAATAGCATCTGTATCCACAAAGAAAAGAACTACGTGGATTTATTGTTGTTTACATCACGTAGCCTATGTAGCAACTGAACCTGTAGAAGAAGACAACTTTAGGTAAGAAAGTCAAGTTTTATTCAATGCTAGAAAATGTTTAAAATTAGCAACTATGGGCTGGATTGTCTTGGTTCTATTTGGGTAACTCGGTTCGATTACTAAACTCGGTTCAGAAACTAAAGACTCGGGTCAGGTCGGTTTCGGGTCGAATTTTCACGGGTCCATTCGGGTTTGAGTCCATGAAAGTGGACCCGTAAAGACCTCTAAACTACAGCAATTGCACATTTTTTTAAATATTAAAACTTATTTAATTTTATATTTATTATTATTATTATTTAATACAGCCGTTACCAAACGCTAGAATACCAAGGCCCAAATTGAAATGTGAAAAATCTCCACGGCCCACCAGAACCTTTAATCACAACAACTGTGAATGTAAGGGGTCAACAAATAAGGTGACACTTGTCATATTAATTTAAAATGACATTAGAATAACACTTAAGTGGTTTGTTTTATTACTTCTTAATGTTTTTTTTTAATTGTGTCATGAATATTTTACAGTAATTAAAAACATATTTAAAAAAGACCAAGGCTTTAAAACATACTTGTTTTTATTTTAATGACCTTGCATGGCCCACTTGCAGTCCCACGACGGCCCACCAGGGGGCCGCGGCCCACACTTTGGGAAATCACTGATTTAAATAATTTAAATATAGTGATATATATAATAATTATATATAATAATATATAATTATATTTAATATTGTTATTTATTATTATATGATTTTTATATATCATATACATATATTCAATAATTGAAATATAAAAATCGCAATACTTGGTAAAATCGAAACGCAATACTTGTTTAATCAGAATCGCAATATAAATCGAATCGGGACCCAAAAATCGTAGGAGAATCTAATCGGCCCTAATCAATAGCAGTGAACGTAAACTGTACTGGGCTGAGAAATCAGAGGTCGTCGTCATCTACTGTACTACCCACAATCCTCCTCTCCTCCGTCTGCCAGAGCAGCATTGCCATGCCGGTCTCCTTCCTCGGCAGCAGCGTCTTTAAAAGTCAAACAGACGACGGCGATGAGGGAAAACCTGTTTCAAAGGCGCCGAAGTGAAGCAAATCTCTCGTAGCTGCATCCTGACGGAGTGAGACACCAGCGGGCCCGGCCCGTATTAGTTTGAATTCTGGGAGTGTGGGATTGACGAGACAAAGCCACGCTGTCTGCAGTGTGAGAACAGAGGCCGGTGAAGGAGAAATCTGGCTGCTTCTTCTTCTTCTTCTCTTTTTTTTTTCCCGTAGACGCCGTGTGATCCCGGGGTTACTGCTGAATTTCTCCGCCTGCTTTGACTGACTGCGGTTCTGCCTGTTTGGTGTGCAGCGCAGCATGAAAATCCCCCCGAATAACCCCCCCGGTTCACTCGTTCCCACAGCAGCCGGAGCGCCGAGGAGGAGGCTCGCCGTGTTTTCGGGGCGGCGAGGGAACACGCCGGAACATGGAGCTCATCATCTACTCCCGCTGACCTTGCTGGAGTTACACTTTGTTTTCCACCGTAACCTCTTGATCATCGAGTTATTGGAAAAAAAAGTCGAGATTTTTCTCAAACTGTCGAGTTTTTTTTTTTGCTCGTTGTGAGAAGGAACAGAAGGTCCGCCGGGTTCACGCCGCCTCGGCCTCTCCGTTGCCCCCCGGGCGTCGGCAGCGCCGCCGTTATGTATTCCTTCCTTCCTGACTTCCTGACCTCATCCGCGTCCAGGTGAGAATAGACGGGCTCGGTCGACCCAGATGCCCGGCAGGTGCGCCTGGCCCGGGCTGTGCGGAGGCGCCCGCTGCCCTGCTGAGGGCGTGGGCGAGGAGTGTGAGGAGGAAGAGGAGGGGGGAGGGGCAGAGGACACTCCTTGGCCTCAGGTGAAGCCGGGTGCAGCGCCGCGGCGCCGGGCGCGCCCGCTGAGAGCAGGAATATATAAAAACACACTGAGCTGCAAGCTGCGCCCGCTGGCACGCACGGGCGCGCACATATGCGCGGGGACGCACGCGCTCGATCACGACGAGGCTGGATGTACGCAAACAGAGCGGGACAAAGTGCTTGTCTAGCATAAATATAAACAGCACAAACACGTGTTAGCGCTCGCCGTATTTATACGACAAATATAACACAAACACTCTGCTGGGTGCGACAGCTCGCCGCAATCCTCCTGCTGCTGCTTCCGGCGACGGCGGCCAAGAAAGAAAGAACGGCGCCAGGGACCGGGCCTGCCAGCACACCCCCCACCCCCACCCCCACCCCCCCCACCCTCCGGGACCATACTGCCCCTCGCATAAACCCACTCGGCTCCAGCGACGCAGCGCTAGAGGATGTGGGACGGGGCAGTCGTCCCAGAGCGGAGACACGTGGACAACAAAATATTTTGCTGATACAAACACTCGGCTTGGAGACGGAGAAGATGTGGGTGCAGAGCTGCACACTGATATCCAATTCACCCCCCCCCCCTCCCCCCCCACCCAGCAGGAAGAGCGTTCAATACTTCCTCCAGATTTTTTATTTTTGCTGGCTGGATGGAAAAGCCTCTGAAACAGAAGTTGGACCGTCTCTGGACATGAAAAACCCAAACTCAATAATAACGGAGCTTCACCACATGAATTCTAAGACTGGTTGTGGGAACTTCAGCTCCAAGGTCAGCTCCGCAGAGGTTTTATTTTTGTTTTTTTTTTTTAACCAACCCTGGAGCTCTTTTGGGCTTTTTAGCCTATTCTGGCTCACAGAACTGAAAGAAACATACACATCTGTTTCCATAAAACCCACACTGCCCCCAACGCCGGCGGAGCGCCCAACCGGCTGGTAGAGAAAGTTAGACGAGTCGCATCCGAAGAGCAGAAACTCCTAGAAAAGAACATGAGGATATCAGGATATGAGCGGAGGAAACGTGGGGCGACTTTGATCCTAAATGTGGCGAAGGAAACGTCCAGTGACGCTTCAAACCACCCGAACGCATCATTTATTACACGGATGATACAAAAGATCACCTGGCCAGGTGGTTATTTCCAGAGACGGACTGGGACTAAAAAAATAACTGGTGGGCCTACTTATTGTGATAATTTGTTTTTAATTCTGTAAAGCACTTTGTGTTGCATGTTCTTGCATGAAAAGCGCTATACAAATAAAGATTGATTGATTGATTGAACATTAAAGAACGACTAAACATCACTTGCATCTTCAAAACAAAAAATGAACATAATATTGTCTTTTTTACTACTATTTTAGTTACTTGTATGATTGCGTTGCAATCCAAAAAGATGACAGCCTACTGGCCTCTTTTTGATACTGCAAAAATACTCAAAGATAGTCAAAGATGTAAAAGTAGCTTTATAAACCATACATTTAAAAAAAACAATATCAATCCCTTTTCTGTTTGAAATGAAAATTTTCTGGTCTGTAAACCTAAATAATTCCTCATAACCTGTGACATGTGGCATCTGACTCCATCAGAATCAGATTTACACATTTATGAACCCAACAGAGGAGATTATTCACCATCTGGTCAGCAGTAGTTAGCAGGTTATGTTTTATATGTCATATCAGCATCTTTTTAAAAGATTTTCTAGTTTCCTTTATTGGATAGAGAGAAAGTAATGACTAAAAAGGGACAAAATATTATATTACAACACTGGAAATTGAACCCACAAACCACGAGACCACCTAGCAAACATCACTGTAGGACCCCGATATTATACTGATTTTATCAAATTAAATTACCCTATGCAGTTCTGCTGTGATTAGTTAGGGAACCAATCAACCAATCATCCTTCAAACAACGTTTGTAGCTTATTCCACAGACGAAGATAAATTGTGCCAAAATGAAAAACACTTCTCCTCCTCAAACTTACTTGTCTTTCTTTAGTTTTAATTTTTCACATCCATCTTTCTCCTTGCGTTTTCTGTTTGCCATCTTTCTGTTGACAGACGCTAACGTTAGCCTGCTTTGTTGGTTTTTCAGCCTATATCTGATAAATGATCGTCTTAGCGCCCCCTGCTGTTAGTTGATAGAATGAACATTTTGGTTATTGAACTGGACTTTTCCAGAATCCACAGATTACCAGTCCGCCCCGGTTATTTCTGTCCAACACTACAACGCAGGGCTGCGTTCACAAACACCACTGAGACGGTGTGATCCGTGATATCCGGATGTTTTAACTGTTGCAACAGGGAACAGGCTTCCCTCTTCTTCTTTCTTTTTTTGAGTCTGTGTCAGGCCTGAAATGCAAAAAATGCAATTCAGATGAAGCTGATGTGAAGAGGCATGAAATAAAGCCCACGTTAGTCTAAAAATCCCAGCTTATTTCTCTTTCAAATTTATTTATTTTCTCTAATAAGCATCAAAATTTGCTCCGAAAGCAGGGAGTCGATCCTGAGCAGCTGCTCGCCCACCTGCCAAACCAGAGATCGACATTTTGATTCACCTCGCACCCCCCCCCCCCAGCTTCAGGTCAGAACTACTGTTTTTGGAGCAACGTGTAACAACACATTATTGACTAGACGTTCGTGGGTTTGGAGAGCAGACCGGCATCTCACCGGCGAGGAAAGACAACAACAATCCAGCGTCTGCCAACGTGAACGAGGATTTCAGAGACGAGATCGTACGACAGTAGTACGATAGTACGATAGTACGACCACATGCTGCTCTGTGTGTCAAAACCTGGAGAACGAATGAAACCTGATGAAGGGAGGAGTCAGAGACACCAGTCACGTACGAGGAAACAGCAAAGCACAACTGACATCCATTAAGAATATACGCACTGCTAAAATACTCATTCCTGTTACCCTTTATAATCGTTACAATTATAACGAGGCTTCTGATTTGTCTCAGGGAGTTATCTCGTTGAGTTTATTTGCGTCGTTCAAGCAAAAATTTAAAATATTTTCAACTTGCACAGCAAATTAATCAAGGAAATGTGAAAATAATGGTAATAATATTGATGTTTAGCCCAATAAAAGCTATATTTGACCCACGGTTACGACACTGTTGAAGTCAGAGGGGGGAAACTTTTCCTCCTCCAAAGGGGGGGGGGGGGGGGGCATTAGAGGGTGAGAGCCACTGGGTTATGACATCATTAACCCCGTAGTAATAAACAGCCGCCATCTATTAGTTTTATCACTACTGTCTTTACTATTACCATCATTATTATTATTGTTACTATTATTATAGTTTTTATTACTGTTAGGATTATTGCTATCATAACTACTTTTATGTTTTGTTTTTGTTTTTATTTGTATGTTTTTTTTTTAGATTTCTGGGTTGGGATGGGGAAGGAAAGTGTTGCCCTGTTCCTGTTCAGAGTCCTAAAAAATGGGGAAAAACCGCTGGGGAACGCATCCCTGTAATTTCAAGTCAGATTTTTGTAATGCATTGGTTCCCAATAAAAATATGTGTATATAAACAAAAAATAATAATAATAATCCTGTCTTAAGAAGGATTATTTGTTGAGCTTTTAAAGCCAGACAGATCAGGCTTTGACTGAAGAGTCGAGGACGAAAACAAGCGTGCGTCCCTCTCTGCTGTGCTCAGGCTTTGCCTGGATCCTCCTGTGGGAGGGGTTTGTTACCGTGGAAACTGAAGAAGTAGGAGAGTGACATCCGTCTGAGACTCCTATAACTGTTTTCAGTTAAAAGGAAGAGGATTTTTATGAATCACATTCAAGCAGTAGGAGGAGCCAGAGGAAGCTCGTATTTGTTCAACACGCTATCTGTCCATTCTTTATTTTTTTTTGCTGTAAGAACACAGTGGCAATTTTCACAATGGTGACAAAAACTTAATTTCATTTAAGTTAGAAGAACAATTGCGGCTACTAAATGTCGACCAGATGGTTAACTCATTAATATACGACGGAATATTAGGGCCAAAAAAAAAATTGTGGGCAGTGATTTTTTTTTAATTCCTCACGAGAATAAAGTCGAAATGCAGTTTCCAAAATAAAGTCGAAATGTCGAGAATAAAGTCAAAATGTTGAGAATAAAGTCGAAATGTCGAAAATAAAGTCGAAATGTCGAGAATAAAGACGAAATGTTGAGAATAAAGACGAAATGTTGAAAATAAAGTCGAAATGTCGAAAATAAAGTCGAAATGTCGAGAATAAAGACGAAATGTCGAGAATAAAGACGAAATGCAGTTGCCAGAATAAAGTCAAAATGTCGAGAATAAAGTCGAAATGTCGAGAATAAAGTTGAAATGTCGAGAATAAAGTCAAAATGTCGAGAATAAAGTCGAAATGTCGAGAATAAAGTTGAAATGTCGAGAATAAAGTTGAAATGTCGAGAATAAAGTCGAAATGTCGAGAATAAAGACGAAATGTTGAGAATAAAGACGAAATGTTGAAAATAAAGTCGAAATGTCGAAAATAAAGTCGAAATGTCGAGAATAAAGACGAAATGTCGAGAATAAAGACGAAATGCAGTTGCCAGAATAAAGTCAAAATGTCGAGAATAAAGTCGAAATGTCGAGAATAAAGTCGAAATGTCGAAAATAAAGTCGAAATGTCGAGAATAAAGACGAAATGTTGAGAATAAAGACGAAATGTTGAAAATAAAGTCGAAATGTCGAAAATAAAGTCGAAATGTCGAGAATAAAGACGAAATGTCGAGAATAAAGACGAAATGTTGAGAATAAAGTCAAAATGTCGAGAATAAAGTCGAAATGTCGAGAATAAAGTTGAAATGTCGAGAATAAAGTCGAAATGTCGAGAATAAAGTCGAAATGTCGAGAATAAAGTCGAAATGTCGAGAATAAAGTTGAAATGTCGAGAATAAAGTCAAAATGTCGAGAATAAAGTCGAAATGTCGAGAATAAAGTTGAAATGTCGAGAATAAAGACGAAATGCAGTTGCCAGAATAAAGTCAAAATGTCGAGAATAAAGTCGAAATGTCGAGAATAAAGTTGAAATGTCGAGAATAAAGTCAAAATGTCGAGAATAAAGTCGAAATGTCGAGAATAAAGTCAAAATGTCAAGAATAAAGTCAAAATGTTGAGAATAAAGTCGAAATGTCGAGAATAAAGTCGAAATGTCGAGAATAAAGTCGAAATGTCGAGAATAAAGTCGAAATGTCGAGAATAAAGTCAAAATGTTGAGAATAATGTCGAAATGTTGAAAATAAAGTCGAAATGTCGAAAATAAAGTCGAAATGTCGAGAATAAAGACGAAATGTCGAGAATAAAGACGAAATGCAGTTGCCAGAATAAAGTCAAAATGTCGAGAATAAAGTCGAAATGTCGAGAATAAAGTTGAAATGTCGAGAATAAAGTCAAAATGTCGAGAATAAAGTTGAAATGTCGAGAATAAAGTCAAAATGTCGAGAATAAAGTCGAAATGTCGAGAATAAAGTCGAAATGTCGAGAATAAAGTCAAAATGTCGAGAATAAAGTCGAAATGTCGAGAATAAAGTCAAAATGTCGAGAATAAAGTCAAAATGTCGAGAATAAAGTCAAAATGCAGTGTCCATAATTCCAGAATCGGTGTAATTTCTTTTTCTGAATAGGCGCAATTTCTGACACAATCTCTTCAAAGTACGAATAATTATTATAATACTGTGTTTATGTGATAAAAGCACATAGACACAGACATTATGTTGGTAGAGTAAAGCTGGTTTGAATAAATCTTTAAGACAACTTTATTGTGGAAAAACTGCATTTCCACTTTATTTTCTTTAGTGAGGAATGAACAATGAAATAATTGCCCACAATTGTTTTTTCTCAGTGTGGCCTTAATACTCGTACTCGTATTAATAAACCATTTTTTTTTTTTTGATCCCAGTAAGTGCGGACCACACTGACTGCATCAGATGTGACGGTTAATAAAAGGCCATCTTTGAGGCTCTGAGGCGCCGCAGACACAAACCCGCCGTGACACCGAGACTCTGGCGCCTGCAGAGTGACGGAGGAGAGAGATCTGTGGAGGAGACGCTGCCTTGGCCGGAGAAGATGGCTTCCCCTCCAGAGCTGCAGGAGACAGGAGACTCAGCGCTGGCTGGCTCCGGGTTAGCTCCATTTGGCAGCCGGCGGGCCGAGTTGGCCCCGGCGTGTTCACAAATGAGCGTGGAGGAGAAAGGTGATGATGGCGTGTGTGGCGGCGACGCCAGCGCGGCCGTTATGAGAATCCATCATGACTTATTATCGCCACGACTGATCGTATCGTACGCGCGCTCGCTTGTTCTGTTTGGATGACAGCCTCTTATTTTCTCTGATAGAAAACAGGCGACAGATACGAGGAGCTCGCTGCAGCTGCTGCTGAGGGACCCGGGCCCGGCCCGATCATCAGATACGTGCAGTAAAAACCGCGCGCCCGCTCGTTTGATGCCAATGACCTTCCAGACTTCGGCGCCTACTTTCAGGAAGTGTCTTTCCGACGTGCCGCCGCGGTGAAAGACAATCCCAATCAGAGCTCCATTCAGATAGCGCCATTCAGAAAACAAGAACAATAGAAGAACTGAAGTCGATCATGTTCCAGCGTGTAAAACAACCTTTGGGCTAATTGTTCCCAATTAGGCGTCTGACACAAAGGGATGCTGACAAGCTCACAGGTGCCTGTCTGGCTGACGTCTCTCAGAGGGCCCGACTCAATCAGAACAGAGGTGGTGGGATTTATAATAAAACTGAAAGAGAGCAGGAGGAGGGAGGAATCTTCTTTTTTAAATTTTTTATTTTTTATTTTTTTACTCCGAAACAAGCTGATGGAGCGGAGTGAATTATTCAGGGTGTTAGTCTGGCTCTCGGCGGGACGCAGCTGTAATGTGTTGTAGATTTGCTTCGGGGCTGAGCAAAAGTTACTGTTGTTTTGACAAGAAGAGTCGAAGTAAGTCAGGGAAAAAAAAAAAAAAAAAAAAAATCTGCAGCACATTCTCAGATAAATTCATCAATTTGTCGACTTTTACTTTTTAACGTTCTAGTCTGCGGGAAAAAACTGGTCCGAGTTTAACTTCTTATTAATAGCCGAATTACGCTCGTTCGAAGCTCTGCCAAACACAGGGCAGATTCGACTCCAGCCGCTGAATCGCTAACGGGCGAAGAAGTTTCATGAAGAGTTTCACTCCAGAGCCCCCCCGCTGACCTCCTCAATCACATCCATGACAGGCTGCTCTTAATGCGTTGTTTCTATTCTGCTGCGTCCAAATGCACAGACGAGCAGAGCCCCAACATGTCAGCTCCATCTCATGGATGGAGCAAACAGAAAGAAAGACTCTTAAGGAACCACTGGAGTGTCAAAGAGAGACGTGTAAAGCTCTTTCCCTCCGCTTGTTCAGACATTTTATAAATCTAATTGTGTTTACAGCCTAGGACAATGAGTTGCTGGCATTTTGAGACAGCTCTGCGCTACATATATATATACATATATATTAGAGCTGAGCTATTTTAATGATTCTGCGATATATATCGATATTTTATTGAGTATCAAGTATTGATTTTTCAGCCGTGGGTATCGATATTCTAAGCTTCTTCCAAACCCCCGTGTCCCACCTTTAAAAGCTTGCAAGCAACAATTTACACTGTTTAAATAAATGAAACTATTTTTCTCAACACATCTTTTATTCATTTTGTCCAGCATTTGCAAGCTGCCTGTCAGCCATAAAATGTGTAATTGATGCTTTCAGTTCAATTAATTCAAACAAAGTCATTGGAACACTCACAATATATCACCAAAATCACTTTGTCCCTTTAAAATCTTTCGGAAAATGATGTAAATGTATCAAGATGAATATCGATATATATCGTATTGTGAGCCGAATATTGTGTATCGTATCGTATCGCGAGATTAGTGTATCGCTACAGCTCTAATATATATTTATATATATATAGCTGTATCAACTATATGGTTGTCAACTATATAGTATATAACCCGAATAAAAGACCGAAGTCAACTTTAAATTCACCGCTGATTTAATAATGAAGCAGCCATAGAGCCTGCAGTAATTTAAATTTTCCACAAAAAATAGAAGCCATATGCATTACACGTTATCAGAAACAAAAAGAAATATTTCTGGATGATTGATAACAATAAACCAGCCACAAAGCCTGCAAAAAATCTTAACAATAGATGTAATGAAACAGGAACAACAATGTGCCACAGAGTCAGTGGAACTGTCCATGGTGCTGATCTGACAGTAGTTTGGCTCAGCTGAGCTGTCCATGGAACTGTGGTGCTGAACATCGTGTGTAAAGGTGCAATGCACGGCGGCAGCCTTTACATTTACAAGACTTGGAGTCGTCTCGGCTGGGTTTTATGCTTTAATAACAATGGTTTTCACTCTCAATACGACATGCTCTTCACAATTAATCATCAGTAGGCTAATTGATTAATAAACAGTGATGCGTAATGTCTGAATTACGCAGCGCCCTCTTCTTGTATTGGTGGCTTGTATAATTATAACGTCATGGTAGATTAATAATTAAACCCCCACTGAAGGCCCAGGTACCAAATGCACGACCTGCCACTGAAAAAAACTATAATAATCATTAAACCAGTAGTAGTTGTTAGGAAATTTAAAAAAAAAAAAAAAAAAGAAGAAGAATCTCAGCAAAAAAATAGTCATTTTGCTCAGATTTATTTCCTCGTCAAAGGCCAGAGAGAGGACAAAAGGAGACTCAAATCAGATAAATCAGATGAGTCAAGAGGGGAGCGAGCGAAGTCGATTCTGCTTCGGGTTTGTGATGTCACAGAACCCCGAAAACATTTTCGTAAGTGGCAAGGCTGTCTTATAAAGGCATATATTTGAGCTGGAGATCTCCTTAGACACCCAAAAAGACAGATCATTTCAGATCATTCAATAATAGATGAATTCAGTCATAATATCAGAGCAGAGCAGAAGGACTGATATGTGATTTTAACTTTATAAGCAGCTGATTGCTGGTTCATGCTGACATCCACTGCCCACTTTTTATACATTTCACAAGCAACGGCAAAAGATCTATAACAGAATTGAAATAGAGAATAAAAGAGTGATGGGTAACGACAGGAGTTAAAGGAAAGCAGCATGAAGAGATGAACGGAACTGTGAAAAAAAAATGTGTGAAAAAAGTTGAAATATTTTATCTCCCTCATTTACTTTCTCATTCTTTCACATTTCTGTTCTGCTTAATTTCATTATAAACCAAAAAGAGCTCAGCCCGTTCAGACTCCAGGCTTTGTTAAAAACGCTCTGTAAAAACCTTTTTTTATTTCTCAGCCTCACAAGGAGCCAGAAAATTGCAAACAAAAGGAAAAGTTAGACGCTCTGCCTTCACTTCATCCTGATTCCCATCCATGTATTCAGCGGTGGTTTGGTGATTTGTTTATCCTGAAAATGCAGGAAAGTAAAAATATAAAAAAGGTAAAAAGCACAGTGGAGCCGCAGGTGGTAATGGGCTGAAGACGGGCTGCAGGTTTTTCTCCGTCTCAGTAGCATTACAATATATTTAGTCATTTAGAAGAAGCTTTCCCTGAAAGCAATCCAGAAGTGTGAGTGTTAATCTGCGCTTTCTCAGACTAAAAGCATCTTGAAGTGCAGCTTTATCCTGACGGCAACGGTCGGAAAAAGTGGAGCTAAACAGAAAATAGCAGAGAAATAACGAACAGAAGCAGATCCTGTAACGTCGTTGGAAGTTCCCACAAACTCTGGCTTCTACCAGAAAGCGTCCACGTGCGCGTCCTGAATATTGACTCGACGTGATGAGACCTTCCTCCTCAGCTCTGCTAGCAGACAAAAGACCGGCGTCATCCTTCACTGGGGTGAAGACGTGAAATGAAGGCTGGCATCTAAATGATTCCATCGAATCCCTCGTATTTCACAGGAGGTTCGTATGAACGCTGACATTTAAATGAACGTTCGTATCTGTGGGAAGGTCTAATCTGATCAGAGCGAAAGTACACAGAAAAAAAAGTCAACTCCATGAAACTCTCACACAGAGCTCTGCATCCAGCTGTAGATCTGCCACCTGCATGGAAGGAGACCTCCCAGTGACCTCCCAGTGACCTCCCAGTGACCTCCCAGTGACCCGGCCTCCATAAACACATCTGCATGGCTGCAGGGAACAAACAACATGGCGGCGTCACGGGGACGCGCCACGGCGCCCACAGACGCTTTTCCATCCTGCCGTTCTGCAATAAATCTCCCTTAAAACCTGCAACACCATCTATGCTTTTTTTTGCAAAAGGTGTCTGGTTTTATTCAACAATGCGGCTGTATTACATGATTTCCTTTTAGGCTTCCAGATAACTTTTCACACACTTTCCCCAAACGAGCTACTACACAGGAAATGATGAAATCTCTCGACAATGTCATTGATGACGCACAGAGAGGAGGGACGCCTCCGGAGAATAGCGACACAGGCGCGTTAACATTTCACACCGAGGTTATACTCAGTATGTTTTCAAAAGGGTTCACAAACTTCCCTCCGTTTCATTGTTGATATTCTTTTCTTGTTCGCAACTGGATCCTTTAAGGGACACTAAACGTGCTTTGCCTTCAAGCGCTGAGTTGGGTAACGGACTAAATACTTCCTGCTCGGTAGAGTTGGGCATCGTTTGGATTTTAACGATTCTCGATTCCGATTCTTTGATGTGTAGGTCAACAGATCTCAAAACTGTGACACATTTACACAGGCGACAGGCCATTTTTATTCCTACACCTGCTTGCACATATGCACACACAGAATTCACTTATAGTCTAAATGTTCAACAACTTACAGTTGGCAGATGGCCTCCAAAATACATTTTGCCCAACAAAAAACGAAATCAACAGTTTTTGTTTAGGAAGATGACCATATCTGCTCTTTCAGAAACAGACAGATTAACGCAGACAAAAACATAACCTCCTTGGTGGAGGTAAAAATTGTTTGTTTACCTGGGTTGCTAGGTTACGCTCATATAGACAAGGGGGCCTCCTAGCCAATGGGATGCCAGGAAGATGCTAGCCGATAGCCAATGGCAGAGCAGCTACAAGTATGTTTACGTTCAGTAAACTCTGGGAGCTGCGAGTAGCAGCGCTACTGTATTTTTGTCTTTCGTATCCTGTAATTTCTTATATATTTTCCCGTTGATGCATTTCGTAACCTGAAAACTTCGTATGTAGAAACGTTTGTAAGTAGAGGTACCACTGTAGATGAGAAGGCAAGAGTTTCTGGATGAAGACGGACTCTGTTGCAGTCGAAGAAGCGACGGGAGCAACGCAGTGAATTAAATACGCTACACTCGTTTATTTTTGTGATGCCATGCAGGTGAAGGTGTTTTGCCATATTAGTCGTGCTCCCTCCTTTGGCAGTAACACGCTTCCCGCAGGTGTTTACTGCGCCAGGTAGCCGTCATTTCCTGGACTGAAATGCAGCCAAACTCGAGAGCGGCGTCTCTTGGGATCCATGTTGTGGTGAGTGAAGTCCCGTCGGCGACGGACGTGACGTCGATGCTAGCGCAGAGTTGAGTAACATCAACAAACTAGTGGAGTAAATCAAAAATAAAAATAGCGCGGACATTTAGGAACTGAAAAAAGGAATCGAACTTAAAAAATCTTTTAAACAATTCCAGAACCGGACGTTAGGAACCGATTCCTACTTGGAATCTTTCCTCGGTGCCCGACCCTAGTGCAACGGCCTGACTGTGTGACAAAATAAGCTTCAAAAGTTTTGCAAAACCTTCTTATCTGTGTTTTGTGACGTTTGCATTAACCCTGTGTTGAAAAATGAGCGGCAACAATCTTTTAAGCAAACACAAGTGCACGTCGACAACAACGGCTGTAAAAATCTATTTTCTGCTTCTAAAACTAAGACGAGTCGATTTAATGCTTAAACCAAACCAAGCAGCGAGTGAAGCTGAAGGAGAATTGTGCTCAAACTCCTCTGAGATCTTCTAACCCCCAGATGATGAGATTTTTTATTTTATTTTGTTTTTTTTGCGGTGGCATTTAAACGAGGCGGTCTTTGGAAGTTTCACGGGGCTTCGTCCACCGTCTCCGCCGTCCCTCTGGACGACCTCGGGTCACGTCCCAGGAGGTTGTCAGAGGAGCACGAATCCAAACTTTTCAAACTTTTATTGGTTTGAAAAGTGCGCCGGCTGCACATGAAACAAACCGGCTTCTGTTTCAGGACCGAGGCTCCGTTTGAATGAGCCGTCCACATCTGGAACATCAGTCACAATAAAGAGGGGGGAAAAAAGGTTTTCTACCTCTGCTGAGAATGTTATATTGTTCTTTTCTTTCAAATTTAGAAAATACAGCCTTGGCAGCAGAAGCGCACCAGTGAATTTCCCCCACCGTCCCACAGTTCATCACTTTATGATTTACACTGATCTCAGCGAACGATTAAAATCCCGACGACCTGCCGACATGAATCCCTCCGAGATCTGAGTTGTCGTTTCAAAATCGAGTACATGTGCGAGCGCCGTACGGCTCCTAAATGTACAATTTCACAAGTTTCAACACAGCTGTGCACAGCATAAAATGGCAACTAACCGGTCACCAAATGCGAACAAAATTTGACCATTTCGACCGTTTTCTGCCACAAAATCCATCAACTTAGAAAAAAAAAAACAACTTTTCTATGATTTCTGCACATTTGTCATGTGTCACCAAGGCAAACATTTCTAAATAATTTAGAAACAAAGTTTATTTGGCGAAAGGTGGCCATGTTTTGGGTGCACATCGTTAACCCAGCGATGGACAGATGGACAAAACTGAAGACGGACAAATGAATCTACTCCACAGCAAAATGGATCGTTTTGGTAAATAATCTCATAAAAATACACAAGTTAACAAGAAAGAAAATGATATTAGTTTTCATAGTAAGCATCATGGAAACAGAATAAAATGCACTTTCATGCTTGTAAATCAGACCTGTCAAGTATCCCGTTTTGGCGGGAAAGTCCCGTATTTTACTCTTCTCTCCCGCCGTCCTCCCGTATTAGTATTTTTCCCATAAATCTCCCGTATTTTAACCTGCGCTATTAAAAAAATAATAATACCGCATCGGGCAGAGTAAAATAAAGATAAAACATTTCCAATCTGAGATCTGTCACTTGCCTCGTGATAACTGCCTCAGCAGCAGCTACTACAGGTGCTGAAGGTGTTGATGTCGCCAGGTTAGTGTGTGACATCAGATGAGTGACAGCACAGGAAGAAAAAAAAAGATTGTTACAGAGAAAAGGATGAACTGTTTGCGCTCTTCTCTCATGTAAAATAAACTACTCTGGACCAGTCCACTAATACACTCCTTCCAAAACAGTCATAAAAAACTTCAGTCTGCAACAAATGAGAACAACAAGTCATTAAAAGAGTAAAAAAAAAGTCACGTGAAATGAGATGAAAAACTGTAAAAGAAGAGAAATTTGAAATGAAAACAATGTGTGGAATGAAAAACAAAAGTAAATGTAAATACAAGCAATGTTAAATGAACAAAAAATATGTAAATCCCTTCAAATAAACTCTTCATATTTACCCCTTAATGTTTTTATTTAAGCTGTAATGAATGTTCACTTTATGTCAATGTGGCTTTAATCACAGCTGGACTACTTCCTGAACTTCAGCTGCTTTGTTTCCTGTGTGCCATTAATTAACAAACTAATTAATCCAGGTGTGTCTGACCTCACAGCAATGGTCAGACACACCTGGATTGATCAGTTTGTCCAATAATGGCACACAGGAAACAAAAGAGCTGGATGAAGTTGCTGAACACGCTGGGAGGGGCTAGCTAGCTGCTTGCTAGCGGGCTAGCAACTTCAAAAACCTGGTATTCAGGGGCTACTGGGTAAAAATGCTAATTTTATGTCCTGCCGTCTCTGGCTCAGGTACGTTGGAGGGAATCACTTAAAAGAAAAGAGGGGGAAAGAAATCAGTGTGCTCCTCTTTCTCAGCATCACAGGTTATTGATCGCAGCATCGCCCCCCCCCCCCCCCCCCCCCCCCCCCCGGGCCTTCGTCAGGAGTGCTGTTACAGCACTCTTGATGAATAAATTAAATTATGATGCTGAGCAGGAGCGGCGTGCCAGCTTTCTCTCTTTCTTCTCTGAGACTTAATCAAATTAAACACACATGAATCCTGAGGAGAAAAAACAAAAAAGAAGACACCTCACGCCTGGAGAACTAAAAAGCCCTCGGTCACATGACTCAAACACATACGTAGCGTGCATGTAGATGAGGAGGAGGAGGAGGAGGAGGAGGAGGAGGCCTCTCCTGCTCGTATCAAAGACAGAGAATAAAAACGGCTGCAGGTAAAGACACACCTGCTCTGCTCTGTCTGCTGATGATGATGCGTCACCTGTGCGTCCCAGAGCAGGTAGCAGGAGGCCGAACCGCAGCGTTTAACTCTGCAGCTCACCTGTATCACCTGTATCACCTGGCCAGGTAGGCTGCCAGGTAGCTTTTCTTTGACTTTGATGCAGAAAAATATCAGATTTTTCCCGTGCGGGTGAAATCCCCCCCCCCCCCCGGGGGCGACCCGATAGCGTCTCCAGAACCGAACACGGGTAGACGGGTCAATAAGAGCCTTAAACTCTCTCCTCATTCATGAACATGTGCTGAAACAATCTGCGGGGGAGTTTATGAACAACGTTCGGTTAACGCGCCCGGCGATCCAGATGTGCAGCTTCTGCTTTTTTTTTTTTTTTTTCCAGACTCATCAACAGGCTATTGTTGAAATAATTAGCCTACCTAGCGCAGGTGTAATTACTGCAAACAAATGAGAGCATGCGGGGAGCGCTTCTCCAGTATTGTGGGTTTTTCTTTCCTCTTTAATTCACATCACATTTTCCATTTTTGCTTTTGGTAATAATAAAAATGATGCGACTCACCCGGGCTTTAATTAGAGGTATTAATTTAAAAAAAGGCATGTTTTTTTTTTTTCTCTCTCTCTCTCTCTTTGGCTTTAACTTGTAAAGTAAATGCTGATTGTAGCGTGTAATATCCCCAGAATAACAACGCTATCAGTTGTAAGGTCAATTCCAGATAAGCCTCTTTTTAGATACGCAATTAAGTTCGGTGTCGGGGACAAATTCTCTCTGGAAAATAACGGTTTGATTTACAAGGAGGAGGAGGTGCGTCGGTAATTACTCAGCCAATCAAAAATGACGTGCTTTCTCCATCTGATGCTGCTAACGTGAGAGCCAATCAGCTGTCAGCGTCTGACCAGAGCCGTTTTTTATGAAGCATGGGGTGTAACGGTTACTGTCGTGTTCTGCTTTCTGGAGCTTTACAGCATCACTGAGATGAACCATCAGCTTGGACTTAAAAGAAAAAAGGAGGTAAACACATGTTGCAGCCTAACCCGTCAGAACGCTTTTATTCCAACTCTTTTTTTCTAAAATCAGCTCTCTGTGATGTCACTCTTCCTGGCACCGGCTTCAGCTGTCACTTTAAAAACCGCGCTGACCTGCCAGCAACGTCTTACTCAGGTGTTTTTGCTCTCGTCTCCCAGATGTGTCCAGAGGAGCGAGCTTTTGGTTGTGAGGGAAAGATGGCCGACCGTGGCTCAGCGGATCCAAACAAGGCCCGGTACCGCTGGATTTGAAGAGAGACTAAAGACTGAAGGTCAGCGTGGAAGCTAGCTCGCTAGTCTGAAGGGAACCGTTTGTGTTGCACTGGGAACCAACGTACGTGCATTTCAGCGCAGAAGTCACGGGTGCGGCAGCCATTGTTTTAGGGTGAATTCCAACCCTCAATCTCAAAAATGCGCGCTCCCGCTAAGTGCTAGCGCTGTCCCGATTCTAAGAACATTAAATTGAGGGACAAGTTTGAGGGTTAAGATATTGAGATTCTCCGGCACCCCCCTTGGAACTAAGGGCTACCCAGAAGGCACTGGGTAATTCAGCCAAGACATCTCCGAAAAGGATGGCGACAAAAACAGCTAGCGACAAATGTAGTTCTTAAAGATATAAATGTTATGAAACCATCTTATTGTCTTTGTTTGAGACTTTTTTCACGGATTAACATTGTAGTGGCATAACATTTATTTTTTTTACTTTAAGATGTTTGCTGCCGGACCCGGTGGGCCAAGCCGGCTTCACGTTACTTGTATACCTTGTTGTGTAGCGACGGAAGTCTGAATAATGTATCCTCTATTGCAGGGATTCCCAAAGTGTGGGCCGCGGCCCCCTGGTGGGCCGTCGTGGTACTGCAGGTGGGCCGTGAGAGGTTATTAAAATTAAACAAATGTGTTTTAAATCCTCGATCTTTATAAAATATGTTTTTAATTACTGTAAAATATTCATGAAATGATAAAAAAATCAATCAGAAGTAATAAAACAAACCAGTTAAGTGTTATTCTACCGTCATCTTAACTTAATATGACGAGTGTCACCTTATTTGTTGACCCCTTACATTAATATCGGATCATGGTTCCTGGTCCTGTATGTTGATCACAGTTGTGCCGCTGAGATTTTTCACATTTCAAATTGGGCCTTGGTATTCTGAAGTTTGGGAATGGCTGCTCTATTGTGTAATTTGCTATTATTTGGAGAATATACGGCGCTCTTTTCAATGTTATCCCTGTGTCATTTCAGGAAATACAGAGACAACAGGGTCAGTCTGAAAATGTAATCAATCAATCAATCAACTTTTATTTGTAGAGCCCTTTACAACACACAAGGTGACCAAAGTGCTTTCCATTAAAATCCACATTAAAACAAAACAATTCAAATTCGACGTAACAATACAATTAAAATTAAATCAAAAATATCTCACATCATGACTGTGTATTAAAAGGCAGTCTAAATAAATACGTTTTAAGATGGTGCGCATTGCTGGGGGGCCTGATCCCCCCAGAGTTTAGTCCTGGTTCTGGGGACTTCCAGCAAGAGCTGGTTTGAGGACCGTAAGGTTCTAGTAGGGTTCTGAACACGCACTTTTTCACATAAATAAGGAGGGGCAAGGCCATTAAGGGCTTTAAAAACAAAGATTAACATTTTAAACTGCACTCAAGGGACGTCCCATTTCTAATTCACAAGTTAGCCCTGACACTTACTTTCGAGGGTTGAGATTGAGGGTTTAGGGAGGAACTGGAATTGGCCTTAATTTTGCATCCACTACTTGTTACCGGAGCTTCCCGGGACGTGACTTGGGGACGTCTTACGTCATAAAGCTCAGTCGTTTCCACATTTAAAATGGGGTAAATGGTTTTCCTGTGATTTCTAAACCAAAGTCCCTCTTAGTCTGGCTCTCACATCATCATCCAGAAATCACTTACCCCACCTTTAAGTTAACTTCCAAAAAGCTTCCCGCTGACACCTTTCTTTTTTTCCCTCTTTATTCCCTCCTAAAGCCGCGTTAATCGGTTCATGTCCTGTTTTTTCCGGCCGCTGTAAGGCTGTACGGCTCTGAGGAAAATGAAAAGTAATCGGCTCTTTGCGAGAGCTGCGCCGACTGTGATACCACTTGAAAACACCGCGGGGAGAAGTTATCTATTGCCACTTTAATGCAACAGATAAAAAAAAAAATAAAATGCATTTCTGGCTTTTACTGCTCCTCCTTCATCAGTACAAAAAGGAAAGATGGTGAATATTTATCTCTTTCAGGAGTAAAATGTACCGACTGGTTTCCTGTTGTCGGGCTGGAACTCTCTGCTGCCGTTTTCTGAATCAATATCCTGTGTAGAAAACTTATTTATTAAATTAGCACCCCCCTCCCCTCCACGCTCCTTTAATGGAGGAGGTCGACTATTTTTTGCTGTTTTTCCTTTGTTTAATTACACCAACGTGTCAAACATCTGTGTAGTTGTGTGTATTTATGTCAAAACAGAGCATGCATCACCTTTTGGCACGTATTTTTTCCCCCCAGGTTATTAGGAACAGAGTGCCTCAAATTAGAGGCTTCTTGTTGTGTTTTTGCATCATCACGGTACTTTTAGTGCCGTTAAATCACACAAATCAATTCTGCAGCTGTCATCGTCGCTTGAATTAAGGCCAGAAGACGCAGAGAGGCTGAACGGCGTCGAGGCATTATGGGTATGTTTTCGTCTCTCGCAGCTCTGCAGTGAATCTGACAACCACCACATGGAGGCCCGGAGGATGTTCCTCGCTGCAGAAACTGTCACATTTGACTCATATTTTAACTCGTTAGCGAGCACGAACCCTAACGGCTGCAGACAGGCTTCATTAACGAAGCTGCGCTAGAATCCCTCTTAACGCCAACATCTTCCAGCCGGCTGCAGGTTTCAGCTACGACGGAACCACCACGCGCCACCCGCAGCGCCGGCGGCGTTATTTAGCTGAGCATGCTAACCGGCAGATATCACAACAGATGTGATTGTTAAGAGGTGCTCAAAGGGCGCTCGAGTGGTTGTGAGTTGCAGAGATGACGATAACACGTTGATGCGCTGTTAGCGACTCTGAGGGGAGTCCCACAGTCTCAGTCGCTGCAAGGTCCGATTACGTCACTGTGCAGGACAAAAACGCTGAAACAGCCTGCGTGGCTCTCTCAGTCTCGCTAAGATGCACAGTTTAGAGATCAGATCGTCGACGTGAGTTTTAGAGCAGAGCAACACCGGTTGGAGTAATAAATAGCTGCGTAAACAAAACTGTTTGTGTGTGTGAGGGAGTTTTAGATGAGCCATCCACAACAAATGTTTGTTTTCTGCCGTCAACCTCCATCTCATCTGTAAATGAAGCACCTCGCAGCGTCATTTAGCTTCTTCATCCGCGCGAGCTTCGATGAGCAGCGGTGGAACGGACCGATCCGGACGCATCAAGGCAGAAAAGAAAACCACAGAAGAAGTCACAGTTTGGGCCAAAACCACTTTTTTCACACATTACTGAAGAAAAAAGAAGCACGCCTGCTGGACCGGGACCCGCCTGAGGTCCAGACGTGTTCCCGGTCGAGGATGCGTGAAGAGTTTGAAATGAAAAAAAGCAACCCCCCCCCCCCCTTTACTGTTATATACCCAGAGACATTGTTTGCGAGAACACTCAGATGAAATAGTAAATGAAACACTATCCTCACTGCCAGGATGCTTTCTGAGTGTGTGGAGAGGAAATGGAAACATCAAATACCGGTAAAAGCTTTATAAACTTTTTTTTTCTTTTTTATTAGGAAAAGTGTTGCAGTCCTGAAAAGCTTTTACCGTATTTTCTGGACTATAAAGCGCACCTGAATATAAGCCGCACCTACTAACATTTAAACAAAACATATATTTTGTCGCATATAAGCCGTCGGTATCCAGGCTGAGAAATAAGATATTTACATGGAAAGATTTTGTACCATAAGTGTTTATTCACATACCTGAACTGATTGTTTCTGAACAGAACCTGTAACACGGCAGTAAAAGTGCTGATCAAACAAAACAGAAAAGTCATTGATGGTTTTATTCATTTTCCTGTCTGAGTAGCTACAATGGTCAGACACACCTGGATTAATCAGTTTGTCCAATAATATTAGGTATTGATGCTAGTAGCATAGCCAACATAGGCTACTTAACAAGAACAGAATAGCCTTTAACTACTTGGTTTGTTTTTGTTTTTTTGCACTTCCTGCTAGAGCGCCCCCTGAGGGCTGAAGGAAAATTCATAGAAAAGCCGCATCTCTGTATAAACCTCATGGTTTAGAGCGTGGGACAAAAGTAGCTGCTTATAGTCCGGAGAACACGGTAAAGTGTCGGGTCCTCCGTACGATCTCCTGACCCCTCCCCCATATGATCTCCTGGCCCCTCCCCCATACGATCTCCTGACCCCTCCCCCATATGATCTCCTGGCCCCTCCCCCTTCGGTCGTCTTCTCACCAGCAGTTTTGTGAGAAGCCTCTCCAGATAAAATAAAACACCCATTTAGGAGTTTTTCTTCTTGTTGTTGTTTTTTATTTTTTCCTGTTTTTGCCTTCAACCAGGACTCTCTGTGATCAGAGGAGCTCCTTTGATCTCGGAGACGCCACGTCGCCCCGGCGCTCGCAGCGCTGATGTTTTCGTAGTGAACTCGAGGGTAGATTTGTTTCACTTACTCCTTCTTTTTTTTTTTTTTTTCTTTCTTTCTTTCCCAGTCTGCATTAAGTGTTGTTGCCATGGTTACCAACAATTTACACCACAGTGGTCGGTTATCTCACATGGTCTCTCTCGCCACCAATCGGAGATGAATACCCCCCACCCCTACCCCCCCGGCTGTGGTGTAAAGCAGGATAGATCATCGGAGTTAAAAACCTGTGCCACGCAGCAAAATGGCAGCACGTGTCGACTCACCGGCGGTCAGACCCGTCACATGACTCGGCGTCATGGAGATAAGCGCCTCGCCACCGAGGAGCCTTAATTAAATCTGAGTGTCGGCGTGAATATGCGGCGTGTCAGGGGTGTGTGGGAATGTGGTCCTGATGCTCCCCCCCCCCCGTACAAAAGAACGGCGCACCCTCATCCACTCAAAACCTCCACAGGACAAGTCACTGCACTCCATGACCGCAACTCGGAGGCTCCGCCCCCTTCCCCCCTCCCTCCTCCTCTCTCACTCCCAGCCAGCTCGGCGCATCTTTCTCCGTGTTTTACACTCATAATAAAATGCTCCGTCCTGCTCCTACACACTCCCCCCTCCCCCTCCTCTGCACGTTTCCCCCTAATGAGATAAATTAGCGCCTCGCAACAGATGCATGGAATATACACTAATGGCCACCATCTGTCACTCATCTCGGCGAAACAGATAGAGAACGCGGCGCTAAATCCGATCACGAGCTCCTGGCAGAGCCCCACCATGGTGAGGAGGAGGGAGGGAGGGAGGGAGGGAGGAAAACAAAAGACGGAGGGATGAAGAGTGCACTACAGAGCCGGGAGGGGGTGGAAGTGTGGGGGTTCAGGTGCAGGCCGGACCGAGGTGCGGTGCGGTAAGTGGCGGGGAGGCGTCGGGCCCCGGCGGTGATTCAGCGAGTGTGTCCGGTGAAAAATTACAAAACGCTTCTCCGGCATCTTTGCCGTCGAGATCCTCCTGCAACTTTTCAAGTAAATGTAGGAGGGACGCGGTGATAAATGTGATAAAGAGCTGCTTCACGCCCCTGGAGGCTTCTCTGTGTCTGCTGACTTATTTTTCTCTTATTTAAATTGCTGCATTTTTCTTTTGTCTGTAAAAGAACAACAGTATTACGGTAAAGCGCGGTAAAATCTTACGAGATAACGATTACGTTTATGTTTGACTTCGTCTCATTACCGCGGTCGATTACCAGGATGTGTAATATCAGCCTCATTCAAGTCTGAGAGCGACTCGCGACTGTGTCTCGCGTGAATTTGTAGCTTGTAACATCGGCATCGTAACGTTAGCATGGCGGAAAGTTGTGATAGCACGCAGGACATTTACCAACCAACTATAATGACACTTGTTTATATTTTATTGTGATTTGAACAAACAACTTGAAGGAGCTAAGGCTAATGCTTCAAGCTACTGAGATGTTTGACCAAGAGTAACCTGGTCGACGCGCTTCGCTAACTCGCATTTCGTAACCGTTGCGTGTTGATCGAAAAATGACCGGAACGATGTTCTTCTGATGCAGTTAAAATATTAATTTATTCCATTAACTGATACGACAACCATAACGCCGGCAGTTAGCGCCACAGCGGTCCAACAGCTAACCAATAACAGGCAGCTACCTTTATACCTGACCCTCAGGTAACAACACAGCGACACCCACAGACACACAGAGTGAACTACAATTCAGAACAACATATTTGGCTCCTAAACAACTGTTTCTTTATTTGCACATTTATACGTATTTAAGGTTCAGCTTAAAGTCCAAAGTTTTTTTTTTCATTTGATTTTGCACTATAATTTTTGTTCCTGATAATTGTTTGCATATTTTGACCTACTATGGTTGTTAAAGTGTTTCTTTAAATTTGCACCAGACAAATAAGCTTTGTTCCTGTTATTTATTTTGTTCATTTAAAATAAAACTTCTTTCTGTGCCAGTTGTTTGCCCTTTTAAAGTGAAAGTTTAATTTTGATAAATTTTGGCTTCTGATGTTTTAGTCTGACAAGAAAATCCACAAGATTTTGTGAAATTATTAAAATGTATGAGTTTTTTGGACATTTGTAGAGCAATGAAGAATACCGCGATAAGCTCGTAAACCGTGATAAATTGGTCATTATAATCGAGATATAAAATATCGTTACATCCCTAATGCAGACTTTCCCTTTTAATACAATGTGGGATGATGCAACAGCGAATTCAAACACTCCTCAGAGGCTTCAAAATGTGAAAATGTGATTTTTTTTCTCTCTCATTATTATGAAAAATGAGCTGGTGAAGTTAAGCCACTAACCAAAAAAGAGAGCCATGCATATTCATAATGGTGTATATTGCACCGTAAAGAAATAATCACTGAGAGAATAACTGTGTCTCTGCAGCCACCGGAGTATTGTCACATACATCTCTGTGCTGCAACCCAGTAATCAAAACCGTCAAGACCTTTTCTCTCACTTCCATCTGGAAGGAAAAAGAAAAAAAAAACCAAAAACATCCCCAACCTCCCACCGGCTCGCCTGTGTGGTCACACACCGATTCCAGTCACACTTTTCCCGCCACGAGCAGAAGTGTGACTGGAGCGGGAACACCTCGGGTCAGGGACGAGGTGTCGGCTGTGATGCTCGTCACCGTCCGCTGCAGGTTTTAGTTTCTGGCGTTAAGAGCCGGTACCATCTCTGACACGTCCTGGATGACAACGATCCCAAGGTTTTATGTGTGTTTGTGGACGTGATGTTCATCTTCGCAGTCAAGGTGTTTCACATCCTGGAGGCAGGGATGGAAATTCAAGGATGAAGATCGCTCCGACCAGGCATGAAAAAAAAATAAAGATAAAATAAAATAAATCAAAGAAAACTAGACTTCATTTGCTCTTGAAGATGGCTGGTTCATACACCTCTGCTGGACGTGTTTCCAACTCTTAACTCCGGTTGGCGCGCTGTTAGGATTACTGTTAAAACTAAACTTTATGGCATGTAAAAATGCAGTCTCTTTTATGATGGTGACCTAACCTGGGATCTGCTGTCTTCCAGGGACGTCTGCGACGGCATACAGTCATGGAATAAATTATTAAACCACCCTTGTTTTCTTCAGTTTCTTGTTCATTTTAATGCCTGGTACAACTAAAGGTACATTTGTTTGGACAAACATAACGACAACCACAAAGATTGCTCATAAGAGTTTTATTTAAGAGCTGATATCTTACCATTTTCCATGGTTTTCTTGATTATAACCTAAATCACTTAAGTTTTTACATCAATAGCTATGGCGTTGTACTGCCAAAAACACTGCTTTTATGCATTCAGTGTTTTCTTTTCTGTCTGTTTTAGTCACATGATGACATTTAGTGGTACCAGGTATTAAAATGAACAAGTGGTCTAATAATTTTTTCCATGACTGTAGATAAAAACATTCAAGGGACATCTTATTTCCTAGACAAACAACACAACCACATGTGCCTGGACCTGCGATTCAGAGCTGTTTACCATCTGGACTCGAAGACAAAGAGCAATAAAACTCAGAAGAGATAAGAACTGAGAACAATCTGACATTCGGTGTGCATTTGTCCATGGCAGCACCTCGGTGGTGTTGTTGACAAGTGTACCATCGGCTAATTAAAATATTCTGCATGGCATATTGAATCTTTTTTATTCATGATTGAGTATTAAACTCTTTAAATGACCTTTGTTTCTAGTTTTGTCAATGGCACCAGATAAAGGAACATGGAGAATAACTGTCAGCACCACGTGCATCCTCGTTCATTCAGGAATCGCCGGATCCTCGCCGGATGCTCGGCGGTCTCGGCGTTCACGGGGTCGCGTTTTAATTTCCGACGGCGAGGCCGGTCTTGACTTTCATCTCCCCTCCTCTTCGATCCGACGATCAAACACTGTTGTTTTTTTTTTTTTTTTATGCAAACGAAAGGTGGTCAACGGCGTTGCAGAGGAGCAACGTGGCGGAGGACACCCCCCCCCCAGTCCACGCTGCGATCTTTAAACACACGGTGATGCTGAATGTTAAACTCTGAGGCAGAAATCCCCTCCCGGGGTGAAGTGTGTGCAGCCGCCTCTCTAATCGATTGACAGTGAAAGTAAAATCTGAAGACTGGTTTCCAGAATAATAACTTGGAGGTTACAGACATTTTTATTAATATTGATTTTCACGGTTTTACTCGCTGACATTTTTCCACATTTCTGGGTTGTTCTAATTACCTGCTTCTCTCTCCGCGTGATGGCTGGAAATTTAATGTCATCGTGTGGAAAAGAGAGAACTTGACTCCAGCAGGACTCACTTAATAAAGGCGCAGGTATAACTAATGAAGTAACATCCAGTACCTGGAGTCGAAGTGTCAGGAATACTGCAGTGGAAGCTTTAAATAATGCAAATGACCATTTTGAGCATCTTGCAGGGAGCCGAGCGGCTTTGCACTTCAGTTCAATGTCAGAGCGAGCGTGGAGGAAGCTGTGTGAGAGGAGGCTTAAGCACCTCTGCCAAGGACTTAAGTAGAAGTCTGAATTGCACCATTTATGCATAAGGTAGCTTTAAAGAAAAAAAAAAAAATCACTTGGTGGGGGAAAAAGCCTCAACGTCAACTCTCACTCTGGGATCCATCACAGATATTCTAATAGAGCTCCCCGTCGACGGCCGCTAATTCCCTCAGCAGTGTCGCCGCCATCAGAACGGCGAGCTTTCCTGCACAGCACGCCGACGCCCTGACAACCCGGCTCCACCTGCGCCGGAGGAGAAAAAGTTAGCTCCCCATATGTAATGTCACCGTGACACTTCCTCTGTGCAAACAGCCGCAAATCCACTTATTCAGCACAATCAGACGATGTTATATCTCAGCCTGCGCCGCGGCCGCGCGCCGCATTAGCATGCGGCTTATGATGAAAGCGAAAGGAAACAATGAGAAATATTAAAAAAAAAAAGAGTGATGAAAAGGTAGAGGAGCCACGTATGTGTGTTAAGCAGGAGAAAAATGGATCACCTGGGGAAGTAACCTGTGCAGCCGGCATGAGAACAAATGGACCGCAGCCCGCCGCTATTAATCACTATTTGCACGGAGTTGACCATAATTCCCTTTTTTAACTGGTTAAGCTAATGACAACAAGTGAAAATTAATGACTTGATGCAAGAAATTAAAGAGTAGAAGCAAACGGAGAAATAAAAATAAAAAGATCAAACGTGAAGGAGTGATGGAGGATGTCGTTACTTGATTTGATCATTATGAGAATAAATATGACGTCACCGCGGCGTCGGCGGGTAGAAATTTTTGTCTGAGCGTCTCCTCGTTGTCAAACACGAGCCGACGTCCCTGATAAAATTCACGACCCGGCAATCACGCCGCATCAACGTTTCCGCTGAAGGCTACATAAAAAGTAACTGGCCCCGTAAAAGCGGTGTCAAATATGGCCGACCTCTCGTAAAGAGCGCTGATGAAACCCTCAGATGAAACTGTAACCGGCGTGCGTTCCTGCAGCGCGACGTGCAAACGCCTGCAGCTTCGAAACTTTTTTCTCCTCCCTCGTTTTCCTGCTGGCCCACTTTCCCAGGGTGCACCTCTGCAGACCTGCACGGTGCAGCGCCAGCCGCTCTGCAGCCTTTCAGGACGGCGAGCTCGTCTCCGCAGACGCGCTGCAGTCCTCCGTTAGCGCGCTACGACCTCAGGCTCTGTTCGTGGGAGAGCTTTTGTGAAAACCGATAAAACATGAATATGAAATAAAAACCACCCAGGAGGTCGAAACTCCTGCTCCTGTTTCCAGTGACTCCGCCCTCATATTTGACGACAGCTTCTACGCGTAATGGCTTCTAGTGTTTTGCATGTTTGCTGTAAGTGCTGCGTGCACCTGGAGCCCATCGAGCAGGTTGGCTGCAACTTCAGAGACGTTTGGAGAAAAGACGGCCGGTGCATAAATATCAGATCTGAAGGGATCAATGAGTGACAGCGGACAGAAACCCTGCAGCGTTCTGGGCTGATATACCAACCAGGACGTTCTGTTAAACCTGCCAACATCTGAACATAAACCTCTGGAACACAGATGTTTTACATATTTGGAAACCTCCTTTACTTAATGGATTCATCGATGCATTTTATTTTAAAACTTATCTGACTTTGACCTTTTCTGACTTTGAAAGACGGTAAATGAGGGTGAACGTCTGAGGCCTCAGTGGTAAAAGAACCGCCGAGCTGTTCAACGTTACAGCTGCACCTGCGGTCGAGCCGGTGTTAGGATTAAGATTAATTTAGAGAACTGTTTAACGGTTAAAACTAAACTTTATGGCATGTAAGAATGTAGTCTCTTTTATGACGGTGAGTCCTCAGTTCTGCTGCTTTATGACCTAACGACTGGGATCTCCTGACTTCCTGACCTGCTGTCTTCCAAGGAAGTTTACGATGGCATAGATAGAAATATTCAAGGGACATTTTATTTCCTATCAAACAACACAACCACATGTGCCTGGACCTGCGATTCAGAGCTGTTTACCATCTAGACTCGAAGACAAAGAGCAATAAAACTCAGAAGAGCAAGGATCCGCCAATAAGAACTGAGACAATTTTACATTTGGTGTGCATTTGTCCATGGCAGCATCTCGGTGGTGTTGTGGACAAGTGTACCATCGGCCAATTAATATATTCTGCTTGGCATATTAAATCTTTGTATTCATGATTGTATATTAAACTCTTTAATTGACCTTTGTTTCTAGTCTTGTCAAAGGCACCAGATAAAAGAACACGGAGAATAACTTTCACCGGCATACCGAAGAAAGTAAAAGTTGCTCTGGGAGGAGCACCTGAAGGCAAGAAGTGAAGCTCAGAGCTTTGAAACACAACTGACGAAGAAATATCAGCTGATGAAGGGACTGCAAAGCCTAACCCTAACCCTAATAGGCTAACCCTAACCATAATAGGCTAACTCTAACCCTAATAGTCTAACCCTAACTCTATTAGCCTAACCCTAACCCTAACCCTAATAGGCTAACCCTAACCCTAACAGGCTAACCCTAACCCTAATAGGCTAACTCTAACCCTAACCCTAATAGGCTAACCCTAACCATAATAGGCTAACTCTAACCCTAATAGTCTAACCCTAACTCTATTAGCCTAACCCTAACCCTAACCCTAATAGGCTAACCCTAACCCTAACAGGCTAACCCTAACCCTAATAGGCTAACCCTAACCCTAACCCTAATAGGCTAACCCTAACCCTAACCCTAATAGGCTAACCCTAACCCTAATAGGCTAACCCTAACCCTAACTCTAATAGGCTAACCCTAATAGGCTAACCCTAACCCTATTAGCCTAACCCTAACCCTAACCCTAATAGGCTAACCCTAACCCTAATAGGCTAACCCTAACCCTAATAGGCTAACTCTAATAGGCTAACCCTAACCCTAATAGGCTAACCCTAACCCTAATAGGCTAACTCTAATAGGCTAACCCTAATAGGCTAACCCTAACCCTAATAGGCTAACCCTAACTCTATAGGCTAACCCTAACCCTAATAGGCTAACCCTAACAGGCTAACCCTAACCCTAATAGCCTAACCCTAACCCTAATAGGCTAACCCTATTAGCCTAACCCTAACCCTAATGGGTCTGTGCGTCGAGGCCTCCAGGAACCTTCATGGTACCAGATCAGTCATGTAGCGCATCTCATCTCTGAAAGGGACTTCTCATTGTAGCAGTAAAAAACTAGCATTTTTCCCTCATTCTCATCTGGATAAAAAGCAGATGGAGTTAAACATCCTCGCTGATGTTGGTTAATTAGGGTGACCGTCGGGTGATAATTCAACGGCGTAAGACAGCGTAATTAAACGACACAATCCCATCTATATGCCCTCCTCTCTCAACTCGCCACGTCGCGATGTCTTCAGGTGGGAGAAGAGCGTCGGTGGGCGTAAATATTTAAATTTACTAATTCATCTCCACGTCTGGTAAAGGCTTCCTAACTCACGGCTGAAGGTGGATGAACAATCTGTTACTGCGTATTAATGAAGTAAACCGACCCCGTAGAGAAGAGCTGTTTCTGACTCTCCTGAGTTAATAAAGCGCCGGCCCATCTTTTTCTCGGGCTGATTAGAAGGTTCGGTACACAGCCGCGTCCTTTTGATGCACCGTTTCATTTGGTTTTGTGACTGGTTGCTGATTAGTTGGATGTAATTGGATTTTTTTCTTTTGTTTCTGCCTCTTTAAAGTCCGCTGAGTGCTGCGTGTGATAAACGGCCGTGAAGATAAAGGACCTTGAACTTTAACTGGAACTTTGTCTTCCTCCCGTCTTTCACTCCGTCCTGCTCGTCTGCAGGACGACTCTAACAATCCATTAAGCTCGGCGAGGATGTTGAGGAGATCCGTGCAAATAAGTGTGAAATTACTCCCTAATCAGTCATGTAAATCGCAGCGGTTCTCAATCGGGGGCGTCGACGCGTCTTAACGCAGAAAACGGCATGTTGGTGCGACGGGTGAGACAAAAGAAGTGTTTGACACGGAGAGGAATATATTCAAAAAAAAAAAAAAAAAGAAGAGGCTCAGAAAATCTCTGATTCCTTATTCAGAACTGAACTCATTTTTCCTGTTGGACTACATATTGAAAAATTTATGCCGTGATCAAAATTGTTCAGCAACGCGAGTCTTCAGGCGCAGAGGGTTTCTGCCTGTTCTTTGATGGAGGATGGAGAGAAAAAGCCTGATGAGACGGAGTGATGAACAAGTTCGTTCACAACCCAGCAGCCACACAAAAAAAAAAAAAAAAAAAAGAAAAGGAAAGAGAAAAGACATGCTGAAGAAGCTGGACCGTAATGAATACTAAAGTAGGTGGTTTTACTTTGGAGAAAATATTTAATTATAGAAAAGTTCAAGATCCAGGCACTTGATTCTGAAAGGAAAAATAATTAAAAGAAGAAGAAGAAGAACAATGAGGAATAACTTCCTCCTCTGCAGAGCAACAAGACGTCTCGGTATAAAACGCAGCTGTGACACCTGCTCATCATTCAAAGTTGTGGATGCGACGCCGCACCTTCCACTGGCGGGAAACGCTGGCGGGAAGTGAAGTGAGGGCAGCAGTCGGCGTCTGATCCCACGTCTGTATTTATTTACCTTATAAATGAGAAACTGGAAACTTCTGCCCGTGCAGCTGATCCAAACTGTTCATTTATAACTCAAAAATAAGTAATAAATTAATTTGTTTTATCTCAACAGATTGGATTTATTCTTCAAGAAGTGGAAAAAAAAATTCCATAAAAGCAACAATTAATGGTTTATATTTAGAGGGAGAAATGACAGTTAACGAACCGTTCCTTAATATCTGTGAAACGTTTCCCTCTTTTTGTCATGTGGAGGAAAAGACATCCGGAGACTGAAGAAGAACCGCGAGGCTCGTTTTGATAAAATTGTTCTGAATATCCTGGTGTTTTTAAAAGCACCCGTTTCTTTCAGTTTTTAAAAGGATAATTATTGACATTCGTTTCCCAGCTGTACTGACGGGCCTCCGACCCGCCGTGTTGCTCGTGGCGCCGGCGTGAACCTTCACTCTTTGCTTGAATCGTCGCCTTTGCCTTCGTCAGCGGCCGCGAACGAACGTCGTGGGCTGCTTTTCAAAGATGATGTTCTTGATTAGAGCTGAGCAATTTTATCGATTCTGCAATATATAGTGATCCCTTATTTTTCATGGTTAATGCGGACCCCCCCCCGCATCTTTCAGAGCGTCTTTCTGTTTCCTTCACAGCCTCTGGTCTCTGAACCGTAGTAAAGAAACCGCTGGTATTGTGCTATTTTTGGTTCGTAATTAGCGGCTAACACGCTAACAACAACAAAAGAAAAAGTCTGGTTTTCTCTGCAGGAACTTGTAACATCACACAGGTTGTATTGTTGGGCTCCTGTCGGTTAACAGAGAATGTAAATCTATACACGCTGGGCTGCTGTTGATGCTCACTACACTTTTCATCTAACCCTGTTTTCATTCTGCCGTCCCACAACACACACGCTACATTACCCATAAGGCCACACCATTACCCATAAGGCTACCTTCTTAAAGGGGCCAGGCTGGCTCACAGCATTTCTTCACTGTGAGAGAACGCGCACAACATCCTGTGATGTTTCTGCGATTTTTAAAATTTTTTTTAATTATATTATATATTTCTGAAAAATCCACAAATAACTAAAACCGCGGAACTTAAACAGCGAATTGGCGAGGGATCATTCTATTTTATTTCCCCAGAGCGTATTGATTTTTCAGCCGCAAGTATCAATATTCTTAGCTCCTTTATAAAACTCCCATGTCCCGAACGGATGCTCTTCCTCCACTTTGTAGGAAGAGCCATTAAGTCCTCCAGCCGCTAGCGTCGCTAGCGTCTTTTCTAGCTAGAGCTGAGCCAGTCAGGAGAATGGCAGCGAGTATAAACCCAGCACCTGCGGGCTTGAAAGCACGTGTGTGGGAGCATTTCTGGTTTAAAAAGATAAAGATGAATATCGCGATATATATCGTATCATGAGCTGAATATCATGTAGTGTATCGCCACAGCCCTATTCTAGATGTACTTATTCATCAATAAGTATCGGATGCAGGCGCTGAATCGGAATCAGCTGATTTTGTTCCCTCGTGTCTTTCAAAGCCTTCGTGACCTACAATGCGGACATCAGGCGTTTCATAATGACTGATCTGAATTGTTGTCCATCACCTGGTACCATCACGGATCGGCGCCAGCATGCCGATGAGCCCACAGACGCACCCTGAGTCATAGAGAACTATCTTCAGCCACAAGAAGAACAAAGAGTCCTGCAACAGATGGCCGGGCCCCCACAGAGTCCTGATCTCAACATCACTGAGGCCGTCTGGGATTATGTGGAGAGACGGAAGCAACTCTGACAGTCTAAATCCGCTTTCCTCAGGTTATTGATATGCAGACTTTCACATAACGCCATGAATGACGGTGCTGTTGTGAGAGCAGCAGGGCTGCTTTTCATATATACGTGCACGCTGCAGCTATTATTATAACATAATAATAATATAACATGACAAATAGGGGTGCACGATAACTGTTTTTTTAAATAACCGATAACTTTCAGCTCCTAAAGGCCGATACTGATAACTGATAACACTCACATATACCTAAGATCATTACATCAATACTATGAACAAAACCAAAAATAGTTTGGACTCTTTAAATGAACAGATATTTATTTTTTTACAATGAAAAACTATTGTCAAGCATCTAAAACATTTTCATAAAGCTATCAAACAAACCTATTTGATATCTCACATCAACTTAAATAAGGTTCATTACTGACTGATATAAAAAATAAAGGCTCCTTGAACTGATGGAAATACATGCATCAGAATTACAAACTAAAAAAATTCACTCCTAAATGACAATAAAAAATAATGTACAGTGACTTGTCTGTGTAAATAAACTGAAAAAGTGCACTCCATAGTAACAAAGAAATTATGTTTAAAGGATTTTGGCTTGTGGTTCCATTTAAATAAATGCCTTTAATTAAAGTAAATGAGGTTTAGTAGTTTTGTTTCTTTTTTTTTTAATCTCATGGAAGCTTTAGATGAGAGAGATGATGGTGATGAGCGGAGAGGAGAGGAGTTGACTTGCTGCTGGCTAGCTCACATTAGCTCATGTTAGCGTGATTTCAAAACTCCATGGAAGTGATGGTTATGTTTCAGGTGGCTGATCAGGTTTGACGTATTAAAGCTTGTACTATTTTTCCCTCCTTCACTTGGCGCATTTGTCACAAATAACCAGCAAACTATTTTCCTCTGAAACTTTAACTAAGTTCTACACCATCGCCGCCATGTTTGTTTTGTATCAGCGCACTGTTCCTCCGTTCCCTCGTTTGCTCGTCGTTCTTTCGGCCTTATCTATTTTTTCTATTTTTTTACATGTAACATGGGGAAATACTGCAAATATCGATTCAAGTCAGCAACTACCAAAATTATGACCGAGTTAACGAGTTGTTTTCTGGCATGAGGGGGTATTCTTGATTTTTCTTGCTGAGAAATCATTTCTCTGATTATGCCGACATCACTTGAACATAACATTCACTGCCGGTCATTCAAGACTCAGAGGGAGCGAGGCACTGCTGTGTTGACAAAAATATAAATGTTATCGGGGTTATTTGTAGTGATATTGGAGTTATCGGGATGACATCATAATTTCTTGTTATCGGCCTGATAGTTAGCGTGCACCCTTAATAACATAACAACCTAAAAATGCATCAGGAAACAAGAAAGTTGCATTCGCTCAGCGCCAAGACCAACTTCCCGTTTCACTTCCGTCACCAGCGTGTCCCGCTGAACGCCACGACGCCTCGCCCCGGCGCCTGGGAGCGCTCGGCGTGTACCGTACATGCTCAAGTGTGTCGGCGCATGCATGTCGACAAGCCGGGGAGGAGCGAGGAAGCAAGGGAGCGAGACGAGGGATCAGGATGTTTTTGGCCCGAGTACAGCGCGTGGAGGAGTCACTCAATGAGCTGACAGCCGTCAGTGAATCCTGGCGGCGGCGGCGGCGGGGGGGGGGCTGGACGAGCACACGCACACGTAAACAAACACAAACGCACACACAGACCCGGCGAGCACCGGGAAGCTCAAACAGACAGATGGGCTAATTCGTGACTGACTGTGTGTTATGAAACATTATCTCTGTGTCAGTAAAATCAAAATAACATTTTCGGCGTAAACGACGAGCCTGTAACTGCCAGCGGAGCGCCACATGGCCGTGATGGATACATATGCACGCTGGTGCACGGCCCGAGAGGAGGAGGAGGGGGGGGGGAGGGAGGGAAAAACGAAAAAAAAAAAAAAAAAAAAAACAACCCTCCTGTTTATTGTGTCATCTGGGGGTGAGCTGCACGCAGTCGTACACAACTGCATCCCACCTGCCGCTGCCAAATTAAGCTATCGAATCAATTTCAAGGGTCTGGAGGAAAATGAAGGCCATTATAGGCATTGAATTTTACTTGCTCCCTATTCAAAATTAAAGGCTATTGACAGACGGCTTTGTTTTGTTCGCTCTAAACCACTCCAGCAGCCGGAGTAGAGGATAGGTGGCTGCATTTTAATGGCCTGCCCCTTTAACGGCCGGCTCCAGAGCCACTTTATAATCCCCTTCGCTGGGGATTTGTGTATGCAGGGAGTGTATCGTAGCTAACTGAACCTGGCTCGCTGCTCTCCGCGGATGTTTTGTTGTCAAATAATGGGAGAGTGATGGGGTCCTACCCCGCTGTGAGCCGCCGCGAAGATTAGACAGATCTTCACGCCGGACGATTGGTGAAATTTATCACTGTCACAGGGTGCCAATCCAGCCCGCTTTTCTTTTCTTTTTCCTGCCCTCTCTAACGCCGCCCCCCCCCACCCACATGGTTTGTGATGGTTTCTCATTTGGAACCTGCAAAGCAGTTGTCATGTGTACTTTCCACTCCGATAGTGATAGCTTTAAAAAAAAAAAAAAAAAAATCACCCCCTTGCTTCACGCCCCCCTGCACAAAAATGCTCAACGCGTTCCCGCCGCCTGGCGTGCTCGGGAAATTTCAGGCAATGGCGGCAATTTGTGTTCGGCACGGACGCGTGCGCCATGACATCACTAAAGCAAGTGATAAATCTTGAGGAGGGGAAGACCACGCGGTAACGTGACAGCATCACGTTTGTCCCCAATTCGCTTTAAAGGTTTGGTGGGAGATCTTTTTATGCAGCATTTTTTTTTATTTACAATATTGCCTGAAAACCTTTTCACGTTCCCATTGCACAACTGAAATATAATGTTTGCAAAAAAAAAAAAAAAATGAAATGTTCTGGTCCGGTCTAGAGGAAAACTCGGACCAACAATGTACTGATCATCTTTACATTTATTGGCTGCCTAATACGTCCATCAAATACATGCTAAATATAATATGCTATTTGAAAGCCAGAAATCAAGTTAGCTCACACAGATCATTTTGTAGCAACAACGGCAGAGAAGACGTCAGCCGGCAGCAAAATCAAACAGAAAACTGTTGTTGAAAAAGCAACAGACATGCGGAAGCTAACTGAAGCTAACCGAAGAACGAAACAGAACCAGAGTGGTTATCGGTACGGCTTTCCAGCGCTGACGCCAGCTAAAACATGAAAAGGGGCTCCAGACCGACGCCAAGGTGGCCCAGTTTCTACTGGATAGGTAAGATGATGCCGTTCTGGTTATATAATATTTCAACATACTGATGGGTTATGGGTATTGTAGGCCTATTCACCCAGTCAGTGAGAAAATTAAAGATGGTGACAAAATTATTGTCCATTGAGTGACATGACGAACATATTCCAGCATGTTTCGCTAAGCTAGCAACTCTGTCAGCTAGGCTACAGTACTATGTGTGACACCGTTAGCTAGGCTGTTGTTATCCTTGACGGAAAGTTAGCCCGCCACTCTGATGCTACTTGTTGTTGGCAAATCGACGTGAGCGCTCGCGAATGCTTGTGAACTTCCGTGACCGCTCGAGACAGCGTGCGCTTTCATGTAGCCGTGAATCGTGTGAAGGCGTGGTTTCAAGGGGTGAGCTGAAGAGGAGGAGGCGGAGCCTTTGGGAGAAGGGAGTGAGTGTATATTTTCAAAATCCTCACTTGAGTTGGATTGCTCGAACTGTTTTTACCTCTAAGTGTCACATGTTTTTGGGTTTTTTTTTTTCTTTTCCTCGACCTCGAGGGGAAGCCACACAATCACAGCCTGCAGTGACGTTTGGGATCTGCACACAAAAGCTTCCATCCGGGCCGTTGTGCACACGTGTGCTGGAAAAGCATCAAGGAGGAGGGAAGATTTTTCCATCATTGAGTCTGTTGAGAAGCTACATTTCACAGCCAGCGGATTTTGATCCCTCTCCAAGCACCAGCGGAATTAGCATGCGGAGGGGAGCGCTGAAAAGGTGCTCCGGCCCTTAACTCAATCTCTCCCTCTCCTCCTCCTCCTCCGCAAGTAAAAGTAATGGATTGTAGCTGGCTCTGGCCTCAGTCCTGTCGCGTCACGCCTGCTAGCACAGCCAGCTAGCCAGGCGGCCAGGCGGGAGGGGGGAAGAGCTGCGGGCTCTGTTATTTAGCATCCATTCCTCCACAGTCACACTCCCTAACTCTGAGGCCAGCTGTCCGAGCACACCGAGCCCCGAGGACGGCGGCGCCGCCCGAACCGGGAGGTGACGGCCCCCTCCACGTCCTCTAACAGACTGACACCTCGGGCCGGCATGTCTGAATAACAATGAATCGCCGCAATAATACAAATCTTCCTTCCTGCGGCGGCGAGCAGGAAGGAGCGAGGCGAAATAAATGAGATGTAAATCATAACGAATTGCGGGAAGTGTAACTTTTTCCCGTGCATTTGCATATTTCCCTTCACGTTTTGATAATCAGTATTTACTGAAGGGAAATTAGTTGAGGTTATTTTTCATCGCTGATCGCTCCTTTTTTTTTGACAGAACAAATGTTTAGTCTGTAAAGTATTAAATCTGTCAAAAATTCAAACAGACGTGTCAGATGCTTTTTGTTGTCTTGCAAGATTTTTTTTTTATTTGTTTTCAGAAAACAAAGAAAAACAGTAACTTTTTCTTGTTACAAGGCCATATGTTTATTTCCACTGGGTCATAAACATATGATGACACCCCTAACCCCTCCACTAACCCTAACCCCTAACCCTAAGCCTAACCCTTCCACTAACCCTAAACCTAACCCCTAACCCTAATCCTTCCACTAACCCTAACCCTTCCACTAACCCTAACCGTTCCTAACCCTAACATATACGACTATACGACTATATAATAATAAAACCAGTACTTACATGTCTACAAACCGGACTGACACAAAGCGTTTTAGCCTCTTGCTCAACATCGTGAGCAAATGCAGAAAAACGAAGTCTTTCCTCCATTATTCTGTTTCCAGTTTGCTCTGGCTGTTAGCCCTGGGCGGGATTCAGCCGTTTGCTTTTGGTTGCAAATTGCATCCATTTGACTATAAGATAGTTGCGTGAGGAGGAAGAAAAGGCCCACAGTGAAACTTCTGTGTGGTTATTGGACCGTATGAGTTTGCGAGCAGCTCTGAGTGCAGAAGTGAGCGACCCCAAGCCTCCCCTCCAACCCACCAGCTCTATCCGTCCTGCTGTTGGTTTATAAAGTGCTCTCTTGGATTCACAGTGCGAGCCCAAACACCTGCAGCTTTTGTTTTATACTTCCGGCGCTTCTCTGGATCAGGATCTCAGCTCCGCTGAACCAAAATAACCAGCCTGTACCGTCCCCGGTGCTGGGCAAGTTCACTTTCTACACAAACTAGTTCAGTTCACCATTTCAAAAGATGAACTAAATAGTTCATTTTTAGTTATTTTTTTTCTTATCCTTTTTTAATATTGCTGCAAGCAATTATTTGTCAGAATGACAAGTCAATGCCCATATACTACCGCACCACAAACGACAATTATTTCATCCAATTTATCTGTTGAAAACTATTGGTCCAATTCAGAATCCTGAACCAACCAGGGTTCACATTAGCATTGAAGGGACTTATTTCCGTTTCAGTTTCTCTCTACAGCAGCCAAACTTCAGAATACCAAGGCCCAATTTGACATGTGAAAAATATACGCTGTCCACCCAAAACTTTCATCACAACTGTGATCACCAGGCAGGACTAGAAGCTATGTTCTGATATCAATGTAAGGGGTCAACAAATAGGTGACAATTGTCATATATAACTTAACTGGTTTGTTTTATTACTTCTTAATGTTTTTAATGTTTAATGTTAATGTTAATGTTTTTTTTATAATGTCATGAATATTAAAAAAAGATTGATAATTTAAAACATATTTAATTTTAATAACCTCTCACGGCCCACCTGTAGTACCTCAATGGACCACCAGGGGGCCGCGGCCCACACTTTGGGAACCACTGCTCTACAGTAGATTAAAAATATGAGGAAAAACTTGCTGACAAATGGTCTTTATTATAAGACAAAAACAGGTCCTTAAGGTGCAAATTTCAGTCGGGGCGCTCCTCCGGCTCTGAGCGACGGCAGCTTTCATCTTCCTGCTTGTTTTAAACGTTTGATGACGTAATTGTTAGCTTAACAGAAGCGACAGCCGTGTTGCCATGTTTGATTGATTTCCTCAGATACATATCAGGCTCGTTTGTGGTGGATTTTAAATGGGGTTCGCTGGAAACCTGGAACGGTTTTGACCGTTCGTGAACTTTGAAAGAGCTTCGTTCACAGTTGCCCGAATGAGCGCGCTCAGTTCACGTTCGCACAAAATATGAACTAGTTCGTGAACCTTCGTTCAATTAACGTGTTCAGGTACGACACTGACTGTCCCATACCAACATACAGCATGCAGACTGCAGTCACCGCATCATGTGGGTGTGGTACCAGGCGTGTAGGCCGTCCAGCTTACACACCTGGCAGTGCAGACGCAACACAGGCCGAACTGACGTGGGCCGAGCCGAACCGCTAAGCAGGGGAATTATTGATGAAGTTGTGATTTTGAGGAATCTGTCCACGCGCCAGTGTTTAGTTTTACGCCACGGTTCCTCAACAGATCGGCCTTTACGCCGCCGTCGGCACCCAGTAACACGGTGACCGCTGTAATGAAGCGAGATGAAGCCACCTGTCCAGAACCGAGAGCACCGGCTGAGGGATGAAGAGTATATTTCCCCTCAGCTGTCTGAAGTTCAAAACGAAGAGTCGGAATTGAAAACACTTGCATTCGCCAGGTGCACGATCAGAGGACGCCGTTGGGACGGCAGAGCCGGCGGGTGTCAGCTACATGTGGAAGAAGGAAATTATTGAGTTTAACAGCTGGGACTTTGAAGCCGTCCGACAAGAACAGACGAGAACTCATCAATTAATAGCTTTAATTGCACATCCCTGCGCTAATGCGCTCGGGCGTCAGTTTGCGCACGCTACGACGTGCTGTGTGAAGCGCCGCCACGTTGTGATCCGTCCTGACAGACTCACGCCGCGGCCGTCCTGCGCGTTGACGGGCACGTAAATGTCGAAAGGAGCGGACGTGTGAAGGAAATGTGCAAGACGAGGGAACGTTGACGCACGGTCTGAACACGCGCCGCCATCGACTCGACTCGTCTCGGCGAGGCTGACGTGCCGCGCGGTAATATACACGCAAGCTGAAATGGGAAGTGACACCCGACACGGAAGATCCGCAAAGGGACTTTAAGGGAACAGGAAACGATAATTGCGACATTGAAACAACTCGCGTGTCCGTGTTGCACGAACGTGAGCCAAGAGAGCCTGGAAATAATTTCATATCTGCAAAAGAAGAACTTTGCAGGGAGGAAAGAAGCATCTGCCAAACGTTAACCAGCTCAACAAAGAGAAGCAGACGTACGCTGGAACTCACCAACAGGGATGAATGTTTGTGTGTGTAGCTTTTTCTTTTTTTTAGCGCATCAGTTGACTGTCAAATGCTGCTAATTGGAATGACAGTTGTAATTAAAACATGCAGCTCACTGCAGTGTTAACGACGGTCCTTTTCCAAGGAGCAAACACCGTCTTACAAGCCGGTTGACTGTTCAGCAGGAGGGACGGCCCGTGAATCAAAACGGCCTCGAATAAAGGAAACTGAAAACAGCCTTCCTCCAGCTGTGTTTCCCATAGTGCTTCCTTTAGCATCGAGAGAAGAGTGTCAACGTGGATCCGTTCTGCCGCCGAGCTCTGGATTGGTTTTGACAGCCTCGGCATGAACACAATAGTCAAGTTCAATGCATTTTGAAGCATAACGGTGGCGTTTAGGGAGCTGGTGAGTCTCTGCTCCTGGCACTCATTAACTCACTACTGGTTATTTTTGTGCCTTTGAAGATCAACTTCGTCTTCATTCCAGTCATGTTTTCGCTGTTTTTAAACCGAGTTTTGTAAAACCGGACCTCGTTTCTGACCCCAGTTTGAACCGATGCAGGAATACAGCAGCTGGAGTTTCAGGCTTTTGTTACGGCTGGTGTCCACGTTACTGTCCAACATCAACTCTGGGGGACAGGTTTTTGTTCTGCTGCAGACCAGTTTCCGTTTGTGAACGTTGGGCTCGTGGTCTAACATGGACTGTGAAAATAATGAAAGAGTTTCAGTGATGATGAACATGGACGACCAGTTCATTTGCATCTATGGTGGCGTAATGTGGACGGATATCTTTTCTTACATGCAGCAGATTGTAGGGTTGGGAATCGAAATCCGGTTCCTGTAGAGAACCGGTTCCTGTAGAGAACCGGTTCCGTGTGCTTCAATTCCATGGAATCGTTTATCAGTTTATCCAGCGATTCTCTTATCGATTCCAACCAGCACGAATCTCACGTAATTTACGCAAGTTACACACAGTCAATTCCAGAAAGCACTTGCGTGATTAAGTAACGTCGGTTTAGCACGCGCATTGGCATGCTAAACCGACAATGCGCAACGATGGCGCCCACCAGGTTCAAACGCTCCAAAGTTTGGCTTCACTTCACCAAAGAAAGATGGCAACAAGGCAACTAGCAGTCATTGTAAAGTGGAGATAACAGCGTCGGGAGGGAACACGGCTAACATGCTGAAACATTTGAACACACAACATGCTAACGAGTGTCGTGTTTTTGACGCTTCGGACTGATGGATCTCAACCCAGCAGCAGTAGCCAAGCTAAGATCACCTCTGGCAACTCTGGTTAGTAGCAATCCCGCTGCCTATGTGCTTCTTTGTAAAACACGCTATAACATTAACGCTATGCTATTAAATGAATTCCTTCTGCATTACATTTAGAAGATGACCACTTGACGCATCCCAGCCAGAGCCGTTTTAGCCCACAAAGTCTCGGGGTGATTGACTGCAGGTCCCTGAAGACTTCCGCTATGTAGTGCCATAAAATGATCTGCTGTGGGCGGGACCTCCGGTTTTAAACACTTCGCGGATGCTCGCCAGCTTTGCGATGCTCAACATACAGTCATTGAAAAAATTATTAGACCACCCTTGTTTTCTTCAGTTTCTTGTTCATTTTAATGCCTGGTACAACTAAAGGTACATTTGTTTGGACAAACATAACGATAACCACAAAGATTGCTCATAAGAGTTTTATTTAAGAGCTGATATCTTACCATTTTCCATGGTTTTCTTGATTATAACCTAAATCACTTAAGTTTTTACATCAATAGCTATGGCGTTGTACTGCCAAAAACACTGCTTTTATGCATTCAGTGTTTTCTTTTCTGTCTGTTTTAGTCACATGATGACGTTTAGTGGTACCAGGTATTAAAATGAACAAGAAACTGAAGAAAAAATGGTGGTCTAATAATTTTTTTCCATGACTGTAGTGTCAACATAGCACGAAGCATGAAGTGGCTTGAGTTTTGACCAAAGTATTGGCTGCAATAATTTAGATGTGTCATATAATTTACCCTGTACAGTTGTCATGGATCTAACTTGTGTTTCTTTGTCCCAGGCTGTAAATGTGTTAATTTCTGCTGCTCGAAGGGGATTTCGGTCCGTTGATGGTGATTACGAACACCTCAGAGATGTCGAGAGCGGCACGAGGAAATCATTCTCTCTGGAGACTTTGTGGAGCTTTAGAGATGCTAAAAAGTCATCGGTGGCCCAGACGGGTCAGGATCCACGGCAAACACAGTTCGACTGCTGCAGTTGATTTTTGATGCTACTGAAACTCATCTTAATGCAGAACGGTGAAAAGATGGAGACAACGCTCAGGGCCGTTGGCCTACAAAGTCACGACTAATGGAGGAGCCTCCTGCTGCACTTAGGTCACATGCAGAGTTTGTAACAAAGGCATTATGGTACGTAGACATCAAGCACAGTCACACGTTTGAAGACCTGATTGGAGATGCAGCTCCAGATGTCTAGAAGGAGCACAGTTTATGACTTTAGGAAGCTTAGCTCCTTCAGTCTGTGCAGAAAACGCTGTATATCTTCTGTAAGTTTGTGGCGGAGAGCAGTTTAATCTGCAATCGTCTGTCGGGGGGCAGCAGTAGGAGAAAATCAAAATGGATTGTTTTTTTTAGGAGTTAAAAATATAGACATCCGACTGCAGGCGCTGGTTTCCATCACACGACCCTTCCCTCCATAAATACGCCACCGCAGACTGTTTTTCCCAAATCCATCTCCGGTGTAGCGAAGTGAGACGAGAAACGTCGCCGCTCACTTACGGCGGCAAACAAAATCGCAGTTCATTAGCGGCAGCACGCGGAGACGCGCGGCCACATTAGCAAACGCGTTCGTGTCGAGCCGCACGCGTATTTTTCATTTCTCCTGTCAGGGCCTCGGTCGCGCGACTGCGATCACGCCGCCGGGCAAAAATGAGTTTGAAACACCGCGTGTAGCCGCGGCAACTTCCGCTCCGCGTCCTCGCCGGCAGCAGAATTAAAACCGTACCTGCGAAAGTGAGAAGCGTCCCCATTAAATGCGACAATAAGCCGCGTGATAAAACCACGTTTGCAGAAAAACCTCGCCGTGTTAGTCGGGGTGGCAGCTCGGCGTCTTTGCGAGCTGCTCCTAATGGTTTTGTGCAGCCTTCGACATCTGGAGGCAAATGTGCAATAAACAGGCTGTATGATCTCTGAACGGGGACATGATGTGGGTTTTGATGTTTCCCCGGCGATAATGGCCCGGGAGAAACGCGCGTTAGGTCATTAACAGCGGGGAGCGAGTCCTCCATCATCGGCCTCAATCGTCTAATCCCGCGGAAGGAGACGGCTTGGCGGCGGCCGTTTCTGGAGATGGGAGGTGTTTTATTGAAACTTTTGGATATCAAACTGTCGTACTTTTCCACCGCGCCCCCCCCCCCCCCAAAAAAAAAATGTCACACCGCATCTTCGACATCCGTCTTATTAAATTGTCCGATACGCAAGCGGCAATGACAGTCATCTCGGAGTGTCATCCGAGCGAACAATTAACAGAGCAGCAAAAATGTGAGGTCAGATATAATTAACATATGTGCTGCTCAGCTATAATTGCTCAAGTCTAAAGCAAGTAATTAAATCACTCAAAGTGAGCCGTGCAAACAATGAGCAGCTGAGTTTTTCCCGCTGCTCTGGCCAACGCCGGCGAGGAGGAGGAGGGACGGTCCTCAACCTCATCTTCATCCTCATCTCTTCCTTCCACTCTCAGGAGTCTGGAGAACGTCTAACCGAGATCCGCTCATCGTGACACCTGCGTCGGGCCCGTCAGACCCGAAGAGGTGGAAGGGAGCGCCGTTAAGCGAGTGGCGGGAGCATTATCAGTCTATATTTCACAGGTGTCAGCGGGGGACTTGTCCCCGTTTTGTCCTTTGGGTGTCATTTATTAAATGAAGGAAACGAAAGGGATGTTTAAGGCAGAAACGCCGGCCCGCTCGGACGAGGGATTACACGTTGTCACGGGGAAGAAAAATTGCATTTGAACCCCCGGACGCGCCCGCGGCGGCATCCGGGGGAATTTCATTAATGTATTGTCCTAACAGCTATTCAAATCATATATGGCGAGCGCGGCGGCTCGTTCACACCGCGCTGCACAACGGTCCCGTTTTTGAATACATTAAATTCATTTTCATTAGGAAATGCTGCTGTCAGTGGAATCGCTCGCCTCGCTTTTGCTTTCACTCCGAGGTCAACGCCTGACACGAATCCGAGCGGTTCGCGAGTTACAAACCGTTTGACACGTCCGACCTTTGAGGGAAGGGAGAGAGAGAGAGAGCGAAGGAATCACAACAGAGGAATCTGCCTGCTGGCTGTCAAACGGCTGGATTAGATAACAAAACGCTGTTTTTTTAACGAACCTCAAGGACAACGAAAACATACCGTTTTCTGGTCGGATGCTGCTGCGTTTAAAAGGGGAATTTCGTTTTTTTTCTTCCAGTGTGTCGAATCATGTTTGAACTTCCTGAAGTGACTCTTTACTCCAAGAAACACATCTGCGACATCCTTCTGAGCTTTAAACCTGTTCTAGTAGATCCGAAAAGAGAATAAAACATACAAGCTCTTAGTCACATGACCTGCATTTAAAAGAGACGTATTATGTAATATTATGACACGCGCTGGTCCGGATGTCACTTTAGCAGCTGGCTACGGAGGTTTATTACCTTTGATATCATTCATTTGTCTTCTAAGTGCTGAATTAAACCAGTAAAAACCAACTTCAGACAGTATGTGACTCATAATTTCATCCTCTGACCAGTCAGTACGTGAAACGCAAAGCAATCTGGAGGACCGGGAGTCTTCTGGTCGTCCTCTCCGGACCGAGCGATGAGGCCGAGTCCGTCCTGAGGATTTGTTTCTGTCAGATGCAGAAAGGCTCGGGCATCTTCTGACATTATGTTCCCAGAGGAGACGGGGTCGAGGCCAGACATCGTTTTTCTTTCCTTTTTCAACTTCTTCAATAGAGGAAATTCGCTACACGGTGCAGTTCCCGGCTACATTACGTCCTCCTTTCATAATAAAGCGATATGCTTTCGACCCCGCGTGACCCGGGTTTCCTGGGCATTTTTCTCAAAAACGCACACGGCCGTCTGCGTCGTTCTTGACATTTAAAACCGCACGAAAATGAAAAAAACAGATCCCAATTAGAGCGGCGTGAATCAAGAGGCCCTCTCGGTTCTCCGAGTAACCGGCTGGTTTTAACGTCCCCTCAAAACGCCTCGGAAATTGACCTTCTCGTTCAGCGAGCGGTGATAAAAGCAGGCTCCGAGTGGCCCCGGATCAAGCTGGTCTGATGGTTTCTGTGAGGAGGGAAATGTAATAAAAAAAGAAAAGAAAACAGAGAACCGCGCGGCCTGCAGTTTAATGTCATACACCCAACAGAAAAACAAACCCCAAGCAGAAAAACATGACACTAACTAGCAGGTTTTAATGTAAATCACAGCGCTGGACAGTAACCGCCACGTTATGACAGCTGGTTATTATTGAGGACCGTCGTCAGGAGACGAGTCACTGACGAACCCGCTAACGTGACGAGGCGGCGCCACCGACGGGGGGGATACTCGGAGTTGAGAGGGAGCTCTGCTAAATTTAAACTTGGTGGTGCCGAGGCAGCGGTGTCGGCGGGATCACCTGTTGAAGAGCATTCATTTCAGCAGAGGAACAAAGGTCAGCGTCCTTGCTGGAGCTTTGATTGGCAGGCGGGGGAGTCCGATGCCCACGGTCGGCGGCCCAGCGGAGCATCCGACAGTGGCGCGTGGCGCGGCCGGGCCACAGTTCTGACGCGGTGCTGACTAACTGAGTGTGTCTGCTGACAGAGTGTCTGACTGATAGGATCACCCCGGGAGGCTCTTCCAGGGCCTTTACAAAGCGCCGCTGATAGGGCGCGCCCGTGGCGCCGCCGCCGGGGCCCGCCGGCAAATTAAATATAAGCCCCCACACACACACCCACCCGCTAATGTACGCGGCGTAATCACGGAGCGAGGGGCCTGGCAACGGGAGGAACTTAGAATCCAAGATGGCAAAAGGAAGGAAGGAGTACGGCGGAGTTTTTTTTATTCTTCACTTACGGGATGAAAGTCGAAATGTCAAGAATAAAGTCGAAATGCAGTTTTCAGAATAAAGTTGAAATGTTGAGAATAAAGATGAAATGTCGAGAATAAAGACGAAATCTCGAGAATAAAGACGAAATGCAGTTTCCAGAATAAAGTTGAAATGTTGAGAATAAAGACGAAATCTCGAGCATAAAGACGAAATGCAGTTTCCAGAATAAAGATGAAATGTCGAGAATAAAGACGAAATCTCGAGAATAAAGACGAAATGCAGTTTCCAGAATAAAGTTAAAATCTTGAGAATAAAGACGAAAACTCGAGAATAAAGTTGAAACGTCGAGAATAAAGATGAAATGTTGAGAATAAAGATGAAATGTCGAGAATAAAGACGAAATCTCGAGAATAAAGACGAAATGCAGTTTCCAGAATAAAGTTGAAATGTTGAGAATTAAGTCGAAATGTCGAGAATTAAGTCGAAATGTTGAGAATAAAGTTGAAATGTTGAGAATAAAGACAAAATGTCGAGAATAAAGTCGAAATCTCGAGAATAAAGACGAAATGCAGTTTCCAGAATAAAGTTAAAATCTTGAGAATAAAGACGAAAACTCGAGAATAAAGTTGAAACGTCGAGAATAAAGATGAAATGTTGAGAATAAAGTCAAAATGTCGAGAATTCAGTCGAAATGTCGAGAATAAAGACGAAATGTCGAGAATAAACTCAAAATGTTGAGAATTAAGACAAAATGTTGAAAATAAAGTCGAAATGTTGAGAATAAAGTCGAAATGTTGAGAATAAAGACGAAATGTCGAGATTAAAATCGAAATGTTGAGAATAAAGACAAAATGTCGAGAATAAAGTCGAAATGCAGTTTTCAGAATAAAGTTGAAATGTCGAAAATAAAGTCGAAATGTCTAGAATAAAGTTGAAATATTGAGAATAAAGTTGACATGTCGAGAATAAAGTCGAAATGCAGTTTCCAGAATTCCAGAATCGGTAGTTTCTTTTTCTGAATAGGCGCAATTTCTGACACAATCTCTTCAAAGTACGAATAATTATTATAATACTGAATCTATGTGATAAAAGCATAGACACAGACATTATGTTGGTAGAGTAAAGCTGGTTTGAATAAATCTTTAAGACAATTTTATTGTGGAAACTGCATTTCGACTTTATTCTTGACATTTCGACTTTATTCTCGACATTTTCGACTTTCTTCTCGTAAGTGAGGAATGAAAATAAAAATCATTGCCCACAATTTTTTTTTCTCAGTGTGGCCCTAATACTCCGTTGTAAAGGAGAGACGACGCCTGAACGTGGAGGAAAAAAAAACAAAACAAAAACAGTGGAGCCCGACCTCTGCTCTACGCCGGAAAATACTTTGCTCGGAAGCCAAGGACTCGTATGAAAGAACAACAATAACACGCCATTATGAGATGTAACATTTTTTGCGACGACCCGCGCTTCCGGGGGGAAATTTGAAAGAAAAGCAATTTCACATTAAACTATCTGACACAATGCAGGTCTGTGGAGTGGAGGGGGGGGGGAAGCAGAGGGGGAGTGAGATAGCGGTTAGCGCATATGTGTGTGAATGGTTGGAGGGGCTGTAGCGGGGGGGGGGGGGGGGATATTCGGGGGAGCTTCCTAACAGCCATTGGCCAACTGGAGCGAGACACACACACATCCCCTCCGCCAAGTTAAAAGGGATGGAGAGGATGAAATTTCAAAGCCTCCCCTGCAGACACACACTCTGCTCCGCACACATCAGCAACGAGATGCTCAAATATTCCAGTCCGCCGTTCCAGCCTGGTTTCCTCTGCTTCCACGCCGGTATCAGACATGCTTCTGTGATTAATGAGAAACCCAAAGAAAAATGGCTCGACGTGACTGTGGGCGCGCGAAAAACAGTCTACCAGAATTATCAAATGCAACCCCCCCCCCCCCCCCCCCCCCGTCGCTCTTTTCTCCGTGATGCTAAAAACTGTCCTTAATTAAAAATGGTGTCTCCCAGTAATATATTTCTCATGATTACTTGCTGCAGGCGGTTCAAGTGAAAGTCACTGGGAGATAAGGGAAAAAGGGGGGAAGTGGCGCACGTGCAGCTATTAAACTCCATTCACTTGTTATGGCCGACAATACCGCCGCGATTAGCCCGGAAGACCGACGGGCGTCAGATGACGCGTTTCTGGGAGCGCCAAAGCGTCACTCTGCTGCCCTTGTACAGACAATACAGTACAGAGGACTGCGAGCTGCAGCGAGATCACCCCCCCCCCCTCCTCATCCTCCTCCTCCTCCGCTTTTCATAACCCTGACTTGACACGTTTGATTCAACTGTTCATCTCCCGGTCTTTACGAGCGACTCTCGTGTTGGGAACCGGGTGATCCGGGCGTTTCCCGGATCACCCGAGTCACAAACCTGCGCTATTCCGTTTTCTTGTTATGTTTCCCTTTTGTTTCTTTGTTGTCTTATGATGGCAACATTTTTTTTTTTTTTTTTATGTTGCTAAGCAGTTGTTGCTGTGGTGATTTTTGCACAGCACTTCCCGGAGATCGCGAGTCAGTCGAATGCGGCCGCCACGGTCACATCTCTGCTGGAAGCAGATGAAAAGAAACTTTGACTCGCAACTTTCACATTCCCTGCTTTACGTTTGCCGAAGAGGCCTGAGACTAGAGCTGTAGCGATACACTAATCTCACGGTACGATATATTTGGCTCACGATACAATATATATAACGATATTCATTTGCAATACATTTTTTTTTATTATCCTTTTCAAATATATACAAACATGCATACACATGCACATACGGCACGAAAACAGTAAAAAAAAATGTGCAGTATTTATACATATTTAAAAAAGTGCAAATCAACAGTGAACAAACAAACAAACAAACAAAAAAAAAAAACACATCTCAGACAGACATATCGGGAAAACTTATGCATAAGTCTTCAAATCTTGTTCACACTCAAAGTATATCGTGAACTTCGCAAAATAAATTAATAATCTGTTGCAGGGTTCACATGCAGCAACGTTCATTCCTCCTCATCGTCTGTTAAGTCTATGCTTTTCACAAAAATAACAAATGGTCCCCAGACTTCTTCGAACATATCCCCTTTCCATCGTCGGATATATGTCACTCTTTCTAAAGGTAAAATTTTAAACATTTGTCTAAGCGAATATGTAATACTAGGTCTATTAATTTTTTTCCAAAACATTAATATCGACCTCTTAGCACACAAGAGAGACAATCTATAAATATTTTCTTTGTATACATTTACATCATTTTCCGAAAGATTTTAAAGGGACAAAGTGATTTTTTTGACATCTTGTGAGTGTTCCAATGACTTTGTTTGAATTAATTGAACTGAAAGCATCAAATACACATTATATGGCTGACAGGCAGCTTGCAAATGCTGGACAAAATGAATAATAGACAACAGGATAGCGGCTCCATCGCGTTCACCGTGCGCCTAAAGCCGGCGTTTTCCACCACTGAATACGGTCTCAAATCCTGACAAATAAAGTCAGAGCAATGGACTCCGAATTTTCTGCGAACTCGGTGAAGTAGATGGAAACTGGTGGCAACAACCGCCGTCACTGTCCAGTAGGGCTGGGCGATTTTATCGATTCTGCGATATATATCGATATTTTATTTCCCCAGGGAGTATCAATATTTCAGCCGCGGGTATCGATATTCTAAGCTGCCTTCAAAACCCCCGTGTATAAACGAGTATAAATCCAGCGCCTGCGTGCTTAAAAGCAGATGTGTGGGAGCAGTTCGGGTTTAAAAAGAAAAAGGAAAGCGAAGATTTAGACAAAAATATGGCGGTTTGCAAGCTGTGTCACACAAACATGAAGTACTCTGGAAATACCTCCAACCTGCGAGCCCACCTGAAACGTCACCACCCGGACAAGCTAATGCTAACTGAGAGCTAGCCAAACTTTGTCAGGATTTGAGACCGTATTCAGTGGTGGAAAACGCCGGCTTTAAAGGCTGTGTTTACTCTCGCAGCAATGTGTCACAGTTACTTTTGATTTATGCTCAATTTTGAAGCGCCACAACGGAGAGGGACAATCATGAACTAGCTAAACTTCACTAAACCTATCTTTTGCATTTTTCCACTTCCTCACCGTCTCGGCCGTATCCAGACCCACATTCATCGTAATCTCCCTCCATGAATTACTAGAATATGTGCTGTCTTTGTAGTGTGGAGAACCAGAATCGTACAGATGTGGGTACTTCCTCATTTCTTCGATGACGCGGATGTAGAATTGACCAATCAGAGGCCTCCTTTCTCTCCTCTCTGTGACGCTGTCTGCGGTCACCTACCTTTTCAGTTCAGTTAATTCAAACAAATTGGAACACTCACAAGATGTCACCAAAATCACTTTGTCCCGTTAAAATCTTTCAGAAAATTATGTTAATGTATTGTTAGAAAAATATCGATATAATATCGTATCGTGAGCCAAATGTATCGTATCATATCGTGAGATTAGTGTATCGCTACAGCCCTACTGTCCAGCGTGGTTTGTTTTCGGATCGCGCCGCAACTTCTTGGGCTAGCTCTCAGTTAGCATTAGCTTGTCCGGGTGGTGACGTTTCAGGTGGGCTCGCAGGTTGGTGGTATTTCCAGAGTACTTCACGTTTGTGTGACGCAGCTTGCAAACCGCCGTACTTTTGTGTAAATCTTCGCTTTTCCTTTTTCTTTTTAAACCCGAACTGCTCCCACACATCTGCTTTTAAGCGCGCAGGCGCTGGATTTATACTCGCCGCCATCCTCCTGACTGGCTCAGCTCTAGCTGGAAGAGAAAGAAGCTTCTGGATAACTGGTTAGAAATGCTCTACAGCGACGCTAACGGCTGGCGGACTTTGCAGGAAGAGCACCCGTGCGGGACACGAGGGTTTTGAAGGGAGCTTAGAATATCGATACCCGCGGCTGAAATATTGATACTCCCTGGGGAAATAAAATATCAATATATATCGCAGAATCGATAAAATCGCCCAGCCCTACCTCAGACGGACTCGACCGGTTCCCGACTGGTAAATGTGCACGGACACACCTCCAGAGTCGGTGTCAGGCCGCGCTGAGTAATTACAGCGATTAATGCGCCGGCCGCGCTCGCCTCTCGCTCCGGACACTCTATCAAGACGCTCGGCGGTAAAGGATGAGCATCAGCTCTTAATAGAGAATCCATAGTGTTTAAATCTAGAAAAAAAGGGAAAAAAACAAACAAACAAACCAACAAACTTGTTCGGAAAGACTTAGTTTACCCACAATCCTCTTGGGGGAGATCGTTTACCGGGGCTGGGAACGAGGGGGGGGGGGGGGGGGGGAGCGGTCGCGTTCTCCCGCCCTTGTCGCCGTGCTTCGCGCTGACCTCTAAAAATGGACAACAAAGATCATATCGTGAAACCAATACGAGCACCGACGGCCTCTGCACAAATTGATTTACCCACCCAGAACTCACTCTCTCCTCGATGAGGTGCCAGGACGCCGGCGACATACATCACTGTCACGCAAGCACCCTCTAGTGAAATGTGATTTTTATCTTTATGAGCTTTTTTCTTCTTCTCTTTTTTTTCGGTGCAGTGATAAGTGATGAGAAATAACGCGTTTTTGTTAATATGGGTGCACATACGGGCGCCGTCACGTGCGCAGGGGAGGGAGAGGGGGGGGCGGCGCCGTCACGTGGTCCCGGCGGGGCGTCCGCGGCGCTACGGCTCGTAGATCACTAGCGTGTGGGTGAGAGTTGTCACCAGCCAGCGCCCGGCTGCGAAGCACAACGTAGTTTATGGCACCAAATCTCTAGACATAAGCGTGAATCGTGGCCCAGGCAACAACGAGGGAAAGTGCACTAAAAATAGATGATAAGCCTTTTCCGCTCGCCCCAGAAACAATGGCTCCTTTTGATTTTTCATGCGCTCAAACTGTGGTGGGAAGGATGAAGGAAGCCGTGGATAACTGGGCTGAGGGACGTGGATGAACGCAGCTAACCTGAAGTGAAACACAATAAATGCACTTTTTTTTTTTTTTTTTTTTTTTAAGTGTGTTAAACGTGCACAGATAGCCCGGCCTCCCTCTCTTTCCAACTGACAACCTCTGTTACACAGTTAATTACAGCCAACTGCAACGCGGTGCAGTGTCAATTATCATGTGCTTTAGCTCTTCCCCCCAACGGGTATTTTTACTGCCAGGGCTCCGCCGCTAAACTTTCCAGTTTCTTTTATTGCTATTCTGCCCGGGTCTCAAGGCTGAATCACATTTGCCAGACAGAGCTGTAAAAACAGGAGGGATTTAAGGATTCAGATTGGTGGAGGGTAACCTAATCTCCCGTAATTGGGGGAATGGTTCTCATTTATATCAGCCTACTTTCGAAGGCGAAGCTCGTCGGCGGGCGGCTATCATCATCCCGCGGCGTTATATTGTGACGATTCATTTTCATAAGGGGGGAAAAAAAGAGAAAAAAAAGGGGGGGCGGCCTCCGCAGCCACATTAAACGTAATCACCATTAATCAGAGCGCTCCCCCAACTCAGCGGGTCGCCGGGATCGGCGTACACAAACCCGAGTGTTTGGACTCGGTGCTGCGAAATAACACGTTTCGGGCTGAAAATGGAGCTGGAATGGTAATCCTCCGCCAGGCGAAGCGTCCTCGCCTCGCCAGATGCTTAGTTCTGAAATTTGCCTAATTGCCGCGCTCAGATCAATCCTTTTTACTCAGCCAAACGAAACCGCCAAAGTGTTTTTGCGAGCATGTTGTTGGCCCGGTATACTTTTCTTTCTTCTCCCCTTTTCCACGTTTTATTTCCACCGACGAGAGGCCTCGCGAGACGTTTCCAACCCCGGCGACGCGTCTGATTCCCGGGTGCCAGTTAGCCACGGTGGTGCAGCCGGGGCGCGCGGGGCTTATCCACCCCCCTCCCCCCCCCAACACACACATAAAGTACACCCACTCCTCATACGGCTCAGACACATGCCGTGGGCGGACTAAATGAGGCGCTTTGATCAAAGGGCAGCGAGTAGGAATGGACGCCGACTTACTGACCTCCACACTCGCGCACTCATTAGTGTTTATGTCCAACCAGGAAGTCGACAATCTGAGTAGAAAACGTTGAATGGAGGGAAAAAAAAAAAAAAAAAAAAAAAAAAAAAATGTTATTTGTGCAGCTGCTGCTGTAGTCATTAAAAAGCATCCATCTATGATTCATCTCCCATCTGCACGGGCGACACATCTCGCATCATCACGAGAAACGACTCGTTCGTTCCAGAGCGACGAGGGAACAATGTCATTAATGATGGGGGGGGGGGGGGGGGGGGGGTGGACGGGTGAGTCAGAAGTTTAGTCAACAGAGAGGATCCCGATGCCCGGCTGTCAGACGGCCCGTCAACAGCACCCCCGATCGCTCTCACACAACTACCAAGACCCGCCCCCCAACATCCTTTCGGCAATTCCACCATCCTGCGAGAGGAAGACCTCCGAAAGCAGCGCGGGTTGCTCGCGGCGACAGCGGCGATGATCTTTTTCTCTCCTCGTATCTTCCCCCCCCCTCCCCTCTTCCCCCCCTCTCCATGCTCTCTCATTCCTTTTTGTCTACACTTCTTTTTCTGCCTTCCCGCGCTGCCGCCGCCACTGCTACCACCGCCGCCGCTGCTGCTGCATTTGGCGCGTCGGATGAGAACATAAAACAGGCAAAGAATGGAAAAAAAAAAAGAAAGAAAGAGAGAGGGGGAGAAATAGACAAACCAGTGTTGCGGGGGGGGGGGGGGGGGGAGGCTGGAAGAAGCGGAATTAGCATGAGAATACTCACAGTCGTTGCTGCTGGAGGAGCGCTGGGGATGGGAGCGCGGCGCCGGTCCCTCCGTCAGATACGACCTGCACGGGATTGAAGAGGGGGAGAGAGGAAAAAAAAAAAAAAAAAGAAAACTAGGCTGTGAGAGCGGCAAAGCGAGAATGGAGAGGAGGAGGAGGAGAAAAGAGCAGGACAAGGAGGAGGAGGAGAAGAAGAAGAAGAAGAAGAAGAGGGAGGAGGAGGGAGCTGAGCATCTAACGCGAGCAACCAACAGGAGCCCAAGTGAAGAAAGAAAGGATTCCTTCAGCAATGTGTTTGGGCAGCGGTGGCGTGTGCGTATGTGTGTGTGCGTATGTGTGTGTGTGTGTGTGTGTGTGTGTGTGGGGGGGGGGGGGGTAAGGAGGTAAGCTGTTTTCAGCTGTTTTGAGGAAATATAAAAACGCTCTCACATTCGAGGTTGCACTTGGACACACAGTCGCATCTGATCTGTGGTCCACCTACTTCTTTATCACTACCTCACTCTTCCACAGCACTCCGCTCACTCTGCACGCCACGCACACACACATGCACGCACGCCACGCATGCACGCGCGCAATCGCTCGCGCCGATGCCGGGGATTCGGCTGGGATTCGGCTTCTACACGGGAGCTATCGCCCTCCGTCGTTGCATGTTGCTGAAAGAGGGAGGGCACTATCGGATCTCCCGGCTGCCCACGCCACCCCCCCCCCCAACCCCCCCCTCCCCTCCTCTCCTCCTCCCCCCACCCTCACCCGCTCCATCTCCACCTTCGACGTACAGTGAAAGAGAACGCTTCAACTGAATGGAGGCGATCCCAGTGGCATTGAGGCAATTATAGACAGACTGTTTTCTGTCCTTTCCTTCCTCTTCTTCCTCGTTCCCTCCATCATCCTCATCGGGCCAACGGAGGGTCGGTTTCCCCCCCTGCCCTCTGGACGCACGCCGCTTTGTTAATGTCGTTTCTGTCACTTCAGCTGTTTTGGTCGGATCAACCTTCACGCAGAGTTAAAACTCGGCTGAACTCCGCGACGTGATGGTAAAATATATCAATTCCTCATGACCTTATCGGGCCTCGCGGGGCGGCGTGGCGGCGGACGCTAACGCCTCGGGAGGAACTTTAAAAGCTGCCTCACACGTCTGTTTTTTGATGTACGCCTGAACGTTTGGGCAGTACATATATCACCATCAAACGGAGAGCTGTAAGTCAAACACCTCAGCCTCTAATCAGGTAGTAAACCCCCCCCCCCCTTCCCCTCCTCCCCTCCGCCCCCGCGCGCCGCATCCCTGCAGCCACAACTGCACTTTATCTCCCCTCAATTAACATCTTCTGAGCGAGCCTCTATTATCTTAACCACACAGAGCAGAGAGGTCCTCGGAGGAGACGGCGTGGAGGACGGCTGAGCCGTGGACAGGGGGCCCCCGGCCCCCGCCGCCGCCGCTTCAATCCGCAGGCCTAATTAAAGCCGGAGTCAGACATGACAAACTGCAAAGCAGAGGTGCTACAGAGGCAGGCGGGCACGCCGCCTGAGCCGGGGTGGTGCGCGTAGCCCCGAGGATCCTCCTCGTGAGGATTATCCGCCACGTTCACGTCAGCGTCATGACGCCGTCGTCTAAATCTCTTCCGACAGTTTGCTCAGTTTGATTGTGTTTATTTTCCTCTTCTGTACACGCGTCGCCGTGTCGCCGCATCCGAGATAAATCATCCTCCCCGCGAAGGAGAGGAGCGATGAAACGGCGCCACCTTGGAGTAAAGTCAAGGTTTACCCCGCGAAGCGGCGGGCCACACCTGGCCGCGCTCGTACGGCGCGCGGCTGATTTCTTTTTCCTGCGTAACAACCCCCGTCTGCCCGGTTTCATCCGTCCCGCTGCCCTCGACAACTTCAATTTCACCCTATGAAGCCGTCAAACCACCCATCAAGCCATCAAGTTGCCCTCTTCGTCCTTGCTCCTGCCTGACAACAACAGCGAGAGCCGCCCCCCCCACCAGCACGCTCGCCATCGCGGGGGCCGGGGCTATTTGGCCGGCCCCGCATGCCGCGGACTCTGGCTCGGGCCGGACCGTTCAGAGTATTCTGTTACCGTTAGGCTAACCTGTCACGCTCGGATGTGGCTGTTTATTGTCTGGCTGCTGTGAAAGGGCAGCGGATAAAACTCAATCAGCAGGACAAACGATCACACGGGCCTCCATTCGTCAGGACTCGGGGTTCCCGCCCACACGTGGTTCTTTAAACGGAAGCTCCCGGGAGCCGACCCGCACGGCGGCGGACGGACAAAGTCCAATCATGACTCGGGGGAAAGAGTCGTTCCGTCAGGGATGAAGGAGCTGATGTATCGACTGAGATCAAGCTCAACGTGGGGAAGTGATTAAGCGGCGGACTGGTGATCACCGGATGACAGGGGTCAATCCCCTGTTGGGGCGGCGTCGGGCCCCGACTCGGCGGCGGGACGCCAGGCGGCGCGGGCGGGTGTCACATCCAACTTCACCCTTCGCCAAAGTTCAAAGAAAGACAATGACAGCGAACGCTTTGGTTATTAAAAAATTCATATCGTAATGAAACAGCCGCGCTCCGTCTTCGCTCATCCCCCCCCCCCGCAGCAAACACGCCGTCCCTTTTTTCACGGGATCCATCAAGGGAGGGCCACAATTAAGTGACTAATTTGATTAGGAGATAATGTGAGTCCCACTTAATGGAAAGGACAGACTTCACAACACAGGCAGATTAGTTTGGTGGATGCCTGCTTATTAATTAAGACAGCCCTCCGTGCACGTATTAAGTCAAATGCACAGATGCAGTTTTAATGGGTCAGGGGTGTGAACATGTAAGACAAATGAAAACCAGTCCCAAAAAAAAAAAAGAAGAAGAAAAAAAAGCAAAGAGGCTGGTAAAGCGTGATGATGAAAACTGAAAATGACCATGAAATGTTTTAATTAAACTCTCAATAACTTCTTCTTGAAAAGTTTGGGGATGCGTTTGCATTAATTACCCCGCCGACGACCTAAAAGGTGGCCGAGCTCGTTGTCACAACACGTCAAAGCGCTTCTCCTCTGGAAACCGTTTTCCGTGTTTAGCTTATATTTTGTTTATGATACCTATGTAATGACCTATGAACTTTATTCACTTTATGTTTCATAAGATGTTTGTATTCTCTTGATGCCAGTCAAGACTGTTCTGACTGTGTTTGGAATATTTAAATAAAGTTTATTTTTTAAAAAAAGGAACGTTTTCCGCGTTTCCGCTGCGTGTTATCGCCACGCCATGCTCGTTCAGATGACCTCCCAACTCCTCGTACTGTAAACTCCTGCGTCTCTCTCTTCGCTGTGATCTGTGAGCTGAATCGCCGCTACTCCCTCCGTCTGAAGACTTCAAATAAACGCGCGGTGATTTATATAGGAACTAGAAAACGATCATTAAGCTCGACTCCTCGCCTCGTCTGAGCGGCGTTAAGGGAAAAGCCACGCAGCCTTTCCTTCCCGCCATCTCTTTTCCTGAAGTCCGACAGATTTGTTTGCGACTCGTGTCCCACGTGCATCGAACGGTCGCCCACCGCACGCCGACAATAAGCCAGATGGATTCGCGCCGTGACAATTTCTGAGACCCTGCAGCGAAAGGTATAAAAATAAATAAAAGAAAAAAACCCAAACGAAAGCATGAGAGATTACTGTATTTGCGACAGTCCTTGAGTTTGTACTCGGTCTCTGGCTGGTGTGTTTAGCCGCCGCGGCGCTCCCTCATTCCCGGCACACAGCACACTCCCGAGCGCTCTATTTACGGTGGCCGAACCCCCGCCGTGCGGAGCAGGAAGAGTATAATCTCCCAGCGGTATTCTGGGTGGTGAATCCGCTGGTGTCATCTGTGCATACCAATGGCAACCTCACCTCTGTCTGAGGAGTCATGATGTATAAAGAAAACACACACCGGTGAATGAATGAACGCTCGGAGGGGAGAGGCGGCGTCTGGTGACCCCGCCTGCAGAAATGCATTTGCTCTCATCTCCCCCCTCCACTGTTACTATTACCACGCCGGCGCCCGCTATTCACGCCGCCTGCCTCCGTACAGTCACACTGCGCTGAATTCAATCAAGCAGCTGTGTTAAGCAGCCACATCTATGAAGCTGCAGACACGTCCACTAACTCAGTCTGGGGGGGGGGGACGTCTCCGCCGACATCAGCGTCGCGCAACTTCATTTGAGGAGAGGAATGTTTTACTTTTTTTTAAAAAAAACTTCTTTGGATAGGAGCAACTTAATGAGAGAATACAGAGTTATTAAAATTTACCGTATTATCCGGACAATAAGCCGCTACTTTTGTGCCACGCTTTAAACCATGAGGCTTAAACAGAGATGCGGCTTTTCTATGAATTTTTCTTCAGCCCTCAGGGGGCGCTCTAGCAGGAAGTGCAAAAAACCAAAAAACAAACCGAGTAGTTAAAGGCTTATCTGTTTTTATTAAGTAGCCTATGTTGGCTATGCTACTAACATCAATACCTATCATTATTGGACAAACTGATTAATCCAGGTGTGTCTGACCATTGTGGCTACTCGGACACACCTGGATTTATCAGTTTGTCCAGTCAGTTTGTTGGTTCTTCAGCGGATTTGCGGGTTCTGAGCGGACCCGCCGCAGAGGTAAGGTTTTAATCCCAGATGCGGACCGGACGCAGCGTGGAGCCAGCAGGAGTGCAAGTGGACCCCAATACGGGTCCGTTCCGGATGTCTTTGCTGTGTGCGGTGGTTTCAGTAGACAGGAGGAGGAAAAATAATACATAAATAGTGTACAGGAGGAAAATGAATAAAACCAATGACTTTTCTGTTTTGTCTGATCAGCACTTTTACTGCCGTGTTACAGGTTCTGTTCAAAAACAATCAGTTCAGGTATGTGAATAAACACTTATGGTACAAAATCTTTCAATGTAAATATCTTATTTCTCAGCCTGGACACCGGCGGCTTATAGTCCGGTGCAGCTTATATGTGACAAAATATATATTTTGTTAATATTTTAATGTATATTCAGGTGCGCTTTATTGTCCGGATAATACGGTATTTAGAAAGAGCACGCACAACGCACCTTCACGTGTGAAATACAGCTAAAGCCCCAGGGTGACCAGGCTTCATAAAGTGAACCTTCCCTCGTGGGCACGTGCGAGTCTCATCGGTATGTGCGGTACGACGGGGCCGTGGCTCTTTTCTGATTGTGCCGTCTAGCCCAGGGTGAGCGCCGAACCGACGGGGGCTGCGACGGAGGGAAGATTCACGGAGCCTCTGTTCTCTCACCGGGGGATCCCCCACATCATTTAGCGCCTCATGCAGATCGCTGCTAGTGGCAACACAGCCCTCTGGGCCCGGGGAATTAATGTAGCAGGCAATGGCAGGAGTGATTTATTAAAATAACACAGCCTGATGAGAGAGAGAGAGCGGCCGGGGCTGCTCTTCCTCAGCTCATCCCCACGTTCACCCGGGGGAGGAAATAGATCCGTATGGGTCCTCCAGCAAAGAGCGGGAAAGGAGAGGCCGAGGGAAAGTGGACGGCCGCTACACAAATTGTGCAACAGTCCGAGCTGTCATTGCTTATTTATTTGCCCTCTTTCCATTTGAGTCAGGCCTTGTATTAAATTGATCCCTCCTGCCGCGTTTTGCCTTGTTGAACAAGCGCAAAGCCCCGTTAAGTGTCTGTGAAAGGCTGGTGATTGTGTTTGCGGCGCCCCGGGTGTGCTGCGGCCGTCCGCTCCCCTCTATCTCCTCCGGACAGGCGGGATTAGCGTCTGAGAGAGGGGCTGAATGACCCTCTTGGGGGGTTGGGGGGGTTGGGAGCGGGAGACGGTCAGGCAGCGAGCAGCTTGCTTTGGTACCCGCACACAAACACGATGCGACAAACACGAGCCAATGCAGCCCCGTCCACGCGTCCCCCAAGTCGCAAGTGCTGAAAGAATTTAAACTTAGCTCGCCCCCGTTCCACGGGGAGCGTTGATCCGCTACTGTACATCCGGAGAGCTTCTGTATTCAAACATGGAGACGTGAACACGTCTGTCCGTGTCATTACTAGGGTTGGGCACCGTTTGAATTCTAACTATTCTGATTCTGGTCCCTATTAACCCCGAAAAATAAGGGATCACTGTAATAAGTTATGCTGTTTGTCACCACTGTTCAAAGCACACGCGGACACTAGTTTTTAAGGGTACACGCTGCGTATCGCGTGCACTGTACCCGTGCACAGTTGTCGCTGGTACACAGGTACGCCGCTGTAGGAGCGATGACCTCGGGAAGCAGGAAGGGGGCATCGCAGTGGCCCGGGTATAAGGCGACGCAACATCGAAGCACATTATCCGGGTATTTTTCACATAATCAAGATAAAGGGCTCAATCTTCCGCCAAACCCTCCTAAAGCTATTTAGGGATAGCGGGCAGTGGGAGGGGCGTTCCCCCGCAAAGAACGCAATCTTCCACCTCCCTAAACCCGTGATCTTACCTGCGCTAACTGCTATATTATGCATAGGAGTGGTTAGGGCATTAAACCAATCAGTGCGTCAGTAGCCATTGCCTTTAAGAGCAGGTTGCGCTACCAGCTAACCGCTATGGAGCGTCTTTTCATCCAGATCAGAGCAGCTCTCATGTGCAGTTCGTCTGGGACTCTGCTGTAGAGCTTCCTCCTCTTCCTTCCTCCTCCTCCTCTGCACTGATATATACATATAAATATTTTTACACAGACAATTTCTATCAGCTACCTGAAAGTCCCAGATAGTTGGTGTCCTCGCAGTAAACATATTCTCAGCAGGGGGTGCTGGGAGTCTGAGACAGTTGTGCGTCTTGGTGCAGCTTATGTGCTTTTTAAAATACTGCAGAACGAATTGTTGGTTTCCAGAACCACGAAGCTCTATTTGATGACTGTGATGTAGACCATAACGGACTTTGGGGGGAAATGTCCTAAAGATCTCCTTGGTTTCCTCCACAGCAAACATCTGGATGATGCCACAGCTGTACAGACTGACGTGTCTGGCCGCGACTATTCCCACAATCCACCACAACTGCTGACCAGACATCCTCTAACCTCAAGAGAATAAAAACGTATGCAAGTAATGGGCGATGCGTAATCGAGAGGTAGAGCCGTTTCTGCATGTCCACATGTGACCAGGTGGATGCACATTTATGCCATTTGGACGCGTTCTTTTACACGCCGACATGCGAGTTGCGCTACCCGCTACCCTAAACCCGCGATCGCAAGATACCGAGTTTGTGGAAAGCGCAAAAGACACACCCATTGCCACACCTACAATGTGAGTAAGGGAGTCGGCATAGCAGGTAGCGTCTTTAGGGAAGCGGAAGATTGCATTAGCGGTTAGCTGAGGTTCCTTAAACCCGCAATTTGCGGTTAGCTGCTAGCGGGAGGTATACGATCGGGGCCAAAGAGTTTGCTGTAAAACCATTGGTAACATCAGTAGGTCAACCCTGCGAAGCACAAGTTATTTGGGGCCCGAAATCTAAATAAGCAACTCGAAACAAAACGAAACTCGAAGTTCGGAAATTCGAAGGTGACGAAAACAGAAGGTTGTTTTCCTAGAAGGATCAAAGTCAGACAACCAGCAACCCGACGTCCTCCTGCAGACTGAAACACAACTGCAGCTGTGTGCATCTGGAGTAATACCGTCTCGATCAGAGCAACGCGGTACGAGCGCTGAAGGCATTACTCGTGCCTGAAATAGGGCTGTAGCGATACATGAATCTCACGATACGATACACAATATTCAGCTCACGATACGATATATATCAATATTCATCTTACAATACATTTACATAATTTTCCCAAAGATTTTAAAGGGACAAAGTGATTTTGGTGACATCTTGTGAGTGTTCCAATGACTTTGTTTGAATTTAATTGAACTGAAAGCATCAATTACACATTATATGGCTGACAGGCAGCTTGTAAATGCTGGAAAAATGAATAAAAGATGTGTTGAGAAAAATAAGTTTCATTTATTTAAACAGTGCAAATTGTTGCTTGCAAGCTTTTAAAGGTGGGACACGGGGGTTTTGGAAAGAAGCTTAGAATATCAATACCCGTGGCTGAAAAAAATAGATACTCGATATAATATCGATAAAATCGCGCAGCTCTAGTCTGAAATGCCTCCAGCCTCGACAGATTACGGCAGTATTTGACGCCGGGCAATGACTACATACATTTGCGTCTCAGAAATTCAGCTGTCTCATACAGTGTGGCGTTGTATCGAGTGGAGCGAAAACACCTGGCGCACCCGAGTGCAAAGGTTAAACTACGAGTGACTGGAAGACGGGAGCTAGATAAAAAAAAAAAAAATCTCACCTGAAATTGCTGCTTTAAACGGATTCGGTACGAAAAAGGAACTCGAGGAAAGTGGCTCCCTTTCAGGAGACGGCGGTAAACTCGGGTACAGATTTAGCTCGACTGAAGTCAAAATCTGGGGATGTGAGTCGTTCCTCCTGTTCACAAAAATGGATACCCAAAAAAAAAATAACTTTACATCTCAGCTCCCAGGGAAGCAGCGGTGCACGTCTCCCAGCCTGCTCTATCTGATCCCCTGGAGCCCCCGGGGAACGTTACTGTACGGCTCCGCCGTCGAAGCAACGGAGCTGCACTCATTCACATCGAGGAGCAGCACTCTGAATCCATTCACGTCGGATGATTGGGATGCCGGGCACCTCCCTCGCCGGGGCAGATAAGTGGAGAGGCCCCGCTCGCCGTTTTCATCTCGCGCACCTCATCAAACGCCGGCTCTTTTTGTCGTCACGTGCCTACATTTGAATAAAGCTAAGTTGGAATTTTTTTTTTTTAAAGCGGCGTGAAAACTCATCAACCTTCGGTCCGGCGAGGCCCTTGTCTCTCCCAGCAAATAACTCTCAGTTACCTTATTCAAACTGAAAGTGGCAGGGCTCAAATCAAATCAAGTCAAATCAAATTGCGCCAGGATGAAAAAGTGAGGAGTCAGGAGGGACGGGGGGGGGGGGGGGGGGGGGGGGACGGGCTCGAAAACAAGCGCAGGGCCGCATTTTCTCACAGTTCAGTTTTTTTTTCTTTCCTTTAACAGCTCAGAGCGACAATTTACGGAATAAAGCAGGTGGATTCGCGCAGAGCGACTGTTTTATTAAAGCCGGAGTCGAGCGGAGTGGACGGAAAAGGAGGTCAGCGAGGAGAAAACAGAGATCAGTTTCATTACAGCCGATACGATCATTTCTCATTGAATAATCGCATCAGTTGATGTCTGATGGAAGAAACACCTGAACAAGAAGATGTCTCTCCTCCGCATCCAAAAAAAAAAAAAAAAAAAAAGTAATCCAAATAGACAAAGTGCTGAACAGAAACAAAGGCAGGCCGGGCGCAGTGAGAGGCGACCTCGATTTGTGCCGCCTGTCTCTGCCTTCAGCTTGAACTTTCACTGCAAAGATTAAATAAAATAACAATGGGTTTCCATAGCAATAACAGTGGAGCACATAACTAAGTATTATGAGAGATGGGAAGCATCTGAAGGGGTGGCGGGGGGGGAGGGAGGAGGGAGGGAGGAGGGGGGGGGGGATCCAGCTTTTATCTGCCAGCGGCAATGCTCCATCATCAAAGCTCTTCTCAACTTTCAGGGCCAAGACTGAGAGACACCAGTGGATCATTAGTCTCCAGTGAAGATGACAGTCATTTATCCAGGCCTCTTTTTTTTTCTTCTTCTTCCTCTTATTCTCTTCCACAAGAGTTGAGAGAAGTGAAAGAAGATTTGTAGAATGGAGAGAATAAAGAAAAATGGAGCAATCTCTTTTTTCAGGAAGTCAATTTCTCTGGGCGCCGGCCCCGGATCCCTTCGGGGGGGCTACCTGTACAGGTAAGCGGGAGCCCGCGGTCTGGCGGGCTCGTCTCTCCCTGTGAAGCGCCGGCCTCCTCTGCAGCACATCAATACGCTGAACTTTTTCCTTTCCGAGTACCTGAGCTCTCCTGCGTGACCCGCTCCTCCTTTATCTATTCTGTTTAAAGATAGCGGCTGCAGGAGGAGCCTGATTACCTCCTGGGACGCCCACCGGCTCCTCTTTAAGTTTGCCGAGCGAGAAAGTCCTCAGAAGTTTGTTGACAGATCTCCGCTGCGGCGGGGGGGCGGTGGGGGGAGCGATGGACGCGCTAACCTTGGCTCACCAAAGGACAAACGGAGAGTTTTGAAAAGATCAAGTGGGAGGGATTTTGTTTATAGAGGAGACAGACAGGAGCGGCGCTGACGAGGGAACACTTGTATTTATATATATATATATATATATATATATATAAATATATACGGCAGCATACGTAGAGCGCTCTAGAACTGCTACTCTGCTTATTGAGGTGTGATCAAGATAAAGCACCATCACGAGAATCCCTCTCCTGTGACAGGGAATACAAATGAGAGCCGAGAGGAAAAAAGTCTGGGAAGCAGCTAAAGAAATTTAAATGCATTAAATAGGCAGGCGTTTATTGCTTTGCTGTTTTCATATATGAATACGCCGCATGTTGCCGTGCCGTCAGACGAGGCTGCTCATAAATACTGAAAAATACAGGCATTCGCTGAAACAGTTTTTTTTTGGTGGTAAAAGCAGTTCTTTTCTCTTTGTCTGAACTGAGTCGAGGCTCCGGAGATGCAGAGGTGAAGTGGAAACCACTTCTTCTGTTATTACGGCTCATCTTTGCAGAACTTGCCTTGGAGTTTTCATTTAAACACTTTTTTTTTTTCTCCCTCTCCAACAGTCCAAAAGAGCTTTGGCTTTTTCAGCCATCCACAAATAAAAAAATACAGAACAAAAACATCCGGGAAAATTTCTCATACGGAGCCCATATTCAGAAAATGAATCTGCTGATGACTCTGTTGATGAAATGTGTCGCTGGTTCCTCCTGACCAGCAGGTGGCGACATGCGATCTGACTGTTGTGATAATCCACAATAAAAAAAATGGAGAAGCATCCTCTTGAAGCATTGACGACTCATATCAGGGGGTGTGGCTACAAAACCTCCAGTCTGTGGTAGGGTTGGGAATCAATTCCTGTAGAGGACCGGTTCCTGTAGAGGACCGGTTCCTGTAGAGGACCGTTTCCTGTAGAGGACCGTTTCCTGAAGAGAACCGGTTCCGTGTGTTTCAATTCCGTGGAATCGTTTGTCAGTTTATCCAGCGATTCTCTTATCGATTCCAACCAGCACGAATCTCACGTAATTTACGCAAGTTTACGCACAGTCAATTCCAGAAAGCACTTACGTGATTAAGTTACGTCGGTTTAGCACGTTAGCATTGCAGTTGTAAACAACAATGGCGCCCACCAGGTTCAAACGCTCCAAAGTTTGGCTTCACTTCACCAAAGAAAGATGGCAACAAGGCAGCTAGCAATCATTGTAAAGTGGAGATAACAGCGTCGGGGGGGAACACGACTAGCACGCAGAAACATTTGTGCACACAATATGCGAAAATTATAAACGAGTTTTGTGTTTTTGACGCATTTTCGGACTGATGGATCTCAACCCAGCAGCAGTAGCCAAGCTAAGATCACCTCTGCGGTTACTACAGAAGGCAACTCTGGTAAGTAGCTATCCCGCTGCCTATGTGCTTCTTTGTAAAACACGACTATAACAACTTAAAAGCTTCCATTAGCATAAGCGAATCGATAAAGAATCGAATAAACAGTATCGAATGGAATCGGAAAAATATTATCAACCAACGGTTGTCGGTGCGGTGATGTCATGAAGAGCAGCTGCCATCGCTGCCGATCTGCCACTTCAACGCGGTCTCGCTACACTGCTGCTGTTCACGCAAACGACGCAGGCTCGGGCGTTCGCTTCACAGCGTGGGCTGCAGATCCCTGTAGCCATTAAGATCCAGTGTTCTCCGTTCTCCCCTATCCGGGGCTAAAAACAATTAAAAGGTTGCCGGAAAAACGATGCACCAGGCTGCACCTTCAACTCTGGACGGGAAATTGTGACAATTCAGCATTAAGTTTGGACGCCTGTACACGATTTTGTATGCGGAAGCTATTTGTGTTGGGGGTTGGGGGTTGGGGGGCATAAAGGAAGTGAGCATTCAGGCAATTCAACAGAGAGACTGCAGTGCTTTCAGACAAGATGATGAATATACCATACATGTAGTCAAGCCTGCATAATGGATCCATGTGTCAGGGCGAGACTTGGAGGTGTTTCCTGAAGAGCGCTGTGTGTTTCCAGGCCTTTATGAAAGCTGGCTGCTTGCAGGAGCGCGCATGTGTGTGTGTGTGTGTGTGCGGTTGGCTTTGTAGCTGCTGGGCTCCACAGGTACACAGGCCATCGATCACATGGTGGGACCATTACACACAGGCAGGGGTGGAGGTGGATAATGCTCCCGCCGCCGCCACCGCCGGGGCCTCGACCGCTTGAGGGTCAAGCGTTTGGCTGGCCAATGGTAATCAAGCCGACAGCGGGTCGCCTGTCTGCATGACAGATAACGTGACTGACGCTCATCTGTACACACGAGCACGCTAATGCACACGCACACACATCCAGTCTATAGGTTTCCTCTGCAGTGCAAAACAAGAATGTGCAGGAGTGGGAAGTTCAAAATGAAAAGGCTTCAAAATGAACATACAGTGATCCGTCGCCACTTCGCAGTTTAAGTTCCGCAGTTTTAGTTATTCGCGGATTTTTCAAAAATATATAACAATTTAAAAAAAAAAAATTTTAAAAAATCGAGGAAACATCACGCATTCTCTCACAGTGAAGAAATGCTGTGAGCAGCCTTTAAGAAGGTGGCCTTATGGGTAATGTAGTGTGTGTGTCGTAGGACGACAGAAGAAAACGAGGTAAAACAGCAGCCCAGCGTGTATAGATTTACATTCTCTGTTAACCGACAGGAGCCCAACAATACAACCTGTGTGATGTTACAAGTTCCTGTTCCATGCAGAGAAAACCAGACTTTTTCTTTTGTTGTTGTTAGCGTGTTAGCTGCTAATTACGAGCCCAAAAAAAGCACAATAGCAGCAGTTTCTTTGCTACGGTTCAGAGACCAGAGGCTGTGAAGGAAACAGAAAGACCTTTGTCTTGTTTCGCTACTTTTTGGGGGTTTTTAAACATATTTTAAACACATTATTAAGGCTCGGGGGCTCCGGCTCCAGTTTGCGGATTTTTTGATTTTCACTGGGGGGCACCGGTCCCCATTAACCGCAAAAATGAGGGATCACTGTATACAGAAGATGAATCTGCAACATAATGTTACACCGTCTTTGTTTTGTCTCCAACCTGTTAAGTTATTTATGCAATAAAACCGTGGCCTAATTAGCTTCAATCCCAATAAAAGAGGAATAAGAAAGAGGCGCCGTCGTTGGACGACTACCTGAACGGCGAAGATTCAAAATGGGTGAGTTAAATATAAAATCGCGAGCCTCCGGAGAATCTGTGCCGTGCTCATCGGTGACCCGGACCAAGAAGGCGTGCCCGGATACCCGGGAACCCGCCTCTTGTTGTCGTCAACACGTGGGGCCGACCTCAGGAAGGCGTCTCCGGCCCAATTAAGCAGAAGAATGAAGAATAGCAGGTAAAGACAGAGACGTACTCTGTTTAATTTAATCCAGACCGTATGCTGAACATTTCCAATTTGCTCGAGCATTCGACGTTCATGCAAATGGTCTACTTAAAGTCAAAACATCTGCTTCTTTAGCCTCCGAATGGCAGGTGGAAGACGGCGCGGAGGGGGAAGCGGATGAGACGCAGATGGAGGAAGGAGACGGAGAGAGAGAGAGGAAGACAGAAATAGAGGAGAGCAGATAAAGAGGGGAGAGGATGTGGTGAGGAAGCGGAGCGTAGTAGAGCCGGCCGCTGGGACTGTGAGGAATGAGCTGGCGCTGCTATAGGAGGCCTTAATGAGCATTCCCTCTAAACCCTGGAGAGTCTCTTCTCCAGCTCTCGCCCCAATCTCCGTCTTTCCTCGCAGCCCCGCGACGTGCAGACACACAAGGCCGGCCGCGTGCCGCGCCCCCCGAGAGTGAACCCGTCCGGTTATAATTCACCGTCACCTCTGCGGGGCGCGCGGTCGTTTAAAATCCTCCCTCGTAATGAAACGACATTAGCAGGCGACGTGACACGGTTCTCTCCGCTAACGCTAATATCTCTGCTCCGTTTCAATTCCGTTGCGTTAAAGCGGCACGGCGAAGCCAGCGTGGATCCTAATAAACCAATAAACATGGGAACCAAAGGGAGAAGTGTGGCAGCCTCGCTCAGATAATAGCCACTTTATGCATTAGCAAAACACCTGCGGTAATAACGACTTCCTACTGTAGGTCTGCTGGGTTGTTTTTTTCCTCCTGCAGACTAATGTGCCCTTGATTCTCTCTTGACTTATCGCTCCTCGCAGCTGTATTTATGGACGGTGTTGTGCTAAAGCCTCGGGTTTTTTAAAGAACAAACCCCCCCCCACCAGCAGAAAACGGCTGAGTGACAAGGTATCCAGCGATCCTGAATTATGGTTTGGCCTGAAAAATGGAAAAATGATGAACAACTGGACAAAAAAAAAAGAAAGAAAATTCAGAGGGAACAAGTTGCAGGGGTGACAGGCTCGGCTGTAAATCTGGTTCTGGGACCGGGGCGGGAGATTAAGCAGGGACACGATCGCAGGAGCGCGTAGGTGTATCTTTTGTGTTTATTTACTGTCTTATTGTGTGCATAGCCATCTGCAGAGGATGAAGAGGAGGATACCTTTATTTAACGAAACGATTACACCTCCGTGCTGCCTCTTAATTCCCGCCTGGAACGGCGCTGAGGCTGCCGGCCCCGCGGTTGGAAAGCGTCCAGAGCCTCCCGACGACTCACCCTCATTAACTATGAAGCAGTGACTCAGGCCTTAAATCATCTCGGTGGTCCCCGGCCCGCTGACCCCGCCGTGGCAGCGGACCGCCGTTTCATCAGAGCCTTCCCGCCAGACACCCCGCTGATTTAATGGGCTACAATTACGCCGCTTCTGACACAATATATGGCAAACATTTATAGATTTCCCTCCCTTCAACTCCTCATCCAGCTGTGCTGAAACATTATTTTCTTTTTTTTTTTTACCCTTCACCAATCCGTTTGACAAAGCGGTGCTCACATGACTAAATTACATGTTGTGAACTGAGCTCTGCGTCGACCTACAGGCCTGGTGGATATGCTAACGGCTGCTCCGCCTGAGGCCGCTGTAACAGCGCAACATACAGTCGGCCACCATGACAGTCACTTCTACGACGCAGCTGTTTATTATTTATTTCAAACCCTGCAGGAGGAGGAGGAGGAGGAGGGCTGAAGATAGTTTCTCGTGATGGAACCATATGGCTGACCTGCTATTTATGTATAACTGGACTGATTAAGTCAGGTCTGGAGGCCCCAGAGTAACGCGTTTTAGTTGATGGTGACTGGAATGGGCCACTAGGACGCCGCCACGCCCGACGCAAAAGAAGTTACGCAACGCTCCCTCGAGAGTCCTGCCTTCTTTTTTTTTTTTTTCCTTTTCGGTCCCTTCGTTAAAGAAGACACACTAACGCAACGTCTCGCTATAAGTGGATCACAACCGAGAAACTCCGTGGAGCTCCGGGTCTTCATCAATCAAACCTGGATGTTTATTGATTCTGTCCACAGTCATTATGACACGCAAGAGGCGCCGTGACTCCAGAACGAGTCCGTACGCCGGCGCCGTTGGGGAGAATGATTGATGCGCACCGAGGCACGTGGTGGTGGAAGTCCCACGGCGGTTGTCATCAACCCCCTAAAACTGAAAAACTGAAGAAAGTGTTTCCAGCTAACCAGCTAACAACGCTCCCATTGGTTGTTGACGTCGATGACATCATGTGATGACCCGATCTGCATCAGGAAAGACCAAAGACTCGTGATTTTCTTCAAGCGCGCGTCTGTGACCTTGAAACTGCTCATGAAATTGTTACGCACGACGTCGGCTTTAAAATATGCAAAGACGGGAGCTCGGTTGATTCAGAGGGTGCGCTGGAAGCAGAGGAAGACAAACGATGCGGGGTTGTAGCCCCGCAGGTGGGGTTAGGATGACAACATGCCATCACTTTCAGGAATATTGGGAACATGACAGTGATGGATGACGCGAGCCGCTGGCCTTGGCGATGTTATCGCCTGGCGACGTGGCGCTGATGTCGGTTAAATCTTAAGTCTGTTTCCAGCTGCGGCGCCCACGTGGTGAGGGACGCGCCGAAATGAGAACATGAATTACAAAGTAGAAAGGAACAGAGAGAAAACATATATGCATATGTACACTATAATTACTAAAACTACGTGACTGGAACACCTGATCCTGATCATCTGGATGGATGAGCTAACACTTTTGGCTATCTAGTGTACATATACTGACTGTTTGATGAACATGACAACTTAGCTTTGGATCCACCTCTGTCGTGGTTGAATATCATCGGTGGAAAGTCACCTTTTGTCCATTTACAGCTATAATCGGAACTAGGGATGTTCCTGGCGACTAATTTCCCTGTCGACTAAACGAAAATTTTAATTAAGACTAGTCGACTAGTCTAAAAAAAAGGAAAACACTCAGAAAACAGTGAAAATTTAGCACAATTTATTGAAACATCGAAACAGCAACATTAGCTTCCTGAAGCCTTTACCTTCCACAAAGTTAAGTGAGCAAAACACACCAAGTAGTTTCTCCTCCTCGTTCCTGTTGTCTGCTACCTAGCTTGTGCTGCTCATCCTTGCTCTGTTGGATCTTTAGTTATTTGCGCCACTCAGTGAGTAGCGAGGGTTGGCTTGTCCGGCCTTCTGTGTGGAACATCTGGGCCGTCTGATGTACGAGATCCACAGCTGTAGCGTTAATAGCTTAATCTGCTCGTTACATGTCCCGGGACACGGCGCGGACGCGCTAACAAGCCATAAAAACTGGATATTTGGATGGAGGGGGGACTTTAAAGTCTTTAATAATCCAAAACAAAAACAAACAGCCCTCACGGCGAATGTATTTCTCACCCTTGAACCGACTCCGAACACAGGCAACTCTCCCTAAACATGCTAATTTTAGCGCGTTACCAGCTTTCCTCTGAAGGTCAGTTCATGAGAATTAACGTCTCTGAGGCCTGGACAGCAGACAGGCATCAGAAAATGCTTCGTTCAGAGGGAACAGTGGCAGAACGGGGGAAAGTAATCAACCTGATAACAGACGTCATGCCCATATATGATCATTTCCACCCAGATGACAACACGTGAGCTTCTCCTAGCATGACAAGTGAGAACGTATGTTGTCAGAAGGGCCTCTGGGCGCAACAGCAGACCCGTTTCAATTACTGAAAAAAAAAGCAGAGATGTGGATGATGGTTCAGAGGTCACAACCAGGCTAAGAAATTATCCCATTAGCTGAGGGGAGAAAAAAAAAAGCTAGAAACCTCATTTAAGAAAATACCCTTAAGCCCAGATGAGAATGCAGAAGGAGAAATGAAGCAGGCGCATATCTGCAAAACACACCTAGTAGAAACGGTGAAATTAGACCTCCCATTAAAGTCACTCTTGCCTGTAAAGCAGATCTTTTTTCCTTTTTCCAGGGTGGATTATTTTGCAGGTAGGAAAGGAAACTGTCGAAGCTGCTTTCTGAGAACACGGAAGTTCATCGGACAAAAGGCGACGGCGACCCGCGCGCTCTCCATCAGTCAGATTTGGCCACGGCGCCGTGGAAAAGCCTCGGTAAGAGTTAATGATTCAGACCTGGATCCTGGTGGGAGGAAAGCTGCTGCTGGGTAAAAAAAAGAAAACGGCCCGTAGGAGATGGCCTCCAGGCATGTGGGAGGCCTTTGTGCCAAACACAAGGCCTGAATCCCCGACGCCACCGCACAGTGACAGGAAGAGGGAAGCAGATGAGATGCCGGGCCTGTCCTCCTACTCTTCCTGAGATGAGTGTGCGCTGGCGTCCTGGGAGACGACGTATACTGTATGAATCTACTGTACACAGACGCTCCTGCGCAAACACGCCACGTTTGTGATGGTTGTGATGGTTGCGTAACGCCACTCTGAGATGTTCGCCTGCTCTCTGGGCTTCGTTCGGTGGGCAGTGTGGATGTTTTGGGAGCGTTGTGGAGGCAACCGCGGTGCCGGCGTGCCCTTTGGACCAGACATGCAGTGTGGGCCCGATGCACTTCACAGCCCCCCCCCCACACTGCTCACAGAGCAGGACCGAGCCCGGCGTGGCCCTTGATTTATCCCTGTGGGTGGCGGAAGCCAGAAGACAGGGATCTTCAAAGTGGTAGAAAATGCTCCTGACCTGTCTGTCATTTTCTGCCTTTTCTTCCCCCCTTGAGCTAAACTGAGTACGAAGCCACCGCGTTACGTCTTATATACTCGATACGCATCGCCTTCAACCAGTGTTGGACTAGTTAAGATAAGATGAGATAAGATAAGATAGCACTTTATTGATCCCACGAGGGGAAAATTTGTGCGTTACCACAGCTCAAATTACAGAAAAGAAAAATAACAATATATAAACATTATATATATATATGTAAACAGAAGAGGAACAAATATATACAGTAGAAAAAAAATTGTAAACAACACTAGTACAACAGTGTAAACAACCGTATGTACAACAGCAATATACAGCAAGCATACACGGTATGCAGTTATGGGTGGAGGGTTGTGGAGGTATTCAGATAAATGAATAAATAATAATATGTGTGTGTCGGCTGTAGATGTGTGTGTATGTAGAGTAAGTATGTGCGTGGGGGGGGGTCGTTGATGCGTTGTAGAGTCTAACTGCAGTTCATAGTTCACAGAAATTAAAGTGAACTAGTTCAGTTCACCATTTAAAAAAAATGAACTAAATAGTTCATTTTTAGTAAATTTTTTGAAAATTCTTTTTAAAAGTTGCTGCTAGCAATTATTTGTCAAAATGAATGCCGCTGCCCATATACTACACCACCACAAACAGCAATTATTTTATCCATTTTAACTGTCAAAAAACTATATGTCCAATTCAGAATCCTGAACCAACCAGGGTTCACATTAGCATTAGCATTAGCATTAAAGGGACAGCCCATGTAAAACTGTAATTTCCGTTTCAGTTTCTCTCTACAGCAGCCATTCCCAAACTTCAGAACACCAAGGACCAATTTGAAATGTGAAAAATCTCCTCAGCCCACCGAAACCTTTAATCACAACTGTGATCAACATACAGGACAAGGAACCATGATCAGATATTAATGTAAGGGGTCAACAAATAAGGTGACACTTGTCATATTAAGTTAAGATGACAGTAGACACACTTAACTGGTTTGTTTTATTACTTCTTAATGTTTTTAAATCATGTCATGAATATTTTATAGTAATTAAAAACATATTTAATTTTAATGACCTCTCACGGCCCACCTGCAGTCCCATGACGGCCCACCAGGGGGCCGCGGCCCACACTTTGGGAATCACTGCTCTACAGTAGATTAAAAATATGAGGAAAAACTTGCTGCCAAATGGTCTTTATTATCAGACAAAAACAGGTCCTTAAGGTGCAAAGGACTCTGGGTAACTGTAGCTTTCATCTTCCTTCATGATCGTTTTAAACGTTTGATGTCGTAATAGTTAGCGTGACAGCAGCGACAGCCGTGTTGCCATGTTTGATTGATTTCCTCAGATACATATCAGGCTCGTTTGTGGTGGATTTTAAATGGGGTTCGCTGGAAACCTGGAACGGTTTTGACCGAGCGTGAACTTTGAAAGAGCGTCGTTCACAACTGCCCAAATGAACTCGTTCACGCCCCCCGCTGGTGAAGGGGAAAGAGAGCGCGCTCAGTTAACATTCACAAAAAAATATGAACTAGTTCGTCAACTTTCGTTCAATGAACGCCTTCAGGTACAACGCTGCCTTCAACCCAGCTCACCAACGAATCCAACGAGCGCGGCGTCCATTTAGCAGATTTTAGCACGCAGCAAGCGCTCTACGTAGCATCGCTTTGAGTGAGGATGTATAAAAACGAGGCGGAAACCTCCATATTTGGAGGCTCAGAGGACTTTCATCCAGTTGACCTTTCAGTAAGCGCCGCCCCCTTCCTAGTTACTGTTGCTAGGTCGGACAAACTTGACTAACCCTAACCGTAACCCCTAACCCTTACCCTTGTGTTCGAGCATATGCCGGCGCATGTTGCACAAATGACGATAAAGGTCAGCACGCCGAAGGCCTCCGACAAAAAACCCAAATCTGCCGAGTGCTTGATATTTTCATTCGAATTTTTAAGGTTAGTATTTGGATTCACAGCTGCGTTCGAGAGGAACGTCCGACCGTAGAAGGTCCGACCCCCGCGCTGTTTTAACAGACGAAGCGAAGTAAAGACAATTCAAAGATAAAAGAGCGAGACCGACTTATTACCGCGGCTGCATCTGATCGTTAGCGCCGGGCACATCTCTGCAGGTTCAACGTTTTGAAGCTTTGGCAAATTTTAATGAGCGAATACATCATTTACTGACACTAAAAAAAGCGAGGCAGGCACTTCGCAGCTCAGACGGAAACTTGCACAGTTATTCTCTTCACCGAATTCATCAGTGATGGCCGATGTGGTGAGGTCATCGCTGCTGGGATCACTGAGATCTATCAGGTAACTGGTGGAGACGTCGATTCAAGGATTCAAGGATTCAAGGATTCAAGGATCATTAATTGTCATTTCAACACATGAGGAGCAGCGGCTGCCGCCGCGGCGAGGGAAGGGGTTTACGTCCGTTCGGAATAACAACGAGTCGGAACTCTTGTTTCCAATCTTGAAATGCTCACTGACCTTTTAAACAGATAAGGAAACAGGAAACAAGCGCATCTCCTATTAAGGATGCACCAACTTTCTCCATCAGCTGACATATTGCAGAGGTGCAGCCATGGACACACACACAGGTGCACACACACACACACACACACAGGTGCACACACACACACAGGTGCACACACAAACCACCTGGCAGAGGTGTTGCAGCCTCCTACTTGCTCCTCCCGCTGACAGCTGGCCTCAAATGACAATTTCAAAGCCTGAATATTAAAGGTCTGGAAAAGTCACTTTAATCTGATTACCTATCGGTTGCAAATCACCACGCGCAGGAAACTCCATCGACCCGCGAGACCGAGAGAAAGCGTTAAAAATACACACCTAGACCACGTTTTTTTTCTTTCTTTGACAAATGTGATGATAAATGGAAGTTAACTGGTGGACGGAAAATAAGTGTAGCTGTCTCTTTCAGATGGAGAAAAATGTTTCCACAGGTGATATTAACACCATCCATCACTTACGTGTCACCATTGCTCATGCATGATCCATCAGTGAGATTTGTTATCGTGCGGTTTCTGTAATAATGTTTACCGACGGTGCTTCCAACAGACGGATCCGCGTGATGAAATCCACGCCGCGGACGCCTCGGTTATCTGACTCCGTCATCGACTGCTGCAGAGTAACGTCAAAACCTTCACAGAGCGGCGGCGCCGATTCCGAACCACCTCGACCCTATAAGGCGGCGGTCCAGCCGTGGCCGGCGCCGGGCGACGACGGGCTGCCATTCAAGCTCGTTTCCTCGTTTGTTTCATCCATTTGGATTTTTATTGGGCGTTCTCTTAGTATTTGTCAAAAGCCGGAAACTACTAGTAGTGTGAAAAAAAAAATCGATTTGGCAATATATCACGATTTTACGGCCGCCCAATATAATATCGATTTTTTTTTTGGTTACTAATGGTTACTTAAATGTGCAAAAACCCTAATAATAAACAATAAATAGGTTGCTTTGAAGCAAATAGTTTTGACTCAATTTGTCCTCTGAATGATTAATATCATCTGATGAACATATACAGCAACTAGATTTTTCATCTCTACTTTTAATTTGGATATTAACTATGTAGAATATCGCAATATATCATGATAATATCGTATCGTGACAAGGGATGGGCATTTGGTCGAGATTTATTCTTCGATCGTCGGGAGAATTAATGATTAATAATCGATTAATCATTAACATTTTTATATTGAAAACCTATCACAAATATTCTCGATATCGGCGTGACGTTTGTTTTCCCCTTTGGCCTGGTTGCTATGGCCTGGTTGCTATGGCCCGCGCATGAGCAGATGTGTTCAGTGAACCGGATGTTGTGGTCGAGAATAACGTGACATTTCCTGTTTCTTTTCTTTAAAAAAACAACGATAATAAAAGAAGAGATATCGAGGAGACTACTTAACAAGGACAATTTATATCAAGGCGCCAGTATTACAGGCTTTTTGTTTCTTAAAAAGATGCGCTTGTTGTGTGCTCGATGTGCACTGCAGCTCCTTCTGGTCCGTGCTAACACCGAGGTAAGGCTAGGCTAGGCTAGGCTAGGCTAGGCTAGGCTGAGACAGAGACGAACCGTCTCCGCCGTCCTTTACAAGGCTTGGATGCACGTTGTTCAAGTGATACATCATTGTCGTTGTCGATTAATTGTATTTGTAATTAGCATTGCAGTGATTGCAGTACACTTGGTCATTTTCTAAACGAAAATGGTCCCACGCCACACTTCACCGCGACCGCTTCATGATTAGGCGATGATAGAAGCTCGCATGTAACAACTGAGTCCAGCCAGGGTAGGGTGATGGTATCGGTGGCACAGCGAAATGCATCGCATTGTTTGAGGACGTGCACTGATAACCTACATTTGGATTGTTTAAAAAAAAAAAAAAAACGTGAATTAATTAATTAATTTCTTCAACCAAATTCTTAATAATCAATCATCGATTAATCGATTAATTATGCTTATCCCTAATCGTGACCCAAGTATCATGATACATATCGTATTGCGAGGTCCTTGCCAATACTCACCCCTAGAAACTATCCGTTGGAAGGGTTGATTTTTGATCTCTGAAGCACTGAGTCTCGCCGACCTTCAGGCGCACCTGGGCAGAGGCCGAGTCTGCGGCGGACGGGCCGGTCTGATGAAAAGCTAAATCTGCATCCAGCGCGCCGCGGCCCACATGTCGGGGAGGCAGCTGTTTGTAGCAACAGCTGAACGGGGCAGGTGGTATTTTAGTCGGGAAAACACTTTGAAACAGTTGACTGGACGGAGCGAGGGTGTCACCGACCGGCGAGATATTCAGCCTGTTCCACAACTCATTAGTCAAGGTACAGAGACCAGCCAAACAGCTGTGGAACATTTTAATTCCAGCTTCAAAAATCAGCCGCTCGGACCTGAGCTGCTGATTCCAGCGACCTCCCGCCTGCATCTGCCGCTGAAAAACAACAGAAACGGAGTCACGGCTGCAGCAGATAAAACTATGGCAAGCCACCGGGGCCAAATATCGCCGCATTAGGGACGCGTGAATTATAAAATGGCGTAAAAAGTGGCATTTTTGAAGGGAAAACGCCATTAAAACCGCTGTTTTGTGCGCAAAAGATGCCGTTTCCTTGATCTTCGCTAAACGCCGTAAAAAACGGCTTTCTCTGTGGTCCTTAAACGCGGTTTTGACGCGCGTTCATTTATGTGGTCAGCTCTTACTCTTCACCGATTGGATCATCAAGGTTCAGTTTTAATGGCTGTGAAACAAAAGGGGCAGGGATAATTATAATACAACAAAACGCCGTCTTTTATGCGCGTTGTACTTGCACAAAACGCCACTTTTGATGTGCGTTCAAACACTCGAAAAAGAAAAAGCGCATTTAAGGACCACAGAGAACACAGTTTTTTACGGCGTTTAGCTTAGATCAAGGAAACAGTGTCTTTTGCGCCGTTTTAGGCGTGCAAAACAGCAGTTTAAATGGCATTTTCCCTTCAAAAACGCCACTTTTGACATGCATTCAAACACTCGAAAAACACTTGAAAAAGCGCATTTAAGGACCACAGAGAACGCCGTTTTTAAGATCAAGGAGATCAAGGAAACGATGTCGTTTGCTCTGTTTTTGGCGTGCAAAACGTGGTTTTAAAGGCATTTTCCCTTCAAAAACGCCGCTTTTTACGCCGTTTTATAATTCACGCGCCTTAATGTGGCGATATTTGGCCCTGGTGGCTTGCCATACTTTCCTGCTGTCTCACACCTGCTCCCCTCCCATCGGGTCCCTCGTTCCAGCGGCGGCGGCCGTCTGCTTCCAGAGCCCAAGGCCACTGGCTGATGCTGCTCGCCCGAGTCTCAACGAGCTAATTAAGGGGGCTGCTTCTGAAGTGCTCTTGCATTTTGTTTATTTGTGTATCGCCGAAGCCCTGCAAATTACACAGACCAAAAGGCTTGTCTTAACTTTTAATCTAATCACGCCTACCGCGAAGCCCCTGTTTCCTGGTGTCAGTTGGCTTTAATGAGGCCCGGTCTGTAGCCGCGGCCATTAGTGGAGCTCAGCGGCGGAACAGCACCGCGACCAGACAGGCTCGGCGGCACCGCCGCCACGGACCCCTTAATCCGCAGGCCGCTCCCCTGCGGACTCGCGGCCCGGGAGCTGGGCCGTAAAAAAAAAAAAAAAAAGCCCAGCTGTGCAGGAACACGGACGACATTTTGAAAACACGCAGTATCTGGGCGGCGAATTGAAGAGATGAACGCATTAAAAAGCGGCACTTAAACGACATAAAAAGGGAGTGCCAGGTGCGCTGAGAGTAGATTATCGAGCCGTTCTCCGTGACACAAGCACCAGGCAACACTCCGGGTTCACACGGTGTCAGCCGTTAAGTGCACAAACTTTCACGTGTAATGGGCATATTAATGCAGGGGTGTTTATTATCACTATCAGCGTGATGGTTTAATGCCACTTACCTTTAATATCGGGCTTGCGTTTTATGAACTGGCAGTGTTTTGCCTTGGACAGTTGCACTAACATCCCCATTAGTACAATAATCATACAGACAAGGTCCCTGCACTATTCATTTTCCATGCAACTTTCATTAATTCAAATTCAGAGAGAATTTAGTGCACTTTCCCCCATTTCCAATCTGGAGTGTTTTTGAATTCTGCTCACTGCACCCGTTTCTGTGTCATCAGCCCACTCAGAGCCTGAATAATTCATAACAATATTTATTAGCACTCTGAGGTACAATTAGATGAATTGGGATTAAGAATTGGCTCGTCTGTGGAAGAGAAAGTGGAGCAGCTCTGCCGATGGATTTGGGCAGGCGTAGCTCTAAAACATTATCAAAATAAAGCCAAGCAGATTAATTCCTTTTCTCTACAGTTCCCCCCCCAACTTGTGTTTAAAAGAACATGCTCAATGTTCCATCTGCAAGACTAAATCAGAGATGGCGAGTTAAAACAAGGGCAGTGCAGCGGTCTCACGTTCTGATTTATTCCTCAATTCTTCCTAACGTTTTTATTTTATTTTATCTTAACTGGAACTTTTACAGAAAGGATAGTTTTTTTTTTTTTTTCCACTGTCATTAAATAAAACGTCTCGACTGGAGAAATACATCCAGAGGTGAATGTGGTCACGTCAAGAGAAATGGATAAAAAGAAAAAGAACGACCTCGTCCTCTGACCATCTCACCTCAGTGCTGCTGCCTGCATCTGTTTACAGAGTCGTTTAATTCAGTCATTTGTGTCTCTCCTCTCTCTTTCCTCCATCCTCCCTCTTTTTCTTTCTTTATCCAGCTGGTCTTCATCAGGAAGGTCCCCCCATATGATTCAGGTCCTGATCAAGGTTTCGTCCTCTTAAAGTGGAGTTTTTTCTTGCCACTATTTGTCTTAAAGTCTTTTTTTTTCTCCCTCTGTGGGAGTTTTTTTTTTTTTAACTTGCCATTATTCTTGATTTGGATTTAATATTACAGTGATCCCTTATTTTTCGCGGTTAATGAGGACCGGCGAGAATCAAAATCCACGAACTGGAGCTGGAGCCCCCCCGAGCCTAAATAATGTGTTTAAAATTTGTAAAGTAAAGAAACCGCTCTTTCATCTAACCTCGTTTTCATTCTGCCGTCCACGACACACACACACTACATTACCCATAAGGCCACCTTCTTAAAGGGGCCAGGCTGGCTCACAGCATTTCTTTGTTGTGAGAGAACGCGCACAACATCCTGGGATGTTTCCGCAATTTTTTCTTGATTTTTTTTATATCTGAAAAAAACCCGCGTATAACTAAAACCGCGGAACTTAAAGCGCAAATTAGCGAGGGATCACTGTATAATCTTAGTTAATGATATTTGCTCAGGGGTCTCTGTAAGGCGCCTAGAGACAATTGGCATTTTAACAGACGCTATACAAATAAAACTGAATAGAATTGAAATTAATTTGACAGGAAGGCCACAGTGGTGTTTTCCACGGTTGGGTTATCTAAATAAAAATAACTTCTTGACAACGTCCACACAGGTGACGAATACAGAGGCTTCATCACAAGGTGGACATCACCGATGAGTCTCCAAAGCCAGGACAGACGCTGCTAAAATCACGCTAAAACAGCCCCGAACAGCTCTGGGCCTTTGGACAGATGACACTGAAGATGAGCCCGAGCTAGAATGACAGGAAGGAGGAAGTATTAGGAGGACTGGAACGACACACGATCCGAGGCTACAAGATCACATGGAGGACGTACGGAGGGAGAGCGGCGGGGCGGACACGCGTGACTTCCAGGGACACCGCTGAGTCGATGGACGGTCTGTTTGTCGACGTGACGACAGACAGGAGCTGGAACCGATTTAAAAAAAAAAAAAACAAGCAAATGCAAAATAACCTGATGCATGCTGGGAAAGTCCCCCTCAATTACCCTCTCTGGCAACATTTGATGAATCTAGAACTTTGGGTTATCAATATCTGCAAAGGAAACAAAATAGGGCCCTAAAAAAAAGAGAGGGTCCTTTACTTTAAATGGTTTTCAATCCCTAAATCTTTCATAAACTCTACGTGCAGACACTTAAATGTGGGCGTCTGTTGTGAGCTGTACGTCTTAGTTGACGGAAAAAATGTGGCAACACCAGCTGGCTTTTCTGGACATTCGGATACTTCGGAAGCGCGCGACGCGCTCGGGAAAATACGGTGCGATCTCAAACCAGTCAAGTATCCCGCAAAGCTAGCGCAGCCGCTTCCTCTGACGGATTTACCCTGGAAGCAGCTAAGATGAACGTGAGTGTCAGGGTGAAATACCGTATTTCCCAGACTATAAGCCGCTACTTTTGTCCCACGCTTTAAACCATGAGGTTTATACAGAGATGCAGCTTTTCTATGAATTTTTCTTCAGCTTTCAGGTGGCGCTCTAGCAGGAAGTGCAAAAACCAAAAAACAAACTAAGTATTTGAAGAGTATTCTGTTTTTGTTCAGTAGCCTATGTTGGCTATGCTACTCTACATTCATTTTGTTAGCATCAATACCTGTTATTATTGGACAAACTGATTAATCCAGGTGTGTCTGACCATTGTAGCTACTCAGACACACCTGGATTTATCAGTTTGTCCAATTAGCTTGTTGGTTCCCCAGCGGATTTCAGGGTTTTGAGTGGACCCGCCGCAGAGGTAAGGTTTTAATCGCAGATGCGGACCGGACGCAGCGTAGAGCCAGCAGGTCCGGTCAGTTCAGGTATGTGAATAAACACTTATGATACAAAATATCTTATTTCCCGGCGGCTTATAGTTTTATATGTGGCTTATATGTGACAAAATATATATTTGGTTTAAATTTTAGTGGGTGTGGCTTATATTTAGGTGCGCTTTCTAGTCCGGAAAATACGGTACACTCGTATTCTCCGGTTGGATCCGGTTCTGTGGCAGAAACGCTCCGAGAGGACAATAAATGCTTTAAAAAGCTCTCCGATTACCAGAACCCCCCTCGTCCATCTTCGGGTCACGTAAACGTCCGGCGTTCTTAGCCTGAGTAATTTCCAGCACTAACAGACTGTTAAAATATCTTGTTTCAAACTGAAGCGGAAATTAAGAATATATGAGTAATCGCTTCAACTCTAAAAACTCATTATCTCGTTGTGCACAAATGGAAAATGAAGCTGTGACAAAGTTAATCATGCCGTACGGGAGAGCGAATCGGAGGTTTCGATGAAAAATGTTGACCTTAATGCATGACCCATCTATTCAGCTCAATTGTAACCCCCCCCCCCTCCCCCCAACCAACCCTCAGTCCCAATTAAAGGAGCTTCCGTCTGCCCGTCTCCGTAACGGATGAAGCCGGCAGTTGTTGAACTCGGCGTTAATTAAACATAAGTGCGTGTCTTCCAATGACTTATGGCGGTCCGCGGACACGTCCCTCCGTTCCAGATAATATCCCCGTCCCCTCCGGGCCGTCACGTGTCCACGTGTCACGCAAACAAGAGCCGGAGCCCGACTGTTTATTAGACAGAGCTGCGTTTTTAGAGATGTACCCGGAAGCTCCGAGCAGCAGTCCAAGCTCTGCTGAGGCCAATTATTAGGTGTGTGTGTGTGTGTGTGTGTGTGTGAGTGTGTGTGAGTGTGTGTGTGTGTGTGTGTGTGTGTGTGTGTGTGAGCGTCCGTTTGGAGTCCTGCCTGGGAGTTCAGCTCATTAGGATTCATGCAGGGACGACTTTAACGTCTTTTTTTATAGACTGTGTATTCTAAATCAGTAAAAGGTATTATCATCTAACGTCTCACAGGTTTATAAACCGGTGTCATCAACACATTCGGCTCAGCGGGGGTGCAATTAGTCTGCTAGACTGGACTCAACTTCTCTTTTTCTTTTTTTTTTTAATTACCTGCCGGAACAGTCTCAACCATTCTTTAACAAAAATATGAAGGCGGCGCCTTCCTGGCTGTCGAGGCTTCACCAGGTTCCACAAACGAAACGGCGGCGCTATCCTATCTTTAAATCTGCAAACACGTTCGTCGTCTTTGTATGGAATACTTTAATGACTTCCAGTAATCTCCAATAATCTCAGTAAGAAATGCAAGAATCCATGCGTGTGTGTGGCAGATTCACTCCAAGGATTTACAGCGTCGATTAATATTTTTCATGTAGGCCAGGTGTTTAGGGAACATCTATAAATTCGAGTCACGCCACCCATCACCAGACGCATCCTCTCAACCCGGTGGAGAAATGATGGCGCACTTATGGAGGAGAGAGAAAAAAAAAAAAAAAAAACCCGGAGCAGCCGCTCCCAGTGGTAAACCATTAATACAGGCTAAGTTTGTGATTCATCGTCTGTTAGCTCAGTTCTGCTCTTCTGGCTCGGCTGATGTGTTTCACGTACGTCTGCGGCGTGCACGCTTTGGCGTGTGCGCTCGTTGCAGCCGACATTAGAGTGTGAGGCGCTCAGGAAACGATTCACTGGAAAATGACTCGACTCCCAGATTTAACGCCTTTATGCAAACTGGAGTTTCTGTCCAGTTTTATGCAGCTGCATTAAAATTATTCCCTCATCAAATGTTTAAAACATATGTGACAGAAAACCTTCACATAAATCCGAATTAAATCATAAAATTAAAAGGTGTGAAAATAAAACATCATCAGAGAACTTCTAAAAGTTGGAACGGTTTCCATTTCTTCCTTTTTCTTTCTTTTTCTTTCCAGACTTCTGCTGCTTAACTGCAGCTTTTTTCCCTCCGGTTGAAAAACAAGGAGCTGATTAGATCTTTGTGCAGGTGATTAAAAACAGGAACATCATCTGCCAGAACCAGAAAGGTAACCAGAGAAATGAAATGTAAACAAATCAGGCAGCTGCGATCCACCGTATGAGACCGACAGATCTGCTTCTTCCCATGAAACCTCTGATGGAGCCGGCCGCCGCTGCTGCGGCCGCTAGCGGCGTGATTTGGCGGCCGGTTGTTTCTAAAAGCAGCGCTGGGCGGAGCATCCGTCCGTTTCACGGCTGCACCGTCATCGTTCCTTCAAGGTTCGCGCTTGGAGGTTTCGTGCTGCGTCCCCGCGAGAATCTGAGCAAAATGCAGCTGTACGGTGCAACCCAACGGTGCAGGCGGCCGGTGCGCCGCCGCCGGCTCACTGGCAGTGTGATTTGGCGGCCGGTCGTTTCTAAAAGCAGCGCTGGGCGGAGCATCCGTCCTATTCATGGCTGCACCGTCATCGTTCCTTCGAGGTTCGCGCGGAGGTTTTCGTGCCGCATCCCCGCGAGAATCCGAGCAGAAACGCAGCCGGCCGGTGCGCCGCCGAGCCGCAGCGTAATATTTCATTTCTGCGAGCCGCTTCCCGCCTTTTATTTCTGCGCGCGATTTCAGCAAAAGATGTAAACGTCTCTGATCCTCAAAGGTGACAAAAACGGCAACGCCGTGCTTCCAACCCGCCGTTTATTTATAGTCCTGCGCCCGTCTGCGCGAGCTGACCGCATGCGTCGATCTGCTTTGTGAGCGCCCAGAAGGCCCGGGCGGCTTAGCGGAGGCTTTTTAGGCCAACGAGGTATGGGGCCCTTTGTTATCAGCGGAACAGCGGTGGGTAAACACAAGATAAAGAGGCTGAGCGAGGCTCTGCCATGTCTGTTTTCCCATCTTGTCAGTTAGAATGACTCCAGCCATTAAGGCAGCTTCCACAACATGCTGACAACATGTACGGGCGCCACCTGGACCCAGATGTGCCGCAGCGGTGGGTAAATGGAGAGAATGATGGAGGGGAAGTTTAGGGGCCATGTCTGCGCCAGCATATGCCCAAACCTGCACGGCCTATTACTCTTCCTCTTTGAGTTACAGCTCTCGAGACGGAGACAATAAGCTATTGTGATGCTTTATGAAGAGGACACAAAAGCCACAATAAGTGGGGGGAGAAAAAAAAAGTCCTTGGCAACTCTGTTGCATTTTTTTTTTAACCACGTTATCTTTTGATATGCACCGCAGATGAAGAAAAAAAGGAAAAAAGGCATTGTTGAACGGCTGCCCTTCCTCGTGCCTGAATGCAGGAGTACATGTTTTCACACGGCGTCCGCGGCTCAATGAAAGCGATCATTTGGGATCGAGGGTTTTTTTTGTTTCCGCAGACAATCGCCGCCTCTGTTCAGCGCAGACTTGGGACGTCGGGATCATAAAGAACAGACCGGCGACGACTGTAGACACAACAAAAGCCCCCTCGCACTCTCATCCCTTCTAATTCAGCGCAGAACAATGGCGGATCAGTCCGATTGGAGCGTTCGGCTGCATCGCCCGAAAACATCCAGGCGTCGTGCCGCTCACCCTCGTCGGCGAGTATCGGGGACGCGACTCTTACCGTCTGAGCCTCGGCGTCGCTCTCTTTCTCTCGTATCAAGCGGAAGGGTATCGAGCAATTACAGAGCGAGGTCTCCTTTCAGTTGGGGATTCTTTCATCTCGTAAAGTTTTACAACAAAAGACCGACAGTGACCTTCACGGGGGTCGGAGCGTCGGGCGTCCCAGCGCCTGTTTGAATGACGCCCTTAATAAAGCCTTCATAAAAGATGTAGCGGAATAACGCGATAGCGCCGTTGACGGAAATAAGCTGCCATGCGTCGACAGCGCGGCGGCTCCCAGAAGTAGCGGCGCTTCAGACGCCCGTACTCTTTGCAATTTATCACGTCTCGTGCTGCCACGTTCCTACGACGTCAGAGCAAAATGCTCAATTAAATTTGATTATGAATGCCTGGTGCTTGAAAAAATGGCGTTACTTTGTCGAGCAATTAATTTGGAGATAAGTGCCTGATAGAGACTGCTGTCAATAAATTATGCCTTCGGATGCGACAGCGGATCGGCCCTTTGGTAATTTACAGCTGCGTATTAGCACGTTAAGACGGCGTGCAGGTATGAGCCCGCCCTTTCCTCGTGTCGCCGCCACAGACGCGGCCGTGACGCCGCTTACACTTAAACAGGGTTTAGAGCACAAATCAATCACCGTGGTCTGACAAATGAAAAGTATCACAAACTTAGACTTTTAATCTGCCAAACAATCGTGGCGAGGTCACCCCTCTGGATTTGGGGAAGATTTTCCTCCGTTTTTCAATCAACCCCTACGGGCCGTCTTCATCTTCCGCCCAACGTGAGGCCGGCGGGGCTCGTTTCCCGGGGCCAGGCCACCCAGGGGAAATGTAATTTCCCTTCCCCTGGTCGGTCAGGGGAGCGAGGAGCCTGAGGAAGAGGAAGAGGAGGAGGAGGAGGGGAGGACGCCGGCCGGGCCCTTGATTGGGAGCCGAGGATGCAACTGGCTCCTCGCCAGCGCGGCGTCACATGTTCGTGTTTTACGGCGGTCGGAGAGGCTGCGCGGCATAAAGCAAACGGTGAGCGAGGTGGGGCGGGCGCCTGACACCTGCAGTCACGGTTCACCCGCCGTTCCCTCTGCCCTCGTGGCGGACAGGGCATTTGAGGGAACAGCCCCCGCCCCCCCTCTCCGTCGATTACTCACAGCAGCCCTGGTGTTTCCAGTCGCTGTTCACGACGGGGGTTTCTGAGTTATGACTCACCAAATGTCCCGATCACACACTGAACTGATTATAGCGCGCCACGTGGGGCGCCCGGCTGCGGGCACCCTCCGCCGCCATAACCTTTAGCCGTGCAGCTCCGGGGCCTTCGCGCCGCGGGTGGACGGCGCCATTAGCGGGTGACTTGTGAATCTATTCGTGCACCTTCAGGTGACTTTTCTGGCGGCGCCGTTTCTCTTCTGTTGTTTCCCCATTTCCTACTTGCCAGTGCATTACACTTTATTACAGCTTGACTTTTACCTTCATGGTTTGGCCATCTGTAACAGCGAGGAGTTTAGGACACCGTTCGGCTGCAGAAATGAGCTCTCTGATGAATTCGGTTTGCTCTGAAAGGTGGTTGGAGCTGTTTTAGGAAAGGTTAGGAGCTCTCTGATGGAACTGAAGGAGCCGGTTCAAAGTGCTCCATCATCTCGTTGGGTCGCCTTGTAGACATTCTGACGTCAAACGTGAAGATCCACCACAACAGGCGACGTGAAGTCAGGTGGATGGCTGAGCTAAAACTGGTAGCTGGAGGAGCTACCGTGACCTGGATGATGGAGAGTCGACAACAGCAGGTAGCTCTGAGGAGCTGAAGAACATGAAAGTGAGACTCTTAAGCCGACAGACGACCTGTCTCTCATACAACAAGACTTTCAGGTGTCGACCGACGGCCCAGATCAGAGCCTGAAGTCGTCAACGAACAGACGCATGCGAGATTAAAACCAAGGCGAGATGCTTTGGAGGAGATGAGGGAGGGGAAGTCGGTGAGTGATGTCTGCTGTGCAGCGACAGCATCACGGGTAGGGCATCGTTTGGATTTTAATGATTCTGATTCTGATTCTCTGTTTCAATTCCTGTTCAAAACGATTCTTGATTCTGATTCTTTGATGTGTAGGTCAACAGATCGCGACTTATCTAACAGTAGAATTGCAGCAATATTTCACCATGACGTTATTATAGTATAATATTAACACTGATGATACACATCAGAAAAATAGCGAATTAATACAGTCCTTAACGCTGGAGCAGCAAGTTTGTCCGACCTAGCAACAGTAACTAGGAAGGGGGCGGTGCTTACCGAAAGGTCAATTAAATACGGTACACTCGTTTATTTTTGTGACGCCATGCAGGCGAAGGTGGTTTGCCATATTAGTCGTGCGCCCTCCTTTGGCAGTAACACGCTTCCCGCAGGTGTTTGCACTGAAATGCAGCCAAACTCAAGAGCGGCGTCTCTTGGGATCCATGTTGTGGCGAGTGAAGTCCCGTCGGTGAAGGACGTGACGTTGACACTAGCGCGGAGTTGAGTACGCCGGGCGGAGTAACATCAACAAACTAGTGCAATAAATAAAAAAATAAATAAATAAAATAGCACTGGCATTTAGGAACCGAAAAAAGGAATCGAAATTCAAAAATCTTCTAAACCAGTGATTCCCAAAGTGTGGTCTGTGGTCCCCTGGTGGGCCGTGAGAGGTCATTAAAATTAAACAAATGTTTTTTAAATCCTCTATCTTTTTTAAATATGTTTTTAATTACTGTAAAATATTCATGACATGATTAAAAAACATTTAGAAGTAATAAAACAACCCAGTTAAGTGTTATTCTACTGTCATCTTAACTTAATATGACAAGTGTCACCTTATTTGTTGACCCCTTACATTAATATCGGATCATGGTTCCTGGTCCTGTATGTTGATCACAGTTGTGATTAAAGGTTTCGGTGGGCTGAGGAGATTTTTCACATTTCAAATTGGGCCTTGGTGTTCTGAAGTTTGGGAATGGCTGTTCTAAACGATTCCAGAACCGGACCTTAGGAACCGATTCCTACTTGGAATCGTTTTTCGGTGCCTAACATTCACCTGAAAGGACCTGCACGCTTGAAAAAGAGCAGAGGAGGGAGTCAGAACTTAAACCAGCCGTGCCGGGCCAGCCCACAATCTGACGGGTCGGAAGTTTCTTTGCGAGTTAGGCAAAAAATAAAAACAAAACAAAACAAGACAAGACCTTCTTAAGATTCTGCGTTCCGTTGATTACCTTCTCTTCTCTGTCAGAAACAAAGGTTGCAAACCAAACCTCCAGATGGATGGCTTCAGTTTTTAACCATCACTGAGATGATTCATAAGCATAGATAGGAATCATGGAACATAAATGAGCATAAATGAAAGAAAATGGCATTTCAACAAGTGATTTCCCAGCCTGTCTCTGATAAGCCCTCAGACCCGATGCGTCCTGATGCCGCTGATGCTTTTAAATCTGCTGCAGTCTTTCAAGTAAGGAAGTGCGAGTCCCCGGATGACGGTCCCCGGGGCAGGCTTCCCATCGATTAATCCGGAAGATTCTCCTTTAATATCCAATGGCATCAATACAATTTTAATGCATCCTGAGATCTGGAGATGAGACCTGTCCTTAACCAAAAAAAAAAAAAAAATCCCTTTCCCTCCAGGCTTAAAGGAATGCCTGTCCTCTCGTGGCATAATTGAAAAAGATGGATCTCACCAAGTGTTTCACAAACGCAGCGGGCAGGAATTGGATTGGGAAATGTGTTCGGTATCATATTGCTATGCATGCGTCCGCCAGAGGCTCGCGCACCGCCGCTGAGAGCGCCGCGTCCTGCTGCCCATACTGAAGGGAAGGAAAACAGAGAGGGGAGACATTTGCAATTTTATTACTACTTTAATGGGTTTCTCTATCATTCAGGAATTGCACTTTCTAATGTATCGGGCCCATAAATACAAGGTTCAATAGACAGCCGCTCTGCTCCCCCTCATTATTCATACATTCATACAAATTAGAACAGAAGGTTGACTAAAATATGCCGTCCGTTTCCAGTGTGACACCATCAGAACCTGATCATGCATACAATCTAATCGCTGGTATAATATCAAATGTAATATCTAAAACTTGCAAATGGTATCGCTACATATGTATCTACAAATGCTAATCATGTGAAATGTCACCCAAATGGAGTTGAGTAATTGCGTGCCTTTGGTAAGAAAATAAAAAATAAATGAACTGGCTGGTTCTGAGTCCATCTTCTGACTGCTGAAGCAGCGAGGAGGAAACTTCTGTTCACGTCTACGTGTTCTCGTCGTCTCATCTTTCTTGTCTGATTATCTAAACTCAAACTGTCTTTTCAAGCGCTTTCAATTCCACAATCGGGACAGTTTGAGGTCCGAACGAAGCGAGGAGAGAGGGAGCACACGTGAAAGTTGGAGGGGGACGCCTGTTCAGACGTCTGAACCGGGTCTGCGTCTGGTCCCGGCTAAGCTGTGTAGCTGACAACCTCGCCATGGAAACAACATCCTCTGGGTGTTCGCAGAGCCGAGTCGAAATGCGGCACCGCAGACGTCAGAGAGATAAATAAATTAAAAAAAAAAAAAAAACAGCTAAGAGAATGAGATTCATCCTCACGTGGACCAAGACTGAGGTGATCAGGTGACCCCACAGCTGGAACATGATGGTCAATTTTAATATTTGCTGCGTGTCTTCATTATTCTAGAAAACTGGTTTGAAATCAGCGTCACAGACCAGAGATCACAGATAACTCATTTTTAAATAATCCATTGACTGAGTCGTTAATAATGTTTTTTTTTTTTTTTTTTTTTTTTTTTGTATTTTTGTGATGCAGGAAATTCCCATCTCCTTTGTTTTGTTTTCTCTCTCTGCTTTGTAGGGTTGGGAATCTAGAACTGGTTCCTGTAGAGAACCGGTTCTCTACAGGAACCAGTTCTCTACAGGAACCAGTTCCTGTAGAGAACCAGTTCCTGTAGAGAACCGGTTCCTGTAGAGAACTGGTTCCGTGTGTTTCAATTCCATGGAATCGTTCTGCAGTTTATCCAGCGATTCTCTTATCAATTCCAACCAGCTCGAATCTCACGTAATTTACGCAAGTTACTCGCAGTCAATTCCAGAAAGCACTTACGTGATTAAGCTACGTCGGTTTAGCACGTTAGCATTGCAGTTGTAAACAACAATGGCGCCCACCAGGTTCAAACGCTCCAAAGTTTGGCTTCACTTCACCAAAGAAAGATGGCAACAAGGCAACTAGCAGTCATTGTAAAGTGGAGATAACAGCGTCAGGAGGGAACACGGCTAACACGCAGAAACATTTGAACACACAACATGCGATAACGAGTGTCGTGTTTTTGACGCTTCGGACTGATGGATCTCAACCCAGCAGCAGTAGCCAAGCTAAGATCACCTCTGGTAACTCTGGTTAGTAGCTATCCCGCTGCCTATGTGCTTCTTTGTAAAACACGCTATAACATTAGCGCTATGCTATTAAACGAATTCCTTCTGCATTAAATTTAGAAGATGACCGTGACGAGAGAGAGAGTCTGGCTGGTTCAGAGGCTGGAAGACATGATTATTTTACTGCTAAAGAATTGTTAATTCTTCATAGTATTTGCAGATTTGTACTATGAACTGTTCTGTTGTATTTGATAGTATTTATCTTTTTTTATTATTATTTTTAAGTGCTTAGTGAGCTCATATATCCTTTTAAAAGGGAGATTTTTTTAAATTTCTATTAGGAAAAATCTGTTAGTAAAATGTTCCACATTCTTGTGTATTTGCACAGTTACATATTACAACAGTTAACACGTCATCCAGGCTTTGGGCCTCTTTTGACCTCGCTGTTGAGTTTGTAAGGTCCTAACTTCTAAGTAAAAAAAAAAAAATGATGCTAATAAAACTGTTAGTTCTCCTTTTCCCCCAAATTAAAATCAATAAGAGAATCGATAAAGAATCGAATCGTTAAACAGTATCGATAATGGAATTGGAATTGGAAACATCTTATCAAATCCCATCCCTACTGCTTTGAACTTTAAAATTCAGCATTTGTGAAGTGAAGGAAAAACAGCGTCGTCTTGAACCGAGGATGAGTGCTTCGTTCTTCAGTGTTCGAGAGGCTCTGTGGAGGATTCTGGGACGTCCTCTGGTGTCCACCACTGCTTTTTCAAAGGAACAGTTTGGTTTGTCCCTTCTGGCTCACCGTAGACACACCGGAGGTGCAGGAAGAAGGTGAGCAGTGTTGGCTGCAAATGCAAACATTTCAATCACAGAAAACCACACTGAAGGGGTCGTGATGATTATTATTTAGAACAGCTGCCAGTAAATTTCTGTTTTATGTCATTTGCTAAATAAACATTTGCAGGTTGCAGACGATTTAAAAAATCTCGTCATTAGCGACTGAATCCCTTTAAATGCAACAAATTAATAAAAAAGATGGCCGTTTTTGTGATGGATATGTGCAGGATGTTTGAGCTGGAGAATAACTAATAAGGCAGGAAATATATATTTATTTTTGATATCAAAAAGAAAGAAAAATGGTATGAAAAGACTCAAACCAACGATGTGCTGCTGTGTCCTTCAGTCGTCTGTTTTGATTTCTCTACCGTCTGTACAGCTCCAAGGCTTATACGGTCGTATTCAGGATGAGAACATTAAAAAAGTCAAAAATATAAATGTTCATTTTTTTTTAATTCTCTGCTTTCATGGCTGCAGAGTTGAGTCCTCTATACAACCACAGAGCTGACTCTACGTACTCAGTTTCAAAACAACATTACACTATACAGTGATCCCTCGCCAATTCACAGTTTAAGTTCCACTGTTTTAGTTATTCATGGATTTTTCAGAAATATGTAATATAATTTAAGAAAATGTAAAAAACATCACAGGATGTTGTGCGCATTCTCTCACAGTGAAGAAATGTCGTGAGCCAGCCTGGCCCCTTTAAGAAGGTGGCCTTATGGGTAATGTAGTGTGTGTGTGTTAGATGAAAAGTGTAGTGAGCATCAACAGCAGCCCAGCGTGTATAGATTTACATTCTCTGTTAACCGACAGGAGCCCAACAATACAACCTGTGTGATGTTACAAGTTCCTGCAGTGCCAGAATAAAGTTCCCGTTCCACGCAGAGAAAACCAGACTGTTTCTTTTGTTGTTGTTAGCGTGTTAGCCGCTAATTACGAGCCCCAAAATAGCAGAATACAGCAGCAGTTTTGTTTACTACGGTTCAGAGATCAGAGGCTGTGAAGGTAACAGAAAGACCACAGTTGAGCCTTTGTCTTGTTTTGCTACTTTTTTGGGGTTTTTAAACATATTTTAAACACATTATTTGAGGCTCGGGGGGCTCCGGTCCCTTTCGCGGATTTTGATTTACGCGGGGGGCGCCGGTCCCCAGGGTTTCGTTAATGACGCCAAAAACGGCCGACGGTGCAAACGCAGACATGAATGGCTGAATATCTTCTCATCCCTATGACTGAAAAATAACCTTTGGGGCGTACCCCACCTCTTGCCCAATGCCAGCTGACTCTGTAAAGGGATTAGCGGGTGTAGCGAATGCTGTGGCAGGCATGACCTACTTTGAAGCACATGTGTATTCCAGTGTTGTGGAGGAACTCTATGCGACGGATATAATAGCATTCGGCTTAATAAAGACCGCACCAATAAGTCATCAACCTGAAATGAGCGCTAATAACGGTATGGGCTCGTCAGAGAGAAAGAAATGAAACGGATGCATCGCAGCGGGTCACAGTGGAAAACACAATGATTCTGCCTTCCACAGCCTCGTCCACGTGGAGTGACGGGACCTACTTTTTTGGCTCATAAGCAAAGCTAATTTTAGATGCGAGCCTTCAGCCGGTATCTATACGAAGCAGGCAATTAGTAGCTTTCGGGGGCGCCGGGCGCCGATGCTCGCCGCTCGCTGCGACAAGCAGTATGAAAGGGAAGCCTGACCTATGTGCCGCACCACCCCCCCCCCCCCCCCCGACGTCACCTCGGTTTCGCCTTTCAAGTCTAAACTGTTTTCATAAAGCGGAGCTCTGTGGCCAGCCAACTGGAAGGAAAAGAGATGTCATGGGGGGGGAGAGGAAAAAAAAATCAAGACGTGGTGATAAAAGAGAGAAAGATCAAGTGTGGATAAAAGAGATCAGCTCATCCTTCTGACTAAAATCGAGTGACAGCCAAAGACAGAGGATATGAGAAGGGAAGGGTTAGAAGACGACAAAATGACTCTGAACTTAAAGAGGAGGGAAAAAAAAAAGCTTCGATTCAAAAGCAGCACAGCTGGATGGATGGATTTGTGACATGACAATCACAACATGTCTTTCACGTCTTTTAAATCGTTATCGCTCGTTATTAATTTGTAGGACCAGTGTTTTATTTATGCCCTGAAGCAGCGTTTTAAATTATAACTAGGGCTGGGCAAGTTAACGGGCATTATTATCACGTTAACGCATTAATTTATTAACGCCGACATTTATTTTATCGTGCGTTAACGCATGTTGCTCACGTGCTTTTGTTTTGAAAAGTTTGTTACTGGCTGCTGCGGAACCGGAAAAGCTAAAACGGTAAAAATCAGTGAACTTTACAGTTCAGGTAGCAAAGCAGGTAGCAATATTAATATTTATATTATTATATTTAAATATTATATTTATCATCAGATCTGCTCCATGTGTTCACTGTCCTGCTGTTCTCTAGCTGGTTACTGCAGTGCGGCTCCATCTAGTGGCACAGATGTGTAATGACAACAGAAAGTCGGTTCCTCAATTATAAAACAAAGCCATTTCTGGGTCACGTAAACCAGACAATAAATATTAAAACAAATTAATGTTTGTTAAAATTGAAATATAAAAAAGCAGGCTTTTTTTTGTGAAAAAATGGAAAAAAAAATAAAAAGTCACTTTTTTATTTTTTTTTATTTTTGATTGACAATCGAAAATGGAAAATAAAACAAATGATACACAGATAATTACAGATTGGTAAAGTAACTGAACTTTAACATGGACATTTTCATTTTAAAGTTCTCCCAGACGGAGGATTCAACAGAAACAAGGTTATTTGTAAAAACTGACAAGTTAAACTCCCCGTTAAAAGTTTCTGCTGTTACCTCAGAAATTACCTGTTTTAATGTTCTGATTGTGGCCTCTAGATTGTTAGGATTTTGTTGGTAGACCCTTTTTTATTTTTCATTAAAAAACCAAATGACTTTAATGTCCTGGCAGTGGCAATAAGCTTTATTTTATTTGACATTTTTTAAGATGAGATTTACACTAAATATGTGTTACTGACAAGTGCTGATGTTAAAAGTGTTTGAACAACAAATGTTATGGCACTTTAGTTCATATGGCAGCAGAACATTTAAATAAAAGTAAAATTTACACTACTTTTGAATTAATTATTTGATTCTCTGTATACAATGCGATTAATCGCGATTAATCAGGGAAATCATGCGATTAATCGTGATTAAAAATCATTGCCCAGCCCTACTTATATCCTGTCTTGGGGTTAAATTTGCATAAAATGTATAAAACTGAATTTTCAAAAATTAAAAACCAAAAAACAATGAAAATGAAAAAATATTTAAATGGAATTTGAGAAAAAATAAAAGGGATTTCATTGAGCCCTAGAAGTCGTCCCTTTTTGTTCCCGGACTCGCCGGTGCCCACCGCTAGCACAAGTGCGCCTGGCGCCAGGGCTTTGGCCCGACTCGCCGGGGGGGGGGGGGGTCGTCATATGGCAACAAAACATTCAAATAAAAGTGACCTTTACACTACTTTTGAAGTTATTATTTGATTTTGCGATTAATCACGATTAAAAATTTTAATCGTTGCCCGGCCCTAATTATAACGTATGTTGACTGACGGCTCTGGGTACCGGAGTCTGTGGACGGAGGCGGGGCCGTCTCCTTCCAGGTGTGCAGCTACAGCAGCAGGTATCGTTAGCCGCTAGGTGTCACGGGGAGCTTGGAAATGAAGAGCATCTAATCAGGGCGAAGGAAGGAGTCCCTTCCTCCTTCCTCCCAGAGGAGGCAGCTGTTCCCAGCCCCTCCACCACTTGTTCATTAATTACTCTGAATTAATGCTTTTCTGCCGTCCGGAATAAATAAAAAGGTTGCGGCGAGGCCCCGCTAATCAAAAGTGGCTCTTATTAAACGCTGTGAAAATGTCGGCGGCTCAGTCGCGACGGGGCGTCCGACCGGGCTCCTCTCTCCGATCGGGGGGGGTTAGATCGCCGGCGCCTGTTTCACGAGGCTTCGAGTCTGTCGTCTCCAGCCGAGGAGAGCGGGGGGAGGGGGGGGGGGGGGGGGTGTATCCACAGTTAGCTCGGCCTCAAAGGAGCCGACATCAAATAAGAATATTGACTTCCAGCTCCTGCAGGTTCCACCGGAGGAGCCCTTTATTTGGCCAGAACCGCCTGCCTCCGTCTGCTCCAAGATGCTCGTGACTCAGTCGGACCTGGATCTGGACCCGGACATGGACCTGGACCCGGACCTGGACCTGGACCTGGACCCGGACCCGGACCTGGACCTGGACCTGGACCTGGATCTGGATCTGGACCCGGACCCGGACCCGGACCTGGACCTGGATCTGGACCCGGACATGGACATGGACCTGGACCTGGACCTGGATCTGGACCCGGACATGGACCTGGACCTGGACCTGGATCTGGATCTGGACCTGGACCTGGACCTGGATCTGGACCCGGACATGGACCTGGACCTGGACCCGGACCTGGATCTGGACCTGGATCTGGACCCGGACATGGACCTGGACCTGGACCCGGACCTGGATCTGGACCTGGACCTGGACCTGGACCTGGACCTAGACCTGGACCTGGACCCGGACATGGACCTGGACCTGGACCTGGACCCGGACCCGGACCTGGATCTGGACCTGGACCTGGACCTGGACCTGGACTGGACCGGACTGGACCTGGACCTGGACCTGGACCTGGACCTGGATCTGGATCTGGACCTGGACCTGGACCTGAATCTGGACCTGGACCTGGACCTGGACCTGGACCTGGACCTGGACCTGGACCTGGACCTGGACCTGGACCTGGACTGGACCTGGATCTGGACCTGGACCTGGACCTGGACCTGAATCCGGACCCGGACCTGGACCTAGACCTGGACCTGGACCTGGACCTGGACCTGGATCTGGACCTGGACCTGGACCTGGACCTGGACCTAGACCTGGACCTGGACCTGGACCTGGACTGGACCTGGATCTGGATCTGGACCTGGACCTGGATCTGGATCTGGACCCGGACGTGGATCTGGACCTGGACCTGGACCCGGACATGGACCTGGACCTGGACCTGGACCTGGACCTGGACCTAGACCTGGACCTGGACCTGGACCTGGACCCGGACATGACCTGGACCTGGACCTGGACCCGGACCCGGACCTGGATCTGGACCTGGACCTGGACCTGGACCTGGACCTGGACCTGGACCTGGACCCGGACATGGACCTGGACCTGGACCTGGACCCGGACCTGGATCTGGATCTGGACCTGGACCTGGACCTGAATCCGGACCCGGACCTGGACCTGGACCTGGACCCGGACCTGGACCTGGACCTGGACCTGGACCTGGACCTGGACATGGACCTGGATCTGGATCTGGACCTGGACCTGGACCTGAATCCGGACCCTGGACCTGGACCTAGACCTGGACCTGGACCTGGACCCGGACCTGGACCTGGACCTGGACCTGGACCTGGACCTGGACCTAGACCTGGACCTGGACCTGGACCTGGACATGGACCTGGATCTGGATCTGGACCTGGACCTGGATCTGGATCTGGACCCGGACGTGGATCTGGACCTGGACCTGGACCCGGACATGGACCTGGACCTGGACCTGGACCTGGACCTGGACCTGGACCCGGACTGTCAATGCACTTCTGTAAAATGTCATTCTGCAAATACTGATGATCTGCGGTTATTGATCCGCCCGTTTATTACGCTTGCGATTATGTTTAGTCTGCACAACGTGACACAAATCGGGTCAGAGAACGGCCTCAGGGAGCGGGAAGAACAGTTTGCAAAGATTTAAGTTTCTTCCTCCAGTAAATTAAGAAAAATAAAAAATAAATAAATAAATAGACCAAAGCAAAAAGGAATTACATTTGCAATGATAGCAAACAGAAAATGGTCTTTCTGTCGGAGGAGCTCAAACCAGACATTATTTGTCTTACTTAATAATGTACAAACATTATATTATCAAACCAGAATGTGCAATTAGTCTCCTAATTACTTGAGCGCTTATACCATCAGAATTATTTTAAGATAATTAATGTTGCAGCTGCAACGCCGCGGTATAACGTCTGCATTACTGTTTTCCCATTTAAATTCTGATACGGTTTAAAGGCACCATGTAAAGCACATAATGTGTTTTGTTCTTATTTTATAGTCACATTTATGTGTCACGATGTGACAGCGTTCAATTTCAGGAGCTGGTTTCTCACTGGGAAGTGCATTTTAAGTGTGTTTTCAGCCCGACCTCAACAGGAGGAAAACGATATTGGACGGTGGCGTTAAAAAGAAAGAAAGAAAAATAAAATACAGTCATTTCTGCAACTCACTGTCCAGTTGTCTGAATGATCTGCTGCAACCAAAAATGCAGGAGATTCTCCGACTGAATGAATCAACACCAGGATGAGCCGGTGACAGCAGTGAGATCTGCTTCAGTCCAGGACTCGACGTTTTCACTGACTCGACTCTCATTTACACCTTTAATATGTAAATGTGAGTCAAGTTAATGTTTACACCCGCAGTGACTGATCTGGCTGAAATCAAGCTGCAGACTGAGGCTCATCCAGGAAGTTTTGTTGCAGTTCCTGCACCCGAAAGAGTCTTCGAATTGTTCTCCGCGAGGGCTCGATCCGTTACAGAGGCTCGGGCCACGCCGGTGGGGTGGGGGGGGTCAGTTAAAGGAGCCAGAGAATCATTTCAGGTGATGTCCGAGCTGAGTTATGCCAGGAGGTGGAGTCAATCATTGTGACCTCTCCCTCGTGGAGCTCCACCGTGGGGCCCTCCTGCTCCACGGCGGAGCTCCACGACTGGCCTCATCCTCTCTGTCTCCGCCTCTGCGGACTGTTGAGGGGCCTCCGGCGGGACATCCGGTCGTCGAGGTAAGCCGGGCTGGAGCCCAGCAGCACCTCTTACTTTCCGGTGGCAATGCTTGAAACAAGAACGTTTGGACAAAACAAAAAGTAATGAATGTAGACTGTACTGCCCCCTGGTGGAAACTCCATAATTTGTGTTTTGAGTTTTGTAGATTTTGATGTGTTCGGGCTCCCGTAGCTGCTCACGCACACCCCACTGTTGCAGTTAAGCAGTATCTATGGTGTTTAAGGCTCTTGTTTTCTCTTTTTGGCCCATAAAAATGTCTGTAAGTATTGAGTTATATGCAATGTGAGTCTGATTCAATTGTCTTGTACTGCCCCCTGGTGGAAACTCCATAATTTGTGTTTCAGAACTAGCTTTGCAGATAGCTAACAGTGTCACCAATAAGTCACCAGGAAGCCTCTTACTGTGTTCGTTCCTTTACTGGTTTAACTGTAAAACAGACAGGGGTGCACATTACAATATGACATATACATTAACATAATCAACAAAATATAGTTTAAATCAACTAAGGCTTAGAAAACCGATAGAGAAGCTAGCGGTTAGCCAGACGCTAATTTATATAGAAAACGCTATAGACATGCTAACGTAATTAGCGCCTGCTTATTTTACAGAAACAATTGAATCAGACTAACATTGCATATAACTCAATATTTACAGACAGATATTTTTATGGGCCAAAAAGAGAAAACAAGAGGTTTAAACACCATGGATACTGCTTAACTGGAACAGTGGGGCGCGCGTGAGCAGTTACAGTAGCCCGAACAGATCAAAATCTACAAAACTCAAAACACAAATTATGGAGTTTCCACCAGGGGGCAGTACATAGAGCATCATCCTAGGTTAGCAGAAGCTAAAGACAGCCAACTGGTGGGCGTGCTCCAGTCCCGCCTCTTTGAAAGAAGCTTCAGATGCTCTCTGTACAAACCTGTAGGTCATGTGACTGCCTGCTGTGTCCAGTATTTACAGTCAATCATTGAAACAGTGCCTTTGCTACATCTTTGCTGCACAGCTGTGTCATAACCACATCTGGAACAGCAGTTGTACACACACACACACATCTAAAGCCATCCAGACCAAACAGAGGCAGCTCGCTGCCACATCAGTGTGAGATCACACGCAGCTTATCTGAGTGACGGCGGGTTAAAGTTCAGGCTGGAACAAACAAAACAGGAAGGTTGCAAAAGGGAAACCTGCAGGTGGACAACAGAGGACGTCAACAGAGGATGCAAAGCAATCTACCCTGAAAGCAGGATATGCTAAACAGAACAAATAGAAAAATAAATGAGCATAAACTCTCAGTCGTCCAGGTCTCGGACGTCTGAATGGCGAGGTTTACCGGAAAACCGACACAAACTCAAAGCAGCGTTCTGCTTTTGATGCGTGACAGCCTCTGGACCAAAAAACTGTCCGTCAGAACTTTTCGAAAATATTCCCACTAAGACAGAGGAGATGTCCAACCGGGCCTCTGTCAAGTCAGTGAAGAGATCCGATGCAGGACTAAACAAAGTGGAAAAAGAAAGACCTTGGGTTGAGAAGGATCCTCCAGCCCCGGTGGTTTCACACGCTGACCAACGCCAGGTAAACATCCACCTTCCAGAACAAAGAGTAGAAACGGGACTGATCTGAAGAGTCGCATGGAAGACAATAAATTACAAAAAACAAGAATAACAAGCGACTAAACAAAAGAAAGTAAGGTTTTCAGCGGGATGAAGAGAAGCAGTCGTGGTTCTGCGGCTGATTGGACTCAAGTGATTTTCAGTGATCAATCATGAATCGTCGGTTCTGGACGAGTGGACAGATGGCCTGTAGAGAAAACCAGCACATGTCCACAGCTGCTGATGACACGGGGTCATGTGACAGGTAGATGACGGATGCCATCAACTCCACAGTGAATACAGGGAACCGGACTGGTTTCTGGTTCCTTCAGTGGTTCGTAAATGTGTCCGCAGGACTTTAACAGCTATCTGAAGATAAACGGCTCGACTTCTAGCAGACAGTCGCTGTGTTGTGTAACGATCTAAGTTTCCCGAAACAAAAACAGAACATGAGGACGTGAGACGGGAGAGGATAAATCAGACAGCGACTGGGCTGATGAGAACAAATGAGGGTTCTGACGATTCAATGTGAGGATGACACATCCCACCCAAACACGGACCAGAAAACAGAACCGCTTCAAACAGATGGGAGACAAAACAGCTGCGAGCTTTAATTGGTCACACATGCGACATCAAGCAGGCGGCGCATCTACAACCCTGACAGCGCCGCTCTCTGAGCCGCTTCCTCCGAGGTAGCAGACCCGGCTATCTTCCGTCTCACGTTCACGCCTCCGGACGACAGTGGGCGGAGCTTTTTAGGCTGTCAATCTGCCTTTGTGCCGTAAAACAAGCCAGCGGCTTCTAAAGCAGCTCTGTGGCGTTTGAGTTTTATGCGCCCCGGTTTGCACCCCTTCCCCTGGCACCGAGGTTCCTTCCTGCCGTCCGGCGAAATCGTCCGCTGGCTCATTTTACCAGCTGACTCACCCTAATAAATAAATAAATAAATAAAATAAAGCTCGGACAGTGTGTGAGATGTGGTTTAAAGACAGAAAGCAGTGATTTGCAGATCTCATAAATCTTTATATTGTTCAAACAGAATAGAAGGAAAAGCCTTGATTGTCATTTTAAAACACTGCCAACAACAACAGCGATAGTAAATCACACACAGAAGGTTTCATTTCCCCCTCTCTCTCTACTCTACGTCAAAATGAATCATATTATTATGCATGAAGTGTCCAGGTCTTGTTTGCTCTTAAGTGTTTGTGGACCTGCGATAAAAAACAGAAAACATGTTGAATGACAGTCCCTTCCCGGATAAATGGTAAAGACCGTCATCATCATGTCGAACATCGCCAAAACAATCAGAGGATCTGGAGGAATCTCTGTGTGAAGGTGAAGGTGGCACGGCACTAAAACCGGACCTGGATGTTGCTGTTGGTCGAAAATTGCATCAGGTCACCGCGACCTGTTTTTTGAGTATCTTATGTAGGATAAATAAGGGCTCAAATGTTGATAACAAAGGGTTAAATGACTGCGTTTTGCTTCAGTTCAGTATCTTATATGCTGCTGTGAGTATTTTACCATCTCTGCTTGTAAACAATGGAGATTAAATGTTACCTGCACCCTCCGTCCGATTGTCCAGTCAAGTGTTTGTTAAGTGTTTCATTATTGCCTCACCAGAACTCACCAGGGCTTGACACTGACACCGGCCAACCGGCCAAATGCTGGTAAAATTTGGCTGTGGCTAACAATTTCTGTCTCACAAGCAACTTTGGCTGGTAACTTATTCTTTGATATGACGCATCACAATAGTTGCGCCGATTGTTTGTATTTAAAATGTAAATGCAAGAATATTGTGAAGAAGAAAAAAACTGACAGCAAAACTGTGGCTAGCATAAAGACTAAATGGCTAATGACTGAGGAAAAAACACTAGCCACAGTGGCTGGTGAGCCAAAAAAGTTAGCGTCAAGCCGTGGAACTCACTAATAATTGATAAACTATACCTTAATGGTGAAAATTTAGCCAACAGTCGCTGTCACAGGTGCACAGGTGCATCTAAACTGGAAGGAGGTAAAGTGAAAAACCGGTGATGCTTCCTCCTCTGGACCAGAGAGGAGAGGAACCACCCGGACTGTGATCAGGTAAAACGACGGTCCAGAGGTGCGCCTGCGCCTACGGAAGGGCCGCTTGAACATCTGGAAGGGAAACATCGGTGCTGAAAGGTACCGGGGAACATCAACGTCTTTTCCAGCGTTGCCTCTTTCACCAAGACGATGCTAAAACACCCAGCATCTGTTGCTGAACTAGACCCAGGACCGGACCAGGACTGGACCAGGACCGGACCAGGACCGGACCAGGACCGGACCAGGACCGGACCAGGACCGGACCAGGACTGCTGAGCAGCCCCGGTCTTATATCAGGCCTTTTTCTTCAGATGGTACCTTTCCTCAATTTAAACACTTGGTTTGTTTCCATGTTTGACTGATTTATGAATCACTGCTCCTCTTTATTCAAGTCTCCAAAATATTTATTTAATACGGCTAAAAATGTCTCCGGCTGTCTTGACACTTGCAATCTCAAAAAAGGTTATATTTATGGTCGTTGCACATTCAGTTTATTTATGAAATCATAAAATCATTTTCTCAAACTAACCCTCGACTCCATCAACTTGTGAAAACAACATTTCAAGTTTTTCTTTGCTCATATCTTCTTCTTTTCCAGTAAAACTAATGTTTTTTCCACTCGTGAACTAAAAAAAAAAAAAAAGTATTTTCTCGCCGTATATCCGAGGATGAGGTGATCCATCTGCTCTGTGTAAAAATTAAATGCTGAATAAATTAATATGAATGATCCAGTTAACAAACTGTCCTCGGCCGAGCCAGCAGGAAGTGCAGCGGCTGCCAAGTCACCAGGTTTACTCGGCCAACATTTGGCACATCGTTTCTACCCTCGTATTAATTCAATACCGACGACATGTGAGTCGCAGCAAAAACCCACTTCACCAAAATTGAGACAAAATATCTGTAATGTGACTAAATATTGGAGCTGATCTCGCCGTGGCGGGGTGAAACCGACCGGCTTCTGCAAACAGACCTCTGATGGAAAACGCTGAATTAAAGCTCAGGTTCAGGTTTAACCCCTTCACTGCTGTAAAATTCACCTAAAACGCCCATCCGAGGCAAACTCAAAGTAAATTAAAGCTGTTCTTGAACCGTTTGTAGCACATGGATGGTTTTGGTCTCTTTTGAAAGGTAACACTCTGAAGTTTTTCCCTTAACTGTCAGAATCGCTGTAAGTGCTACTAGCATTGAGTAATCTAAGTTTGAACACACTGAAACAGAAGTTTTTTATTTATTTCCGCTTGAATTTGTTTTTGTAAACAGATGTCTGCAGATGAGACTTATTAGCTGGAAAACACAATGAGACCACAGCATGAAGCCTTACCTAGTGCAAGTTCAAATTTGATAACAATACCACAAAAAATTAGTATTTTACACATGTTTGCATCGATTGAATCACAAGAATCTTAGCTTTCCAAAGATATGTCGCATGACTACCTCACGTAACATATGAGCTGTGTAAATTACGGTTTGGTTTTGAAATTTCCGTTGCCCGGACGACACCTGGCATGGACGCTACTCGCTGCTTCTCCGGGACTTATCCCTGCGCCGCTGGACGCTGGACGCTGGACGCTGGACGCTCCAGTTTGTGCCCGGTTTGTGGTGATCTGCGGTCGGATGTCTACATGCTGTCTGCAGGGGGCGGATCGGTCCTCTTGCGGCTGGTGGAGACCTGCCGCCGCGGACATGGACGGTGTCACTGGAGGCCGGTTCGGGAAAGCTAAGCTAACTAGCCCTGAACTGCTACCCGCAGCAACCACCGCCACTGGATCCGGGCTGCAGCGTCACGGAGCCGGGACGGGAGCCCCCGACGTAGCGGCGGCGGCATGCTGCCCCCGTCCAGCTGTCTACACGCCGGATGGGTCAGCTGACCTGGCAGGGGCCGTCTGGTGACCTGGTGGGGTCCAGCACCGCCGGGGGAGACGACAACGGCCTGGTCCGGTCCGCGTGATGAACCGGGCTCTGGGACGGTCGGCTCCGTCGCTCGCCGGACTGAATGGAGCTCAGTCTTCCCAGAGGAGACGGTCTGGTTCATCGGTGTTTCCTCCTCTGACCTGGAGATATCTCACTGGTCATCATTATGGAGATATACTGGTTCTAACGGATGTTTACCGTTTTAACGGCTGTTAACTGGAGTTAGCACTCGGACCACATGACCGGGCATGAAAAAGGAGCGCTGGATGCTAGCAGCTCCCCTAGTACACCAGACTGGTGTACTGAAACCTGAATTTCCTTCTTGGGGGATTAATAAAGTATTTTTGAATTTTGAATTTGAATTTGTAAATTACGGAAATTACGGACTGGGTGGGCCTTCGGAATGGTAACGGGTTAATCTCTGGAAGCGTTTTTCTCTTTAAGTTGACTCCATGTGAAAACCGGCGACGTGAACGAAAACTGTCTCATCAAAGCAAGTCAAATGCTCGTTCTATATTTAAAATTCTGAATGCTGTCCTCTGTAATATTTAGGACGTACGCCGTCTTTAACGGAGACACGTCTGGACCGACTGGACATACCTGGACAGGGATCTTTTCAAAGCATCCTCGGTTTCTTTGACAGTCGGCTGGTCGGTGGAAAATCTCACCGCAAACAAAGCATTATGCAAAAACCCGCGCGATTAATCACCCTGAATGGGGGGAGGCTCGCGTTTTTTATGATTATTAATGGCTTTAGCCACGCTTTTGGGGTCATCTCACCTCGCTGAAACATTTACATCATAAACAGCGTGAATTATGGGGGTTGCAGGTGGCGGGCCCGCTTTAAAAGACGGCTTCCTTTATTTTCATCAGCCGGGGCGGTCGGAGAGCAGCCGACCGGAGAGCCGCTTCCTCCGGGTCACGTGATGCCTGAAGGACGTCGCCGGGACTCGTACGTCCTGTTGGTCCGTCGCCGGCGGGAGAGGCGAGGGAAGAAGGCTTCCAGCTCATTAGACGCAGTACGAGATCGATGCGACGAGAGGAATTCAACTTGAAGAGCTGAGCGGATGATATCTGGGGGAGGATCGCTGGTCCCTTCTGGTCTGATCTTTTACCACACATGGGTCAAACACAAGGCCCGCGGGCCAAATGTGGCCCGCCACGTCATTTTATGTGGCCCTCGAGCACTTGTGCACTATTGGCTTAAAATTTAAACCACTATTTTATGACTTAAAATAAGCTTATGTCGCTTCACTGCAAAAAAAAGGGGGGTCTTTAAACAAGATAAAAACACTACAACTAAGGAAAAAGGTTCTCAAAACAAGTAAAAAAAATCTGTCCATGCAACAAAATAATTTCACTTGGCAAGATTTCTTAAATGAAGATTGCAGGAACACTTGTTTCTAGATTTAAAAAAGGTATAGTTTGTTATTGAATCTTAAAGCAAGATTTATTTTGATGATGAGGAGGAAAAAAAACATAATACATCTTATTTTAAGTGTTAATTGTCTCATTTTAGGATTCCCTACCTGTTTGAGACAAAAAAGTAAAGTTTAACTTGATATAAGATAAGACTAAGACTTAAAATAAAAAAGTAATTATTAAAACAAGAAAAAATATCTAACGCTTTTAAATATACGTTTTTTTTGGTAAGAACCCAATGATTTGCAGTGTTTAAAGCACATATTGACAATAAACTACATCTCCCATAATGCATTTCGTCATTACCCACAACGATAACAGTATATCACCATGAGCAACAACTCAAGACGATTTTCAGAACTGATGGATTTGAGAAAAACCTCTACAAACTAACCCAACATGTCAAAGAAAAGAAAAATTGATGCACAAGGAAGGAAGTTTAATCAACAACGAGAAAACAAATATAAGTTTGTATCTCAAGGTGAAAAAACTGTCTTTTGTGTTTTGAGGTGAGTGTCAGTCGTGAAAGAGTTTAATCTACGTCGGCATTTTGACAGAAAACATGGAAATAAATACAGAATCCGTTATTTAACAGTATAATAAGGTGTAGTTTAATATATTTTGATTTTCATTGCATTTTGTTACATCCATGCTGTTAATCTGGCCCTTCAACCATGATGTTAATGTGGCCCTCAGTGGAAATGAACCACGTGAGCGTGAAACAGGAAAACACCTCCAGACGACTGGAGGGAAACTTTTGTGCTGACGCCGGCGGTTCTATCCACCGGGCTGCAGGAGGCGACAGGAACCAGCGGGACTCCCGCACTTATGGAGATTGCATTTGGCAGCCGTCGCGCTGGAAGTTTATTAGGCGGCGTACAACCGTAAAGCCGAGTTGTTGCACGAGTTTACGAGGCGGTTCTGCCACCGTGACGGATCCGACCCGCGTATTTCAGCACACTCACGTTAGACTGCTTTTTAATATTTAAATAAAATTTGAAAATAAATCTAAGCAACAAGATGTTTTACAAAACCATTTCACACACAAAAAAACATTAAAGTCGAGGCAGGATACGTTTGAATCCAGTGAGAGGATAACAGTGACAATAAAAGTATAATGGATGTGTCGGTTTTACAGGTGGGTTTTTAATGTTTCCTAAAATGAGGAACAAGACAAAAGCTGCTCTGTTCGTAAAGGGGGGGGTTGTTCCGAAAACACCCGCGCCGCCACGACTGTAGTTTCCACCACACGGGAAAGATGAAAAATGCTTCATGAGAGAAGGCGTCTAGTACAGTAGACAAAGATAGATGAAACGAGGTGAGCCTGGCGCTGCCAACTAGATTTAGCTTTTCAGAAAAAAATAAAATAAAACAAAAAAAGAGCAACTACTGACAAATCTTGCAGCTTTTAGGACAAACACCCCCAGACCTGCTCAGAGAGAGCGAGGCATCGCTACCGCTGCATTAAAACCGTCTCTGATAGCGCTCTGCTCAGCCAGCGGCAGTTACACACTGAAAATTACAGTATTTTCTGGACTATAAGCCGCACCTGAGTATAAGCCGCACCCATTAAAATATAAACGAAATATATATTCAAATATAAGCCGCACCAGACTATAAGCCGCCATCTCTGTATAAGTCTCATGGTTTAAAGCGTGGGACAAAAGTAGCGGCTTATAGTCCGGAAAATATGGTATGTTTTTCCTCCTCATCTCCTCTCCTCATCAAAATAAATCTTGTTTTAAGATTCAATAACAAACTATACCTTTCTTAAATCTAGAAACAAGTGTTCCTACAATCTTAATTTAAGAAATCTTACCAAGTGAAATTATCTTGATTTTTTCACTTGTTTTGAGGACCTTCTTCCTTAGTTGTAGTGTTTTTATCTTGTTTGAAGACCCCCCTTTTTTATGCAGTGCAGGACGAGAGTAATCAGAGTACTCTGCACTGCAAAAACTCAAAATCTTACCAAGTATATTTTTCTCATTTCTAGTCAAAATATCTCGTCACACTTAATATAAGACACAATCACCTAAAGAGTAACATTTCAGTGAGATATAGGAACTTGTTTTTAGACAGTGCATCTTGAATATCTTGTTAAGTGAAACAGTCTTAAAACATCCTTTTTTGAGTCATATCTCAGATGAAACAAGTTTTTTGACATGTCATAAGATTTTTAAGCTAATTTCAAGATCTTGTCAGGCCTAAATATATTGTCTTATTTCAAGAAATCTTATTAAGCGAATTTTCACTCGTTCCATTGGCAGATTTTTTTGCTTATTACAAGCAAAAAATATCTTGTATTAATTTTTTTTTTTACTTATTTTTTGAGTGGCCTTTTTTCCAGTGTACACACTGCAAATTATTTGGTTCTTACCAAGAAAAAAAAAACTTACATTTAGAAGCGTTAGATAATTTTCCTTGTTTTAATAATTACTTTCTTATTTTAAGTCTTCAATTTATCAGTATAATTTTATATCAAGTAAAACTTTACTTTTTTTGTCTCAAACAGGCAGGGAATCCTAAAATGAGACAATTAACACTTAAAATAAGATATATTACTTTTTCCTCCTCCTCATCAAAATAAATCTTTTTTTAAGATTCAACAACAAACTATACCTTTCTTAAATCGAGAAACAAGTGTTCCTACAATCTTAATTTAAGAAATCTTGCTGCATGGACAGATTTTTTCACTTGTTTTGAGAACCTTTTTCTTTAGTTGTAGTGTTTTTATCTAGCTTGAAGAACCCCTTTTTTTTGCAGTGCAGGACGAGAGTAATCAGAGTACTGAGGCTTTAAATGGTAAATGGTAAAATGGTAAAATGGTAATGGTAAAAAAAAAAGCTACTGCTAACTGCTGCTCCCACCGACGAGTCGACTGCCTCGTGCTTTTGTGTCGACTGATGAATGTTACGTCTTTGAATCGTAGGGGCCAAGGTCCCGACACGCGACGCTTTCATCTTCAGCGTTTGTGTTTGTGCATCTGCATCCAAAAGAAGCAAACGATTTAATTAACCCGGATGCGATTGTATTCAGTATGAATGACGCAAATCGGACCTATTCCCCCGGTTCAGTTCTTTTTGTTCTGTTCTGCTCCTTTGGACGGCTCGCAAATGCTGCTGCTGCGTGAAAAACAGCAGCCAGTAGAGAGGAGGGAAATCGTCCTTGGAGCTGATCATCAGGAGAGAGAGAGAGAGAGAGAGAGAGAGAGAGAGAGAGAGAGAGAGAGAGAGAGAGGGAGAGGATGCCTCCACCCCCTGTTGTTTGTCCGGGATGCCAAGCTCACGCTCAGCACGCCAGGCCTCATGCGGGCGCCCAGGCCGGCCGGAAAAGACAGAGCTCTTGGAAGAGTCTGTTCAGGCTGGCGCCAACACGGCGCTCATGCCAGGCAGAGCAACTGTGGCCAGCGTCTGCTCTCTCTCTCTCTCTCTCTCTCTCTCTCTCTCTCGTGCCCGTGGGCACACGGCGGACCTCGGGAGAAAGGATGCAACCATCAGGGGAGCGCCGGTCCATCCGGGCCGAGCTAGAGGACAGACCCCGTGTGGCGGTGAGTGGGAGATTTGGAGAAGAAACTGCTATCGCTCTGGTGTCTTGTTTCAGCTCCTCGCTGCTGATGTCTAATTTAAGCCAAATCATCGCCGTGGCCTGCAAAAACATAAAAAAATAAAAAACCGCTACCTTGAACATTTCAGATTCAAACGCGCCGCAATAAAGTTTAATCAGCGATAATTCTGCAGCCAAACGCTCGTAATGGAAACAGAAGGTTAGCGTCTCCACCGGTTAGGAAGTCTTCCTGAAACCGATGCAGCGTTTGCTTTATGTTATCATTGACTGAAGGAGATTATTCCATTAGATTTGGCACATCTGCCAATTCCGGGTCAATACCGCGACCTTTAGGCGGGCCTTTGTCCCGAAAGCGTTTAGTCAGACGTATGAGTATGCTGAGCTTTAAGTTCCTCCGCACTCGATGAACGTTTGGCCACAGGTCGATGTTCATTAGACGTGCTTATACGTGACTTTCTGAACAAATATGTCACCCGATATAAGTGCTACTTTATGAGACGTTATGAGAAAACTAGGGGTGCACGATAACTATCGGGCCGATAACAGAAAATTATGACGTCATCCTGATAAGTCCGATATCATGACGAATAGCCCCGATAACATATATATATATATATATATATATATATATATATATATATATTTTTTTTTTTTTTTTTTTTTTTTTTTTTTTAACACAGCAGTGCCTCGCTCCCTCTGAGCCTTAAATGACCGGCAGTGAATGTTATGTTCAAGTGACGTCGGCATAATCAGAAAAACGATTTCTCAATCAGGAAAATCAAGAATACCCCCTCATGCCACAAAACAACTCGTTAACTCGGTCATAATTTTGATGTTGCTGACTTTAATTGATATTCGCAGTATTTCCCCTCATGTTACACATAAAAAATAGAAAAAATACATAAGGCCAAAAGAACGACGAGCAAACGAGGGAACAGAGGATTTTACGTTATACTTTGAATGCAAAATTGCGGAACAGTGCGCTAGAAAAGAAAAAAAACATGGCGGCGATGGTGTAGAACTTCGTTAAAGTTTCAGAAGAAGATAGTTCGCTGGTTATTTGTGACAAATGCTCCAAGCGAAGGAGGGAAAAATAGCACAAGCTTTAATACGTCAAACCTGATCAGCCACCTGAAACAGAACCATCGCTTCCATGGAGTTTTGAAATCACGCTAACGTGAGCTAACATGAGCTAACGTGAGCTAGCCAGCAGTAAGTCAACCTCTCCTCTCCTCTCTGCTCATCGCCATCATCCCTCTCATCTAAAGCTTCCATGAGATTAAAAAAACAAAAACTACTAAACCTCATTTACTTTGATTAAAGGCATTCATTTGAATGGAACCACAAGCCAAAATCCTTTAAATGTATTTCTTTGTTACTATGGAGTGCAATTTTTCAGTTTATTTACACAGACAAGTCTAACTTGTGTCAGTACATTATGACCTGTGCATTATTTTTTTTATTGTCATTTAGGAATGAATTTTTTCAGTTAGTAATTTTGATGCATGTATTTCCATCAGTTCAAGGAGCCTTTATTTTTTATATCAGTCAGTAATGAACCTTATTTAAGCTGATGTGAGATATCAAATAGGTTTGTTTGATAGCTTTATGAAAATGTTTGAGAGGCTTGACAATAGTTTTTCATTGGAAAAAATAAATATCTGTTCATTTAAAGAGTCAAAACAGTTTTTGGTTTTGTTCATAGTATTGATGTAATGATCTTAGGTATATGTGTGTGTTATCGGTTATCAGTATCGGCCTTTAGGAGCTGAAAGTTATCGGTTATCGGTATCGGTTTAAAAAAACAGTTATTGTGCATCCCAACTGTCCAGCTGCAATGACGTCACGCTACGTTCCTTAATGGCAAACCAACATCTCAGTTTATTTTTAATTCCATCTGTAGTATCTCAGTCTGAAGCCAGATATTTCTGTTCCAGAAAGCCACAACCGCCAGCTACGAGGTACGAAAGCCAAAAACCTGCAACACACGCTTCATCAAATACGCTCAGACGTGATCTCTGACGCTTTCACGATGCAGCGCGACGCGTTAGTCGAGGCGCAAACCACATGGAAGGTGGTGTTCAGTGTTTTTCCATGACAGAGACGAAGGGGCGGGGCTCTGGGAGGGCGGTGGGCGGGGTCAGTCTCTCCAGGATCTGCTCGACCCACCTACCCACCCGCCGAGGTGAAATATAGCCAACTTCTGAGGCGGCGGGGTGGAATGTTGTTTATTTGTAGTTCTTTAATGAAATTCTCACTGAGAAACGGAGGAAACTTTTAATCTCAGCAGAGGTGGAATATAAACAGCTGTATAATGCACATGCACGTATTTACAAGGACATAAAGGACAGAAAAAAGCTGAGGAGCCTCCAAAACAGCAGCGGTCTGACAAAAAAAAATCAAATAAATAAATTAAATATCTACTCGTAATTTAGCAACCGCGGATGCTGGTGGAGCATCCCTCTACGACGTTGCTGGGAAGGTTTTATTGCACCTACAGTAAACAAGCGTAACTGCTGGATTTAACTGCCGCCTGAACCTGATAACTGGTTTTTCATCCTCAGCAGCAGCGACTGCAGCCCAGCGGTTGAGATAACTGGTCATGAGTCCTTCACGGCGCTGCGGTCGGTCCAACCCACATCGGACGGTTTTTAAGGTCGTACCGCGGCATCTCAGTTGGATTCAAGTCTGGACTTTGACCATTCAGAGGTGGACTTGCTGGTGTGACCTCATCTTGAGGTCAGCGACTGACGGCCGGACGTCCTCCTTCGGGAAGTTCTGGTGGGGAGCAGAACTCATGGTTCCGTCAACCACAGCAGGCGGTCCAGGTCCTGAAGCAGCGGCGCAGCGACCGGACCATCACGCTACCACCGCCATACTTGACTGTCGGTGTGATCTTCTCTTTCTGAAGTGCTGCGTTACTTTTATGACAGATGTAACAGGGCTAGGGATGGAACGGTTAGCGGTATTACGGTAAATCGCGGTAAAATTTTACGTGATAACGATTACCGTTTATGTTTGACTTCATCTCATTATCGCGGTTGAATAACGGAATATGTAATATCAACCTCATTCAAGTCTGCGAGCGACTCTTGACTGTGTCTCGCGTGAATATGTAGCTTGTGACATCGGCATCGTAACGTTTATAAACCCACTAAAATGACAAAATCCAAGGTCTGGGCATATTTTTATTTTCTTTTAAGAATACAGAGGGACAACTAGTGGAGGACATTTATTCTGTCTGCAAAGCACTTGTTTACATTTTATTATAATTTGTAGAAGCAACTTGAAGGAGCTAAGGCTAATGCTTCAAGCTACTGAGATGTTTGACCAAGAGTAACCTGGTTGACGCGCTTCGCTAACTCACATTTCGCAAACGTTACCGTTGCATGTTGATCGAAAAATGACCGTAACGATGTTCTTCTGATGCAGTTAAAATATTAATTTATTCCATTAACTGATCCGACAACCATAACGCCGGCAGTTAGCGCCACAGCGGTCAAACAGCTAACCAATAACAGGCAGCTACCTTTATACCTGACCCTCAGGTAACAACACAGCGACACCCACAGACACACAGAGTGAACTACAATTCAGAACAACATATTTGGCTCCTAAACAACTGTTTATTTGCACATTTATACGTATTTAAGGTTCAGCTTAAAGTCCAAAGTTTATTTCATTTGAATTTGCACTATAATTTTTGTTCCAGATAATTGTTTGCATATTTTGACCTACTATGGTTGTTAAAGTGTTTCTTTAAATTTGCAGCAGACAAATAAACTTTGTTCCTGTTATTTATTTTGTAAATTTATAAAATTTAACCTCTTTCTGTACCAGTTGTTTGCCCTTTTAATGTGAAAGTTTCATTTTGATAAAATTTTGGCTTCTGATGTTTAACAGAAACTCACATTTTGTGAAATTATTAAAATGTATGTGTTTTTTAGACATTTGTACAGCAATTAAGAATACCGCGATAATATCGTAAACCTGAGTGTTTTTGTTTTTTAAACAAATAATGTATTAAATATGTATGTGTTTTTTAGACATTTGTACAGCAATTAAGAATATCGCGATAATATTGTAAACCGTGATAAATGAGATATCAAATTTTCCATATTGTTACATCCCTGAAACAGGACAGGACGATGTTTTTTTTTTTGGGCAGAAGAGAGACGAGCGTTTACGTCGTTTCTGGTCAGCGGCGGCGGTTTTTGTCGCTGGGACTCTTTCTGATTGCCGGGTCATGAACTCTGACCTCAGCTGAGGCCAGCGAGGCCCGCGGTCCTTTAGACGTTGTTGTGGGTTCCTTTTCACGGCACTGTGGGTATATTTTTTAATGAGGGAGTTCGTGGTGATAATGAGGGAGGTTCGTGGTGCACCTGCCAGGTGTTCGTTCGCACCTGGCAGGTTCGCCTTGATGAAACTACTACAACACAGAGACCGCGAGACCCCTCAGAGAGGTCGGTCTCAGTCCAGGTCCAAACACACCACGCCATCTGTCTAATCAGGCTGTGACCTTTTCCACATTTGCGCGGTTGTGTCTTCTCGGTCTTTTCGATGTTCAAATATGAACGCCAAACAAACCGGGACCTTCTAACAAACCAGACTAAACGTGTTCCCTCAATTTTTATCTAAGGTATCGAACTAAGGGGGCGGCTGATTAAGTGAAAGGTGCTCAAACCTCCTTGGGATTATTCAATACATGTAGAATTTTTTAAAAAGCCTTTTATATTTCTATTTCTATCAGAGTCCATCCTGTGGAGGGAAAGCCACAGTTTGCTGCTTTTAAACAGCAGTTAACAATCGTTCTTGACGCAGCCGATCGTCTCGGCGGGAGCTAACACGACATCTCAGCTGCGAGCCGCCTGCACCTGACCGAGAGGACGGGAGGCGTGTCTTTTATCTGCTCCGGTCTGTTGTTTTATTTCGACGCCTCCACGCCGCCGGGCAGATCAGACCTGGAGCCACTGGAGCTGTGACAGAACATCTAACACGGATCAGCTCGCCACGCCGCCTTTGAATGATAATAGCGAAGCGTCGCGTCGCGCGCTGATTCATCTTCAAAAAAAAAAAAAAAAAGAGTATTATTTTTTTATTGATCGACTTCTCTTTATAAACAAAGATGATATATAAGCCTGGTAATAGGAGTGTTAAATTACATGCCCTGAAAATAAGCAGGATCGATACAAAGGAAAAAAAAAAAAGTAATTTAGCGCAATTCGGTTCAATTTGTTTGAGGATTCCTGGGCTGTCTGTGTTTGTGAGGCAGCAGGTGAGGTGAAGTGCAACAGACAGGTTTTACATCACCCCCCACCCCCTCCCACCCCCCCGCCGTGCGCCATCAATGCGGTCCGACGGAGAAAAAGTTTGTCGACCGAAAAGTCCTGATCCTGCAGTAACGTGGTGTCACGCCTGCAGCTCGTCATCAAGCTCCAGGAGATGAAATTAGCATAACGGAAGACGCACCTAAACGCTCGCTAACCAGGTGTGTATGAATGCCGCCGGAGCGAAGCGCCCCCCCCCCCTCCCGTCAGCGCCGTTCAACCAAATGCTGCGGCTCTCATTTGGGGCATTTGTTTGCCTGCGTGAAAGATAATGGCTGCAGGAGCAGGTGGAATATTGCCTCGGCGGCGGACCCATATGGATCAGAGGCGCCGCCTGCCAAGTCCAAACTCCACTTTTACAGGCACATCTGGAGCAAAATCTCCATATTAATTGCCAGTTGATGTGTTGACACACAACAAGGATTAATCCCTGAATGAAGGCGGTCGACCTGGGTCATAAAGTCAGTTAGGGTGGAGGGGGGAGGGGGAGGTTGTGTTTTTTTTTTTTTTTTTTTTTGGGGGGGGGGGGGGGGGGGGGTGTTGGGGAGCGGGTGGACAAATGTGTGGACAAAAAGATAAAAAATAAATAAATAAAAACTGCATTCCAGCTGAACGCCATCTGTCAGAGGCGTTTAAGTCCACATCCTTTGACGGCTGCAGACTATGGAGGCCCGTTTGGGTCATTATTCAATGAATAAATGAGTCTATTATTATGAAATATGTATCCATTATTATGAAATACATGTTTATTATTATTAAATATTTCCCATTATTATTAAATATATGTGTATTATGAAATATTTCCCATTATTATAAAAATATGTAATTATTATTAAATATATCTTTATTATTATTTATTTATTTTTTTATTTTTATCTAAGAATCAGTGCATTTACATGGGAAGTTTAATTCCTCTTTAATTCAGAATTAAAGTTAAATCTGAATAAAAGTTACCATGTAAACACCTAATTCTATATGAAAATGTCAATTCTGAATTAAACTTAGTTCCGAAGTAAGTGGCTGGTTTATTCCCATTTTAATTCCAAATAGAATAATTCTGCGGTCATGAAAACACTCATTCCACTTTAAATTAATTCCCGTCTTTCTGCGCATGCTAGCTCCCTTGCCCGTCTGTCACGATGACACTTATATTCCGCGCTGGGCTTGTTTTCAAAACAAAGTTTCAAGATGGCAGCACGCAGTAAACGGTGTTCAAGAGCAGAGACGATTTATTTAATAAATAGCTTGGAGGAACTGGAAATAATTAAAAGAACAGATGGCAGGAAACATAAAAATTGTGAGCTTTTCAAAGCGGCCAGGTTAAATGAAGGAGGTTTCACAGATAGAGACGCCACCCAGGTCAAAAATAAGTGGAATGTTGTTGCTAATCGAGTTGTTGCTAAGTTTGTTTTCTTCCGGTAGATGTAAAGACGTCCGCCCCCCCCCATCCAATCAGAACCCTTCCCAACCCCCAGACCTTAAGCAGAATTGGATAAAGCCGAACAAACGTGTTTTCCATGTAAGTCTCAATTTGGAATTACTATTTCCATGTAAACTCAAAGGAAAATAGTTTAATTCAGAATTATTTAATTCGGAATTATTAATTCCGAATAAAAAAACATCATGTAACTGTGGCCAATGAGGTTTTAGATAATGGCTTCGTTTTTCATAAGAATGAGCTTTTACATAATAATGACATTTTGCCAGTGGGCGGGGCCAGTGGTTGACCTGCACGCTCATTGGCTGATCCTTCTCCATTCTACGCTCTGACATCGACTAGTTTTGGCCGTGAGGTCCCGTTAGCAGCGGGCCGTGGCGTCATCAAGGTGCGCTCCTAGTCCGATTGTAGCTATGGCAGCTTGGACTGAGCTACGAGAAAGCTTGACGTTTATTAGTTTATTAGACTTTTAACCGTAAACTGAGGTGCATTCTGCCACCTACTGGCCTGGAGTATATACATTGCTCCTCTCACCCACTATCGATATTCACTGTTCTGTTGCTAATGCCTGAATGAAAGAGCAGCCAATCACATAAATGGCTCCGCCCTCTCTGCTGTGATTGACACACAAATCATTCTTATGAAAAACAAAGCCATTATTATGTAAAAGCTCATTCTTATAATAAATCGAAACCATTATATTAATAATGGGAAATATTTCATAATAATAAAAAATAAAAATAAATTGAATTATGACCCAAACGGAGCTCCATAGCAGACAGAAGCGTTTACTGAGCCGCGGCTGCACAAGGAGCTTTGTTCAACACACCTGCATTTTTATTGTTTATCTCAGATGTTTGGTAACAGCAGACAGAGGGGCATGCTGGGGGATTTAGGGCCCCGATGGCTACACGGAGCCCGTAACGCGACGGGGACGACTGATACTCATCGCCGAGTACATATTAGAACAACTGCTCAAAAGGAGCCTCGTATGTTTCTGAAATTAAAGAGCAGCACGACTGAGGTTCTGATGAATACATTCATCCGGCCGGGGAGAAAAAAAAACGGGTATTTAGGTCGGAAGGCAGCGCTTCCTACAAACGGCGAGGTTGTTTTCATGTGCTCCGTCGCCGACGAGCCGCGTAAAAGATTCAAGACCGACTGGCTGTTCCAGTTCATCCTTGTTTGTTTCTCTGCTTCTACTTGAGATCTTCGCGAGCAGAACTGGATTCAGTCCTCTGATGCATTTATAATCATTTCCCCTTCGAGACGTCGGGATCAAGAATGCGATCCCTCGTGGCGTATCGCTGGTTTTTCTGCATTAATTTGCCTAAAAAATGTGCAACGACGCGCTTAAGATGATGGTGATTAATTATGTCTCTGTTCTCGACATCAACAGCCCGTTGAAGCTCCCGACGGCTCCGACGAGCTCCTTCAGCGTCTCCGGATCAGACCTTCACGACGCTCAGGAGGAACTTTGGACTGTTATCTTTATCCAAAATTGCTCCGGAGGTCATTTCTGTGGAGATAAGTCTCTGAGTGGATGTTTTACCTGCTCCAGCACACCTGGCTGAAGTTAATGGGTCTTCAACAGACTTGTACGGACCATTGAAGACATGCCGATGAGGCGGTCCATTTATCAGGATATTGGCTGGAGGATATTTTAGTAAACTCGGGAATTATCTATCCCTTTAGGTAGATAATGCTGAGCAACTTTTGTTTAATCATTTAATAAAATGGCTCCCCAGTGTTGTGGTTGAAAGTCCACTATTGTCCTTTCTCTTGGACGTCCACCTCTAGTAGTTCAAAAATGTCTCCATTTATGGACGACGGATGCTTCGACACCTTTAAGACAACCGTCATTGTGACTTATATGGAGTTCGTATCACATTATAGGCCAGTGGTGCGTAAACTGTGGTATGTGTACCACCGGTGGTACACGAGCGCTCTCTGGTGGTACGCGGGGGAACGTCAGGACTCCACATTTTCACTTTTGTTTTTATTTTTATTAAATCTGAAACATACAATGCATTATAAATATGTTTCAAAAGAAATTCAGATAACAATTTATAACTACAATAAGGAATAAACATCTCGCCTGTGAATTTAAAGCTAATTTTGAAGGCATATATGGATATATTTCAAAATTGCTGAACAGTTTCTCAGGTGTACGCAGGATTAAAAGTTTCAGAACCACTGGTTTAGGCCAAATAAAAGCCAAAAACCAGTAAATTCCAAAGGTTCACGTATTCATTACATTTAACCCACAAACGAACGCTTTCCTTGCAGTTGAGATCTGCGATTCTTTTCTGCCTGCGATATTTCCACACATTCTCTGGATTTTATTTTCCAATAAGGTCCGTTGGATCCTGGCGCAGCGATACCAGCGCCGAGTCAAGTGGAATATTCCCAGATAAGATAACGTTGGTTATATCAATCACTGTCCAGATGCCAGTATATAAATGTTCCTGGAGCCTTGGTCCACATGTGAGCAGTATGAAGTTGTTATATTTGTTCATCTCGTGCCAGTATTCGATGCTTGTTTCTGAGATCTTTCATGGGTTAATCTGAGGTGTCATACTACTTTTATAGACCCAGTACCGGATCCACGGGGTTCACGGGTTAACTCTGCCCTCCATATTTCAAGTTTGCTAATTGGCTCTTCATTACAGCCACTTAAAGTATATACTCATTAAATCAAACCTCTGCTGCTGCATCCCTTTATTATAATAAGGGTACAGGAATCTCCAGTGACTGAAGAAATAAAATCCCACAGTTGCTTAAATAAGTGCATCCCTGGAAAATCATATCTTAAAGATATCTTCCCTTTTTTTTAAATTTATTTATTTATTTACTCATAATGAAAGATGTTTTGTGTGTGCGCTGCTTTATGAAGAAGTTAAAATACCTAACAACGAACGGCTATAAACCCGTTTTAACATTAGCGCCTCATCTCTTCCCCGACGGCGGCGACACCTGAGCTATCGTCCCCCCCCCCCCCCCCCCCCCCCCCCCCCCCCTCCAGATAGCCTCGCCGTCTCTCAGGGTTTGCTTTAGAGCGACCTCCTAATGAGAGATTTACTGTATGGAGATAATTACGGGGGAAGGCGACATCTCATCCAAGCCTAATGAGTAAGATAAGAGCACTTCAGTGGATTTTCAAGCGGCGCCCTCCTCCCCCCAGCCTGTCACCGCTAGCGCCGTTACTAGCGGTCGCAGACAATCAGCTAGGAAAACACCGAGGCCTGTACGCAGCCGATGCGTATACGACAAACGGAAGCAGAAAAGGACGGAAACAAACTGATATCACTGCCGTTTTATAAATCAGCCACCTGGGCGATTAACGGGGAAAATGAGTGAACGGGATCAGAATCGTGCGCTCTTGTTTATTGCTTTAGAGGGTTCGCCGGCGAGGAGGCAGCCATCGTGCGATGATGATGAGAGCGGCCCCTCTGGAGACGGGAGCTCACACTGGCAGAGGAGCTAATACAGACTTTCATTAGGATGCACACTTCAACACACTGTCATAGTATTTACAGTCTCACACTGGGGAAACAAATAAACTGCGTGATTAACAAGTTTTCCTGATGCCTGGCGCGTCGCTGTGGCGCGCATCGGAGTGCCACCTCGCCGACTTAATGATTCTTAATGGTTTCTTAATGACTTCCTAATGACTTCATCAGGAAGATCCTGCAACAGCACATTCTGACAAGCGGGAGCCTCCCCCCCGAGACCCGGGATCACACCACAACGCTAACCCCTCCGCAGTTTTCTGCTCAAATAACACCCACTTTAAATCTGCTTATCTGAGACAGCATCCCCGACCGGGATGACACCGGCTTTTGATCCGCCGCTCAACCGCGGGGGGGGGGGGGGGGGGGGGGGGGGGTCTGTGATGTAATGTGATGTGAAGGCGGGCGAGCCGACGTGTGGAAGCCGCACTAAAAGGCAAAATGGGGATGTCCACCTCGTCCGTGGGCGACCGCAGTCACATCAAACTAATCTGGGAACATTGGAGTGACATCTAGTGTTGCGTAACCAGAATTAAACTGCATTGTGGGAAGCTGTCGAGGAAAACCTGCAATCCAGCGCAGCGATCGAATACCGGATGGAAACAAGAAAATAAAAAAAAAAAGGGGGAAAATACTCCCAATTAGTAACGATCCAGGCGGTTGTAGCGTTTAATTGAAGCAGAGAAGAAGAAGATGATGCACAAGCAGCAGAAGCAACGGTTCGTCTTTCTGGGTCACGTCAATGTCACTTTTTTCAGCCGAGGAATAGCACTTATTTCTCCAAATTATCGCTGCCTCTCAGCTGCAATTTCACTGCTCTTTTCATGCTAAACAGGATTTTAAAAAATTGCTGTTTTGATAAATGCAGAATTAGCTACGCAGCCCTTTTTTTTTTTTTTTTTTTTCAATTTCTGTGTCCTGAAAGTAAAAAATCTAAACATTTAGAAGTCATAAAGAAAATGTAAAAGTAAATGAGCGGTGAAGTTCACGGAGATCGACACCCTGAGATCCAAAAAAACAAGCCAAAAAGAAAGAAAGCGCATAACAACTGGTTAACAAATTGTATTAGCAGAGAAGCATGAGCGCGTGGAAAATTACACCTGTCCTGATGGATGTCCTCTTTACAGGTTGTGGAAGCAGACTGAGGGGACGCCGCTCCAGCCAAACGCTCAGAAAATGATGCATAGCCGGCCATGTGTCACCTCCTGGCAGCGGCGGCGGGGAGGAGGTGTTTCGCCCAGATACCGGTGCCCAAAACACAGAGAGACACGTGCACGGCCTGATCCCTGGCAATCAGGAGGGAACGTGTTTCAGAGGCCCCTCCTCCATGTTGACGGTGACGCACCTGAACCGTTTCTGCACGCTGGACACGCAGCTGAGCGACTTAAACTGGAACTTAGTTTGTTCCTTCGATAAAGCGTCGAACGCCAGTCTCCACTGACCTCCTGGTTAAAATGTCCAACTTTACAGCAGCAAGGAATGATTTCGGCATCCGCAGACAGGCTTCACATCCTTGACAGACAGCTACTCAGACCTTTGCGTTCTCTGTAATTTGATACGTGAGCTGTAAATATAGTGGCTCTTATTTAGAGTAAGTGAAGACACTAACCGTGTTTATAACCGTGTTCTGCAGTCAGAACACATGGTAATAAAATAGTCCACAGTACTCTCTGTCTCTACGTTTAGCGTTATGTTGACCAAGCCTTGTTAGTGTAGCCTTACCTAGCATATCCTGGTCTAGTTAGTGTATCCTAGCCTAGCAAATGACTAGGTGTCCCTAGTTAGTGTAGCCTAACCTAGCATAGCCTGGTCCAGTTACTGTAGCCTAACCTAGCATAGCACTAGGTGTCCCTAGTTAGTGTAGCCTAACCTAGCAGAGACTAGCATAGCACTAGGTGTCCCTAGGTAGTGTAGCCTAACCTAGGATAGCCTGGTCTAGTTAGTGTAGTCTAACCTAGCATAGCCTAATCTGGTTAGTGTAGCCTAACCTAGCCTAGTCTTGTTAGTTTACCCTAACCTATCTTAGGACTAGCTGACCCTAGTTATTGTATCCTAATCTAACATAGCCTAGTCTAGTTAGTGTAGCAGAACCTAGCATAGCCTAGTCTAGTTAGTGTAGCCTAAACTAGCATAGTCTAGTTTAGTTAGTGTAGCCTAACCTAGCATAGCCTAGTCTAGTTAGTTTTAACCTAACCTATCTTAGCCTAGTCTAGTTAGTGTAGCCTAATCTAGCATAGCCTAGCATAGGACTAAGTGTCTCTAGTATGTGTAGCCTAACCTAGCATTGCCTAGTGTAGTTAGTGTAGCCTAACCTAGCATTGCCTTGTCTAGTTAGTTTAACCTAACCTAGCATAGTACTAGGTGTCCCTAGTTAGTGTAGCCTAACCTAGCATAGCCTGGTCCAGTTACTGTAGCCTAACCTAGCATAGCACTAGGTGTCCCTAGTTCGTGTAGCCTAACCTAGCATAGCCTAGCATAGTACTAGTTGTCCCTAGTTAGTGTACCCTAACCTAGCATAGTCTAGTCTAGTTAGTGTAGCCTAATCTAGCATAGTCTAGTCTAGTTAGTGTAGCCTAACCTAGCATAGCCTTGCCAGGTTAGTGTAGTTCAACAGTACTCAGTAACGGAGTAACTGGCTCTGAAACACCATTTAAGATTACTTCTCTGATCCGGCTGTTTCACACAACCTGATTTGATTTAACTGGTGACATATAATCTTGTATCTAAAATAATAATGAAAGAGGAGGCCTGTGCCATTTATGGACTCGCGCAGGTAACATGGAGAGCCTGTTGCAGACGTTGAGAGTCTCAGAGAGACGTGTGGTCGGGGGGGGGCAGAGCCCTCGGTCCACAACTTCATTTGCTCATCACTCCTGCTGCAAAGCAAAGTCGGGTTTATATCCATCACACTTAAAGCAGCGCCAGTTGACCGAAAGGCTGCGCAAGCTGCACAAATATACACTCAGCGGTCACTGAAAGAGAAGCACAATAAGCAATAAAACATCATCAAACAGGAGCAAAAATGAAATTAAGTAAATAAATGAGCTGTGTTAGCGCAATAAAAGTCAGGACATCTTATTCAACCAGGACTAAAAGCCAGAGAGAGAGAGAAAGGTTAAAATGATAAAGCATCTGAGTGGTTGCAGTCGTAGATTAGGACCGATCACTGGAAAGGCTCCAAAGACCCGAAGAGACGGCGGCGCTGCAAAAGAACCGACTCCTGACAAAAACCACGTTATTGAGGAGCAGCTGTGAACGACACAATGACGACACCTGAGGCCGTCGTTGGTCAGTTTGGTTCGTCACCGGGAGCTGAATGAAGGGCGGGAATATCGGCGGGCATAACTGATCCCAGAACAGTTCAGACTGTGACGGCAAACATGAAATAAAAACCGGACATTTGGGATCATTATTGCAGCATTAAGATAAGTGCTCGTCTCAGATTCAGACAGCAGACTGTTTGTTGTCCCAAAACACAATGATGTAGGAAATCAGCAAAACCAGACCCTTTTAAAACATCTTTAGACCAAAGGTGATCAAAAAAAAAAAAAATAAATAAATAAATCACTGTTTTGCACTTCATCGATAGCTTCATGACACTCTGGTGGGTTCAATTCCCAAGCTGCTATTTTGAAGTTTTATTATAATTTCATATTGACTTTATTTACTTTTTGACCTACTTTATTATCACTTTTTTAAGCATTCTTTGATTATATTCAGACTTTTATTAATATTTTATATTGGCCTTGCAATAAAGTTATTAATGAACACTGTTTTTTTCTTTAATTTTTTTTTTTTTTTAAAGTACCATTAAATATTAGTATCATATGAACAGGAGAAACACTGGGAAAAAGAACTCACACTGCCACCTGCTGGTTGGGGGTGGAATTACAGAATAACAGACCGAATCAATCTTAAAACCCTGGGGGAACGTGGGGTTTTTTTTCGCCATACTGGAATAAAGTGTAATTGCACGTATACTCCAGTAGGGGGCAGTGGTGCTCTCGTTGTCTGTGCAGGGACTATTAGCTATATATTGTGTTGTTTTTGTTTTCTTTGCACAGCACAAAGCAGGAGATGTGAAGTGAACAAACCCTCAAGAGGCACCACGGAAAAATATTTAACAGGGATGAAAAGAAAGGAGGAGAGAGACGGAGATAATGAGACGAATAAAAATCACCAGATAGTTAAAACGAGGAAATACGACGATGCTGATGTAGCGCTGCTTCACTGTGGCTGATGCATTTTAAATCTTTACAGACTAAAGAACTACTTTAATAAAGTTATTCTTTGTTATAAGTTGATCTATATTTCTCTACTTTTTTGTTTCCCTGAATGTTAATAAGGATATAGTGTTTGCAGAGGTGTACTTGGAACTATTTTGTAGAGAAATTGATGCTATTTATAGTCGCGGTATGTTTTGCACTTGAGTCAAAAAGACCTTATAGAAAACAGGTGCAATATCTGATATATAAATATATTAAAGGACCACAAAGATAATTTTTTCAGGATGGCCTTCAGCTGATGAACAGAGCAAAAATCTAAAAATATGTCCTTGCAGTAGAGGAGCAACAGATTTGTGTGAGGTTACACCGTTTAGACCACCGCCGAGCTCGGCTGTGTGCACGGAGATGCATTCACGCCTGCACGGTGATGATCGACCTCTTCCTCCAAAGCATCCAAACATCATTTTGAAAGAGGGGGGGGTGAAAAAAAAGATGAAGAAAAAGAAGAAGAAAAGAAAGCAACAGAAACAGTGAAGGATTTACTGCCGCCGGGATTTACTTCTTGTTCCAATTTGCAGGGGGATTACTCAGTTTTTCATCATTCCTTCATTTATTTATTCCACTTCCAAATTTATTTCTACTCCACCTGAAGGAAAACAAAAACATCCAGCCAAACGCATAATAGTCTTGGAGTGAATAAATGACGACGGCGGGTCAAGTTGTGAGCGAGTCACGCCTCGCTCCGAGAAGAAAGTGATTACGGTAACACGGCGCCGACAATCACCGCCGACATAATCCCATTTCTCACATGGAGCTCAGATTGCATTATGTCACATTGTATTTTGCATATGCTATCAAAAACTGGATTTAGATAGGGAAACTATCTAACTAAAGGGAAATAAAACAAAGCAGGGAGGAGGACGACGCGCCGCCGCAGGGTTGGCGTGCAGGTGTGTCACTTTCGTCAAGCTTCTAAGAGCTCGACGGTCTCTCAGGGAGGTGGAGAAAAAAAAATCATTGTCACAAAGGCATAGTTTCCTTCAACGTGAACAGATGGTAGACCGGATGTGTGAAGATTTGTTTTATATCTCCATGTCGTGGCGCAGTGGATGTGGGTTATTTCGTTCCATTCTCTTCCTCTTCTTCAAACGCTATCTTATAACGGACACACGCAACGTTCGAGCTAATGAGGAGTGGGTGCTGCTTTGTTTTTCCCTTTTTATTTCCTCCCCTCTCTTCCACCGACACGTCCTCTTGCTTTCCATTCTCCCTCAAACCCACGCTCAGAGCACAAACCTATATGCCACACGCGGTTACGCAACACAACTGGGGGTTGCTGCTTCTGCAGCCTGGGTGGCTGGTCCAAAAGAGTTCCCGCCGACTACTGAAACCAGCCAAAAAGAACATAATGCAGATGCCGTCAGGTTAGCGCAGCTTCCGGGGTAAAATGAGGAAAAGAATAATAATAATAATAATAATAATAATAATAATAATCAGTGGCGCTTCGTCTTGATGTGGACGCAGCGGTCAGGATGCCTCAACAAACAACGGACCGACTCTCCAGAAATGTATCACAGTCACTGCAACGTCAATGTCGTACATTCAACTGCTGCTGCCAATTCAGATCTTCCATTTGCTCTTCACACTCACCGGCTTTTATCAGGTTCCACCTGGCTGGTAGTACCGGGTCAATCCTTCGTGTCATAGATTCAACAAGGTCCCGGAAACATTCCTCAAAGAGTTCGGTCCATATCAACATGACAACATCACCAGCTGCTGCAGATACTGAGATCTGGAGACTGTGGAGGACATCTGAGTCCAGTAGGAAACCAGTCAGCTTTATGACATGGTGAGTTATCCTGCTGGAAGTATCCATCAGAAGATGGTCCACTGTGGTCATAAAAGGATGGAGATGGTCAGCAACAATACCCAGGTAGGCTGTGGTGTTGACAAGATGCTCAGTTGGTACTAATGGGCCTGAAGTGTGGCAGGAAAACATCCCCTGACACCATTACAGCACCACCACCAGCAGCAGCCTGAACCGTTGATACCAGGCAGGATGGATCCACGCTTTCATGTTGGTTGCTCCAAATTCTGACCATCTGAATGTTGCAGCGGAAATCCAGACTCATCAGACCAGACAACGTTCTTCCGTTCTTCTTCTATTGTCCAGTTCTGGTGAGTCTGTGTGAACTGTAGTCTCAGTTTCCTGTTTCCAACCAGTCTGGTCGTTCTCCTCTGACATCTGGCATCAACAGCTGGATATCTTCTCTTTCTGGATCGTTCTCTGTAAACCCTGGAGATGGTTGTGGTGAAGATCCCAGTAGATCAGCAGTTTCAGAAATACTCAGACCAACAAACAGGACACGTTCAAATTCAAATCAATCAAATCAAATCAAATATACTTTATTGATCCCCCAAGGGGGGAATTCAAGTTCCAAGTATACCAGACGCTGCAGTCTGGTGTACTTGAGGAGCTGCCGGCATCCAACCGCTCCTTCTTCATGTCCTGGTCCTGTGGTCCGAGTGCTAACTCCAGATAACAGCCGTTAAAACTGTTAACATCCGTTAAAACCAGTATATCTCCACAATGGATGAATCAGTGAGATATCTCCAGGTCAGAGGAGGAAACACCGATGAACCAAACTGTCTCTTCTGGGAAGACCGAGCTCCCTCAGTCCGGCAAGCGATGGAGCCGACCATCCCAGAGCCCGGTTCATCATGCGGACCAGGTTGCCGGCGTCACCCCTGGCGGTGTCTGGCCCACCGGGTCTTCAGACGGCCCCCGCCAGGCCAGCCGACCCACCACGGCGTGTAGACTGCTGGATCGGGGCAGCATGCCGCCGCTGCCACGTCGGGGAGTCCCGTCCCGACTCAGTCGACGCCGCAAATCAGATCCAGTACCGGTGGTTGCCTCCTTACCTTGTCCGCGGGTAGCAGTTCAGGATTAGCTTCCCTGAACTGGCCCCCAGCGACACCGTCCATGTCCGCGGCAGCACGTCTCCACCAGCCGCAAGAGGACCGGTCCGCACCTGCAGACAGCGCGTTGACACCTGATCGCAAAATCACCACACACCGGTCACAAACCGGACCGTCCAGCGTCCAGAAGTCACTTAAATCACCTTTCTTCTCCGTTCTAAAGCTGGTTTGAACTGCAGCAGATCATCTTGACCATGTCCACATGAATAAATGATTAAGCTGCTGCCATGTGATTGGCTGATTAGAAATTTGCGTTAACGAGCAGTTGGACAGGTGGACCTGATGAAGCGAGTGGTGAGCGTCACCTATAAGAGAGTAGTTGACGCCGCCGCGTGTTCCACCAGTGCAGCCATCAAAAAACCCGACCGTGATCCGTTTAATTAGGACCGACACTAATCTCTGGAGTGAAGAGAAGACTGGAAGCACCACGTATGGATACGGATGTGTAGGCGAGTTGGTCATTAAAGCCTTTATTTATTTATTTATTTTCTCTCTGAGCTTTTACCGTCTACTTAACCCCGCTAACCCCGCCTCTCCTCTGTATCTGCACCCGCGGCGGTTCTTCACGTGCGACGCATCGGGGCCATTCGAGGAGAGGAAACGAGCGCGTCAGGTCCATATATTTGTCTTCATCCAATTTGTAGATCTGTTTAAAGTCACGGCGCGCTTTTAAAACGGCCCGCCGGCGCCGCGGGGCTTTTTTTTGTTGACTATATGTCATAAACAGAGGGAGCAAGCGCACGTGTGTGTGTGTGTGTGTGTGGAAAGTAATTGTCTCCTTTAATAAAGATATTTCAGCGCCGTAACCAACAGCGATACGTTCGGTCAAGGTCGTTATACCGTCAGAATCTCAAACCGGAGAGCAACGAGAGGAAAAGACGGGAAAATAAAAGAGCAGAATGCAAACATGGCGGAAAACCATCACGTGGCTGACAGGCGGGGAGATAAAAAGGACGGGACAATACCCGTCTGCAAACGGTGATTTAAATGGAGGGAAAACCGGCGTCCGAGATATCCGACGGACGACAGGTCAGCTAATGTGATAGATAACATAATTACATCGTGTCCGAGCCATCAAATGTGAAAAAACAAGAATGATTTATTCTGTGACAAGTGGACCCTCAAACCATCAGGGTTTGACGAAGCAATTAACAGATGATGCCTTTTTAATTTGGCTTCATCTTCTGACTGCCCAATATGTCAAACATCTCCACATGCAAATGGAAATTTCTCTCTGGTAATGTTTTAAGTTTTTCCACAACTTACAATGTCTGCCGTTAGCTCGCGCTCAAACAGCCAATCGCCTTGTAAACTTTTCCGCCTGAATTTTATTCGATTTAAATAATAAAAATCACCTTTGGAGGTTAATAAAACATTATTATATTCAGTTCAATAAAGACTTTGACACACTGACCTTGACGGGTTTTTTTTACGGTTCAATAATTGATATTAACTGTGATATAAACAAAAAAACTGACCTGGACATTCGGACGTTTCGTGCAGCTGAAATAGGCGATGCAGTTTTTAGGGCCCTATGAAATCCGTTTTATTTTTTCTCAAATTCCGTTTTAAATTTTTTGTTATTTTTGGTGTTTTTTTCGGTTTTTAATTTTTGAGAATTCCGTTTTCATCCTTTTAATGCAAATTTAACCCCAAGGCAGTATAGAAAGTAATGAAATATAGACAATTTATGTAATTATAACTGTAAACAATAATGTTTTCATACTTTTGAACATACAGTGTCCAACAAAACATTCGTTTTTTTTTTGACAAACAAAAAAAAAATTCAAAAGTTCTTTTTATGTAATAAATAACTAAGAAAAAAATAACTCAAATTGGTAAAATCCATTTAAAGTGCAAAAAAGAAAGAAATTGCAACAGCAGTAAACTAATCGTTTTAGCTTGTACCTGATATTTTTCAGATATGTGTCTGATAACAGCAAAAACTATATTTACTACAGCTTAAGTAGATACTATGAAATCGAAGGCACTGAACACTGGTTGTGTGTGTGAGTGTGTGTCCGTATGTGTTTTTTTTTTTATTTAGGTGTTCCAGCTATTACAGACATCACCTTTTATATAAATAATTGTCAGCCTCTTTGCGTTTAGCTCAGTTAGCATGTAGTTTGTGCCTTTCATGCTGGAGAGATTATGGCCTGATCTTGCGCCAGATCTGCTAAAGCTGCTATTTAGGGATAGCGGGTAGCGGGAGGGGCGTTCCCCCGCAAAGAACGCAATATTCCACCTTGCTAAACCCGCTATTCCCACCTGCGCTAACTGCTACATTATCCATAGCAGTGGTTAGGGCGTTCCACCTGTTAAACCAATCAGTGCGTCAGTAGCCGTTGCCTTTATCCAACTGTTACGGCGTAATGTAGCGTCACTCGGCCGTGGATGCAGGTGCGCAGGGATGCAAAATGGTTAACGTTTGGAAAAGATTAAACGCTAAACATATATCTCAATCCTCTCACACCTGCATCCGTTTCACCGTAAAGCTTAGCTTGATTAAACTTCAGGCAGTTGTGACGATCCTGAGCTCAGCCCGCTACATGGCCCTCAGACTGAGGATAAACCCGTCTGAATTTACTAGCGGCATGTTTCTCCTCTCCACTTCACCGCTAATAAGGATCACTGGATTTTAATCCATCTGGTAAATTTGCTTAATAGTGTGTAATGAGCGTCATCGCAGGTACAGCGGGGACCGGAGCTCGACTCAACGACTTCACGCGGGTTTGACGAGCGACACGTTTCCGTTGAGGAATAAAAACAACCGGAAAAAATAAACACCTCCGCCCGCTACGTATCAATGAGGTGCAAAATGATCTTCTGCTCTGCCTTTTTTTTTTTTTACAGTCTCTCTGAAATGAGAGCGCAGCGGCGTAATAATTATATTTTACTGTTATCAGCAGGAATGAAAGCAAAGGTTCGGAGGCACCGGAGGAAGAATCGGAGGTAGCGGAGGTTAAAGGATGATGAGGATGGAGAGGATCAGGGATGAGAAGATGAGAGGGATGGCACATGAACAGAGGAGAGAAGGTGAAGATATCTGAAGAAAGGATGATGAGGTTGGAAGTGGAACAGGAGGTCTACTAAAACAAAATGCTTTTTCAACATAAATATGAATAAAAACAGACAGAAATATATTCTGTAATAAACTTAAACCCTAAATAACTTATATTTAATATTTTGCTCTCCACAAAAATTATCCTGTTAAATGATACAAGTTAGAAATATGAGCAACTTAACAATAAAATAACATTAAAATTCTTTTGCTCCTTATGTCAATGTATATAAAAAATAAACTTTAAATATCCTTAAAAATATCTCCCGTCAAAATTATACAAGTTAGAAATATGAACTTGCTAGAAAACCTGGAAATATACATAAAATGTGTGCTTTTCAGCAATAACAATTCAAATAATTCAGTTTTCTTTGCTCTTATGACATCTGATCGCAGCCGGACACCTGGCATCTTTTTTTTGGCAACTAGTTGGTTTATGTTTGGTGTAAGTCCAATAAATTTGTCCCAGGGCAGTTTCATGTCCGTTACACTTTAAAAATACGTTTTCAAAAATGTCTTTTCCAGTCGTTTTGGAGTCCACTCCGCAGATGAAGCCTGAAACTCGACTTGATTGACGCGGGAAGTGTGCGCAAGGCCACTGAAGCGTTGCATTTTGGGATCTGTAGTTCTATGCAGTATTGTGTTATCAGCGCTTCATATCACCAGGCCATTAATAACGATAATGTAAAATGATCTCACGGCCCGGATATGATTACACGGCTAGGGTTATAATAGTTTTGGATTTTACATTAGTTTTAGTTTTTACTTAGTTTTTAGCTTAGTTTTTTTGAATTCAGTTAGTTTTAATTCATTTTTAGAGCAGTTTTGCTAGTTTTGTTCATTTTTGTTTTGTTTAATGCTTAGTTTTAGTTTAGTTTTTATTAGTTTCCGTGTTAGTTTTAGTTTTATTTGTAAATTAGGGTTGTAATTTTGGTTGGAGTGAAGCACTGAACTTTTTGAAGGCTATCGAATCACATAGTCGTGTTTACATTCTGGTCTCAATAAACATATTTATCAATGTATCTTCCCTCTTGTGGTGTTCCTGCGTATTTACTGACCAGCAGCTATCTGGTCTCCATGGAAACAGTCCATTATAGTTGCTGTTTTCTCCCGTTCCTTCCTAACGCTGACTGGCCTGCAGCTGTAGCTTCTCTTTTTCCAGGGCTTGCTTTAGCTTTTAGTCTTAGCTTCTTTGCTAGCTTTTTCTTGGTTAGCCTTCTTTCCTTAGGGGCTAGCCTTCTTTTTAGCTTAGGCTAGCTTATCCAGCTAGTCTTAGTTAGCCTTCTTGTGTGAGTTTTTCAAATGGACTTTCAGATTCGTGGGTTTTTTCCTCCTTCAGAAGTATTCCACACATTGTATCACCTGCTTCTACAACAAGGCACTTATTTTTATCGTTAACACAGTTGTAGTCAAAGAAATCCCAAATGGGACTGAGCTGCTTTCTCCCAACTTTTGCTGCAGCCATCACTGCTGATCACTTTAGTTTTTTTTTGCGGTTGTTGTTGTACAGCGGAGCGAAGTTAATAGATTTCAAACGTTTATGAGGAAAAAATTAAAACACTAAAACACATAATACAGTTTCAGTTAGTTATCGTTTTTTAAAAAAAACTTTATTTATAAACGTTTTTATTTTATTTCAGTTAACGAAAATGTTTTTTCAATTCTAGTTTTCGTTAACGATAATAACCTTGTTACACCCGGCGGTCCGGATGTGGTCCCGCGGGCCTTGAGTTTGACACAAACTGAGGAGATTTATGGATGGAGAGAAAGAGGACGTGAACAGAAGAGGATGCAGAGGACAGAGAGCTTGTCTCCACAGGGACGAGCGAGACGCAAGACCTGCAAATAAATGACAGGAAGAGAAGCATATAGTGAATATAATTAACAGAGCAGGTCACATCCCTCCCTCCAGTGATGTCTGCATCACAGAGACCTCTGAAGTTCAACCAAACTTCTGAGTTCTGAATCCTTCAGTCTGGGTCGTCGGGCCGAGTGGGGATAAAACTGAGCAAAGAATAACGATGCTCTTCTGAACTTTTCAGAAGCTAATAACGCCGTAAAACTCCCAAAGATGACTAAATGGTGTTTCTACGAGACAGGATCGATACTTTTAAGGCCACGAAATGACCGTGTTTGCTTGCTAATTTGTAAGCTTCGACTTCCACAATGTGCCCGACAACAGCAGAAAGCCCGCCGGCTCGTCCCCAGAAGACATCAGGTATGCACCTGAGGAGACCCGGTGAATTCTTAACATCCTGCGAGCCGCCGCCGCCGCCGCACCTGCAGCCAGGTAAACTCTGCACACGAGCTCGTTAATGGACGCCGCGGCTGTTGTTTACTGAGGACTCCCCGCAGAGGAGACTACCTGACCCATGTCTGCAACCGGTGAGTGGTACAAATGGCAAACATCTCTGGGAGTCATTATTTATGCAGGAATGCCCTTGGGAGTCTTTGCACTTGTTTACACAGTCAAGGCACAGTCCATTCATGACGGCTCCGAGTAAATGAGCCGCTTGCTACCAATTTGTCCTGGACGACGAAGCTTTGCGGCGCTGCTGCCCACGGTTACTTTGAGGAATATGTGTGTGCGTGACTGCAGGGGTACGAGGGGGGGGCGGGGGGGGGTTAACGCAGTGCCGCCGCACTGTTGGGAACCGACCTGGAACTGCGGACACAGAAGTCCCGGGAGAGTCGGGGAAGCACGGTGTCACGTTCGGAAATAAATGAGAACATTCTTTTCAAGAGTAGAGCCGTGGATTTTCACATTTGCTATGGGCTGTTTGTTTGCCCGAGGACGAGGGTGGCTGTCAGAGTAAGTGAGCGCCGCCTTTCACATAAAACTAAAGCTAAGACAGGAGGTTTTATGGAGGTTGAAGTGAAAGGCAAAGTAAAGAAAAAGTACATCCGTCTTGAGCTGCAGAGGATCCACTCGACTTACAGTAAAAGCAACAGCAAAAACAGGCTCTTTACGTCACTAAAAACGGCACAGCAGCGCGCGAACTTACCCAAAATAAAGAACAAAAAATGGTTTACTCCATGCAGCGACTTCTATTTTTAAAAATCCATTCAAAATAGTCTTTAAATGTTTAATTGTGTGAAATACAAATACAGTGATCCCTTATTTGTCGCGGTTAATAGTGACCGACGCCTCCCCACGTCTATCAAAATCTGCAAACTGGAGCCGGAGCCCCTCGAGCCTAAATAATGTGTTTAAAATATTTTTAAAAACCGCAAAAAAGTAGCGAAACATTGCAGTGAAACAAGACAAAGGCTAAACTGTGGTCTTTCTGTTACCTTCACAACCTCTGGTCTCTGAACCGTAGTAAACAAACCGCTGCTATTGTGATATTTTTGGCTCGTAATTAGCGGCTAACACGCTAACAACAACAAAAGAAAAAGTCTGGTTTTCTCTGCAGGAACTTGTAACATCACACAGGTTGTATTGTTGGGCTCCTGTCGGTTAACAGAGAATGTAAATCTATACACGCTGGGCTGCTGTTGATGCTCACTACACTAACCCCGTTTTCATTCTGCCGTCCCACGACACACACACTACATTACCTATAAGGCCACACCATTACCCATAAGGCCACCTTTTAAAGGGGCCAGGCTGGCTCACAACATTTCTTCACTGTTAGAGAACGCGCACAACATCCTGTGATGTTTCCGCAATTTTTTCTTAATTTTTTTTAAATTTTATTAAATATTTCTGAAAAATCCGTAAATAACTAAAACCGCGGAACTTAAAGCGCAAAATGGCGAGGGATCACTGTATGCATCTAAGATACTAACAGTAAATGCACATTTACCTGCAGGACGAAACTGTAAGAAAAGATGCCATGAAGTGTAGACACATTAGAAAAATAAAATAAATAAATCAGCATCTGCCTCATAAGTGAAAAAAAAATGAGTTTGTTTGATTTGTCATGTTTAAAATGGCTCATTCAGCACCTGGAGGTGCAAACTAGAGCTGAGCGATTTTATCGATTCTGCGATATATATCGATATTTTATTTCCCCAGAGAGTATCGATTTTTCAGCCACGGGTATCGATATTCTAAGCTTCTTTCAAAACCCCCGTTTCCCATTTGCACTGTTTAAATAAATGAAACTATTTAATTCATTTTGTCCAGTATTTACAAGCTGCCTGTCAGCCATATAATGTGGAATTGATGCTTTCAGTTCAAATAATTCAAACAAAGTCATTGGAGCACTCACAAGATGTCACCAAAATCACTTTGTCCCTTTAAAATCTTTAGGAAAATGATGTAAATGTATTGTAAGATGAATATCGATATATATCGTATCGTGAGCCGAATATCGTGTATCGTATCGCGTGATTAGTGTATCGCTACAGCCCTAGTGCAAACTGATGTTTATGGTCAACGAGACGCTTTCTCTGAAACCTCACGTGAAGTGGGCGGGGCCCCCTGGGGGCCGGCCAATCAGAGCAGCCCTGGTTTCACGTGTGACGGGCTCCTCTGGAAGAATACAGGGACGAGAAAAACCCGACAGACTGCAACAGAAAAGACGAAGCGACCGAGAGGAGGAGCAGTCGGCTCCCCGCATCTACAAATATATCAACATAAGAGGAAAAAAAACAAAAACAGCTGTGAGCTAACGAGCAAAACTTCCTGAATTTACTTAAAGGATAATTTAACTACAGACAAACACAACAAGTGTTTAATGAAGCAAACAGGAGGCATATTGCACTGATAAGCTCATGAGAATCCTGCATATTCAATTAATCCCCCCAACTTCCAGACACTGCAATTAAACCGGGAAAATACGGCTGAAAAGGTGCATCGCAGAGTGAAAAACATCAAGGTGCCGAGTGTAATTATTTCAGGATCCCTTTGTCTCGTTTTATAAACCTTTCCCTCCTTAATTCAAAGCTGCCATCATCTGGCAGCTTTTGGCATTTCTGAGCGTTCCCGAAGCATTTACGTACGTGGAGCCCCAAAAACCGGACGGACGAGGAGCTCCACCTGCAGCCGCCGGGTCCCGCCGGGTTCCCGCCGGGCGGAGCGGCGAGGACGCGGTTGAACGGAGAGGCAGAGCGACTCGAGTAAACAAGGGGCGATGAGATAATTTAACGAGCCTCCTCCTGAACCACTCCACAACCTCCAGGGTTTAATTGCCGGGAGGCAACATTATCCCCGGTGACGGCGCCGCCTGCCCGCTGGCCGGGATCCGGCCGGTACCTGCTGCATCCACTCGCCGCACAATGCAGCGCCCACTGAGCCGTATAATCCTCTCAGGCCCTCCTCTTCTGGAGAACCACATTCAATCCCTTTGTGACACGGGAAAATCTCCCCTTCTCCATTTTTTTTTTTTTGTTCAGGGTTTGTGCTTGAAATAAGGCCAATCAGTAAGTGCTGTTATTTGTGCAGAATGCTACAGGGACGAGGGAACAGGAGGGAAGACTTAAACAAAGGGACGTTTGATTCGCTGCTGTGAAATTCGGGGCTACTTCCTGTTCCCCCGGCGGAGCCGCCGTGTTTCTGTTTACGTTTAAATGTGAATCAGTCAGACAGGCGTTCGTGCTCCTGCTGAATCATCCCACACTTCCCTCGGAAATCACGACGTTACTTCTTCTTCTTCTTTTCTTTTCTTTTTTTTTTCTCTCTCTGCCTTTTAGGAGAAAACAAGAAACTAATGCTACTTTTCTTCCCGACTCCTCTTTCAAGTTGCCCTTGAAAGGAAAATTACAACGGCGGCTTTGATGCAAGTCTGACATGCTTCAAGATATTCTCCATAAGTGCAGACACATACTAGATTATCATTCCAGCGAGTCTGCCCGCCACGCTTTTAACTGACTGTTGCACAAGAAAACAATTTCAACACTGCATGTGTGTGTGCGTGTGTGTGTGTGTTGTTGGGGGGGGGGGGGGTGGAAACAGTGGCTCATTACACCAAATGGCAAAAGAAGAAAAATGATGGCGTCTTTGTCGTCCAGTGGTTTGTAACTTAAGTCAGTGCAGCATTTAAAACCCTGCTGAGACGTCTCATAATTAAAACATGAGCTAAATAATGAGGAATTAGAGGCGGCTTTGTTTTTAGTAGTTTCTCTACTTCACGTACCACAAGAGACCCAAAGTATGACGACAATGACATTTGCAGGATGCGCTCAGTTTTCTTCTTTTATTATTTTTTTTGCCATTAACCGTATAATCCGGATATTGTAACGCATCAGTATCAGGTGATCCTACCTGTCCGAGGAGCTGCAGGTGTAGGAGATGACTCGTCACTGCAGAGGTTGAGGTCCAGAGCAGCAGGACAGCTGTCAGTTACTGGAATTAAAGAAAGAGCCTTTAGATCAGGGGTATTCAAATAAAAGTCACTAAATTTTGCTGAAGTAGAAGGTCCGAGCCAAAGTACGTATTTTGAAAAACTAACTATTTTTTATTTTAACCTTCAAATGCAAGAAAATATTCCAACATATTCCATATCTTTTATCATAAATAAAAGCAGTCCCATGCATTTAAATAAGTTTAATGATTTTATTTCAAATCAACCAAAAGTGAAACCTCAGAATAAAATCAATAATAGTTCAAGTCCACGTCTGAAGAACTGAAGGCCTCTTCAAGTAAAAAATTAAACCCTGAAAAAACTAAAAATTGCAAAAAAGGGTTTGTTGACTTTTTCATAAAACATTTTTCTTTGAACTGTCCTTCTTTCTTTTTGAATTGAAGGCCACTTTAAGTAAAAAAGTTAAACTCATGTACATTCAGGAAACATAAAAAAAAAAAATGCTGTGTTTCATCTCATAGCGGCGATTCACACTTTGAATCAACGCCACAATCTCAGAGTTTATGAGGCAGAAGTACGGTATAAACTGCTGACTGGGAGTATAAACATACATTTTGCTGTCCATTCGTCTTTAAAAAAACATTTTTTAGTGTCTACCTTTCTCTTTTTCGAGCAAGCCAATGATGTCTCCGTGGTATCTACTCTGCTTTCTTCCTGCGCTGTTGCTAACGTCAGTGCTAAAGTTTGTGCTCGTGTGACTGATTTGGGGTTTGCTTGGAATAATGTAGGGGTGGTTTGGTTTGGAGTGCAATGAATTCTGGGAATATAATCTTGATTTGCTCGGAGAATTTGCATGTGGCCACTGTATTGTAGTTGATGTGATGTCAGAGACGGACTTTGACCATGTTTGGCTCCGTTGCCCAACAAACACGTGTTTCCAGGCTACGTCTCTGACTACCAGCTAGATTACCGTAATAATTGTAGTAGCAGCGCCCGCTGTAAATATACATGGTTGTTCAAAACCGCTCTGTAAAAATGACAGTACTTATTTTTTGCATTGGACAGAACCATTTCCCCGTCCGGACCCCCGCTTCAGATGCCATGTTCTCACGCGGTATGAAGGCACGACTAGCGGCACGCAGTCACGAGTAGCAACGGGGGTAGTTTGGAGAGTGAAAAAGAAAACACAACAAATAAACGACAAATAAAGCTTAATAAACGACATGGGAGCAGTTTATGTGCTTGATAAGGTACGTGCAGGTAAAGATGCAGATGCGGAAACGGTCGCTGCTAGTCCTGCGTACGGTTCTGCAAAGCTGCAGGATACATCTCACATAAGGCACATCCTTGTAGGAGAAGGGTGGAGCGAATCCTTTTTACATTTTTGTACACCGTACAAATAAAGAAATAAAAAACAAAAATCTGAGCTGCACTCCTGTAGCATTTTGACCAAAAATTTGGCGGTATCATCTTGTGGAGGGGAGGACAAAAAAAAAAAGATGCAGCAGGATGTCATCATCCAGAAACCATTTGAAAGGAAATGGCTGCTGGGAGACGTTTGCCTTCGGGGCTTCCTGGCAGAGAGGATCCTGGGAGCAGGGGCTCCAGGAACCAGTAGAAACGGTATATAACAGTAAACACGTCACCCAGCTCTGATGCACCATTTTAGTTCAGGTGGCACTCCAATCCTTCACGTTTTCTCGCTCCAGCCTGCTCAGACGGCTAATTATCACTAATGAACTGCTTTAATTCCACAGTTGGTTTACGGCAGGATTGTTCTGTTCCCTCATATTAATGGTAAAACATTTAACTTGCATCCCTGGCACGTAAATTAACTAATTCATCAGCACAGCAGAGGTATTTTCTGCATCTCTCTCTCTCTCTCAAACACAGTAGCGGCGGAGCGGCGAGTCGGCCGGCTTGATAAGGATCCCTGATTTAACAGAGATTCTTAAACGGGGAAACGGCGCTCCGGCGTCGAGCGGACGCCTGTTTGAGAAGCGGAAGATAACCTGCTGAGCAAACTTGATTCAGGGACTTATCCTCCTCTACAAAGTCCTCAAGTGGTCCGGGGACAATGACTAATGTTTGCGCTTAAAGTTCAGTAAATTTCAGCGGCGATACGGGACCGCGAGCGTGACGTGATGGAGTATTCACGACGGCGCCGCGGCGGTTTTTATTTCAGTCACGTCAGACTCGTGTGAAACCGGCGCAGGTACTCTACTCCGTTTTTGATTTATTTCTTTAAAGGGTTCAGATTTCATTATCTTTAAGTAAATAAGCGGTAAGCACGCTGGTAGATCCAACAGCTGTCCTCCCGCCTCACACCTGGACGCCAGGCAGGTGAAATTAACAGCAGCTAATTAAGCTGAGAAGATGGAGGTGGAGTTTATGGAGCACAGAGAATGAAGTCCACAGGTGCCTCTCAGGTGTTGTTCTCTTAGATTGCTTCACTTTGAGGGCAGGAAAAAAAAAGTGTCAGAAATGCTGAATTGCTCGGAGTGTAAATACTCGTCTCTGGTCAAATAAATAAACTAAAAATGAAGCAATAAAACCTCCAACTGTCTTCATCTCTCAGCCTCGAGTCCAAGACTGGAAAAGTAAATCTTTAAAAACTGCTGACCGATTCACTTCGCTTTAATTATTTCTTAAAATATCCAAGAACTGTTTTATTATTTTTGGAAAGCTAACTGGATGAGAGGGAAGATCCACAGCTGCGGATTAATCCACGCTCGCTCGGCGTATGTTGAGTTTGAGCGTGTTTAAGAAGTTTCCGGATACCAACAGACCTCCGTGATGGAGACGGATGAGACGGCGGGCCGCTCGTTAGCGGGTTTTTAATTAGATTTGTTCTCAAACAGACAGAAACGAGGATTTCACCGGATTCATCCGGATCTTTTTTTTTTTTTTTTTTCCCATCTAAATGATGCATTGCTTAAGAAGATGTTCACCGCAGGAAAACTTCAGGAGAAGTTTGTAACGACGCGGAAGAACATCCGCACAGAGATCGGAGAACTTTCTCACATTCTTAAAAAATAAAAAATAAAATAAAAATCTTTCTCAGGCAGCGCTACTGCGAGGAAAGTAGACGGCGGGGTGGAAGGTTAGCTCATAATCCATAACAGATCTGGCAACACTGGCGTCGAAACTTTATAAAAATTGTAGGAATTGACTCGGCGCGAGTGCAGAAGCCAACAAATCCGAAATGTGAGGCTTCCGCTTATTTGCAGTCGGGCCACGAAGGTCGTTTCTTTTTTTTTTTTTTTTGGTCACTCAACAGCTCCCACCTGCTGCTTCACTTTTCAGGAAACCCGCGGCAGGAACGACGGTCGCAGCCGGCGCAGGGAGCGATCCAAGCAACGCGAGATGATATAAATTGTCGGTAACGAGGCACCCGGGACGGCGTCCGTGATCCGCGCAGGTCGGGCCGCCGCCTCCCGCCGCCTCCCACCGCCTCCCGCCTGGCGGCTGAACGAAATGCATCCTGAGTGCAATTTTACAGTCTGAACATGAGCAGGTACATGCAAAGAGACAAGTGCAGAGGTCGTGCACGCGTGAAACGTAGCGGCGATGCACAAACACCGCTGATGGAGGCGGGGGGGGGGGGGGGGGGGGGGGGGGTATGAGGACTTTAGGAGCACTGTAAAATTTATGGAGAAATGATGCAGGGGTCATTTTACTGAGCGGGACCATTAACATCGCTGCCCTTGTCTAAAATGAAGCCCGGATCAGTCACACACACACACACACCTACACACACGCACACACACACACACACACACACACACACACACCTACACACACACACAGATACTCCTCTTTTTACCCTCAGAGACGGAGAGGTCGACATTTTAACTGCGGCGATGAGGAGATGGCTTCCTTTCACCTTGACGGGCGTATAATGAACATTTTTCATTTGGAGCTTAGCTTCACTTACAGAGTCAGTCAGCTATTTTCTCTTTGAACCTTTTTTTCTCTCTCTCTCTCTCTCTCCCTCTCTCTCTCCGTTCTGACATTTTCCCTCTGTGGTTTTGCCAGGATGATCTTCACAGTAAATTTGTGCCCCTTTTAAAGAAATAGGTTACATTCCAGTTGATTTTTCTTTCTTTTTTTCCTCTCTCTCTCTCTGTTTTTCTCTCTAAAGGACTCATTTCCATAAAGGTCTCCCATAAAACACAAACAGGCCTACGGTGCAGCATGAAACACAAACAATATGCTAATCACACCTGTTTCAATTAGAGACCGGGTATCCATGAAATCCATATCATTACTTACTTATTGTTTTGCACTTCGCCTCAGAAAATAAAAATGCTGCACTTTGAAGAAATGGGACAAAGTATTTGACTGATGGGCAAATGAACTCGCACCGAGGCGGCTCAGGAAACGGGGAAATATGTAAACGGCGACGGCGTGGAGAACAAAAGCACGCGCTCGGAGACTGGCACGGGCGAATAAAAGCACATAATGAAACATAAACGAAGAAAAGGTCAGCAGAATGTACTTCTGGAAATTACTGCTTCACACATCTGAAACAACGGGGAAGGAGAAGCCGAGTTTCTCTTAAGTGGAGGTCTCGGCGCGTTTAATAGCTAAAATTGCGATAAACAAAAAGGAGAGCAGTAAATTATTGTTTTTCTTTTTTTTTTTTGTGACTCACCGGGGGGAGGCTGATATCTGAGTTTAGGTTCATGCTGCATTTAAGATGTTTTCACGGCTGCAGCTTGTACTAAAATACTAAAACAGACTTTGGCTGCATAACAGCTAGAGTTGAGCGATTTTATCAATTCTGCGATATATATATCGGTATTTTATTTCCCCAGAGAGTATTGATTTTCAGCCACGGGTATCGATATTCGAAGCTTCTTTCATAAACCCCCGTGTTCCACCTTTAAAAGCTTGGAAGCAACAATTTGCACGGTTTAAATAAATGAAACTATTTTTCTCAACAAATCTTTTATTCATTTTGTCCAACATTTACAAGCTGCCTGTCAGCCATATAATGTGGAATTGATGCTTTCAGTTCAATTAATTCAAACAAAGTCATTGGAACACTCAGAAGATGTCACCAAAATCACTTTGTTCCTTTAAAATCTTTCGGAAAATGATTTAAATGTATTGTAAGATGAATATCTATGGATATATATTGTATCGTGAGCCGATTATCGTGTATCGTATCGCGAGATTAGTGTATCGCTACAGCCCTAATAACAGCTGATAAGGCCGACAGAGACAGCGGCGCCCGCTCTTCCATCTCCTCGTTGTTGTCCATGCTGTTGTTGAGGCGCGTCTTCTTTGGGTTTTATTGGCACGTCTTTGTCCGTTTACGTCAGACCGCAACGGCCACGTTCACAGTAACAAAGCGCGCATCGGTAATAAGGCATCCGACCGGAAGAGTCGCAGTCGTCAATGTCGGGTGGAGACCAGGTGTAACCGAACAAAACATTTTCAAGGTGAAAACGTATTCAATGTGGACATTAGAATGGTGCTTTGTCTCGTTGGCCTGGTTGACCCGACTTCCTCCAGCTAACGTAAGGAAATATAGGCAGCCGTAGGGCTAATTTGCATATTTATAGTAACCAGAATATTAAAAAAGGAAAGTGTTTACAGCTGAGACCAGAACGACAAGCAGACAGTTGGAAATTTAACTCTGGAAACTCGCTACACTAAAACAGATTCTCAAGAGGCGAGCTTCGTACACTTGGAGCGTCTGAAGGATTTCTGCAACTTCCTGCTCAAGAAGTAACTGTATATATATATATATATATATATATATATATATATATATATATATATTATATATATATATACAGTGATCCCCTAGCCAATTTGCGCTTTAAGTTCCGCGGTTTTAGTTATTCACGGATTTTTCAGAAATATATAATATAATTTTAAAAAAAATCAAGAAAAAACCGCGGAAACCTCACAGGATGTTGTGCGCGTTCTCTCACAGCGAAGAAATGCTGTGAGCCAGCCTGGCCCCCTTTAGGAAGGTGGCCTTATGGGTAATGGTGTGGCCTTATGGGTAATGTAGTGTGTGTGTCGTGGGACGGCAGAATGAAAACGAGGTTAGATGAAAAGTGTAGTGAGCATCAACAGCAGCCCAGCGTGTATAGATTTACATTCTCTGTTAACCGACAGGAGCCCAACAATACAACCTGTGTGATGTTACAAGTTCCTGCAGAGAAAACCAGACTTTTTCTTTTGTTGTTGTTAGCGTGTTAGCCGCTAATTACGAGCCAAAAATAGCACAATACCAGCGGTTTGTTTACTACGGTTCAGAGACCAGAGGCTGTGAAGGTAACAGAAAGACCACAGTTGAGCCTTTGTCTTGTTTCGCTGCAGTGTCTCGCTACTTTTTTACGGTTTTTAAACATATTTTAATCACAATATTGAGGCTCGGGGGGCTCCGGCTCCAGTTCGCGGATTTTGATTCTCGTGGGGGGGTGCCGGTCCCCAAACCGAGAAATATAAGGGATCCCTGTATATATAGAAATACATACAGAAAGACAGTTTAAGTTTAAGTTCGTGCACTTGTCGTGCTGCTCCAAAGTTTGCTGTGAAACTTCCGGAGAGAAGTGGAGGACAGGTGTTTCAAAAAGGACTTTTCACCTGTCTGCAGTGAAGAAGAAGCAGTGGCGCGCTGTGATTTAGACGAGCGTCTTGTTGGTTAACGGCACAGAAAGAAAATAACCGGTTAATGATGCAGACATTTAAACAGAGCAGCTCTCATAAAGAAGATACTAAAAGAGAGCGCATGGAGGTCCCACAGTAACACGACCCGACGGTGGGGGCAGCAGCAGCACCGGTACCGTTCAGATCAATGCTCCTGTCAAAGGAGAACAGCTTTAAAGAGAGTATATATATATACATCCATATGGTATTTCAGCTTCCCGTTGCAGACCGAGCACGTGATGAAGCAGTGAAACAGATACTGCACACTTTAGATGATCTTTTATTTTCTTAGCTGGTTAAATTGCACTTTTCTGCTGACACCGTCCACACACGCAGCCGTGCATCGATTGGCCTCCACGCCGGTGGGGGCGGGCAACCAATTTCACCCTGGAAGCCTGGAGGTAAAAGCTTCTTCCTTTTTTTTTTTTTTTTGGGTTGGTATTGGCATATGTCTAAAAAGCCAGTTAACATCTGTTTTTTTTTTTGTTGTAAATTGACTCAATCTAGAAAAATATCCAGAAGAAGAAGAAAACCACAAACAGAACAGGGCTTATATTATTAGTGACTGCTGACAGCTGAAGAGGATTACGGCTGGTTGAGGTGCAGATAAGCGCCGTAGGTAGTCTGCCCACTACCGGCAGAGAAAATACTTCTACGTGGGTTTCCTGTCACTCCTGGGACTCTGAGATGTTTTGGTTCGGTGAAATCTCATTGTGCGCATTTTTATCAGAGCGCACCCTCCATATCTGATGGGACGTAGCGGTGCACGAGTGATTAATCACCCGTAAAAAAAACCTAGAAGCTTAACTATGAACTAACCCTGCTTGAAAAACTGTTTGGGACCAGAATGATAAAAAAAAACACACAAAAAAGACTGACATGTACCTGTATTTTCTGGACTATAAAGCGCACCTGAATATAAGCCGCACCCATTAAAATATAAATGAAAATATATATTTTGTCACATATAAGCCGCACCGGACTATAAGCCATCGGTATCCAGGCTGAGAAATAAGATATTTACATCAAAAGATTTTGTACCAAAAGTGTTTATTCACATACCTGAACTGATTGTTTCTGAACAGAACCTGTAACACGGCAGTAAAAGTGCTGATCAAACGAAACAGAAAAGTCATTGATGGTTTTATTCATTTTCCTCCTGTACACTAAAACCAAGTTGCTTTATTTTTCCTCCTCCTGTGTACTGAAACCCCCCCACACAGCAAAGACATCTGGAACGGACTCGTATCGGGGTCCACTTGCACTCAGTGCCGGATCCGCTTTAGAGCCGGATCGCGGACCTGCTGGCTCCACGCTGCGTCCGGTCCACATCTGCGATTAAAACCTACAACCAACAACCTGATAAATCCAGGTGTGTCTGAGTAGCTACAATGGTCAGACACACCTGGATTAATCAGTTTGTCCAATAATAACAGGTATTGATGCTCACAAAATGAATGTAGAGTAGCATAGCCAACATAGGCTACTTGCTAGAGCGCCCCCTGAGGGCTGAAGAAAAATTCATAGAAAAGCCACATCTCTGTATAATACGACGGAGTATTAGGGCCGCACTGAGAAAAAAGAATTGTGGGCAATGATTTTTTTTTCCATTCCTCACTTACAAGAAGAAAGTCGAAATGTCGAGAATAAAGTCGAAATATCGAGAATAAAGTCGAAATATTGAGAAAAAAGTCAAAACATTGAGAATAAAGTCAAAATGTCGAGAATAAAGTCGAAATATTGAGAATGAAGTCGAAATGTCGGGAATAGTCGAAATATTGAGAATAAAGTCGAAATATTGAGAATAAAGTCGAAATATTGAGAATGAAGTCGAAATGTTGAGAATAAAATCGAAATGTCGAGAATAAAGTCGAAATGTCAAGAATAAAGTCGAAATGTCGAGAATAAAGTCGAAATGCAGTTTCCAGAATTCCAGAATCAATATAGTTTCTTTTTCTGAATAGGCGCAATTTCTGACACAATCTCTTCAAAGTACGGATACTTATTATAATACTGAATCTATGTGATAAAAGCACATAGACACAGACATTATGTTGGTAGAGTAAAGCTGGTTTGAATAAATCTTTAAGACAACTTTATTGTGGAAACTGCATTTCGACTTTATTCTCAACAATTCGACTTTATTCTCAATATTTGACTTTATTCTCAATATTTCGACTTTATTTTCAATATTTGGACTTTATTCTCAACAATTCGACTTTCTTCTCGTAAGTGAGGAATAAAAAAAAAAAAAAAAAATCATTGCCCACAATTTTTTTTTCTCATTGTGGCCCTAATACTCCGTCGTATTATAAACCTCATGGTTTAAAGCGTGGGACAAAAGTAGCGGTTTATAGTCCGTAAAAATACGGGTATTCAAAATAAAATGCTCACAAATGTGCTCGTGCCCACAGTTGGTCACACGGGGGGGTGGAGGTGGGGGGAGGGCGGCTGGCAGGGTGCTCTTCCAGGACAGCTGGTGAAAACCGGGTGGGCTCTGGCTGCTAGAAGGAGCAGATTCAGGTGGCATCTGTGCCTCCTGTTGCAGCGCAATAGTAGAAACACTAAAAGTGAATTACAACATTAATGATAGTGCTCTGCAAGCTGTCGCTCCATATTATGCATCCATTATTCCTTGCATGGGTACTCAAAGGCATCATGAAGGAAGAGGGGAACCCCCCCACCCCCCCCAACCCCCTCTCTAACACCACCTTGCCAAAAACAGCACCTTGCTGTGAGCAGTTGTCTGAAAGGAGTAACACCTTCCACCCTGATACCGTGTCACCACATGGCACGCCGCTGACTGGATGACTGATTCCCCTTCTCCCCATTTCCATCCCTCACTTCATCTTTCAAGCAAGCAAACCCCCACCTCTGACCCCCTCCCCTCCGCCTCCCCGCGCCCATCGCTGCTATTTCAAACAACATTTGTTTGATCTTGCCACTCCGTACGGCTGAATAAAATCAATCTGGGAGAGTTGTCATGTGTGAGCAGAGATGATTGGCCACAAGAATAACATGTATTCGAGAGCAAGGAGCCGGTGCCCTCTGCCTCGCAGAAAAACACACAACAAGCCGGCCCGGCGCATGCCTGATAGGCATCACAGCTGTCACCCATCCACAGACTTTCAATAAGTTAAAAAATCCCCACGAAAACTTGGAGAATAAAGGCAGAGTCGATCACTCATCGCTCCCTTCGCCCGGCGCTTCTCTTCAGGGAAATAACAGCCGAAGGAGAAAAACAAAGTCAGGATCCCGTCCTCTTCCGCAGAAAAGCTCCGGCATCCCCGAAGGACATGGGGAGAACACTTCTTTCATCGCTCCGGTTAAGACACAATAACAAAAGATTCATTTGTGGCGCTGCGACATAAATAGAAAGCAGGTATAAACCAAGCGGAGGGAGGATCAATGCTAATCAAGGGGGGATTTTTGGGGAATAAAAGGCGAGACGTACGGCGGCCCCCGAGGTGCAAAAACACCTCCGACGCTGAGCCGGGCGGCGGGGCAAAATTAAAAAATACAACACTTTCCAAAACAGAAAGACGTTTCAGGAAAAAAAAAAAAGGAACAAAAAGAAAACCAGGAAACAGAAAGAATGAAACGGCAGAAAACAGTGAAGGAGACGTTTCAGTTTCATTGGATTTTCTGTTTTTTTCTTGGTTAGCTTTGATGAACTATCATTTTATTTCTTTTTTTGGTTGATTCACTTTTCCAAAATGGCGATGCGTTTTCCTTTCTCCCCTTTGTAATATTTTTTAAATAATATTTTTCATATATACACTATATTGCCAAAACTATTCCCTCACCTGCCTTGACTCACATATGAGCTTTAGCTCCTCCCATTCTTGATCAAATCTCCTAATCTAGAACAGCTTCAGCTCATCTGGGAAGGCTGTCCACCAGGTTTAGGAGTGTGTTTTTGTCGATTGTTCCAGAAGAACATTAGTGAGGTCAAACACTGATGTTGGACCAGAAGGTCTGGTTCTCAGTCTCTGCTCTTCTATCAGGTTGAGGTCAGGACTCTGTGCAGGACAGTCAAGTTCATCCACACCAGACTCTTCCATCCATGTCTTGGAGCATGGAAGTATCCAGAATGTCTTGGTCTGCTGAAGCATTCAGGGTTCCTTTCAGTGGAACTAAGGGTCCAAGCCCAGCTCCTGAAGAACGACCCCCCACCATACCCCCCCCCCCCCCTCCACCAAACTTTACTCTTGGATCAATGCAGTCAGACCAGTACCGTTCTCCTGGAAACCACCAAACCCAGACTCTTCCATCAGATTACCAGACCCTGATACCAAAAAGACTACCGTAAAAAAGAGGTACAGCAAGATCCGCGAAACGGACCTGTATCAGGGTCCACTTGCACTTGGATCAAAGGTGACGGATCACCTTTGGAGGCAGATCGTGGACATGTCCGGTCCAGATCTGCGACTAAAACCTTACCTCCACGGCGGCTCCTGAGCGGACCCACACATCCGCCACGGTTCCGTGGCAGAGAAACCTCTGGCCCGGGTCTGTTTTGGACCCATTCATCTCATTTTAAAAATCCAGATAACATAGCAACCTAGAAAAAGCACTCGGAGAGCGCAGACAGTTCTCCCATATAGCAATTTACAGATTGCGATAAAATCTGCGTTCTGGATCAGATCCGGATCAGCCTTTGAAATTTGATAGAGGTTCCAATCGTCAATCCCTGAGTCATATTTTATGAGTTTTGGGCAATAATTAACGGAGATATTGAGAAACAAAATTTTTGGCCAGTTCTTTCTTTTCACATTTCTGACAACAACTGAAAATTTCATCAAAATCCATCCATAAAGTTTTGAGTTATCTTGAAAACAGACAGACAAATGCCTGCAAAAACAAAACCCCCTTGGCGGAAGTAACTAAACTAAATGTTTGCCTAACCTAGACTTCTACACCAATATAGCCTTAGCTCAAATCTGCATTGCCTTGTGTTTTTTAAACCAACACTCTTGTCATTATAGATCATTATAGAAAAAGTCAAGACATCAACTGCCCTCAATGCAGTTTACATCGGCCTCTCATTCACCCACCAGGGGGCGGTTTCTACCATGCAAGGCGCTGCCAGACAATTTGGGGGCAAGTTAGGGTTCAGACACTTTAGCATGTGGACAGTTGGAGCTGGGATCGAACCGCCAACCTTACAATGACTTGACGACCCGCTCTTCCAACTAAGCTACAACCACCAGCCAAGTAGTTAAAGGCAATTCTGTTTGTGAGCATCAACACCTGTTATTATTGAACTGCTTAATCCAGGTGTGTCTGACCATTGTAGCTACTCAGACACACCTGGTTTAATCAGTTTGTCCAGTCAGTTTCGCTGGTTCTGCAGTGGATTTGCGGTTTCTGAGCGGACCCGCTGCTCCAAAGCGGATCTGTTACGAAGTGGGAATTCACTGAGCTCCTGAAAGCGACCCATTCTAGACAGATGTTTCTAGAAACAGCCTGCATCTCTAGGTGATTAATTTATACACCTGTGGACATGGAAGTGATTGGAACACCTGATTCTGATCATTTGGATGGATGAGCAAATACTTTTGGCAGTATAGAGTATGTATATATATGAAAGTCAAGGGTCCTGCGACAGTTTGATGCCGGCGTCCACGTTTCTACCTGAGGGTGTCGTGTAATTTGGATTCGCACCACCGTCTCCCGTCTCCCGCTGCGGCTCCGTGCCGCCCGGCGCCTTTGATTTCTTCATTCGGGAGAAGGTGGCGACGAAATGCGCCGTACTCCAGCGTTTCACAATTACCAGCTGATTGTATCTGCCGCATTAGCATATTAAAAGGAAGCCTACTTGAACACACTGATAATTTCTGAGTGTTGAAAATAATTTCCTCACTCATTATCGACAGCAGACACCCAGATCTGGGACAGGGAATGTCGATAAATACCCGTAAAACCTTCGCTGCGTAAATAGCAACAATTACGGAGAAATTAGATCCGACTGTGCTGGTGAAAAGGGAGATAATTCTAATTATAAACTTGCAGACATCCAAGCAAGAAAGCATGAAGCTCATCGCATCTTTCTATAAGAGCCAATTGTTATTTAGTCATGATTTAAAATGTTTTTTTGTTTTTTTTTGTTTTTTTGGGGTCGCTCAAAGCTGTCCCCGAAACAAATCACTGTTCTCCCTTCAGAGTAAAAGGCCTGGATAAAACAACATCAATATTTCATTAGAGAATAACTCTCCAGTCATTTGTGCTGAGATATATGCCCATAATGACGCCGCAGATTCAACTTTTGACCTTTGTATTTGTTGAGGGAGATTATCTGAGCTTGAGAAAACACCATTGTTCATGTCGACAGACACGTGTGCCTGTTTTTTTTACAGGTACATGCTTTTTCATGTTCTTTTGGCTCAGAATATGAGCTGTTGGGAGTATTAACACTGGAGCTGACCCACATCAACATACATTATTCACACGTTTGAAACCCTGCAGGAACATTTCACGTGGTAAACGTCTCAGTTTTATCCTGTATGTTAAGTGTGGACAGAATTATTATATACATATATATATTTATCACAATACGATATGTATCGTGATACTTGGGTCACGATATGATATTATCACGATAGATTGCGATATTCTACCCAGTTAATATGAAAATTAAAAGTGGAGATGAAAAATCAAGTTTATCAGATGATATTGATCATTCAGAGGACAAATAGAGTAAAAACTATTTGCTTCAAAACAATCTATTTATTGTTTATTATCAGTGTTTTTGCAGATTTAAGTGAATGAATGAATTAAAAAAAAAAAATCGATATTAGGAGCTGAAAAATCGATATTATATTGGGTGCCCGAAAATCGCGATATATATCCCCAAATCGATATTTTTCACCGCCTATATATATTATAACTTTCTCCTTTGGCTCCGTTAAAAAATGTACAAAAGTAGAACAGAGAACATAGCTCAGTCAGCTCAGCGGAGTAAGACTAGGGCTGGGCAAGTTAACGCTTTATTATCGCGTTAACTCATTAATTTATTAACGCCAACAATTATTTTATCGCGCGTTCACGCATGTTGCTCACATGCTTTTGTTTTGAAAAGTCTGTTACTGGCTGCTGCGGAACCGGAAGAGAATTAGCAGATAAACATGGAGAATGGTAAAAATCTGTGTATTTTACAGTTCGGGTAGCAACTCAGGTAGAAATATTAACAATTCTGTTTGAAAACAAAAATTCTAGACTGCAAAAAACTTTGATGTCATTCCCCCACGTTACATCAGATCTGCTCCATGTGTTCACTGTCCTGCTGTTCTCTAGCTGGTTACTGCAGTGCGGCTCCATCTAGTGGCACAGATGTGTAATGACAACAGAAAGTCCAGTCCTCCATTATAAAACTAATTCAGTTCTGTGGCCCGTTTTTTCATTTCATATTTTTGATCCGAGTCTAAAATTGAAATATAAGAAAAACAGGCATTTTTTTTTTGTTTTTTGTGTTAGATTAAAAAACGAAAAGCATAATAAAATGTCACTTTTAATTTTTTTTTTATTTTTGATTGACAATTAATGAATTAATTTATTAATAAAAGTGCATTTTACACTACTTTTAAATACATTATTTGATTTTGCGTATACAATGCGATTAATCGTGATTAATCAGGGAAATATTGCGATTAATCGTGATTAAAAAATTTAATTGCTGCCCAGCCCTAAATAAAACGCATTTGCGATGCCACGCAGGTGATGCGCGCTCTGCCGTCGACTTCACATTATCCTGCGACGTCGACACCGAGCTTCGAGCCGCACGAAGCCGCGGTTTTGCAGCGACTCCCTGCAAACGCGACACTTCGGTGAGGCCTCGTTTTCCCGCCGATTCACCTCAGAGACATTTTCAATCACGTGACGGCACACAATCCCCCCGCCTCTCTGAACGGCTTTAACGAGGACATCGTCTCAGTCGCTTGTCATTCAGTCCTGCAGCAGAGTTCAGAGCTGCAGAGAAGAAGAAAACCGGAGGAACTCAGAGCATCATCTGGTTGACAAGAACAAACAGCAACGAGCTGGTGGCTGAAACTCACTCCAAGACAGTGACGGGAAGCTGGGAGACGTTTGACAAAGTTGTCCTGTTCAGTGATATTTCTTTGCATCTTAGTTATTTGCATCATTGTGATAGTTGGTGATGAGACTTTTATCAGCGGTGCGCCCTGTTTTATTTACCGTTTGTCAAACCGTGGCTGGCGTCACTGCAGCCGCAGAGCATGTCCAATCCCGTTTTAAATACCGTCCTATCCCCAATTAAAACCCGCATAACTTTCTACACATTCAACCGAAATTAAACCGGTTTAGTTTCATTACAAATACCAGATGTTTATCCTCTTCATTGCATTGAAAAGCAACAAAAATAGTTTGTTTTGCTAAATTAACTTTTATTAAACAGTCCCCGCCTTTCTGAGTGATGTTTCTGCTAACTCAACAAAAAAACACTTCTTTTCAAAAAAAAAAAAAATTGAATTGTCGGAGCTCTGCCCTCCATTGTTGAGAAGCTAAAAATTCATGCGGACATGAAGGAGACTGAAAGTCACGAAATCCATCAGGGCACCACTTTTTTTTTTTTTTTTTTGCAGTCAAAGTAAGTTTTCGAGGAATCATTAAGCAGTAAACTCAGACATGTGACGGTCATTTTCAGATTTTTATTTCTTTTTCCAGCCCCTTTGACGTGTTGCGATGCCTTCAAGTGCTGTGCGATAATTTGTTTGACAGTGTTAGGTAGATTTCACCCCTCTTCTCTCCCCCCCCACCAGCACCTGTTAATCAATACATACTTTTCTTGCCCTTTTCGTCCTCCGGGCACATATCTCCCTGTCTGACTAAACTGGTAAATTTGTGCTCTTAATCAGCTTGCCTGCCTTGTCTCTTCACTCCGGGCCGGCGACACGCTTCCCTTCCTCCTTAATTCCCCGGCTCTCAGCAGACAGGCGCTCTGATTAACATGCACGCCCAGGTAGGAGCTCCCTCCAACACAACACCGCCGGCCACCGGGTCCAAGCACGCCATTATCCCCGCTGCTCAATAGCACCCATCTAGGTGCACATCTGTCCAACCGCCGCATCCACACTCTTTAATTAGCTTTACAATCCCCCCACAACCCCACCACCCTCCACTTCTGGGAGAAAAATAAAGGATAAATTTGCGGTCGGCGCACAGATAAAATTGTGGGAACGAGACAAAGAGCGAGGAGGAGGAGGAGGAGGAGGAGGAGGAGATATGGCGAATGCTGAGGTGGGAGATGAAACAGGAGGTGGCGGCGGATGAGATTTACAATCAGTGCGTTTACATGGGAAGTTTAATTCCTCTTTAATTCAGAATGAAAATGAAATCCGATTTAAAATGATTAAATATTACCATGTAAACACCTAATTCCGAATTAAAATGTCCATTCCGAGTTAAACTTAATTCTGAAGTAAGTGGCTGGTTTATTCTGATTTTAAATCCGAATAGAACAATTCCACGGTCTTTCCGGTCTTTCTGCCCATGCTTGTTCCCTTGCTCGTCTGTCGCGATGACGCTTATATTCCGCGCTGGGCTTGTTTTCAAAACAAAGTTTCAAGATGGCAGCACCCAGTAAATGGTGGTTTGACGTTGTCGTGCTGCTGCTTCAAAAATAAAATCAAAACAAATCCAAAAAGGATGCTAATAATGTAGTCCTCCATGTTGTCCTCCATGTTGTCTCATGTTGTTGAGACACTCACGGTAAAGTTATGTCGCCACATTAGCCGCGCTAAGAAGTGATGATTTTAGTTCGTCATTTGGTTTGCTTAAACTTGTAATTTGATGGTAAAGACTGTATCTGCTATGGTAAAAAAAATTTAGAGCGTATTTTTGTTGTGTTGTTAACGCGGCTAAGCAAGCTAATGCTGAATAAGCAGTGTATCGGTTGTGGGCTGCTAGCATTATGTTAGTGTTAACATTAAGTTAGCTAACGACGAATTGTGTCCGATAAAGTGTTTTAAATGTTAATTTGTGCGGAATTGGATAAAGCCGATCGAACGTGTTTTCCATGTAAACCTCAATTCGGAATTACTATTTCCATGTAAACTCGAAGGAAAATAGTTTAATCTTGAATTATTTGATGCGGAATAATTAATTCCGAATTAAAAAATATTATGTTACCGTGGCCTTTAACTCTCAACGTGTCCAGGCCCTCTCATCGTCCTGGCGACGAAGGTGGCGCTCGCGTTCTGAGCCGCGGCCGCCGTGGCTAATGCTAATTAGCCTCGCGCCCTGTTTTTTTTTCCGTCGCGGCGCACTTGTCAGCTTCTCTGAAACAAACCGAAGGGGGGGAGACGGCGGGAAAAGCAGAGGCATCCAATTAATATGAAACTGTCTCCAGAAGTCAATAAGGTTTTAGTTCCACTTGAGTGTGTCTAAATACGCAGAGTAAGGCTAATTATAATCCCATGGAGTATTTATACTATTTATGCTCTGCCCCTGTCATTACGACAAGCTGTAATCCTCCGGCCCGTGTTGTCTCAATGTGCTGATGAGCCTTGTGCCGGTTGCCAAAAATACCCGTTTCCACACTCCTGAAAGCTCGAGCAACTACTTTATGCGCAAACAATGCGAAATTAATCACAGTTTCTATGGCGATGGGCATCCAACAATATCATAATCAGAGCTGCCATCCAGATTATAGTTTCAATCCAGTGGGGGGGGGAACAATGAGCTATTTTAGTCGACGGCTCCTCCACATACGTGGCGGCTTCATTAGCACTACCCACTGTGTACGTAACCTTCCGCGGGCCTCCAACCAACCGTTTGCCGTATTAGAAATACTAATCTCTGATGTGTATTTCACCCTCCATCCTTCATTCCATCCAGCAATTATGCCCCCCGCCATCAGAAGCCATCAAAACAGTAATTTCACTTTCTCACAGGCAGGCTTTTCATATTTCCTTCCGTGAAAGGCCTGAATCATCCCCTTATCTCCATGGCTATTACACAGTGTGCATGAGAGTGAAAACAATGGGTTTCGGCGTGATGAGATCACGACACTTCATTTCTGCGGGGCCACTCCGGTAGACACAAAGACAATCTGCCCGAGCGGCGGCGGAGGAGGAGGAAGGCGACGGGCGGCGAGGGGGCTGCAGGATTTCTCGGTCACTGAACCCGGGGCTGTGAGGCGGGTCATCCCCAGTAATAAGAAAGGGAAGGAGACAGAGGGGGAGGAGGAGGGAAGGATGTGATGGTGGCGGCGGTGAAGGGTCTTACAGTCTCGGTGGAGGCTTTTGAGGAAACTAAGGTCAGTGACTGGAACTCAGACTCGGATCCTTTATTCCTGGTTGTGTACGGAAACCCTTGGAGACTTGTGCACTGTGTTACTTGTGAGGCAGTCGGGTCGGTGTCTGGCGGAGGCAGCAAAGGAAGGAAGGAGTGCTTGACTGAAGAGGAAGTGGCAGGGAGAAGTGACAGGCCTGGGGAGGACGAGGCGAGAGCTGCAGGATGAGACGAGCTCACTTGTGACTCAAACAGCAGGTCTGAGATCCGAAAGCGTCTCCGCTCGCTCGGTTTTTCCCTTTTCTCTCCGTCCGTCAGCAATCCATTTTTTCTGGAAAACCATCTTCTTCCCGACTCTCAACAGAACAACGACGCTTTTAAATCTGTCCAGAGAACATCTACATAAAGACATGCTCCTGCATGGCTTTTCTTTCTTTTTTTTGGTGGATATTTTGAGTTTCACACTTTCAAGTTATCAAACTATTCCCAATGAGGAATGCTTTGACCAACATCAACAGTTAAAAATAGAGAAATACGTACCCTTCTTAATACCACTCCTGTAAAATTAGCCTAAAACGCCTATCCAAGGCAAACCCAAAGTAAATTGAAAGCTGTTCTTGAATCATTTGTAGCACATGGATGGTTTTGGTCTCTTTTGAAAGGTAACTATCAGAATTGCTGTAAGTGCTACTACCATTGAGTAATCTAAGTTTGAACACACTGAAATAGAAGTTTTTTTTATTTCCGCCTGAATTTTTTTTGTAAACAGATGTCTGCAGATGAGTGCAGCTGTGACTTATTAGCCAATTTCCCCTCGGGGATTATTAAAGTATTTTCAATTCAATTCAATATTAGCTGGAAAACACAATGGGACCACAGCATGAAGCCTTAACTAGTACAAGTTCAAACTTGATAACAATACCACAAAAAAATGAGTATTTTACACGTTTTTTGGAAGAGTATGTCTAGGCGTTTCCAAAAATGCCCATTTGGAGACTCCAAAAGGACACTTGGATAACCATGACCACATACCGAGGATAAAAGTCATAAATACCATTTACGACACCGCAAACATAGCAAACTATTCACATATTTACACACATTTACAATTACGGGTTATTTCCAGCATTTTTTATATAAACAAGCCACGCAGCAATTGACCACTGACGCACGTTTGATGCACCGTAATTAATTTGCAGTTACGCAGGTACTTCCTGCTTGTGACTTTGTCTCCGCCCCCTGAAGCGACACATCGCTGTGTTGAGAATTTCATTGGCTATATAATGACGCCAGTCATCAGCACGATTGGTTCTAACTGGCTCAGTTTTTACACGACACAATGGGGGAGGGCTTCCTTTCAACGCTGGCCCTCATTGGCTGTTGTAGGCTGTGGACAGGAACAGGGAAGCTGCTATATGACAGTATGAGGTGTCAATCTAAAGCTGACCCCCTCCATTTTAAAACCAAAGAATCCATTACGATCCACACAAACAGCGAGTCACAAGGAACGAACACCGGAAGTTCTGGAACGTTGACCAGCAATTTCCAAATGATGCAGCGGCTTGTTTGTGGATATTTACTGGTATAATAATAAATTTTGGACTAATTACTTTACTGGATTGGATCGACTGGACCTTTGTGAATGTAACCAGACCATTTTTATGGGAATATTTTTGATCGGATGAGTTTTATAAGGGTTATAAGGTGAGTTGCGTCGATTTCGTAACTGTTTGTTTGTTTGTGGTGTGACGCAGGCGCTGATTGTACCTGCTGTTATGCTTATACCCTGAAATGGTTTGCATCGATTGAATCACAAGAATCTTAGCTTTCCAAAGATACGTCGCATGACTACATATGAGCTGTGTAAATTACAGTTTAGTTCCGCGGACACCATCATCAACAAGTTAAAGATAAAACCTGCTTTAACCATTTTTGTGTCATTTCAGATTTCACAGCACTCCTGACGGGCAACAGGTCTGGACCGAGGGCGCGCCAGGTTAGCCGCTGGACTCAGAATAAGGGTAGGAGTTCATTCAAAATGCTTCCTGAAACGTGACGGGATGCTGCTGTTCACCCGGGGACTCGCGGGACTTCCGGGGAATTAAGCTGGCTCAGGAAATTAATTGATCCGTGGCGAAATTCCTAAACAGCATGGATTTCTCGTCCCCTTGCTCCGTGCGATGCATCTTTACATTTTCTGCATGCATCGACCCTTGTTTAACATGCAGAAGCTCCCTAAATATTTACGGCCCGAGTCACCAGCGCGTCATCCGTCCTCCATGCTATTGTTTCAGAGCTGCACCAGAATGCTGGTGATGTGCAGTTACATCATCTGTATTGGATGCTTGTAGATAGTTTTACCTTTAGCAGGTATGAGGATGCTACAGATGTGATCTGTACAGATACGTGGAAGTGTCTTAAGTGCTGCTGCTTCCTTTTTCCTTTTAATATTTCCTCTTTCGCCAGTGCAGCCGATACATTATTGGCGGGCGGCGTGCGAAGACTCCCTGCAAAACGGTATTGATACTGAGTGGATCTTCCTGGTGAGTGCTCTGGGGGCTCATTGGCTTTTCCATTAACATCCATACAGAATTGAAATCTATAAGACACTTGCTCGGGCCGCTAAATGATCGCAGAGTATATCAAGTCTTTATTCACTGTCATGCGAGCCGCAATATTCCTGCGAGGTCACGGAGGTAATGCAATGCAGAGTTTCCAAATGATTACCATATTATTGTATTATAAGCATATATAATTTGATCTAACGTATTCGAGTTTCATGGTGGTGCTGCTTGATATTCATAAAATGCAGAAACGGATCCAAGAGAGGAAGTGAAAACGTCGTAAAATGTTCCGACAGTAAAACCAACACGTGAAAATACAAGTATGAAATAAAATTAAAATGCAAGTATTTACAATGCAGGCAGTTTATGCACAGCGAATTGAGAAGAGTTATATTTTTGGTGTTGGTGAAATCTAAGCAAAAGCAGAGTTAATTCCACTCTGAATAGAGTCAAATCCCTTATATGGAACTCTAAGTTTACAAATAGTTGGAGTCAAAACAAAGTGTCTTCAGATCAAATCTGTAAGTGTCATTGTAGTAACATCAACGCTGAACTATTTAACTCTTAATTCCAAACGTGAATGTGACACTTAAAGTGTAAATCAGACTCCGCCCCCACCGTGCTACACAGCCACAGGAGCTAAATACCGACTGAGGAGCCTCTCGTTCAGCTGTGCGTTTCACCGTGGTTTTATGTCGACATTGTTCGATAAGTAAAATAAGCTAATTTATGTTCGTGTTAGGTTTTGATATTTATATTCCCCTCTGGCACCTGGTCTGTCTTCAATGGCGAGACACTCACGGTTAAATTATGTCGCCACATTTCAGTTCGTCATTTGGTTCGCTAAAACTTGTAATTTGATGGTAAAGACTGTATCTGCTATAGTTCAGCGTTTAGACCTTATTTTTGTTGTGTTGTTAACTCGGATAAGCAAGCTAATGCTGAATAAGCAGTGTATCGGTTGTGGGCTGTTAGGATTATTAAGTTAGCTAATGACAAATTGTGTCCGATAAAGTGTTTTAAATGTTAATTTGTGGTGCATGTTTGAAATAAATGAGTTTCAACTAAACATGATGGCATTATTTTTAGAAAACCTTATTTTCAAAGCATTTTTTTAGTAATTCAGAAGAGCTAATTTTACACCTTACAGTGTTAAAATGATCGTAACACTTGTGTAGTTAACCAACAATCCCGAAAGAGAGTTAATGTCTAACACTACATAGAAGTGTTGAGATAAAGTAACACTAGTTAGTGTTAAGAAGAGTTAAATTTTAACTCCAAGGAGTCAATAATTACACTAAGTTAGTGTTAAGGTACTAACTCTCCAAAAACGAGTTAAATTAACTCTTTGTGGTGTGGACCCATATAGACACTTCAAAAGTGCTGCTGCCGTCCTGCAGGATTTCATTTCATTTTTTTTTTCATTTTATTTATTCATTCTAGACATGTCAAAATCTTTTGAAGCATAGACAATTTTAACACTATCATGAATCTATGTATCTGAAAATAAATATAATATATTTATAAAATATATAATAATGCATAAATCAATATACACTGACACATGTGCATAACCATAATTTAGAAACATATAGAACCTCTTGTAAATAAATCTGAATATTAAATGGACATATTCCCCCCAAAAAATAAAAAATAAAAAAATAAACAAAATTTATACCCAATGTATACACACACCGATCTATATACATACACATACATATCAATATGCAAAACACATATCTGGTTAAACATGTCTGAAAGGGTAGGAAGAAGTAAAACTTATTTAATCCTACCCTTTCTCCAATGTTCCATAATTACCCTTAAAATTTATCCAGTTTTTGAGGCCTTATCCAAAATTTTAGTTGTAATTTCATATCCAGATAGACATTTAACTACATACATACATACATCTTGATACACATTCACACTACAGTACATACTATACTACATACTATAGTATATACTACAGTATATACTACATATACTTCACTCTGCATATTCACATCCACACACACAGTGCACCCCGAGAGCACCCAGATACCCCCCCATCCCACCATGCTGCACTGACACCAAAGATTCAAACCAAACAGTCTTAAACTTCCCGCACTTATGAGACACAATCTGATTTACTGAAGCATCTCCAGCTCTCACTTCCATTACTGAGCCTTGTTCCTCCATCTTTAACACACACACACACACACACACACACACACACACACACACACACAAAGTGCATGCTTCCTCTATCTCTCACTCCATCTCTCTTCCTCTTTTTCTCATTGGGAAGGGGGGATCGGGTGGGGTGGAATGATCGTGTTAGGGGGTTCACAGAAGACTGACTGTTTATTATTGTCTTCGGCCCACTTAACTCTGACAGTAACAGAATGAGATGGCGAGGGAAGCGAGCGCCATTAATCACGGTGTCGGGAGGGCCCGAGCCCGGCGCAGACGCATCCATATCGCGTGTAGCCTGGGAGAGGAACACAAAGTGATTTTCGGGGGCCAGCCGGGCCTCGCGGCGCTGCCGCGCACAGCCATCCGAGTTCGTTCTGGCTGCCGGCGGATGGAGGGGTGGGGGAGGAGGGGGGGGGGGGGGGGCGGCTGTTCGCACTCAATCTTCTTCAAATGTCCTGACACACTGCACCTACAGCCACCCCGGCTCCCAGTAAACAAGGATCAGAGGGTTTTTCAATTATTAAAATCTCTCCCGTATGACGTCGGCGCGACCAGAAATTTCTTCCTACCCTAGCGGGAAATTATAGCCTCATCTGTAATTTTTTCCTACATTGTAACAATATCAAACCAGCACATATATCTGCTCCCCTCTGTGTTTTGGGTGGTAGCATATTAATATACACATTTAATAACCATAATTAACTTATAATTATTAGTTAATTACAGGCCGCGGAACGGGCAACGTAACAAGTTCAAAAATGAAGGGAGAACCAATCAAAAGCACCAGAATAGAATCAAATGATTCTGCACAAGAAAAGCAAGCAACAAAAATGAAATATTTAGCTTAAGGTTTTTGCAGAAAATGTTCAGATGTAGCTTTAAAAAGTTATCATATGTCACTAATTTAATTACGCATTTTTCTCGCGTAACGTAACGGATTACAATTATGTTTGAGATTTATCATCTTGCCAATGAATATACGACAAACCCTGTATCCAGGTGTGTCCGAGTAGCTACAACGGTCAGACACACCTGGATTAATCAGTTTGTCCAATAATAACAGGTATTTATGCTAGGAGCATAGCCAACATAGGCTACTTAACCAAAACAGAATAGCCTTTAACTACTTGGTTTGTTTTTTTGGTTTTTGCACTTCCTGCTAGAGCGCCCCCTGAGGGCTGAAGAAAGATTCATAGAAAAGCTGCATCTCTGTATAAGCCTCATGGTTTAAAGCGTGGGACAAAAATAGCGGCTTATAGTCCGGGAAAATACGGTAATCATAAGTCACTAATTTAATTACGCATTTTCTCACGTAATGTAACGGATTACAATTATGTTTGAGATTTATCGTCTTGCCAACGAATATATGACAAACCCTGTATCCAGGTGTGTCCGAGTAGCTACAATGGTCAGACACACCTGGATTAATCAGTTTGTCCAATAATAACAGGTATTAATGCTCACAAAATGAATGTAGAGTAGCATAGCCAACATAGGCTACTGAACAAAAACAGAATAGCCTTTAACTACTTGGTTTGTTTTTCGGTTTTTGCACTTCCTGCTAGAGCGCCCCCTGAGGGCTGAAGATAAATTCATAGAAAAGCCACATCTATGTATAAACCTCATGGTTTAAAGCGTGGGACAAAAGTAGCGGCTTATAGTCCGGGAAAATACGGTAATCATAAGTCACTAATTTAATTACGCATTTTCTCACGTAATGTAACGGATTACAACTATGTTTGAGATTTATCGTCTTGCCTATGAATATACGACAAGCCCTGTATCCAGGTGTGTCTGAGTAGCTACAATGGTCAGACAAACCCTGTAAAGTAACCTCCGGAACAAAGTTTAATAAAGCTGGAAAAGCACATTCACACACACAGGCAGATGCATCATAAAGACGTGCATCTGATTTTTCTGTCAAACCATTTTAATATAAATACTGTCCATAAAAAGTATTTAATGTTAGACATTCGGAGCATTTGATTTGTCCCTCAAGCGTATATGCATGAAATACTGTCCATATAAAGCAGGTGTCACCAACATGGTGCCCACGGGCACCAGGTAGCCCTCCAGGAGCTTCTGAGGTGCCCACCAAGGATGTTACTAAATAGTGACAACTACAGGATTTTAGTTACAGTTGATATATTTCTTAATTTTAATATATTATTTCTTTATAACCTATAAAAAAACAGCTCTTTATAATATATAACCAAATTATCATTCAATCATAGTGATTTGAGAACAATGTCAAGACATCAGTAGAGGCTTTTAAACAAACAAGTAGCCCTCGGGTAGCCCTTGGTAGCCCTCAGACCCAGAAAGGTTAGGGACCCCTGATATAAAGTATTAAAAATACAAGAAACTAACCTTTTCTCTTCTGCGATAACGATCAGGCAGCAGAACATTATGGCCTTTCTGAAGTTGCTGCTATACGCATGCGCAGTCAACTCTGGTAGGAAGATATTATAAGTAGGACACCTGAACAGGGAAAGTTGATAACGAGCGATTTAATTTTGAAATTCCTGCGCTTTCCCGCCCCCGCTAGCGTGGCCGTCGGATTAGCTTATGGAGCGGCTATTGTGTGGCCGTCGTCACCTAAAAGTGCATTAATAGCAGCCCGAGTCTGTCAGGTGTCAGTCCAGCCGTCGCCGCTGATTGACAGCTGTCTCTCCGGCCTCCCTCCTCCTCCGCGGCGGCGCCGGCCGCGCCACCTTCCCCCCCCCCGCTATCAGTGACACCCAGATGCGCGGCGGCAGCTGTCTCCCAGATTATTCCTGCGCCGCCATCTACAACGGACCGCCTCCTAAATATTTAATGGCGCAGAAGGTGCTGCTGCATCGCGGCGCTCTGACCGAGCAAATGCAGCATCTCCAGCTGAAAAGACAGACTGTGAGAGATGAAAGCTGAGCACAGGGAAGGTGGGGGGGGGTGGGGGGAGGCTGGGGGGGTCACGGCAGGGCCTGGCTGAGCTGAGTTACAGGTAAAAACCCAAGATGACAGTATATGCCACAATTTTTGGGACAAATGACAGCGGTGCGGGAGGAGATGACAGGTTGTGTTTTGGATATACCCCGAGGACAACCTCGCCTGACATCAAATGTCTAACAAGCCAGACAAGACCATTCTGATTTCATGCCATACCTTCAGGCGGAGACGCCCCCCCCCCCCCCCCCCCTCCTCGAATGTGACACCGCTAACCACGGTGCAAAAAATTACATTGTGTATGTGTGGATATCTGTCTTCCTGTCGCCGTGTTGTGCTGCTTTATTTCGCCGCGGATGTTCATCAGAGTGTGTCATCGCTGACAGCTGATCAGAATATGCACAGCGCCTGAGGTACTTTCTGTAATTTTGACTTTTTTTTTTTTTTTCCCTCCTCTTCTCCCAAGCCTTGGCTCATTCCCAAGCAACAGATTGCTGCTGTCGCTGGAGTTGCGCCTCACAGATGGAGCAGCATCACTTCCTGAGGAGCCTGACAGGATCAATCCAGGAGCTCATTCGCTCACAGTCAATTAAGCCATGTTAGTTTTGACAGGAGCCACGGGCGGAATAACAGCCGTCACTGTCTGGGAGGAAAATATTGTGACCGCACGCACGGGAAAAAGTGCACTTGTTTACCGGAGGGGCGGACTGGCGTTTTTTTTAGAGAGCTGCATCGAGCCTCGGCGGGAGCTCCGGACAGCGGCGGAAATGTTCGGAAAATGTAAAGCGCTCCCCCCGAGCGATCTAATGAATTCCAAAATGAGGACTAATCATGACCTTCATCGATTCTGACGGCGTACGCGGTCCATCTGTCCATCTCGCACCTCCACCTTCCTGTTTCCGCCAAGGCTTTCACGGATATAGGTCACATGAGTCGTCCCTGATTCCTGAATAATCCTGATTATTCTGCAGCGGGGGAATAAAAAAAAAAAATAATAATAATAATGCAGAAAAATGAAACAAGCCGGGAATCTGGGCGCGCCACCCACCGAGAGAAGAGGCGGAGCCGGTCTCTTTGAACCTATCGGGAGAAGAGCGAAACTCTTTGATTAGGACGTGTAGGTAGGTAGCTGTGGGCGATGGACTGAAAACACTTGGCATCTGCTCGCACGTCTCCGCACACCCGAGGTGAGGAACACACGCCGCCGCGGCGGCGGCGGCGGCGGCGGCGGCGGCGCGCGCACGCACGCTTTCTCCCGAGCCGAGCTCGGCTTTACCCTGGGCATCATTACAGACACTACACATCCCTCCTTTGAAGGGTTATCAAGGCTCCTCATTAAAGATGTCCCTGGCTTTCTTAGTGATGTGGGCCTCCACAGGGCGTAATATACCCCCTTTAATTAGTTTGCAAACTCATTAGTGTGCGCCGGGCAATTAAATGTCCTTCCTTCAGAGTAGTTTACAACAGGACAAAGGGATCCCAGGGGCTGTAAAAGGAAGCGGGACGAACAGCGGAGACAACTGTCCCCTCTGCGGGGGACCGTCATTAGGGAGATGCGGCCCCTCGATCATCGCCGGTCCGTTCCGCGGCGCTCGGGGACGACCCGCTACTTCTGTCTGGTTAATGATTTCATATATCGGTGTCAGTTACTGAAATGAACAGTTTTACAACCCCCCTAATCAAACGCCGCTCTCGCGCCGTCATTAAAGAGCACCTCAGCAACCGTTTTTACTTCAGAAACGTCTGCTTTTTTAATGCACACACTTCTGCATAAAACGCCTCGGGTCGCGCCGCCGATGACGGTATAGCAACGGTTCTCGCTTTGTTAACGCACGGTGGTTCTCCTCTGATTTACACGTTCGGTTTGTTTATTTTCTCGTCTCGGTTGGACCGTTGCAGCAGAGACGGTTTGTCTGCGAGGCACTCGTGGGTTTATATCCTCGGATCTACACAGCATGTGTTTTCATCCAGAACCGTCAAGAGTGCACACATCGCTTTCTGCTGCACGCGGTCGTACCCAGAATACCCGGCGCTGGCGGTGCCGAATGTTCACACCTCTCAAAATAAATGATTTACTTTATCTGCCGCACCACGGATAGTTAACTCACGTGTCATTTTAGCTGTATTTATGTAGCACTTTTCAAACACGGATGCGGCCCGCGGTGCCGTACGGCGCCGAGACAAAAGTCTGGAAATGAACAGATTAAAACACATGCGAGGACTTTACAAAAAAAGTCGTAAAAATTTTAAAATCAATCAGAGGAAGAAGTTTAAAAATGACAACAAATGACTAAAAATTATACAAAAGGCAAATTTTGGTTGATTCAGACAAGTAGCACACTTGTTTTATCTTAATTTTAGAAACAGGGACGGTTTTTGAGTTTCGTACCCAGACTGGGAGCTGGTTCTACGTTCAAACTCGTCCTCCTCAGTCCAGGGGTGGACGAGGACACGAGTCACGACACAAAACGGTTTGACTCGTCAGCATTTTTGCGTCCACCTTCCACGTCTCACCAAAGTTCGCTGGACCACAAACGCTCGGGTGGTGAGGGATGGTGGGAGACGCCACGGAGCACCGACATCACCGAGATATCACCTGTTCAACTCTCAGGTTTTTCCATGACCAGGGGTTTCCAACCCGGTCCGTGGGTCATTTGGTACCGGGCCGCAGAGAAAAAATAAATAACTTCCATTATTACCATTTGATTTATTATGCGAGTCTAAATGATGTTTAATTTTTTAAAAAAATGACCAGATTCTCTCCGTTACATCCGTCTATGACTCTTGACACATGACAAGAGTTTCAGACCCGGGTTTGGGTCCGGTGATACGTTTAAACCCATCCATCCATCCATTAGCTTCTGCTTGGTCTGGAGTCGTTGGCCCAGACCTCCTTCCCCTCGACTGTTTCCACCAGCTCCGTTGAGAGGAAACCCAGAGGTGCTTCCAGGCCAGCCGAGAGATACAGTGATCCCTTGCAAATTCTTTAAGTTCTGCGGTTTTTGTTATTCTCTGATTTTTCAGAAATATATAATATAATAAAAAAAAATCAAGACAAAATTGGGGAAACATCACAGGATGTTGTGCGCGTTCTCTCACAGTGAAGAAATGTTGTGAGGCAGCCTGGCCCCTTTAAGAAGGTAGCCTTATGGGTAATGTAATGTGTGTGTCGTGGGACGGCAGAATGAAAACGGGGTTAGATGAAAAGTGTAGTGAGCATCAACAGCAGCCCAGCGTGTATAGATTTACATTCTCTGTTAACCGACAGGAGCCCAACAATACAACCTGTGTGATGTTACAAGTTCCTGCAGTGCCAGAATAAAGTTCCCGTTCCATGCAGAGAAAACCGGACTTTTTCTTTTCTTGTTGTTAGCATGTTAGCTGCTAATTACAAGCCAAAAATAGCAAAATACCAGCAGTTTGTTTACTACGTTTCAGAGACCAGAGGCTGTGAAGGTAACAGAAAGACCACAGTTGAGCCTTTGTCTTGTTTCGCTGCAGTGCCTCGATACTTTTTTGCGGGTTTTAAACATATTTTAAACATTATTTAGTCAACTGGGGGTCGGCACGCCAAGGCCCATGCTTTCGAGTCCTGCCCATGATACATTGCACCCGACTCCTATGACCCTCCCTGCGGGTGGTGGGCCCACGGGGAGGCAAACCCATGTAGCCCGTTTGGGCTGAGACCAGTACAGGGATTAACAGAATGGTCTGACCGGGGAACGCCAGTAAGCGCCACCCGCTCGGGTGGATCAGTCGTCATCACTCCTGCTCCATATATCCCAGTCATGCCTCAGTGCTTTTCTTTTTCCTCAGAGTTCATACTCCATAATTAATCCATAAAGTGACCAGTAAACATGTATTAATACATATTCTGCTACATGGACGCTGCATTCAACACACATGAAAACATTTTTCTCTATAAAATATAATGAAACAGAACATACCTCGTCTGTTTGTCCTGTTGTTGTGTTTGGAAATGCTGTATTTTCTTTTTTTGTGCATGTTTTACTTCACGTTCAGTGAAATGTGCTTTAAAATTCTGCTTTGTTCTCGTATTTTTCCCCGTTCTCTCATCGGGGTTTTGGGGTTTTTTGTTTTGCTGTTTTGTCCGACGTTTGTTGTGTTTTTCCACCTCGGGCTCACCGTAGGACGTGGCCCCGCGTGTTTCATAATTAAGTAGGAAAACTGAAGAGTGGGTAAATTAAATAAGCCGAGAGAAAACCGAAAAGCAATCTTCCAACGGCCGCGTTAAAGCAGAACAATAAAATCCGTATCGTAATAAAAGGACGGATATATGATGAATGAAGAAGGCAGAGGAGGTAAGATCACTCCCATGTGAAAGTCACATTAAAATTATGAGTCTCTATTTTTTAAGACAGTAAAATATATTATTTTCTCTCTATTCTTTTATAGATTTATACTTGGTTTATCATCCGAGGTTCACAGCTCCGCAGCCTCTCTGAGAGCAGCCCAAGGCACATTCCCATGCACTGTGACTCTCTATAAATCCAGCTAGCATGAAATCTCAAGGAGCCAATGCTGTGAAAAGAGCCAATCTGCCTGTTTACACCATCTCATCTTACACAGAAGCCTTGGCGCCGGCCCCGCCGAAGCCCCCGCCGAAGCCCCCACCGCCATGTTTGCAGAAGTGTTCAGGCTGAACAAAGTGATTCTATCATCTGGGCCCACTCTTCCATTCGCGTCGCCGCGTCTCCCGCAAAAAAACCCGTTTCAAGCTGCGTCGCCCCCCAACTCAGGCGAAGTTTGAAAAATGGAAGAAGGGAACCATGCAAAGTGGACACGTTCTCCAGCCTGCCGTAAAATAAACCGGGGGATGGACCATTAGCCATTCAGCGCGCCGCCGCCGCCGCCGCCGCCGACCGAGCTGCAGATCTTGCATCTGCACAAACAGAAGGTCACGGGAAACTTGACAAAAAAGGACGGGGCGGGGCGGATAAAGTTTAGTTTAAAAAGAGGCACGAAGAATAAAAAAGGGAGAATAAAAACTATCGTGTTTAGCCAAAGAGGCGGTAATCCGGCGGCTTCTCTGACCTTGCTAGCTGATGACTCGACTGAAATGCCACCTCTCCCCGACGCTAGCCCGCCGCCGGGGAGGAGCAGGGGCGGACTAGACATGTTCCTCCAGTTTTCCAAGGCACGAACCAGTCAATTTGTCATCCGGTGAAGAGGTTGAACCTTTAATTAAAGTGGAGGGCTGCCGCCATCAGGGCCCGGCTAAATGTCACATGATAAATAACGGCAAGAAGATCTCGAGAGCTCCCCCGGAGTTTGTTTCACTCGAGAGGATGAAAGGCCACGCACATTACAGGGTAACCGCATATCAATATGTTAAATAGGTTCAATTGTATAAATTGATTAAATGACCCAGTTGCAAACTAGCCGCGCTTCAAAGACCCCGTTGTTTGAGCGGCGAATGTTGACGATGTCACGTCGGCCGGGTGTATTAATGGAAACCAAGCAGAGAGAATGCGGCGGTGAGTGACATTATTAAAGCAGATGATGGGTTTCTGAGAAGATCATTCACCGAACGCAATCGATAGCTGTGTGTCTAAATGCTCGGGCAGAAATTACACTTCAAGGCGTATCGCCCGGGGTAAAATGACACCGCCATGAAAATGCATCGCTATGGACACTATTAGAAACGATCGGCTAATTACGAGACGCAGCCGGTCTGTGCATAAATGCAGCGCTGCAGGCAGGCGAAGTGTCTCCCTGCTGTCTGATAGCGAGTCATTCGTGGAAGCTATGACGCCGCCTCCACCCCCCCCGACACTGCATCAGCATATATTTTCAAAATTGGTTCATTTCACTCTGCTTATTATCAGGCAGCTTAATCTTGACCCTTCAAATATCTAAAATTATCACCCTGTCTCTTGTCTCCTCTTCCTCTCGGAAGCTCTTGGACGTGCTGTCAATTCCACTAAACTCCTCTCTCATCTTTCGCTACTTGATCCCCTAATCTTGCTTTTGTGTCACTCACTCGACAGAAACTCTTTTCTCCGTAACTCGGCGCCTCACCTCCCTGTTTTCCGCGGCGGCGGCGGCCTCGAACCGCGGCTTATTGTGCTTCTTTGATCGTCCCGGCGAACCGTTCTTTACCGAAATAATGGGTAAAAATCTGAATCGTCACTCCTCACACCTTAAACCACATGTGTCAAACACGAGGCCCGTGGGCCAAATGTGGCCCGCCACGTCATTTTATGTGGCCCTCCAGAGCTTGGCCATTATTGGCTTAAATTTTAAACCAATATTTTAAGACTTAAAATGAGCTTACACCGCTTTAAAGCGCACTTTGACAATAAACTGCATTTCCCATAATGCATTACCCACAACGATAACAGTATATCACCATAAGCAAGACATCAAGAGGATTGTCAGAACTGATGGATTTGAGAAAAACCTCTACAAACTAACCCCAATATGTCTTTTTTGTTATGAGGCAGTGTCAGTCGTGAAAGAGTTTAATCTATGTCGGGATTTTGACATCAAACATTGTTTATTATCATAATTAAGCCTTTATTTAACCAGGTCAGTCCCATTGCGGTACAATGACCTCTTTTCCAAGAGAAGCCGGGCCAAAACAGCAGCCAAAAACAGTTACGAGACAATGACAAATAAGCACAAACATACAAGTCCACTTGTGCATTAAATACAATAAAATGGTAAAAAGAATAAAATTAAAGGTTTTCAGTTAAAACAAGTGCAATTTTGGTATGAAGCAGCTTCAAGGTTTCTAATAAAATTCTTAAAAGTTCCAAGACCGATAAGCTTACGCAGCTTTAAAGCGCATATTGATAATAAACTACATATCCCACAATGCATTTCGTCATTACCCACAACAATAATGGTATCTCACTATGAATAAGACATCAAGACGATTTTCAGAACTGATGGACTTGAAAAACCTCTATAAACTAACCCCAACATGTCCAAGAAAAGAAAAATGACGCCCAAGGAAGGAAGTTTGATGAACGACGGGAAAACGGATAAAAGTTTGTACCTCAAAAAACAGTACGTCAGTCGTGAAAGAGTTTAATCTACGTCGGCATTTTGACAGCAAACGCGGAGCTAAGTGTGCTAAATTTAGCCTGCTGAAAAATAAAGAATCGCTTCCCGCCTCTGAAAACCAAGGTAATGGATACTCTGAGTGATGTTTACAGAGTCCGTTACCATGGCAACGGACTCTGTAAACATCACCCGTGCGAGAGCAGGTTTACAGCCACAAACCCTGAGTTTAATATAATAATGAGTTAAATATTTGAAACTTGAATACATAATAAATACAGAAACCGTTATTAAACAATATAATAAGGTGTAGTTTAATTTATTTTGATTTATATTGCATTCATGCTGTTAATCTGGCCCTTCGAGCGCCACCATGATGCTGATGAGTCTGACACCCCTGCTGTAAACAATGATCGCCGCCTCTGAAGCGTGTACGTTCTCCTTTTTGTTTAACTCCTTTCAGTTATCGTTAACTCACATTTCATTAGCCGAGCCCCGACGTGCTGCTTCATTCTGCAGCTTCAAGTTTATTTTGCGAATGTATCTGGAAAGTTTTGGCGCGTGCACGCCGGGTCTGCATGAAAATCGCTAACAGCACATTTATTAAGTTCTCCAGTCGACATCTGCTCGGGGACTCCGGAGCATCATTCTTCACTTATTTTTAATGTCTCATGGCTGTCAGTTTAGGCGACTCAGAGCACTTAGTTATAATTATGGAAAGATTTTAATCTTGATTAAATATCTTAAAAGTTAATGGTGACAAAATATGGTTCGTGCTCACTCCTTAAAAAACAGAAATACTTCTGTAACTATCGCCGCCGTCGCTTTTAAACTCCCGAGCAGCTCCTCTGTGACTTTGGCACTGCACAGGAATTAAACACCTGAGCAGGGAAATACAAACACGTCCTCACGCCTCCACAACAGAGCGGATCGATTAGCCGATGACTCCCAGAACGGCGCCGGTGTTTGCAGAAACGGTCAACAGTCAACATTTTGACTTCCACCGAGGGGACGCCGCGGATCAGGTCACTTTCTGGCGCTCTGACTGTTGGCGTTAGCTCTCAAAACTCAAAACCACCGATGAGGATCTTTTTCTGTAAACGGATCCACTACAGGACCAGTTGCTCGGCAGGTGCCAGAACCAGCGCAGACCGGTTTCCTCGTCCATACGACTCAGCTACTTCATGACGTATTTACGTCTCTCCCGGCGGTGAACAGAGGCGTTTCCCCCTCAAATAGACGTCTTAATGCCTGCATTTATCGAAGCTCGGCGACTGGCGTTCATGAAACAGGATTGACAAACATCAGAGCCGTTTCAGTAACGAAGGTGAAAAACAAATCACGCTCTGTCGTAAAACATTCACACGCCTCAACGCTGAAGGTTATTCCTCAGCCACCTCCGGGTCCAAACACTTCAACACTGCTCCTCATAAATACGTCGATAATAACTCTTTAATATTAAAACAAGGTAAGAAACATCAGTGGAGCCGCCCCCAGTGTTTCCTCAGTGTCCCCCGTGAGCTCCGGGTTACTTTCTGTTTGTTCTGATCAGGTTAAAGACAAAAACCTTCTGCGATGGCAACCACACGCTTCACAGGCAGCATCGATGGACGCGTGTCTGATGATGCTGCGTCTGAGATGAAGAGTCGCACCCTGCGCAATACTGGATACAACAACTTATGCGAAAAAGTACTTGCGCTACGTTCGAGGTTATATATAGGTTTCCCCAACCAGAATGAGTCATGATTGGTCAAAAAAATGTAAGACTGACTTTGGTCATGTAGGTTTCTACACAGTGAATTAAATGTTGTGCTGCATGTCTGGCTTCATGTTCACTCTCACAGGTAACTTTACAATGTGCACATTTACAAGTGGATCACCGCTAAGATCTCCAAATGTATTGTGGGTAAAATCGTCATCAACAGTCGTCTACAGCGTCGTCACTAGAGTCTACGTGGTGCAGGGTAGGTGGATCACGGATTTATTAAATCATGAGCGGCAGTTCATACAAGCATAAAAGTGGAGCAACAAAATGCAACGAAAATGAAAAAAAAGAGCGCAGGAAAAGACTAAACTAAAAAAGCTGGATACATATCCTCCTGGAGATGAACCTGACATTGTTGGCAGCGGGTCAAGCCCACCAGAACTGGTACCAGATTTACAGGTACGGTTTCTCACAATCACTGTCACTGAAAACAACATGTGAGTTAGTTGTAAACTGTTGATGTGGTTGTTATTGGAGTAGCCCCTCCGTCTAACGTTGTTATTATGGGCCAGGTAGCCTAACGTTGTTATTAGGGACCAGGTAGCCTAACGTTATTATTAGGGGCCAGGTAGCCTAACGTTATTATTAGGGCCAGGTAGCCTAACGTTATTAGGGGCCAGGTAGCCTAACATTATTAGGGGCCAGGTAGCCTAACGTTATTATTAGGGCCAGGTAGCCTAACGTTGTTATTAGGGGCCAGGTAGCCTAACGTTGTTATTAGGGGCCAGGTAGCCTAACGTTATTATTAGGGGCCAGGTAGCCTAACGTTGTTATTAGGGGCCAGGTATAGCCTAACGTTATTATTAGGGGCCAGGTAGCCTAACGTTATTATTAGGGGCCAGGTAGCCTAACGTTATTATTAGGGGCCAGGTAGCCTAACGTTATTATTAGGGGCCAGGTAGCCTAACGTTATTATTAGGGGCCAGGTAGCCTAACGTTATTATTAGGGGCCAGGTAGCCTAACGTTATTATTAGGGGCCAGGTAGCCTAACGTTATTATTAGGGCCAGGTAGCCTAACGTTATTATTAGGGGCCAGGTAGCCTAACGTTATTATTAGGGGCCAGGTAGCCTAACGTATTATTAGGGGCCAGGTAGCCTAACGTTATTATTAGGGGCCAGGTAGCCTGTTATTAGGGGCCAAGTAGCCTAACGTTATATTAGGGGCCAGGTAGCCTAACGTATTATTAGGGGCCAGGTAGCCTAACGTTATTATTAGGGGCCAGGTAGCCTAACGTTATTATTAGGGGCCAGGTAGCCTAACGTTATTATTAGGGGCCAGGTAGCCTAATGTTATTAGGGGCCAGGTAGCCTAATGTTGTTATTAGGGGCCAGGTAGCCTAACGTTATTATTAGGGGCCAGGTAGCCTAACGTTATTATTAGGGGCCAGGTAGCCTAACGTTATTATTAGGGGCCAGGTAGCCTAACGTTATTATTAGGGGCCAGGTAGCCTAACGTTATTATTAGGGGCCAGGTTAGCCTAATTATTAGGGCCAGGTAGTCCTAACGTTATTATTAGGGGCCAGGTAGCCTAACGTTATTATTAGGGGCCAGGTAGCTTAACGTTGTTATTAGGGGCCAGGTAGTCTAACTTTGTTATTAGGGGCCAGGTAGCCTAACGTTATTATTAGGGGCCAGGTAGCCTAACGTTATTATTAGGGGCCAGGTAGCCTAACGTTATTATTAGGGCCAGGTAGCCTAATGTTATTATTAGGGTCCAGGTAGCCTAACGTTATTATTAGGGGCCAGGTAGCCTAACGTTATTATTAGGGGCCAGGTAGCCTAACGTTATTATTAGGGGGGCCAGGTAGCCTAACGTTATTATTAGGGGCCAGGTAGCCTAACGTTATTATTAGGGGGCCAGGTAGCCTAATGTTATTATTAGGGGCCAGGTAGCCTAACGTTATTATTAGGGGCCAGGTAGCCTAACGTTATTATAGGGGCCAGGTAGCCTACGTTATTATTAGGGGCCAGGTAGCCTAACGTTATTATTAGGGGCCAGGTAGCCTAACGGTTATTATTAGGGCCAGGTAGCCTAATGTTATTATTAGGGGGGCCAGGTAGCCTAACGTTATTATTAGGGGCCAGGTAGCCTAACGTTATTATTAGGGCAGGTAGGCCTAATATTATTAGGGGCCAGGTAGCCTAACGTTATATTAGGGGCCAGGTAGCCTAACTATTAGGGGCCGTTATTATTAGGGGCCAGGTAGCCTACGTTATTAGGGGCAGGTAGCCTAACGTTATTATTAGGGCCAGGTAGCCTAACGTTATTATTAGGGGCCAGGTAGCCTAACGTTATTATTAGGGGCCAGGTAGCCTAACGTTATTATTAGGGGGCCAGGTAGCTAACGTTGTTATTAGGGGCCAGGTAGCCTAACGTTATTATTAGGGGCCAGGTAGCCTAACGTTATTATTAGGGCCAGGTAGCCTAACGTTATTATTAGGGGCCAGGTAGGTAGCCTAACGTTATTATTAGGGGCCAGGTAGCCTAACGTTATTATTAGGGGCCAGGTAGCCAGTTATTATTAGGGGCCAGGTAGCCTAACGTTATTATTAGGGGCCAGGCCAGGTAGCCTAACGTTTGTTATTAGGGCCAGGTGCCTAACGTTATATAGGGGCCATTAGGGGCCAGGTAGCCTAATTATTAGGGACCAGGTAGCCTAACGTTATTATTAGGGGCCAGGTAGCCAAGGGGCCGTTGTTATTAGGGGCCAGGTAGCCTAACGTTTTATTAGGGGCCAGGTAGCCTAACGTTATTAGGGGCAGGTAGCCTAATGTTATTATTAGGGACAGGTAGCCAATGTTATTATTAGGGCCAGGTAGCCTAATGTTTTTGTTGTTCTCATGGTTTGTTAGACTTCATGTTGGTTTTGTCGGGTTACTCTTGCAAAAAGTTCATACAACGACGTGCTCGGAGTTGGTATTTATTAACAGCAATGGAAACACATCAGGCAAAATCGACACTTAGTACCGAGCAGAATGAACGAATGAATGCGTCTCCAGCGTGACGTCACAACTGGATACCGCCAAATACATTTTAGACAGTATATTCCTCCATAATACTACAGGTTTTAATGATTCAGAATGGTGGTGTTGAACTCTTACTATCAAATGCTTTGAGCTATGTGTCAAAAATGTAGTAATGCTTGTAAGCTCCGCTGTTGCGGGGATGAGTATAATGTGAAACGATGTAATCACAAGCTTTATTGGGTTTAAAGGGCCTGGTCATGTGACATGTTCCGCCGCTGAGGTGACGTGACATCGAGCATTTGTGCCTCTGGAGAACAGACGAGATCGAGATGAAAAGACTTCCTCAAGACCTTCCTCCATTCTGCTCTCGTTCAGGTTTGCTCTGCGTTAGCGAACACTAATCTGAAGCATTGAAGCCACGTTGAAGGGAACTCACACTTTTATTTATTTAGTTACCAGATGACGGGCATCTTCTGCTCAGCAGCATCTTAAAAGACACCCGTTTATCCGTGTTTTTTTTTTCTGCGCCGTTTTCAGGCCTTCGTTCATCCCGACATTTGTTAGCTGACAGACATGAGGAAACATATTCTGATCGATGCTTTCAAAGCAGCTCCAGCTCTTCGAGCTCCACCGTGAAACTTGGCAGAGTCGGTCGGAGGATCGTTCCAAACATCTGCCGCATCTTTTGCTGTCAATTTGCTGCTGCTGCTGCAGCTGCAGCGGTGGTGGTGGTGGTTCGACGTGATTTACTGGAGTCTCAGTCTTGGATCTCAACTCGCTGGTAATTGCATGAAAGCAAAATAAATGCACCAGCAGGAAATAAAACAAATACAAAAGGAAGATGAAGGAAGAAGGTGTGAAAATATGAGGAAATGTGTAAATGTGGATATGAGAGACGGGGTTCAGTTTTTGGAGATGTTTTATTCGTTTCTGCGCGCATCACGTGTGGAAAACTCCACCTTTAATTAGTTTGTCATCTGTTACCAGAACGTGCTCCCTTCACAGAACGTCTTAATCAACCGTTACAAATATTGTTAATAATTCAAGCCTCATTGGTATACTTAATCTACCTCGTTTTCTAATCTTCCTAATAATTCATTTGTTCAGTGATTAATTACGCTCATTTGTGTCATGTGGAAACAACATTTGTTTTTAATTGTGCATGTCAAAAGAATTTTCCAGCGCTACCCGTTTCATGCGCCGCGCCCGGCGTTCGGGGGCCTTTGGTCACCGCGGGGGTTTCCGCATCCAGTTTTTTCCCTCCTCGGCTCCTCTGCGTCCGCCGGCGATCGAGCTTTCCACCGTCGCGCCATATGTGGCGCCGCAGTTAATTACTCAAGAGAAATTGGCCGAAGACGAGGCATAACAGCAGGTGAGGCGCTCCAGCCCAGAGCTAAACCAACACTAACCGGTCAAGCTCAGCTGCCCGCGCTCCTCCGCTGCCTGAGACGCGCAGGATGGGCTCGTTCACGCTGTTTGGCCTTCATTACAGATCAGGGAAGGTGCAATTAGCAGCAACCGCCCCCCCCACACCAGTTTATAATTACCTTAAGACACCCACTTAAACGGAGAGCCTTATAAATCAGTTCCCGTTGCCCGCCGCAGCCCCCGAACGCTACATTAGGCCAACAGATGTCGGCTGCAGTCGTGGACGGGAACCCGCGGCGGCGGCGACGGCCAACAGCACAGCGCGCTCGTCTAATGAATGAGACGAGCGTCGAATTTGGCTTCTACGCTTCAGGATCATGACGATTTCTGGTGGAGGAGTGGAAAAGTAGGTCCAGTGCAACAGTTGTCTGACATTTAGAATTTATTAGGGATGCACCATAACTGTTTTTTAAAGTGCTCCTAAAGGCCGATAGCGATAACCGATAACACGCACATATACCTAAGATCATAACATCAATACTATGAACAAAACCAAAAATAGTTTGGACTCTTTAAATGAACAGATATTTATTTTTTCCAATGAAAAACTATTGTCAAGCCTCTCAAACATTTTCATAAAGCTATCAAACAAACCTATTTGATATGTCACATCAACTTAAATAAGGTTCATTACTGACTGATATAAAAAAAATAAAGACATTCCAGAAGTCTACAAAAAGTAAATATACATAGAAAATTAATGCACTGACACAAGTTAGATTTAAACATTTCTACCTTCTACCCATTTCACCTTTGCCTGTGGGTCATCTTTGGAAATTTCTTGGATTTTTCAAAAGCCTCGCTGATGTGTGAAGTCCCGGTGAATTCTTTGCTATGGGCTAGCGTTAGCTCATGTTAGCTCACGTTAGCACGATTTCAAAACTTTCAAAAGCGATGGTTATGTTTCAGGTGGCTGATCAGGTTTGACGTATTAAAGCTTGTGCTATTTTTCCCTCCTTCGCTTGGAGCATTTGTCACAAATAACCAGCGAACTATCTTCTTCTGAAACTTTAACGAAGTTCAATCGCCGCCATGTTGTTTGTTTTCATCAGCACGCTGCATTCAAGGTGTAACGTAAATTCCTCCGTTCCGTCGTTTGCTAGTCGTTCTTTCGGCCTTTTCTATTTTTCATGTGTAAGGTGTGAGAAAATACTGCGAATATCAGGTATCAGGGGGTATTCTTGATTTTCCCTTGAACATTCACTGCCAGTTATTCAGGTTTTCAGAGGGAGCGAGGCACTGCCACGTTGACAAAAATATATATGTTATCGCGGCTGTTCGTCGTGATATCGGACTTATCGAAATGATGTCAGGATTTCCTGTTATCGGCCTGATAACTATCTGCCTGATAACTATCGGCCTGATAACTATCTGCCTGATAACTATCGGCCTGATAATTATCGGCCTGATAACTATTGGCCTGATAACTATCGGGCCGATAACTATCGTGCACCCCTAGAATTTATGGTTAAAACCTTAAAGGAAGACTTGTGTTCGTCTTTAAGGGACTACCTTAAAGCTCATGTTCACACCACCTTGCTGAAGCGACCTTTTCCAGATTTCTTTTTCCATTTCAGTTGAATTCAGTGTTTGGGGGTCGTCTGATAAACCGTCTATGGGACCCAAACAGAACAATCTTTCCTCCATCAGTCCATGAATGCTGCTCCAGGTCTCTTCAGTTCAGTCTTCGGTGAACTGGAACCTCTTCACATGTTTTTTTTTTAAATCAGTGGATCTTCTTTCTGGTATCTTTGCTTCACACAGACGTCTTCTCATAGCTCCAGTCCTCTCAGGTACCTTTAGATCTTCTCTGATCACCCTGCTATTTAATACAAGCTCACCGTTCTTCTGAACAACGTGTGCAACAACCCATTTTACTAAGATTTTGAAAGAACTACGCTGTAACCAGCAGGTACAACACCTGCTGCTGTCTGACACTTTTTTTTTTTTCTCAGAATGAATGACCAACTGAACTACACATTTATTTGATTTTTCTTTTTCTTCATTTTTCATCACGGTTGGATTTGAAACCGAATGTGCAGCGCTCCACATCTGGAAATAAAAGCTACTATCAGGATTTTCTTTTTTTTATTTTGACCAAAACTGTGGGTGCCGTTACTACGGCAGAGTATCAGGGCCACACTGAGAAAAAAAAATTGTGGGCAATGATTTTTTTTTTTTTCATTTCTCACTTACGAGAATAAAGTCGAATGCAGTTTTCACAATAAAGTTGTCTTAAAGATTTATTCAAACCAGCTTTACTTTACCAACATAATGTCTGTGTCTTTGTGCTTTTATCACATAGACACAGTATTATAATAAGTATTTACTTTGAAGAGATTGTGTCAGAAATAGCACCTATTCAGAAAAAAAATGATTCTGGAATTCTGGAAACTGCATTTCGACTTTATTCTCGACATTTCAACTTTATTGTCGACATTTCAACTTTCTTCTCGTAAGTGAGGGATGAAAAAAAAAGAATTGCCCACAATTTTTTTTTTCTCAGTGTGGCCCTAATACTCTGTCATACGTTTCAGAGGCGTCACGTTCACGTGAAACCTCAGATCCAGGACCCCTGCGGTCGTGAAACCAGACCTTTGCCTGGTCTGAGCTGGATCAGAGCCGGACCAGAGCCGGATCAGAGCCGGACCAGACCGGATCAGAGCCGGATCAGAGCCGGATCAGAGCCGGACCAGAGCCGGATCAGAGCCGGATCAGAGCCGGACCAGAGCCGGATCAGAGCCGGACCAGAGCTGGATCAGAGCCGGACCAGAGCCGGATCAGAGCCGGACCATGAGGGTCTGTGGTGTGAAAGCAACAGTAGATCAATGTCCAGCTGGGGCTTTCTGGAACATCTGGTCTGACCAGAGCTCTTCTAGCAGACCGGCTGTTCGATCCCCAGCTTCACCAGTTAGCTTGTATTAAACCCACATGGCCCGCTGCTCCACGCCTCACTGTGGATGTGTTTGGACCTCCACTGAACGACTGGAGCAAATCAGAGATAAAAACAAACCCAGCATTTACAGACGGGGTAAAAACGTGAAAACGTGCCGTTTCTCGGTTACGTGACGGTATTTTATGTTCAGGTTACATCAGGTTAAACCCTCAAGAAGACTCACGGCAGCAGGAGACACATTTGAAATGTTTATAAAGGCTGCAGAGCGTTTAGAGGAAGACGGCTCGTTCAGTCTGAATGCTTTTGTGTTATTTCATTAGAAAAAAAAAAAAAGTTCTGTAATTTTAAAACAGTTTGAGAAACACAATAAAACGCCATTTAATTTCGATTTAAACACGGCCGACTGGGCAGCGGTTTCTTCTTAAGTGTCTGAGAGCACAAAGGAAGGCTGACCTTCACACTCCTCGTGTTGTCAGGAGCCGGAAAACACGGCCGGATGCATGAATACCAATGATCCATTTTAAAACGCGCCTGACAAAGAAATACCAGCCGTGCAGAGATGACATTCCCGTCCACCCGTCCCTGAATTTTCAGAAACGCGCCGAATGCCACAATGGAGGAGATCGCCTCTAACCTTATCTCGGTCGTGTTTGCTCCAAGGAAACATGAGTCCCAGCAGCAGAATAAAAACCCTCCAGACCGAGCAGATAATCAACAGAGCGGCGACGGCGAATCTCTCACTCCTAAAAATAAACCTGAATGGATCTTTGAGGTTTAATGAACTGCGCCGGCACAGAAGGAGATTTGGCTTTCGAGGGAGGCGTGCCGATGAAACAAAGAAGAAAACTGAAATGAAGGGAGGCTTCTCATCTCACATTCGGAGGAAAATTAACTTCGGTGTATCAGTTTAAGGTTCCTGGAGATGAAACGCATCGAGAAAAGGAAGTGACGAAGCCGACGTGAGCACGAGGAGGACGGCGGCGGCGGAGGAACCGGCGGTCTAAAGGAACACGGGTGGCTTGATGTTGGACTCCTCATCCTCAGGACGGGACGGAAACTGTCTCCGGTGTCAACAAAACCGCGAGTGGTCCACTGATGGTAGATCGAACGGTTAATGCTGTAACCATGGCGACGCCGTCCCTTTACTCATTAGGGATCAGATCAGAGTCGGTTACTTGAACACGAGACCTTGACGCTGCTGTATTATCAGAGAAAAACACTCATCCTCGATTGAAGATGCCGTTTTATCCTTTGACATCCAGCGTCCTCGTCTCTAATCACTGCATCAGGCAGTTGGTTTAAAGGCGGATTAAATGTTTTTGGTTTTAAGCCTAAAACATTTTATTTATCCCTTTCACTTTTTATGCAACTTCGTCTCCTAAGACGAAGAAGTGGCGTAAAAACGCGACATCAGAGCGAAACTGTTGTGACGCAAGGCTACAAACATCTTTCCAGTTTTGAGTTCTGCATCGTAACGCAGGGGATTATGGGTACCGGCTCGTTTCTGGGGGCCGGCCTGTAGAGGATCTGGACCAGGTGACATTTAGCCACCGAGATACAGTGATCCCTTATTTTTCGCTGTTAAAGGGGACCGGTGCTGCCCCCCCGTGAAAATCAAAATCTGCTAACTGGACCCGGAGCCCCACGAGCCTCAATAATGTGTTTAAAATATGGTTAAAAACCGTAAAAAAAAGTAGCGAGACACTGCAGCGAAACAAGACAAAGGCTCAACTGTGGTCTTTCTGTTACCTTCACAGCCTCTGGTCTCTGAACCGTAGTAAACAAACTGCTGGTATTGTGCTATTTTTGGCTCGTAATTAGCGGCTAACACGCTAACAACAACAAAACAAAAAGTCTGGTTTTCTCTGCATGGAACGAGAACTTTATTCTGGCACTGCAGGAACTCTCAGCTAATCCCGTTTTCTTCTGCCGTCCCACTATACACACACTACATTACCCATAAGGCCACATCATCACCCATAAGGCCACCTTCTTAAAGGGGCCAGGCTGGCTCACAGCAATTCTTCACTGTGAGAGAATGCGCACAACATCCTGTGATGTTTCCGCGATTTAAAAAAATTTTTTTTAATTATATATTTCTGAAAAAATCCGCGAATAACTAAAACCGCGGAACTTAAACCACGAAGTGGCGAGGGATCACTGTAAAAAGCATTAAAACCTTCCATGAGTGTAGAAACGGTCCTGGAAAATAATCAAAGCCATATAAACCAACAAATAAATCTCATTTCAACTGAGCATGTCACATTTCTACAGAGACGACGTCCTCTTCCTGTTTTAAGGCGTCCAGTCGTAGAGGATGTTATAGAAACGCACTAAAACGACGGAGAGCTCATGAATCTGTTTATTTCTCTGCACGCAAAGAAACAAGGTCAGACGGTCAACGCGCAGCTGAGGATGAAACTACAGCGAAACAAACATCCTGTTTAAATGAATCCGTCAGTTCGGGAGACGACTGTAAGCGGCGGTTTAGCCGTCACGCTTCCTTCTTTACAGGCGATCACAGAGCAGCTTTTAGAGAAAAGCGCCGACAAGACAATGTGTCGGAGTCTCTACGCTACCTTAACAGACGTCCTCATCCTCAACTCAAACTTCTAGACATGTCCATCTTCTTCCAAGCTTCTACTTTTTTTTTTTTCCTACACAGATTTATTCACGCACGGCTCTCCTCGACGCCTCCAGTTGGCTCGAGGTCTTGACTGGGCCTCTGCAGCATTTTTAATTCGGCCCTCATGTTCCTGATGCGCCGCTGCATCCGCCTCAGCTGTCGGACAGACGACCTCACATTTGACTCTGGAACGTTTCCGTGCACAGAGGAGTCCAAAGCGAGCACCGGGTCACCGCCGTTCTTCCACCGTGGATGACGGCTGGCGTGGTGTTGAGGCCCGACACGTCTCGCATTAACTCACACTGGACACGCTGCAACACATCCTTCCCTTAATTTCGTTATTTTTCCCCACAAAAGGAACGTATGTCTGCAGTACAGGATACCATTAGCGCTGAACGTAGATACGCTAGCTCATACGGAGGAAAAAAAAAACAACATGGCAACAAGCTGACCTCAGTTGTCAGAAGCAGAGAAATCCACGGCGGCGCTGGTGCAAAGACGGAGCGTGATCCTGTCATTTATGTAGAAATCTGTGCAGCTCACGACGCCGTCTGCTTCTCGTTCCTCCGAGAGGCCGAAAGCAAAGTTTCTTTCAAACGCGCTGCTCTCCCCCTGACAGTAATGACAAAGACGTAAACAGACAAGTGCTTGCTATTCATGGTCTACCCGTCCTGTATAGCTTTCATTCGGCCTTGGCGGCAAATATCTCAGAAATGAATGCTTCGACGAGAGGACGTGTGGCTCAGCTGAACACGGTCTGAAAAGAGGAAAAAAAAGAAAAAAGAAAGAGGGATCGAGCCTCTGTTTGTCATCTAAAGCTTTCATCTCAGAGTTCAGGAAACTTTATTTTTCTTAATTAACTAACACCATAAAGCTATTTATGCCTTTGTTATGCACAGTAGAGGTCTTCGGTAGTTAGTCTCGGTCCGGTCGGTGCTCTCTGACAGGCTGGGTCCACGTTTACTCCAGAGAGGTAAAGATATTAGCGGTGGCAGCTAATGTCAGGACTCGGGGCAGATTAATTAATTATTCATTAACGTGGCGTGTTTGTCATGAAACAATCGTGTTGCCGTAGCGTGTTATTAGCGTGTTATTAGCGGTTTGCCCTGCAGCTGTAAAACACAACGGTTCGCCAACATGACAACGCTGGATGAGAGAACATATTCACGACACGTAGGGCTGGGCGATATGGCCTAAAAAAAAAATCTCCGATTTTTTCAGAAAAAATCCCGATTCACGATTTAAATCGATTTTTTTCATCCCCTACCTAAAATCAATTTGTAGATGACAAAGAAATTGTTCAAAACAAATTTCAGTTTTATTTTGTTTAAATTTTCCCTTCTGGAGTTTCAGTTACATAAACAAGCCACAAAAAAAGAGATGGCAAGCCCTGCCTGCCATTGTGAACAGTGACAATGTAACTTTTCAGTAATCTAGTTTCGAAATGACACAAAAAATAAGTAAAACATAGTATTATAAGACCCCTTTTTTGAGGTTGACAAAATAAAGTGCAAACAAAACTCTCAGTTACCTGAACATGTTTTGCATAATAAGGAGGTGCTTGTGTGGTAAACAAAAAGTATTTGGGCACTATTTTGATTCCCTGAATCATGTTAACTTAACTTAAACATCTGCATCAAATAAAATTAAAAATTAAATTGTAGGCTTCCATTGTAATTTACGAGGCAAGGCAACGTCAGAAAAATATTTGCAGCCTGGTAGCACGTACCTGGGATCCAAAACTTTGAGCAGGTGAATAAACCCCGGCTTTTCCACGGTGTATATGGGCACCATATCTCTTGCAATATACATCACGACTGCATCCGTGACAGCTTTCCACCAGGCTCTTTTCTTATCATACGGGATACAGTTTGTCAACGTTTCCAAGACGGTAGGTTGTTTTCTGGTGGCGGTGCTTGGGCTGCCGCGGTCGTTTTTTTCGTTTAAGGTTCTTCTGTTTAAGGTGCTGCAGTAAATTGCTAGTACTGCTACCTTTGGTAGCAACAGCCTTTAAACACTTTGCAGTGAGGTGCTGTTTGTTCTGTGTCTGACGCCACGAACCCGAACCAATTCCAAATAACCGAGGATACGTTTCTTTTCTTCGGTGTAAGATCAGCACTGCTTGCTTGTTTGTGTACCTAGCGCGGGTGGGGAGGGGGGCGCGCGAGGGGGGCGCGCACTCCGCGCTCTCTGACCTACGGGAGCCCAGCAGGCAGGCGCTGGTGGCGGATGTTAATGAGAAAATCGATTTTCATTAAAACAAATTGACATTAAGTACAAATTCGAATTAATCGATTAAATCGATTTATCGCCCAGCCCTAACGACACGTCCTGACCGGTGTAGGCTATTAGCGTTAGCAGTTGCTACCAATAGCGTCATTAACGTGGCGTGTTTGTTATAAAACAATCGTGTTGCCGTAGAGGAAGACAACTTTAGGTAAGAAAATCAAGTTTTATTCAACGCTAGCGACTTTTAACATGAGCAACTATGGGCTGGATTGTCTCGGTTCTATTTGGGTAACTCGGTTCCGTTCGTGGTCAGAAACGAAAGACTCGGGTCGGGTCGGTTCCGGGTCCAAATATTGCGGGTCCATTCGGGTTCAGACTCCCGAACTTATGATAATAGCTTCAGTCGGGTCGGTTTCAGGTCCATGAAAGTGGACCTAATGCGCAGCCATCTGAGATGCAGGTCAGCTCTGCTTCCACGCCTTCTTGTTATTATTTTTTCCCGCCTGTAGACTCAGGCGTTCATATCTGGAGCGCTGTGTGTGTGCGCGTGTGCGTGCGCGTGCGCGTGTGTGTGTGCGGTGATCGTGGTGGGTTCATCTGTCACAGTTACCACAGCTGGACAGATTTGGAGGTCAGTGAGAGGTAAAGGCTTTACCCTTTCCTTTGATTCCTCATGACACACGGCGCTGCAGTCCGTGTCCCTCTGACAGAGGCTAAAGCAATCCATTACAGACACATCCGCGCTCCCTTTGTCTAAAATGTCCTTCCAAAATACCAATTTACTCTTTTTTCCACGATCAACTGTCACCGTCTAATTATATCTGAGGTTGATGGGAGGCGCTCACCTTTCATAAGAAAATTAGTTTTTCTCTGAGCAGCCCTTCAGCCTGTTGTTAACACTCACTGTTTGCACTTGATCTTTTTTTTTTTTTTGTTGCCGTTTTTTTCCAACTTTAGTCAAGCCTTACTTCCACACCGCAACATCATTTGTCATTCCTCTTTTTCTTTTAATAATTTACTCAATATTAGCAAATTAAATGAGTTTTTTTTTTTCTCTCGCTCTCTCTCTCTCCGCTTTCCCTGCAAAAGTTCTGCGAGAAGTTATAGGTTTCTACGGTTGACGAGACGAAGCGGGACAAATAAATCAATATGAAGCAAATGAAAGCAAATTGAATCTATTAAAGGAAAATTACTGGGTAAAAAAAAGAAAGAAAGAAAGAAAGAAAGAAGAACCAAACGCAACGTAACCCAGAGTCGCGGCCAGACAATTACTGACGGTGGGAGCAGGAAGGTGCTGGATCATTAGGCCGGGCCTTAGGACGGGACTGGGGCTGCACGCGCTAATGGGGGCGGGGCTGCACGCGCTAACGGGGCAGGGCTGCACCTGCTGACAGGGGCGGGGCTGCAACAGCTAACGGAGCCGAGGCTGCACCCGCTAACGGCGTCCGGGGCTGCACCCTCTGACAGGGGCGGGGCTGCACCCGCTAACGGGGCCGGGGCTGCACCCGCTGACAGGGGCGGGGCTGCACCCGCTAACGGGGCAGGGCTGCACCTGCTGACAGGGGCGGGGCTGCAACAGCTAACGGAGCCGGGGCTGCACCCGCCAACGGGGCCGGGGCTGCACGCTCTGACAGGGGCGGGGCTGCACCCGCTAATGGGGCCGGGGCTGCACCCGCTGACAGGGGCGGGGCTGCACCCGCTAACTGGACCGGGGCTGCACCCGCTAACGGGGCCAGGGCTGCACGCGCTAACGGGGCCGGGGCTGCACCTGCTAACGGGGCTGGGGCTGCACCCGCTAACGGGGCCGGGGCTGCACGCGCTAACGGGGCCGGGGCTGCACCCGCTAACGGGGCCGGGGCTGCACACGCTAACGGGGCCGGGGCCGCACGAGCTAATTGCATCCGGGGCTGCACGCGCTAACGGGGCCGAGGCTGCACGAGCTAACGGCGTCCGGGGCTGCACCCGCTAACGGGGCCGGGGCTGCACCCGCTAACGGGGCCAGGGCTGCACCCGCTGACGGGGCCGGCGCTGCACTCTCTAATTGGGCGGGGCTGCACGCTCTGACGGGGGGCGGGGCTACACGCTCTGAGGGGGCCGTGGCTGCACCCGCTGACAGGGCTGCACATGCTCAGGGGGCCCGGGCTGCAGGCGCTAACTGGGCACCAGACCAGAACAAACCGGTCTGAGCCGCCTCCCACCTGTCACCACCTGGGGTTTAACACCTCTGCAGGTGTGATTAAGAGTGCAGCACCAAAATTCTCCGTAGCCCCCCTCAGTGCCCCCCCAACAGACCAATGCCCCCCCCTCTCCGAGCCCCTTCCCGTACCTGAGGAATGCCGAGCAGCGGGGCGCCACGGAGGACCTTCAGATTACTCCGAGCCAAAGACGGGGGTGGGGGTGGGGGTGGGGGGTGGGGGTGGCTCTCCCGGGCAGCAATGAGTAATTAGCACTAATTAGTGGCAGTGATTAACCGCGCAGGGGAACGTGGGGGCCGGAAGGGAGCAGATTGATAGAGCTGGCCCTCCTAACCCACAGAGGCTACGCTGCATCTTAAGCAGGGGGGTGGTGGTGGTGGGGGAGGTGGGGGGGGGGGGCTGCTGATGGCAGCCGGCCAGACGCCGCAGTGGCCATAAATAAAAGGTGGAACACGCACGGAGAACCCCTTAAAGCCATCTCGACAACACGGAGGCGAGCAAATCAAAGCCCGTCGATTCTTTCCACCCGGAGGCGGGGTTACCCAGACGACGGTCCCGGGGTGCACGCCGGCCCCCGAGTCATTTCAGGGAGGTAATTTGGCTGATTCTGAGCAGCTAATTGAAAACAGTATCGATCCGATTATTCAATAAAATGTGTCCATCTTGTGCAAATTTCCGCCAATAACAGAATAAATTACTGGGTATTAGTTATCGGGCCGGCGCCGCCCCGCCAGGAGGGCGCAGAGGGGACGGCAACAATGAGAGGAAAACGGGCAGCGGGAAAAAAATGTAAATGTTCGCAAACATCTTCTCCTTCAGAGCAGACTGAATTTATTTGTTCTGCTTTGAAAACTTTGTAGACCTATTTAAAAACACAGAAATTTTATTCTGCACATTAGGGAAATATAGCTTTTTCTTTTTCTTTTTTTTTTTTTTTATTTGTAACACCGGTTTCTTTTACTTGTTTCGCTGATGGAAAGTCTGAGAGACTGAATGGTAATTTCTCCTGCTCCGCTCTGCTTCACTGACTTGCAACAAAAACAAGCTCCATTGTTGTCGAAAAATCTATTAAATCTAATCAGTGAACCACACCATCCGAAGCTCACTCCTCAAGTGAGCCGCGCCACCTTTTGACCACTTTAAAAAAATAAATATTGCTCGGTCCCGGACAATGAAGGGGTCTGTGTCCGGAGGAAACCACCGGAGGAGGAGGAGGAGGAGGAAGATCCGCCATATCCAGGTGGGCGTGAGCTGTCCAATCACGAGACGGGAAATCATCACTGGGCGAAAAAAAAATGTTCGACCTCAAAACTGGGGGCGGGGGAGCTGAAAAGAGCAAATCTTTACGATCCATCAAAAAAAAAAAAAAAAAAAAACAGAAGGGACAAATCCATCCGTTTATCGACCGCTTAAACTTTAAAAGTCAACGCACCTGTTACAGATACATCTCCTGTATTTTTACAAGCTAATTTATTGAAGGGGGCGCGCCCGGTATTTGGGGAAACAGATTAGCGGCGGGAGGGGCGTGGTGGATCTTGACCCGGAGATAAAAGACTGACCTGAAAGTCACCCGGACATTTTCCTACGTGCTCTTAAATATCAGATACGGAGATTTTTATTTCTCACAGGGAAAAAAAAAAAAAAAAAGAAAAAAAGCTTGTGTTAATGTAGTTGTGAGAATATGTCTGAGATAAAGATGATTATGGGCTACGGGCTTCGGTTGCGCGCTGGTCCAATCATTAAGCACATTATGTTTGTGGCGTAATGGCACATATATCTAATATGGATCTATAAAGCTCCGTCCTTTACGGGGAACCGTGGATGCAGCTGCTTCGACCCATTAAGACAGACGTGATGCGTACGCATCCCATTCAGACCGGGCGCCACATTTCAACGCGCCTGATGCGAGAAAAAAAAAAAGATGTATTTTTTTTGATGAGCATCAAGGCGAACGAGATAATGTCCACTACGATCTAGTCTTAATAAGTACAACAATGGATGCACGTAAAAATAAAAACGATACAAAGAACCCAAAGACAGTTCAAGAGGGAAGCAACACCTGGAAAACAAACTTTTAGTTTGCAGGTAACTCGCCCAGCCAGGTGATAAATAACTGACAAACTCTTCTTCTCCGGGATCATTACGGTTCCCTCCTACACTTGATTAGATGTGAGCGCTCGTCGCTGCCTGTCCTCCCTCTGCAAACCAAAAATACCAGACGCAGCAGCTTCTCCGGCAAACCTGTCAAACTCCTTCAAATCTGTGTGGCAAAACATGTTACTGATTAAATCTGCGAGGCTGACAAGTCGGGGGGGTGAGCCACCTTCTCGTGTCGGCTGATTTGTCCGGCGGTCAGTCAGCGAGTGTTTTCAGAAATAAAAAGGGTCAGATTTAGAGAGAGAGAGGGAGATCGGTGCGACGGGAATTTAAATTAGCGCCACCGCTGAGTTTTAAATGTCATTTTCAGGAGCACAAACAAAATATGAGAAGTACTTGATATTAAAAAACTGTTTGTTTTTTATTTGTAGGTTTTTTATCTAACCTTTATTAATCCAACGGCGTCTTTCACGATGTTTTTTTTTCCCAAACAAAGTTAATTTTTTTACAAAGTTTTACTTCCAGCAGAAAAAGGTCTCACTTATTCTTTCTTTCTCTTTTTTTGACAGCAAGACGTCGTCACTCGATGTTGACTCCATTTTTTTCCTCACAGGCCCGATCTTTATTTATATACAGTGGTACCTCTACTTACGAAAATAATTGGTTCTGGAAGTAGTTTCGTAACCTAAAAATTTTGTAAGTAGAGAAGCGTTTTCCATGTAAATGCCCAAATCCGTTCCAAACCCCCCAAAATTCGGATATAATTTTTTTAATAAATTATAAGTAATACATGAAATCACATAAAAACCTGTAAGAAATACACGTTAGAACTAGAAAAGCACTCAGAGAGCGCAGACCTCCACCAAGTGCAACAATTATCAAATATTTGAAAGTTATCCAGAATCCAGGATTTCTTCTGGATCAGAACCAAAATGAAATCAGTTCTTCCTTTTCACATTTTCCTGAAAATTTCATCAAAATCCATCCATAACTTTCTGAGTTATCTTGAACAGAGACAGACAGATAAACGCCAACAAAAACATAACTTCCTTGGCGGAGGTAAAAATTGTTTGTTTACCTGGGTTGCTGGGTTACGCTCATACAGACAAGGGGCCCTCCTAGCCAATGGGATGCCAGGAAGATGCTAAGCGATAGCCAATGGCAGAGCAGCTCGGATGCACCGCTTTCAAACTGAGATACAGAGCCGACAGCTATGTTTACGTTCGGTAAACTCTGGGAGCTGCGAGTAGCAGCGCTACTGGATTTATGACTTTCGTATCCTGAAAATTCTTTCGTAAAGAGAGGAAATATTTTCCCATTGAGGCGTTTCGTAACCTGAAATTTTCGTATGAAGAGATGTTGGTAATTAGGGGTAGAGGTATTTGTTTTTTTCCTAAACTGAGATTTTTCTTTTTTCCCCCCGAACGACAACAGCCACGCTCGCTGATGTTCAATCAGGTTATAGCGATACACTAGTCTCACGATACGATACGATACACGATATTCGGCTAACGGTACAATATATATATATATTCATCTTACAATACATTTACATAATTTTCCGAAAGATTGTAAAGGGACAAAGTGATTTTGGTGACATCTTGTGAGTGTTCCAATGACTTTGTTTGAATTGATTGAACTGAAAGCATCAATTACACATTATATGGCTGACAGGCAGCTTGTAAATGCTGGACAAAATGAAAAAAAGATGTGTTGAGAAAAATAGTTTCATTTATTTAAACAGTGCAAATTGTTGCTTCCAAGCTTTTAAAGGTGGGACATGGGGGTTTTGAAAGAAGCTTAGAGTATCGATAACCTGATACTCGATAAAATATCGATATATATATCGCAGTATCGATAAAATCGCTCAACTCTAATGTTCAACCTCAGAAATATTTGCAGTCTGGTGTCGTTTCTTACCTTTTTACCGTAACGACGGTGTGTTTTTGGTGTATTTTCTGAACTGTTGGGGTTTTTCTTGTTTCTTTTATTTATTTTTTTTGTTTTAATACCTCTTTAAATGACTGAAATGTCACCTGTGAAATGTTTCTGGCTTTAAACAGGACCAGTCGTGTCCTGGTTCAGCAGTTATTCAGATAGTGAATAAATTAGGAGCTGCTGAAAGAAAAGGGCTTTTATGAAGTCAACCTCAGTATCAGAGCGGTCCAGGTACTAAACCCGGGTTAGTTCAGTCCGTTTCCAGGGAAGAAAGATGGTTTATAAGTCGTCTTCAGTTCTCCTCCATTACAATAAAAATTAGATTAACTGTAGCCTCGCTGAGCTTGGGCGTTAGCAGCCTTCCGTAAGCAAATGAAAGCTGAAATTGAAATGTAAATATCTGAAGCAGAGCCCCGCGCCAACCTGAGGTGTGCTCTTTTTTAATGAAGTGACACGCGCGCTTCGCTTCCTCCCCGCGCCGCTCGAAAAACAAACGACATGATAACGACACGGCGGGACCGCGATGAGACGCTCCCTGAGCTTTTTGAGAGAAAACAAGCGGGATGCTTGATTTTAAACATCAATGACTTTAATTAGTGTCACTCTCCAATCAATCACCGGCGACGGCGGCGGAGCGCGCGGGCGGGGCGGGCCCCCGCCTTCCCGACGGCGGCGGGGAGCCGTGGCGACGCAGGGGGGCTCTTAACAAGATAAGCCCCGAAATCAGGCAGCCTGAAGGAACATCACCTGAACAAGAGTGCTGATGAAAACGACTCTAGTGTCGGCCTGCTCACAAACAAATCAGCCGTCGTTCACACTTCTTATCGCGAAACAAACCAACAACACGCGGCGCGGCGGCAGATAATTCCCGTCACTGGCAGAGAGAGAAGGATCATCCTTTTGTATGTAAATGATCCGCTTGAATCTCTGAATCTCTGGTAAAGATTTGGAGAAGAATTAAAAAAAGATTTGTAGTTAAACAAGGAGGCAGATGAAACAAACGGCTCGAAGCCTTTTCCGGGGATAAACAGGAACGTCCATCCGGAAACAGATTTTATTAACTGGAGTTCACCTGTCGGAGTAAATCTGCTGTCAGCAGGTTTGACGAGTCTGTTTATCTCCTCAGCAGTTAGCTTCAAACACGATAAAGCTTCACTTCTGTCTGTTGTTCATTTTATGTTTAATTCACAACATTTTTTGCAGGCGCACATTAGAGCTGAGTGATTTTATCGATTCTGCGATATACAGCGATATTTTATCAAGTATCGATTTTTCAGTCGCGGGTATCGATATTCTTAGCTTCTTTCAAAACCCCCGTGTCTCATCTTTAAAAGCTTGCAAGCAACAATTTGCACTGTTTAAATAAATGAAACTATTTTTCTCAACAAATCTTTTATTCATTTTGTCCAGCATTTACAAGCTGCCTGTCAGTCATATAATGTGTAATTGATGCTTTCAGTTCAATTAATTCAAACTAAGTCATTGGAACACTCACAAGATGTCACCAAAATCACTTTGTCCCTTTAAAATATTTCAGAAAATAATGTAAATGTATTGATATATATCGTATCGCGAGTTGAATATTGTGTATCGTATCACAAGATTAGTGTATAGCTACAGCCCTAACCATGATTAGGAATGAGTATTGGCAAGGACTTTGCAATACGATAAGTATTGTGATACTTGGGTCACGATACAATATCAACACGATATTGCGATATCACGATATATTGTGATATTCTACCCAGTTAATATCAAAATTAAAAGTAGAGATGAAAAATCAAGTTGCTGTATATGTTCATCAGATGATATTGATCATTCAAAGGACAAACTGAGTCGAAACTATTTGCTTCAAAACAACCTATTTATTGTTTATTACTAGTGTTTTTGCACATTTAAGTATTTTCCTAAAAAATCGATATTAGGAGCTGAAAAATCGATATATAGGGTGGCCGAACAGTCACAAGATGTCACCAAAATCACTTTGTCCCCTTAAAATCTTTCAGAAAATGATGTAAATGTATTGTAAGATAAATATCTATGTATATATCGTATCATGAACTGAATATCGTGTATCGTATCGTATGATTAGTGTATCGCTACAGTCTTAGTGCACATTATGTTGCTGACAGTAAACGAAGCTGCAGACGGAAAGGCTGACGTCCTGATTGACAGTCAGAAGCTCCGCCGACGGCTTCGATCGGATCATGCGAGGATTGGGTGTCACGTGAGTCGGCGGTAACGAGGAGACGTGACACCCGGCGGAGGTGGAACAGGAAGTGGACTGTGATTTCCTTCTGCATGTTTACACATTTCCTGTGAAAGCAGGCTCTGCTCTGGCGGCTCGAGCGAACGCCGGCCGCCATCTTCCGTGTGAGAAAGCTTTTACGTTGGGTGCAGAAAGGACCGATTCGTCATCGTTTGGTGAATAACGGCGTCCTCGTTGGAGATTTATATAACTTATCTGGAGATGACTGGAACAGAGGACCACCAGGCGTGGGTGTAGCTGCCTTTTATTAGCTTTTTCTTTCTCAATGGATCTGCTGACGACCTCTTGAACGACCGCTGAAGACATGCAGGGATCTGCTCCTCAGTTCCCGCCCTCGGAGGCCTCGAACGTGACAGAAAAGAAAAAAAAAACGACCCGGGTGATGGTTTAAACACGGCAGAAGTTGGGAAAAACAAGAAAAAAAAAAAAAAAAAACACGACGCTGGCAAAAGAAATGAAGGAAACGTTCGGGCGCGGCGGTGACACTCATTGAATTACACGCTGACAGCTCTGCGTTAGTGAAGAGATGGAGGCAAAATGAGATTTTCAGAAGTGAATATGGGAAATGATGGTATTGCTTCCTCCACGTCGTCAGACCTGACAGCGCTATTACCATCACTGTAACATCAGGCGCCGCCGTCGTACCGTTTCCAGTTAGCAGACGTCAGCCGCCTCTTCTGAATATCGATCGTCTCGGATCGGGACGGACGTTGAGCGACCGAAACTGCAAGCGGAGGAAATTTAGACCGGAACTGTAGCTTGTAAGTTACAGTCACAGATCAAGACGGCTAATTTAGCGACAAGCTGACGAGGCACGGCGGAGAATTAGCGCTGATGAAGCTAAAATAATGACGCATCACCGCGTTGCACGTACTGATGTAAAACTAGTATTTAAGTATTTAAGAAGATGATCTGGTCAAATGTACATCCTGAAAACATTTCCTGAATAAACTCCAGTTGACACAAAGACTTTTCCTCAACGACTGTGTGACATCATCATCATCATCATCACAGTTGACCATCCGCAGTCACAGAAAGCGGACGCAGATTAATGGACGTGATTATAAATTCCATTACTGAGACTATTACAATTTTTAATTTCCTCCTCATTTATCGAAGGACAAAATATCACATAACACCCTGGGAAAAAAAAAAAGAAAGAAAAGAAAGGAAAGGAAATACAGAGTATGTTAAGAATTCACTGTGAAATAATAGGCCTCAACTTTCTTTTCTTAGTATAAATTTTGAATAAATGCCTGGACTGGAACTTTCCGAACTTCTATCCGCCGCTGAAAGACGGAGAAGATGGAGGAGACGGACGTGAAATGTGACACACGGACGCAGAGGTGGATTTTCTTTTGTTCTGAATCCATAAACATAAAGAAAATAAACAATAAAAACAAGAAAGCCAGGTAGCTTAATGACAAAATAATCTTTCTAAGATACAGGGAAGCCAAAGGCAACAAATAAGCTTAATGTGCCTTAAAATGGATTAATCTTCTATAACTAAATGAGAAGCAGGGGAGGAGTACTTCATCATGAGAGCATGAGCGGAATATCAACTAAAGAGGAAACTTATTAAAACTTCCACTGAAACTCCAGTGAGTGAGTCGATACTTTTAAAGTGCACCAGGGAGAGAGAGACAGATGACAGAGGAGCGTTATTATTCCGGAGCTGTGAGCTCATGTATTATCTCTTCATTAAACATTTGTGTTGGATCTCTGCTCCAATTAGCTGCCTTGCTCGTTTTCCACGGTGGAAGTCGTGTCACTTTTCAGGTACATCTGTCGCCGAGGCCCCGGGGCTCCGGTTCAAGAATTAATTCGCCCGCGCCGTCGGACCGACGTTTTCCCCCCATCACCAAGTCAAAAACGGCGTCGTGGCAGCGCGTGCTTCAATCCTGCTGGTGGGGGGGGTACTGGGAGCTGGATGAACTACTGGTTCGTGATTTAGGAGGCTGCACGGATGCTTGATCAGTTCCTGTGTGGTGGATGGAGTAGTTTACTGAGCAGCACGCTCATCTGGAGCATCGCAACAATGAGTCTAAATAATGTGTTTAAAATATGTTTTAAAACTGCCAAAAAGTAGCGAGGAGCAGCGAAACAAGACAAAGGCTCAACTGTGGTCTTTCTGTTACCTTCACAGCCTCTGGTCTCTGAACCGTAGTAAAGAAACCGCTGGTATTGTGCTATTTTTGGCACGTAATTAGCAGCTAACACGCTAACAACAACAAAAGAAAAAGTCTGGTTTTCTTGCATGGAACGAGCACTTTATTCGGGCACTTTTTAGCTAACGCTGTTTTCATTCTGCTGTCCCACGACACACACACTACATTACCCATAAGGCCACATCATTACCCATAAGGCCACCTTCTAAAAGGGGCCAGGCTGGCTCACAACATTTCTTTACTGTGAGAGAACACGCACAACATCCTATGATATTTCCACCACATTTTCTTGATTTTTTTAAATTATATCATATATTTCTGAAAAATCCGCAAATAACTAAAACCGCGGGACTTAAAGAGCAAATTGGAGGGGTTCACTGTATGCCCCCCCCCACCCCCCCCACCCTACACAGAATCTCCGGTGCGTCTCCTCAAAACTGTCGGTGACCGCGGACAGTGTCGCAGGGAGGAGAGAAAGGAGGCCTCTGATTGGTCAATTCTACATCCGCGTAGAAAAGAGCGCGTCATCGAAGAAATGAGGAAGTACCCACATCTGTACGATTCTGGTTCTCCACACTACAAAGACAGCACACATTCTAGTAATTGATGGAGGGAGATAGCGATGAATGTGGGTCTGGATACGGCCGAGACGGTGGGGAAGTGGAAAAACACAAGAGATGAGTTTAGTAAGTTTAGCTAGTTCATGATTGTCCCTCTTGTGTCGTGGCGTGGAATAACATAGCGCAGACCGCGCTTTGAAATTCGACATAAATCAAAAGTAACTGCGGCATACCGGCGACAAGTGCGACACGTTGCTGCGAGAGTCTACACGGTCCTTCAGTCTGGACATTACTGACGTCTTGTCGAGGACAGTTCCCAGCTACGCATCCGTGACGTTCCCAGATCCGATTCTGGATCAAAGAACAGATGTTCTGGACTTCTGGGCTCGTCGCCGCTAAAAACATAATTAAGTTCTGCTCGTCAGGCTCGGATTGGAGCTCTGTGCTCCGCTTATGATCGCGCGTGTCATGGGGTAACACCCCCTCGCGGAAAAACCTGGAAAAATTCGACCAATCAGAACGCACTTAAGACATCTCATGTCTTAAGTGCGATATCTGCCTCTATCTTTCCAAAGCAATCACAAACCAGAGGTTCGATGGGCGCAAAGCTGATGTGGGAGGTTCCTAGATGAGACGAAGGCGGCTGGCGGGGTTTGTTTTTTATGAAAACCTCTGGAGCGCCATTATGGTAAATGGACTGCACTTATATACCGCGATGCGAAGATGTCGTGTATCAAAAGACTCGGACATAGACCTCCTTTAATGGAATCAGACAAATACATACCACCACGAAAACAACACATTTCATAACTCGCGTCGTATCACATCCTTTCTGGCCAGACGCACTGACACCGAGCGCCATTTTTGGCTGGTCATCTTGTTTCTAAAACATTCTAAGGCAACAACATTTCGCAGAACTCAACTCATTATCCTGTTTCCCCAAAATCACTTCATCGCAAGTTCAACTAGCGGACGATTTCTCAACGAAGACAGCAGGTGACCTGGTGATGAAGGGAGGAGCTTCTGGGCGTAACGACAACACAACAGCCTCTTTCTCTGTTGCTCCGCCCACTTTCCAGCAGTTCGTCAACTGGTTGCATTCATTTATTTATTTACTTATCTATTTTTTTCCCCTCACTAATTTATACCGCAACAATGTAATTTGCCTTCAGCGGGTTAATAAAGTATTTAATTCAATTTAATTACTTCTGTGGCTGATTGGTTTTCTGTCTTACATGATTTAAATCGGAGGGTTTTTTCTTTTTTTTTTTTCTCTTTTCCAGGACAAAGCAACAGTAGCTGCAGTGACCAGATAATTATTTTACTGCCTGGATTTCAAGAAAATAAAAAAAGAAAAGAGAAGAAAGACTTTTAAATGATACAAACCTGTTTTTTTTTTTAGGAAGGAACTAACGAATAGTCCCTTATACTTATCTTTAGTATTTAACACTTCAAACAAGATATTTTATATGTATTTATATGCATTACAGAGAGTCAAATCAATTCAGAAATTAAAAAAAATAATTGGATAGACAAGGAAATAACTTATCCGATCAGAAATATAAATATATAAAAATATTAAAAATATTTAAAAAAGGATAAACAAGGAAATTACTTATCAGATCAGAAATATAAATATATAGAAATATAAAAAAATATTTTAAAAAGGATAAACAAGGAAATAACTTTTCAGATCAGAAATATAAATACATATAAAAATATAAAAAATATTTAAAAAAGGATAAACAAGGAAATAACTTCTCAGATCAGAAATATAAATGTATAAAAATTATTTTAAAAAAGGACAAACAAGGAAATAACTTCTCAGATCAGAAAAATAAATATATAAAAATATAAAAAATATTTTTAAAAAAGGATAAACAAAGAAATAACTAATCAGATCAGAAATATAAATATATAAAAATATAAAAAATAAAAAGAGTGAGTCCGGTTTCCAATGTTTTACTGCAGCAGTTCATCTGCAGGTTGATGTTGCGCCGGCACGTCCGAGCTGCCAACTTTTCATTCACCCCCAAGTTGTTTTAATACATGCAACTGTTAGTGCGCTGGAAATTATCCATCCAGCTACAATAATTAAACTCATCCTCCCTGATAAAGATCCGCCATCGAACGAAACCACTGATCAGCTAAAAGTCAAAGCGGAGGAGTGGCGCGCCAGCGTTTCGGGGTTAATAACGCCTTATCTTGCGAGCGCTCGGTCAACACGGCTGTGAAATGCAGAGCTGTGCGCCTCCGTACCTGCAGCGAGGAGGTAAACAGTCAAATCGCCTGCATTAGCACAAGAATATCCACAACAAATTGCTCCTGGCAAGAAGCTGGGCCCGCTTATCTGATCAGATTTCATTTCTCAGTCCGTCCGGCCGACAGAACCGGCAGAAGTGGGTAACGCGCCAGGCTGGCTGACCCGTCGGGTCGAGGGAGAAGCTCCCGGCACTCAGCGACTCCTCTTTCCTCGCCGTCCGTCTCTCTCCGGAGCTCTTAAGTCGGGTTCACGGCGGAGACTTCATGAATAAGCCTTAATGTGACAGAGAAATTGGGGATCGCTTTCCCTGTCTGGCTCTGCCAACAGCGCGATCGTATCGACGGCTAGATGGCGGGAACGCGGGAGACTCCAAAGAGCGGATTAGAGAGGGGAGATAAGGCTATCCACTGTAATTAAGCCCTATCTCTGTACAGCCACTGAAGAAAATAAATCACCCTTCAGAGCTTGCCAGAGTTGAAATGCATGAACAATTATTCAGTAATTAATCGTTATACATACAGGCTCCAAACACTAATAGAACGTATTTTAACCGCAGCATTATAGCGCTGTTAAATTAAATTAAATATGAGTGCGTTTAAGATCAATGTAATAGATCACCTATTTAACCTTTTTTAATCACTAATGTAATTGTATTAGCTCCTTATCAAGCATTTTATGATGTGCCCAATGTTAATTTCCCATTCCAGCAACGTATAATTGAGGCTGGAGATACATGAAGTGTGGCACCAGTTGAACAAAAGAGCAGAGCCCCTTATAGACGACGGCGGCGGCGGCGGCGGCGGCGGTTCTGCTGCTTCAACGGGCCAAAAATAGCAGACAGCTGTGGTCAAATATCATCATAGGAGGGGTGGAAATGTCCAGCCCCCAGATCAGATTAGCTGCCATCACTGCTCTTATTGAATTTACTCTCATCTGGACCAATCAGGCAGCACTTTGAGGGTCATGTTCTTTGATTTCTCAAGTGCTTTTTAATACAATTCAGCCTGCGTTGTTACGTGAGAAGCTCCATCAGTTCCAGGTGGATTCCTCCACAACCTCCTGGATTTATGACGACCTCACAAACAGACCACAGTTTGTGAGACTGAAAGGTTGTGTGTCTGAGATGGAGGTCAGCAGCATTGGAGCACCACAAGGAACTGTTCTCTCACCACTTCTCTTCACGCTCTACACCTCTGACTTCCAGTCCAACTCTGAGTCCTGTCATCTGCAGAAATACTCTGATGACTCTGCAGTTGTTGGGTGTTTCAGCGACGGACAGGAAGACGAGTACAAAGAACTGATCTGTCACAGTGATCAAACAAGTGTGTTCAGGTCCGTTCAGGACAAAAAGATCCAGAAGATCATTCCTGCCAGCAGACATCAGCCTCCACAACAAGACATCCTACTATTATTAATTCAATATTATTATTGCTGTCATTTATTTATTGTTAGAAAAAAAAAACCTACTACAATGTTGAATTTCCTTTCTGGGATTAATAAAGTATTCCTGTTCCACAACCGTTGAACAGGAAGTCGCCTGAATCAGCGGGGCGACGTTATCTGAACGCTAACATGCTAATGGATGGAGACGTGCAGGGATGCAGAGTGATCATCACAATCATTCCTGGGCTTTTCTACTTTTTTTTCTACTTACTCTGACAGGAAATGGAGTAGTGGCAAGGTCGAGTACGATATGTATCACGATACTTGTGTCACGATACGACATTATCTCGGTATTGCGATATCACGATATATTGCGATATTCTACCCAGATAATATCAAATGTATAATACGATATGTATCACGATACGACATTATCTCGATATTGCAATATCACGATATATTGCGATATTCTACCCAGTTAATATCACATGTATAATATCATATGTATCATGATACTTGGGTCACGATACAGCATTATCTTGATACTGCAATATCACGATATATTGTGATATTCTACCTAGTTAATATCAAATGTGTAATACGATATGTATCACGATACTCGGGTCACAATGTGACATTATCACGATATTGCAATATCACGATGTATTGCGATATTCTACCCAGTTAATATCAAATGTATATCATATGTATTGCGATACTTGTGTCGCGATATTGCGATATCACGATATATTGTGATATTCTACCCGGTTAATATCAAATGTATAATACGATATGTATCATGATACTTGGGTCACGATACGACATTATCTCTGTATTGCGATATCACGATATATTGCGACATTCTACTCAGTTAATATAAAATGTATAATATAATATGTATCACGATACTTGAGGCACGGTGCGACATTATTGCGATATTGCGATATCACGATATATTGCGATATTCTACTCATTTAATATCAGATAATATCAAAATTAAAAGTAGAGATGAAAATCAAGTTGCTGTATATGTTCATCAGATGATATTGATCATTCAGAGGACAAATTGAGTGAAAACTATTTGCTACAAAACAACCTATTTATTGTTTATTATTATTAAGTGTTTTTGCACATTTAAGTAACCATTACAACATACTGACGATATGAATATTAGGAGCTGAAAAATCGATATTGGGTGGCCGAAAATCGTGATATATCGCCAAATCTATTTTTTTTTTCCACACCCCTAAAACAGAGCGGACCTCCTTGGTTTGAGGAGGGGGAGGAGATCAGAGTAACATGCTGTGTGAGTGTGTGCATGTGTGTGGTGTGTGGTGTGTGTGTGTGTGTGTGAACAGGTATATGACCTATTGTAATTTTCTGCCTCCTGGTTTCTTTGTGAAACAGATGGCCCGTCTGATAACAATGGGAGGAAAATGAAGATCATGATGATGTATCAAAGGAAACACCCCACAGTGCCAACACCGCTGATTACCCACAGTGGCAGGCCAGGCATCCAAAAACAGACCCCCCCCCACCCCCCCACCGCACCCCCCAACAAAAACGTCACGATGCTTCTTTCTCTTTCTGGTGATTGGCATATCAACAGTTTTGTGAGGTTTTGTGAGTTGAAACAGCACAATAACTGGATGTTAACTTAACATGAGACAGCAAGATTTCTTTACTAGATAATATAAAATCAGTTACCTCAACTCAAGGATATCAAGTTCAAACAGTTAATGATTATGAATCCAGTGACATTAGCAACATACCTTTCTGAGCTGAAACACGTCTTTCCTTGAACTTGATTTGATTTATGTTTTTACAGCAGCAAATGAACTTAAATATTTTAGTAGAACTTTAAATCCAGCTGGAAGAATATTTGATCATTTCCAGTTTCCTGCAGTTTCTGCTCCTCACCGTCCTCAAACATCACCTGAACTAACTTTCCCTCCTGCACGCGGTTTCCACATATAACAGCATATAACAGCTGTACAATAAAAGAAAAAAACAACACGCACGCTTTATTAGGATTGTCCACAGGTTTGGTTTGTCATCTTTCTCAGTGATGATATTATAATAAGGCGTATTTCGAGTTTAAACGCATTCATGGAAAGATCCTGCGTTGCCTCAGAAAAGCAGGTAATTTGCATAATTTTGCAGCAGTTTCCACTCCTTCACCATATTTATGGCTAATAAGCCTGTGAAATAACATGGATAGTCAATAATAAATAAAGAACTCTGACATCACATTATTAGCTTCCACGCTTTTTTTTTTTTAACATCGTCATCGTTCAAAAGTTCTAAAGAATCAGCTCTTTCCACAGATTCAGGTCTGGACTTTGACTTGGCCGTTCTAACACCTGGATACGTTTATTTGTGAACCGTTCCATTGTAGATTTGTCTTCATGTTTTGGATCATTGTCCTGTTGGAAGATAAATCTCCATCCCAGTCTCAGGTCTTTTGCAGACTCCAACAGGTTTTCTCCCAGAATGCTCCTGTATTTGGCTCCATCCATCTTCCCATCAGTTTTAACCATCTTCCCTGTCCCTGCTGAAGAAAGTCAGGCCCAGACCATGATGCTGCCACCACCGTGTTTGACAGTGGGGATGGTGTGTTCAGGGTTATGAGCTGTGTTGCTTTTACTGGGACCTGACTGGTGTGGTCCTGGGTCTCCATGAAGCTCTCTGATCTTTAACCAGAACCCTGAGACTCTATTGATCATCATCAGTCATTCAGGACAACATCAGATCATTCATAGATCCTCTCTGAACTTCTGGAAGTCAGTTTACTGCTCTGAAAGTAAAGGGGGTCAATATTATTGCACGCACCACTTTTCAGTTTTATTTTTGTTAAAAAAGTTTAAAATAAACCATCTGCCTCACATATTAATTGCCTCTGTTTAGAAAAGGGTTTTACGTTTCCTTTGAAGTATTTTTTCGTTATCGCAGTTCAACATTTTCTGCTCTGCAGCACCACGTTTCCTCTCCTTTTTTTTTTCTTGTAATTGCATCCAATATCACGATATATTGCGATATTCTACCCAGTTAATATCAAATGTATAATTTCATATGTATCACGATACTTGGGTCACGATACAACATTATCACGATATTGCGATATCACGATATATTGTGATATTCTACCCAGTTAATATCAAATGTATAATATCATATGTATCACGATACTTGGGTCACGATACAACATTATCACGATATTGCGATATCATGATATATTGTGATATTCTACCCATTTAATATCAAATGTATAATTTCATATGTATCACGATACTTGGGTCACGATACAACATTATCACGATATTGCGATATCACGATATATTGCGATATTCTACCCAGTTAATATCAAATGTATAATATCATATGTATCATGATACTTGGGTCACGATACAACATTATCTCGATATTGCGATATCACGATATATTGTGATATTCTACCCAGTTAATATCAAAATTAAAAGTAGAGATGAAAATCAAGTTGCTGTATATGTTCATCAGATGATATTGATCATTCAGAGGACAAATTGAGTTGAAACTATTTGCTTCAAAACTTTATTGATCATCATCAGTCATTCAGGACAACATCGGATCATTCAGAGATCCTCACTGAACTTCTGGAAGTCAGTTTGCCGCTCTGAAAGTAAAGGGGGTCAATAATACTGCACGCCCCACTTTTCAGTTTTATTTTTGGTAAAAAAGTTTAAAATAAACCGTCTGCCTCACATATTAATTGCCTCTGTTTAGAAAAGGGTTTTACGTTTCCTTTGAAGTATTTTTTCGTTATCGCAGTTCAACATTTTCTGCTCTGCAGCACCACGTTTCCTCTCCTTTTTTTTTTTTTTCTTGTAAGCTAAGCTCTTCCAGGTCTGCATTAAGGAGCGAAATCTAAAAGGACATTAGACATGAATAAAGCAGGAGTCGTCTTTGAAACGACGTGACATTTCCACATCGACTGGAATGAAAACACTGTGGCGCCCTTGATCTGTTGTGAAAGCGAGCCGAGCGCCGGAGCGCGCCGACGTTTGATCTGCTGCTGAACGCTCGAGTCGCTTGACCAGCTGGCGCTCAGACGGACGGACGGACGGATGGACGGATGGACGGATGGACGCCTGAAACCCTCTGAGCGGCTGCGTGAGACGTGGACGTGAGTTAGCGCCTCATCGTTGCAGGAAGCGTGTTCTGATTTTGACGCATAAAAAAACATATATGTGTGTTGTCAGTCAGTGGGCGGTTCAGGTTGAAGGGTACCGTGACATCACAGACCCGAATCAGAATCATGAATGGTGGCGTGACGTCACGGCTGGAAAAGACACTTTTGTTGCATCTCTGTGGCGTTTTGACCAAAAAAATGCCGCCGTCACTTTACGAAGACCTCAAACAAATGACAAAACACGTCTTCTTCTACAGCATCAGGCTCAAGTTGGGACACTGTTGCAGCTATAAAACTGCTTTTATCTTTAATAACATGGGCCTATTTATGTTTTCATTAACCGCAAGGACTGTAAATGTGTAGAAACAGGGTTATAATAGTTTTGAATTTTCAATTAGTTTTAGTTTTTAGTTTAGTTTTTAGTTTAGTTTTTCCAAATTCAGTTAGTTTTAATTCCTTTTAGGAGCAGTTTTGCTAGTTTTTATTCGTTTTTGTTTTGAAATACTTAGTTTTAGTTTAGTTTTTATTAGTTTCAGTGTTAGTTTTATTTTTTTTTTTGTAAATTAGGGCTGTAATTTTTGGTTGGAGTGAAGCACTGAACTTTTTGAAGTCTATCAAATCACATAGTCGTGTTTACATTCTGGTCTCAATAAACATATTTATCAATGCATCTTCCCTCTTGTGGTGTTCCTGCGTATTTACTGACCAGCAGCTATCTGGTCTCCATGGAAACAGTCCATTATAGTTGCTGTTTTCTCCCGTTCCTTCCCAACGCTGACTGGCCTGCAGCTGTAGCTTCTCTTTCCAGGGGGCTAGCTTGGGCTAGCTTATCCAGCTAGTCTTGGTTAGCTTCTCTTTTCAGTGGGCTAGCTTAGGCTAGCTTATCCAGGCAGTCTTGGTTAGCCTTCTTTCCAGGGGGCTAGCTTAGGCTAGCTTATCCAGCTAGTCTTGGTTAGCTTCTCTTTTCAGTGGGCTAGCTTAGGCTAGCTTATCCAGGTAGTCTTGGTTAGCCTTCTTTCCAGGGGGCTAGCTTAGGCTAGCTTATCCAGCTACTCTTGGTTAGCCTTCTTGTGTGAGCTTTTCAAATGGACTTTCAGATTCGTGGGTTTTTTCTCCTTCAGAAGTATTCCACACATTGTATCACCTGCTTTTACAACAAGACACTTATTTTTATCGTTAACACAGTCATAGTCAAAGAAATCCCAAATAGGACTGAGACGCTTTCTCCCAACTTTTGCCCCAGCCATCACTGCTGATCACTTTTTTTTTGTGGTTGTTGTTCTACGGCAGAGCGAAGTTAATAGATTTCAAATGTTTATAAGAAAAAAAAATCACAAACACGAAAACAAAAGACGTTCTTGACATTATTATAGTTAATTTTAGTTCCTTTTATAAACACATAATACAGTTTCAGTTAGGAACGCCGTCGTCAGCGCTCCGGTGACAATTCGCTGATCAACCGCCGTCTCCGGTTAGCTTGAATGATGCTCCCGTATGACTCATCGTATGAAAATAACGCATCTTTACGCTGGGATCGGGGCGTCGACATCTACACACTCTCATTGACTCTGTGTGTCACCTATAAGCGGTCCGCCCACACGCTCCCGCCGCCGTCTGCTTCCTCATATTAACATCTGTAGGACATACGGAGCAGGACCGGCTGGTTTTAAGTATGCGGTTGCTATTGGTAACGTTCAATCTGAGGACCGTCAGGTTTCATTCATATTAAAGAGCAGAACGTGTGTGTAATACGTCTCTACACGGTAAAAGAAAGTGAGAGAAATTCCACTTTGTTTGACTTTAACAGCAGATATTCTTTGTTATTCCGCTTTGACATGGAAATGTCTTGAAGGTCACAAATGTCAAGTTTGACTGATCCAGAAAAAAACTGTTTAACTCTACGCTGGCCTTGATTACACCCTCCCCACAACTCAATCACTGTTTAGAAACTTTTCTTCTCCTCTTTTTTTTTCCCCTTCACCTTCCTTCCACCTTACCCCGAGGCGGTTGCTGAGTTCGGTGGAAAAGAAGGACAGACGAGCATTTTGCCAGGAGCACAGAATCACAAGATTTAAGTCGGCGGCTGCTCGACTCCTCTGGAGAACGACAACCGCCAGGAAACAAAAGATCGCACGACGGTTTGACTGGCAGCCTTTCATGTCTGTTCGCTACAAGGTCAGGCGCACCTGTGAGCGGCGCCGGATCCATAAGATAGACCCCTCCTCCATAGGGTTGGGAATCGAGAACCGGTTCCTGCAGAGAACCGGTTCCTGTAGAGATCCGGTTCCGTGTGTTTCAATTCCATGCGATTGTTTGGCAGTTTATCTAGCGATTCTCTTATTGAGTCCAGCCTGCACGAATCTCACGTAATTTACGCAATTTACGCAATTTACGCAATTTACGCACAGTCAATTCCAGAAAGCACTTACGTGATTAAGTTACGTGATTAGGTTACCTGCTAAACCAACGTAACTTAAGCACGTAAGTGCTTAAGTTACGTGCTAAACCGATGTAACTTAAGCACTTACGTGATTAAGTTACGTCGGTTTAGCACGTGCATTGTTGTTTACAACTCGAAATTTTTTTCTACTGTATATATTTGTTCTGTATATATCTTGTTCCTCTTCTTTATATATATATCGTTTATATATTGTTTATTTTTGTCCTTCTGTAAGTTGAGCTGTGGGAACGCACAAATTTCTCCGTCGTGGGATCAATAAAGTGCTATCTTATCTTATATTATCTTATCTTAATGCACTTGCTAAACCGATGTAACTTAATCACGTAATTACACAAGTTACGCACAGTCAATTCCAGAAAGCACTTATGTGATTAAGTTACGTCGGTTTAGCACGCACGATGTTGTTTACAACTCCAATGCACTTGCTAAACCGACGTAACTTAATCACGTAAGTGCTTTCTGGAATTGACTGTGCGTAACTTGTGTAATTACATGATTAAGTTACGTCGGTTTAGCACGCGCATCGCAGTTGTGAACAACAATGGCGCCCACCAGGTTCAAACGCTCCAAAGTTTGGCTTCACTTCACCAAAGAAAGATGGCAACAAGGCAGCTAGCAGTCATTGTAAAGTGGAGATAGCAGCGTCGGGAGGGAACACGGCTAACACGCAGAAACATTTGAACACACAACATGCGATAACGAGTGTCGTGTTTTTGACGCTTCGGACTGATGGATCTCAACCCAGCAGCAGTAGCCAAGCTAAGATCACCTCTGGTAACTCTGGTTAGTAGCTATCCGCCGCCGATGTGCTTCTTTGTAAAACACGCTACAACATTAATGCTATGCTATTAAAAGAATGCCTTCTGCATTATACTTATGTTACACATTCTTGTGTATTTGCACAGTTACATATTACAACAGTTAACACGTTATCCAGGCTTTGGGCCTCTTTTGACCTCGCCGTTGAGTTTGTAAGGTCGTGACTTCTAAGTAAAAAAAGAAATTGATGCAAATAAAACTGTTAGTTCTCCTTTTTGCCCAAATTACAATCGATAAGAGAATCGATAAAGAATCGAATCGTTAAACAGTATCGATAATGGAAAAATCTGCATCCCTACTCCTCCGGGGGGACAACCGAGCACGAGCGCTGTACGTTTCGGTGAAACCCCGGTTCTGAGGGCGGCGGCGAAAAAAGGAGCCAAACAGCATCAGGAGCGCCGTTAGTGAAATAATCTGAGTATGATTGTGCCAACTTCAACCTTGTCTCATAAATGTCACGAGGAGGGAAACGCTCTGAGGTTCATTTCATTATATTATCAAGAGAGCGAGGCAATTACTAACAAATGACAAAAAAAGGGCAATTCAGAAGCAATTCTGAGGATAACTGACCGCGCCGTGTCCTCTCGACAGGTGGCTATTCATAATACAGCAGGTGATTCATATGAATTATTTCCTACCTGTCATTCACTTTGCTCCGCAGCCCGAGTCCGGCCCGACTAAATGCGGTCCTGCAGATTTTCGCTCTGGCGCCTACCGGCGGGATCCTTGGCTGACCTTCCTTGGGGGGGGCTTCCTCCCGAGCAATTATCTGTGGACATTTCAGAGAGATAAAGAGCTTAAATATCACGCAGGGAAACCCAAAAACAAACATTTGGATTATTATTCGGATGAATACGAATCTTCTTCCTTCCCTTCCACCTCCCCACGTGTGCGGTCGGTAATCCGCGGGAACGTTTCCCTGAATGTCATGTGACGGCGGTCGACGCCGTTTCCACCTGATAGAATTGAGCAGCGGCTCCGGCGCCGCACTTGTTACCCGCCGGGGCCCCTGAGAGGCTCAGAGAAACATCAATCTATTTGGGCGCCGCCGCTTTGGTTATTCCCCCCCCCCCGCCGCATGTGCTTATTCAATATCCTGGCGATAAAAAACCACCAGGACCTCAATTTGCCTTCCAACGTTTTAATCTCCAAAAGAAAACACTTCCACACAAAGCGGCGAGCAGCTAAGTAACGGCGCAGGGTCATTTGGCGCCGGTGAAGTATTGGTAAAAAATGAGTTTCCATGGAGACTGATATGCCCGCGGCCGAGGACAAAGTGGCGGCTCCGGTGCGAGCGAAGTGAGCCGTGGGGCACGGAGATAACAAGTTCACACAAAGAAACACAATGTCGGCGCGGACTCGCACCGAAAGGCTCAACCTGCGATTAACGTGCGCGTTAAAACACGACGAGTAGGATGAGAAAAAAAAAAAAAAAAAAAAGGCCTCTTTGAATCCAAAAAAAAAAAAAAACTTCCATTCGTCGTCCTCAAATCCTGGATTTCGGTGTCTTCTGAAGAAAAAGCTGTTAATGTTGAATGTAAAAACACAATTCAGATGTATAAATGTCTGATTTAAGAGAATAAAAGCTTCAGTGACGTCTCAGCAGAAATAACCTGTTAAAATCAGTAAAAGTCATCTGTCGTTCAGTTTTTCAGTCGGGAGCTCGACTGTGGCTGCAGCGTGAATTTAATATTCTCCCCTGGATGGAGATTTTTTTATCTTCTGGTCACTTTTTTAAAATAAATTTTAAAAAAGAATAAAGGGAGCAGAATGATAAAAGCAACCGCCTGTTGTTTTCCACTGATTGTTGAAGAGACATCGTTTTTTCTTTTCCGGCTTGTTTTCCGTACGTGCTAAAGGTCTGCAGGTCTACGCCAGCAGGGGGCGTCTTCAGGGCTCCACAACCACCTGACCAACTACTTTTTTCTACTTACTCTGACAGGAAATGGACAGGAAATGATCGTGATATCACGATATATTGCGATATTCTACCCAGTTAATATCAAAATTAAAAGTAGAGATGAAAATCAAGTTGCTGTATATGTTCATCGGATGATATTGATCATTCAGAGGACAAATTATTGAATCATCATTAGTGTTTTTGCACATTTAAGTAACCGTTAGGGTTGGGCATCGTTTGGATTTTAACAATTCCGATTCCGATTCTCCGTTTCGATTCCTGTTCAAAATGATTCTCGATTCCAATTCTTTCATGTGTAGGTCAACAGATCGGGACTTATCTAACAGTAGAATTTTTTCATTAAAAAAAACTGAGAAGGGAAGGAGCCTTTTCACCACATAGGCTAAGACTGATGGGATGCATTTGGGGCTAAAGCTACCCATGGTGCCCACGTGTGCCTGAACATTCTTTGTTCCGCACCAAAATTGTAGGTCGATGCAGACAGTGTCGCAGGGAGGAGAGAAAGGAGGCCTCTGATTGGTCAATTGTACATCCATGTAGAAAAGAGCATGTCATCGAAGAAATGAGGA